>CM035436.1:87516638-88754138 GCA_020310875.1 Ceratopteris richardii
AATTTTCCCCCAATCAATTCGCTATGTATGACACTTTGAAGATTGCATTTTTAAGGCAAAGACAAGAGGTCAGTTGTCTATTACATTACAATATATGTTACAACAACCTAATCAAATAATTGCTAATTATGCATCTTTATTTCAAAGTACGTTATGGCATATTCAAAAATTAGAATATCCTCCTGATGATGTGGTACGAGGTTGTTTTATGGATGGACTTAATACTTTATTAAAAGAAAAGATTTATTTGTTTGCTTTTGGATGGCACTAGATCCTTGGACCAGATCATTGAAGCAATGGTGCACTTGGAATGAAATTTGAAAGTTGCAAACCTTGTGTTACATCGTTCCCTAGATACTACAAATATGGTAAACTCAAACCCTTTGGCTGTAACTGATCCATGTAGCCAATTGTATTACATGAAATGTAGGAATTTGAAGCATGTAGCAACAAATTGTGCCTTGAATCAAATCTATTATGCAAATTGTAATATGATGAATAATAGCACCGAATAGTGTAGATATAACACTAGGAATCAACCTATACTAGCTAGTCATATACACCCAAAACTCAAGCATAATGGGCAATGGTATTTGCCACCCTTTGTACATAATGTGTAGTTAAACGATTCTCATAATACTTAGTACATTCTAGAAGCAGGTTTTTTAGGAACTTGAGTTTACAATAGGCTGAATTACCAAGGATAAGGAAGAGGACATATACCTCTTAACCATTACAAAAGAGAGGATGCAAATTATCAAATGGAAGGGAAATGTCCCCATGGTCGATTTTTTCTAGAATTCAGGTATATTCGTGCCGACTCTCTAGATGCACAAGATTATGATAGAAGGAAGCAAGAAGCATGTGTTAAAGCTTCAATAATGAACATCGTTACTCTTACCTTTGAAGATCTAGTTGCTGTAGTAGTTACCAGATCAGGTAGGTCTTTGAATCCTAATGACTTGGAGGTAATCCAAGAAGTGACTGCCCATCACGAAATATACAGCCAAGCAATAGGTTGGGCTAAGGATTCTCTACTAGAATTTTTGGTAGCAAGTTGTAGAATATAGACACAAAATCTTGAAAACAATTAAGTCATTGAAATTAATGTTGGAGGAGATGGTCAATAGATTTTAGAAATGACATGGCACTGCAAATCCCTACTTCACACCAGCCAAGAACAAGTTGAGAAGTGTAATGTAGACCTCTTGAGCTTCCTAGGAACCACAAATAATCACCTAACTGCTTTGGCATATGATCCTCTAATCAATGGATCAAAATAGATGACTTGGAATATTCATAGTGAACCATGACTTACTATTTTGGCCACTACACCTACTCAGTAAATTGAAAAATACTCTTAACTTGTTGGCCATTGATCAAATTCCTTTTGGGATTATCTGATTAACTTAGATAGCTACCAATCACAATTTATTTCACCTTAAATGATCAAGTGTACTCAGAGAATTATGGATAAGAAGTTAGGGGTGCATCATGACAATTTCGAGCTTCAACAATATGCAGACTAGTGAGCAAAGTTTTGAAGATATCTCGAGATTGACTAAATGAATGACAATAAAACTTTGTAGCAAGTAAATAGATAGTATGTTGAATCTATACTAACTTAAATCACATCAAATGATCATGTATGAACTCAGAATCAGGTCTGCAAAGTTCACTCTTCTGAGTTGAACATGACAGCGAAATGAAATAGACATGTGATCAATGAATACTTCTTCAAAACCCCAAATAGTTATTTTTATAACTTTTGTAACATATCTATCATAGAAACACCAACTTTTGTATTTCTTAGCTTCATTTTGTGCAAGCCAAGGCTATTTTTAGACTTCGTTTAGACCTCCAAATAGTGCCTAGAACCTATTTTTTAACTATATTGGACGTTATATGTGAAATCGGTCAAAGGTAGTCAAAAACTATAAATAGAGCTAGAGAGCTCATTTTTTAGTAATGGATTGTATGAGTTAATGTGAGCTAGAGCTCGTAAGAGTGCTAATGAGCAATAGAGTCTACTTTCAACCTTCCATTGTGTCTTGCTTGTCTCTTACTTGTGTGTGTGTGTATGTGTGTGTACATCTACATGCTTCACACCTTCACTCTTATTACTTCTTGGATTCATGATCTTCATATCACTCCTATCTCTTCTGTGGATTGACATTAATGTAGGACGAATGTGTGATGGTAAGAGTATAGCAAGAATTGGTGTTGGAAGGTAAAATTTCAGTTTTTGTTGTTGTTTTTGAGTAGTTTTTTGTGTTTTTCATCTCCTCTACACTCCTCCTTCACCACCGCATCATCTTCTTCCACTCCAAAAAAATAAAAAAATTCACCATATCCACCTGTCCTCCTCATTTCCCTCATTTGTGCATGCGAGAGAGAGAGCTTTTGAGTTTGCATCGGTGTGTGTGTTTTTTGAGTTTTCTTGCAGGTTCAGTGCTCCAGAACAATAGGAGAGCTCCAAAAAGGTGAGAAAATCAAATTTCTATCAAATCTATCGTAGGTGTCAAACCATCGCGATGGTCTAACAAAGTTGAGTTTTTCAATAAGCACCTACACCACGGCATAGAGCACACTTGCGCACATATGAATCCACAGATGCAACAAAAAAATTTGCATTTTGGTGGACCATCACGATGGGCTCACACCATCGCGATTGTGTCACACCATCACGATTGCCTCACGCCATCATGACGGCTCAGTCAAACCATCCTGACGGTTCTAGACCATTGTGATGGTTCAAATTAAACCATTGCAATGATCACTAACCATCGTAACGATCCCGTCGGGCCCACATCATCGCGATTAGCTCATGCCATCACAATGATCCACTGTCACTAGACCATCCCAATGATACAGGTATGCCATTGCAACGCTTCAAATTTCAGACCATCGTGATTGGCTCAAGCCATCATGATGCCTTGTGACCATCACGATGGGCCCATGTCACCACGATAGTTGCGTTGATCGTTGACCATCGTGATGGGCTCACATCATTCTGACTGCTCGTTAATTATACCATTGCAGTGCCTCATTTTGTGGACCATCATTAGGCTTCGCACCCTCGGACCATCGAGACAGTTCTAGACCATCATGAGGGTTCAAGTGGACCATCGCGATGGTCCCAGACCATTGCAATTGCCTTAGACCATCGAGATTGTCTGCCTAAAATGCCAAATCAGGGTTTTTATTTTTTTGCAAATATAAGGCCTATTTTGAGTGAATTTTTGAGTGATTAGCCACATTGGAGAACCCTTTTTAGCCCATATTTGGAGAAAAGCCAGACTACCATTTCAACCCTTGAGAGCTTGAACATCCATAGCATTATCATTCAAAGTCTATTTTTTGAGCTTTATAGCTTGTTGGAAAGCTCCTTTCAAGTCCTACGTGACCTCAACTATCTTTTGTAAGAATAAGACATTGATATTTAGATATTATAAATTGAGATTGACCCATCTGTTGGATTAGGAAAGCAAGGGGGAACTTGGGAATTTCATAAGGAGATAAAGGAAAAGGTCTATATATCAAAGTGTTTGATCACTGATTTAAGAATTTGTCTAAAATTTGGATTCGTAGAGTCTAGCAAGAGCTATCTAAGGGCAATCAAAGCAAGGCAAGTGAAGTAAGGAAGGCTTGGGAAGCTTGACTTCTTGGGCATCAGTGCAATCAAAGAAGCTGAATCGAGGCTGGAAGAGTACTCAACCCCCTCAGTCAATTATTATCTTAGGCTACACATCTAGCATTGTGGATTAAATTAAGATGACGATAGGAATGCATCAAGTCAAAGAGACTTAAATTTTTTAAGCCCAAGAACAAGATAAAAGTGTGCAAAACGAAGAACCTAAAGGAAAGAACTTAAGTTTGATGGAATGAGAACTCAAAAGTACAACAAAAAGTGGATTCTTGATGCACACATCGAGACTAGACAACACTCTAAAGGAATTAAAAATGAAACAAGTGACTGAAAACAAAGGAACATTGACAATCTGAGTGTGTATTGAGTGATTGAGGGAGTAAATTCATGAACCTTAGATCGGGAAAGCACATAGGTAAGTCAGATCGATGAAGCCTTAGATCATCAGAAGCAAGTGTAGGAACTACTGCATGTTCATGGGCACAACATTTGAATAGTTACCCTTATGAGTTAGGCTCAAATACTAGTGAGTCAGAAATGGCTTTCAGCATGGAAAGACCACAAGGAGAGTTAAGCATAGCATACTTAGAAGGACCCGAATGACCCTATAGAACTCAATTAGAATATGTCCAAACCAACCATCTAGGTTCTTGCATCTATGAGGATGGTTTGCGAAGATTAGTGGTTCAGTTGCATAACCCTGACCAACCCATTGGATTGGAATGTCTAGTGGTGAAGTTTGAGAGAGATGCTTACATAGACAAAGAAGGAACAATGTACATCATAAGTAATCAACCTAATCATACCAATGCGTTTGGTGTAGTTAGTCCCAATACGAAAGCAAGAACCCAAGGAAAAGAACCATTAGGAGACGAACCTAGGACACCTCGAGGGAAATATGTACTGACAAGAGTATTAGACCCAGAATGGATCCCTCAGGATAATTGAAGCATTGAATGGTTCCTGAATAAGTACACTAATGAAGCATTTTGGAGATAGAGAATGGAACAACCTAGTGAGATAGGCTCCATTACGATTTATGAATTCAAGGACCCAGATACACCTGGAAAGGTAGTATATTTGGACAATACCTCTCAATGAGTGTTTGTAGTGATTGATCATGGAAGACATGCCTGGAGAGGCAAATTAGTATTCCCCCCATCACAAGAAAATGCAAAAATTAGTCATCAGGGTGTCGGGACATCCGAAGCTCATGGATCTCAAAGAGAAAAGAACAAAGAAAGACCATAAGTAAGTTTTATACACCCCATAGGGAGAGATAGACCTAAAAGAACTTGGAGAAGCTTGTAGAAGGTAGAAAAGTGTGTTTCGAAGCGACAAAGTTTGGTCAAGCCAACCGGCACAAGACCAGCCCTTGAGCTTATGGAGACTCAAATAGACCTTATAGGCATGCGATAAGTGCAAAGAAAAACACTATGTACTTTGGAGCATCAAGGAGAATGAGTCCATACAAAACAGATAGGTTCGCGGGTCGACTAGCTCAAAAAACTTACCATCTATGGAAGAGACAATGAACTTCAAATGCCCATAGCGACCAGCGTGATTACAATTAGAAAAACTCCTTTTATGGGAGTGATACACATAGGGTTGAGTGTATGGAACGCACAAAAGTATAAGGAATAAGCAAAATATGCTATAGGAATGAATGCGACATTCACCGGTGGTACTTCCTATTTTTTAGGAATATGCAGAGATTGACCCTGAGACAAAAAAACTCAGATTTCTCCCAATTGGCTGAACCAAATGCTATGAAACTTTACAAGAATAAACTAGACGCTTATACCTTTCCAATGAGCCATCTTGCACTCAATTTAAAGCTCTAGAGAGAGAGCAGCAGCCTCTGCAAGATTACTATTGGCGAAGAAGATGATGCAGAGAATTGAAGGAGCAAGACAATGATGGTCACAAGTGTATATATATTGCTTCCATGTAATGTACAAGTGATGTCAAGTCTTTATATAGCCTCTAGGAGTGTTTCACGACTTTTACAAGTTGAATTTGAATTCAAATGAAGGTGGGAATGGTTGTTGGAGGGAATCAATTCACTTTTCTACAATCTAGGAAAAGTGAAGATCTAGTTTGATCTACTTTTAGATGATTGATTGCTTGATTGAATGCAACTTCAACCACAACAAATTCGTGGGATTTGGGCTCTATATTTTTACCTTTACATGTGTAAAGCTCAAGGCTTTTACAATGGTAAATGAACCATCAAAAATCTCTCAAAAAATACAATAAATGAGCATATGAAAAAGAACTCTCCAACGGATATTCTTTTGACGCGATAGCCTTTGATGTAGATCAAATCCACCTCAAGCATAGTGTAAGCTTGATGTTCCAACAAGACCAACCATGGACATAGATCGATTGGAACAACAAAGGGAAGCAAGAATATGTGGTGGTGGAGATGATTTTCCTCTACCTAGACCACGAAAACATCCAAGGGCCTCCTAGTCAAGAGATAGATGACTTGCAGCAACAATTTCCCCAAGACATCCCATCTATCTATGATGATGTAGAGGAAGAGCAACTGAGCAAACAGAAGGTTCTTGAATCTAATTCTTTTCAACGATTACCTTAGTTCACAAGATCTTGGGAAGCCAAGTCTATCAGCATGAGAGCACCCACTATAGTAGTGAGGAATGAAGAATCAATAATCCCTAGAAACACTGAAGTGATAAAGAACACCAAAGTACAGTGTCATATCACTCTAGAATAATTGTTGGAGGTTAAACGAGAGTTGTGGAAGCACGTAGCAAATCAATTCCCTAAGATTGCTACTGCTCCCTCCTAGATAGGATCACACAAGAAGGTATGAGAGATACTAGTTGAAAGAATTGGAGATGTGAGTGAGGGAGAGGAAGGTAACACTTATCTTCCAATAACCCACAAGGGTTACACCACTAAAGCCATCTTAGACTTAGGAGCTAGAGTAGCCATCTCTACAACTGCTTTATGGAAACGTTGGGGTAAGCCAGCAATAAGACCCACTAGGATGAAGCTACAAATGGTTGACAGACATATACAAAAGCCATTAGGCTTACTAGAAGGCATATCTCTCACCACTTGTGGTGTAGAGTTTGAACACACTTTTATCGTTTATGATTTTGGGAAAAACCATGCTTACGAGATGATTTTAGGATGACCATTCATTCATCAGTTGAAAATCGTACAAGATTGGGGAACTAATTCTTTGTACTTGCACCATTTAGGATTAACCACCAAGATTATTCCCATCAAGATGTAACCCTAATATAGTGGAATACCATCCATAAGACACAGGAAGACACAGAGTCTGTGCACTCATTAGAATCAGACCCCTCATGGTTGCACGAAGATACTCATCTATGGATGTGTAAAGTAGCCAAACAAGAGGAAGAATGATTAGAAGCCAGAACTTTAGGTTGAGAACAACATCCACAAACCCTTCAAGACCTTGCTTATGCACCTATAGTATTTCCAGACGAGGAATTTGAGCCTTATGATTGGGTAGAAATCTTAGCTTCGATGGACATAGCAGTGAATGAAGAACAATGGAATCCTAATTGTGATGAGGATGGATATGACATTTCCATCTTTGTGATTGAACCCGTTGAGGAAGACTTTATCCTAGAAGAATGCACAGAAGTGACCCAAAAAATGGAGGAGAGTTGTGAGGAGTATAGGCTTCATTCCTAGGCCAAAAAATGTAAAATAAGTATAGGCTTTCATGGGCCATTGTGGATTTATTGAAGATTTATACATATGTATGCCATCATAGCAAAGCCTCTGTACGCTCTTTTGACCAAGTTTGAATGGACGGATGAATGTGAGAATTCATTCAATGAACTCAAACGACAATTGTGTTCAACACCTATATTAACAACACCGGATTGGAGTACGCCATTCCACATACATGTGGATGCATCCAACTACACCATAGGATGTGTGTTGGCACAACCTGCAAACGAAGGCAATATAGATCTTGCGAGCAGACAATTGAATGAAGCAAAAAGAAATTACACCACTATAGAATGTAAAGGATTAGGAATGATTTACACGGTAAAGAAATTCAGGCATTACTTGTTGGTGAATAAGTTCAAGTTCTTCATGGATCATCAGACGTTATTGTACTTATTCAATAAGCCTTGTAATACTTGATGATTGAGACGATGGTTTGTTTAGAACTTCCATACAGACTAGGGAAAATATTTCGAATTTTGTTGATATCGTGTCTATCTTGATCATTGAAGAAAATAATCTCAGTGACGATTCAAACTCCCAAGGAAAATCTAGTTCTGAGCAGGTATTCTTCTTTAGTAGAGGATGGAGATGTAGAGGTTTCAGAAGTGGAAGAGGAAACAGTAACCAAGACCAAGATCAACAACAGAATCATTCAGGAGGAAGAGGACAGTTTCGAGGTAGGGGGAGCCAAAGAGGTTGCAAAAATTTCCAAAGAAATGATTCAGGTAATGACAATAAAGGATGCTGGAATTATGGTAAACCTGGACACTTTGAACGTGATTGCAAATTGAAATATCAAAATCACGGAAGGCAACAAAACACGTATGCATCCATGAGTGTAGATGATTATGAGAAGTTGTTCATGGTTCAACACCACATGATGAATACAATGTCTACTGGTGTTTCAAAATCGAATGATAATGTTTGGTATGTTGATTCAGCTACTTCAGATCACATGACTTATCATGCAGAATGGTTTAGTACTTTGCCGAAATTACTAGTTCCTGGATATTTTGAAACAGGTGATAACACATCACACCCTATTGAGCATACAGGAAACATAGCATTGTCCATGGAGGTCAGGAAGGTAAAACATCTTGCTAATGTGCTGTGTGTTCCAATATAACAAAGAATCTGGTTTCTGTTGGACAAATGGTTGACTAGGGATTACAAGCTAGAACAGCTTTCTTAAAAGTCATGGAATTTGACGTCAATTTTCAAGCAGGTACACACGACAATAGAATGGTGTTGTTGAATGCAAAAACAAACATATTGCATAAATAGCAAGAGCCTTGATGGCTAAGAAGAATATGCCTCATTATTACTGGGCAGAAGTTGTGCATACGATTGTATACATTATGAACTAAACTCCAACTATTTCTATACATCAACTTACACCTGAAGAAAAGCTCACAAGTAAAAAGCCAAACTTATCACATATGAAAGTTTTTGGCTTTATTGCATATGTACATGTTCTAGATCATTTGAGGATGAGGCTTGATCCAAAAGCAAAAAAATGTGTCTTTATTGGATACTCCCTTGAGAAAAAGTGATATAAATATTATAACCCAATCACACGATAGGTGAAGGTGAGCAGAGATGTGGTATTTGATGGAATGTCAAGCTTCTATGCAAATGTCAAAGAAGGACTGAACCTTGAAACAAATGATAAAGAAAATGCTGAAAAATCAAGTCCAAAATCTCAAGTTTTGAGTGGACTGAATGCATCACCAAGAAATAGTTCCAACTCAAATCCATGGAGTGGAAGATTGCGTGGAAATTTTAGTCCAACAAATTCATCAAATACATCCAAGAAAGGTAAAGAAAAGCCTTTTGTTGGTCATAAAACATGTGTAGGTTTTGAAGACGTTGATGGAGATTCAAGTGGTTCAGAAAAGAGTCTTGATGAGGAACTTGGATTGCCCTCTATGAAGAATCTAGGAGTTAGAAAGGCACATGCAGATGATACAAGGAAAAGTGACCCAAGACCAAGAAGATCTGGGAGGATGCAGAATTTTGTACAACGATTAACATATGATAGTTACATGGCTTGTCATTGTGCCTACATGAAAAAGGTAATACAAGATGTTGAACCTTCTTGTTTTGAAGATGCTATTGAAAATCCAGATTGGAAAGAAGCTATGGATGAAGAGATGGCTCCACTTTATGGAAATGATACATGGAAGGTGGTTCCATTGCCACAAGGAAAGAAATCCATAGGCTACAAGTGGGTTTACAAGGTAAAGCACAATGTTGATGGTAGCATAAGCAGGTATAAAGCATGTTTGGTAGCAAAAGGATATGCACAAGCTTAGCGCATTGATTATGAGGAAACATTCAGCCTTGTAGCTAAAATGTCTACTGTCAGAAAAGTTGTTGCATTAGCTATAGCAAAAGGGTGTACTTTGCATCAAATAGATATGAAGAATGCTTTTCTACAATGTGAGTTATAGGGAGAGGTATACATGGACCAGCCATAAGGATATGAAGATTTAAAGCATCCATAATATGTTTTTAGGTTGCAAAAGGCTTTGTATGGGTTGAAGCAAGCTCCTTGTGCATGTGTGATGTAGATCATTCACCATTACTTAACCACCATTGGGTTTTCTATGTGTGATGTAGATCATTCACTATATGCAAGGAAGGGTGATGATGGCATCACAATTGTGGCTATCTACGTTGATGACTTCATTGTACGTGGTGATAATAAAAGGCATCAAAGAGTTTAAGCAACTTCTTATGCACGAATTTGACATGAAAGATCTTGATGTGCTAGGCTACTTCTTTCATTGATTTTATACATACAAAAACATGTATATGGATGTTGCAAAGGCAATATGCCTTGAATATGTTGCAAAAGTATGGTATGGCTGATTGTGAGCCAATTTCTATGCCATTAGATGAGAATTTGAAGTTGGATACTACATCAGGTGAATCATTGGAAAATGCTACTATGTACTGGAAAATTGTGGGTAGTCTTATATATCTCACAATTACAAGGCCTGATCTAAGCTATATTGTTGGACTTGAAAGTCAATTTATCAATTTCCGAGGAAGCCACATTTGGATGCTCTAAGGTGCACTCTACATTATGTGAGTGCTACTTTGGATTATGCATTGTTTTATGAAGTTGGTGTAGATTTGCAGGTTCATGGATACACTGATGCAGATTGGGCTGGTAGCATTCCAGATAGAAGATCTACTAGTGGATTTTTATTCTCACATGGGAGTGCAACTATTACATGGAGTAGCAAGAAGCAACCCATTGTTGCTCTGTCGAGTACATAGGCTAAGTATAGACGTGCTGCAATGGCAGCATGTGAGGCATCATGGCTGGAGATGCTACTTGCAGATTGAGGTGTGGAAGTGCAAAAGCCTATCACTATCTATTGTGATCATCTTAGTAGTATACAGTTAGCATGAAAACCTGTTTTTTATGCTAGAACAAAGCATATTGAGGTAGATTATCACTTCATCAGAGAGAAGCTATTAGTAGGTGATATTGATCTTGTTTATGCGAGAACAGATGAGGAGGTTGCTGATATTTTCACTAAAGTACTTGGAGCAGATAAGCTGAAGAAGTTTCGAAAGATGCTTGGATTAGTGGACATGATGTTGAGCTTGAGGGGGAGTGTTGAGATATCAAGCTCAACATGTGATGATTGAGGATGCCACGTATCAGTTTTTGTTTCTCTGATACGTATAGTGGTCAAGCCGGTATATGTCAGGGATACTTCATTGAGCTTCATTAGATTTATCTACGGAGAGTGATGGCACATCTGTTCCTTGTCAGCTCACTCATTCGCGGACATTAGGTTTTTCCTTATGTATTGATCTTTATATATTGCACTTGTATTCTTGTTTTTTAGGTCATTCTTGTACATTCCTTTTTATGTAAGAGAAGAAGAAGAAGAAGATCATTCTTCCTTGCCTCAATCTGAGTGTGTGCTTCTCTTTGATTGTGAGAGTTTGTGTGTGAGCTCTCTTCCTTATCTGCTTCCTCATGAGACTTTATACTTGTAATAATTCACTCATGACTAAGCTTTGTATAAATTCACCCACACTAACCCACTATCACTTGTAATACAAGACTCATCATAAGCAATGTATGCATTATCTAAAGCATATAGGTGTCTACAAACCTGCATTAGTTTTTGCAAATTCTTTCCATAAACCACCTCACAACACTCGGCTACATGGTTTACACATCGGTTATGGAAAGGGATTGTGGTCTCACTTAATTGGGATCAAATTTTTTCTCCATACTAATGTGTTAATCTTTTGTAGCAGACCACCAAAGCACTCATTTTGAGTCACCATGCAAGTTGAAGGACCCTCCATGGCTAGCCCCAGTATGCCAGTGGTCAATTTTGGTAGTTTATTAGCTGAATCTTATCCTATCTCACAACCCCCTAGAGTTTTAGGTTTCCTAGGACGAATGGCCATATACGATCCTCCTATGGGACACACTGACAAAGTTCATAGCAATTCTCATTGGTTCCAAGGTCTAGCAAGACCCCTTGTAGATGCGGATTTTATATATGATGCCATGTTGTGTTTTGACGATATCGATTGGGGAAAATATCAATTCTTCTCAGGAGAATTTGAAGCACTTCAGAATTCAGAAGAGTTTAGGCATATTCGGGCTAGTGTTGGTTTTACAAAATATTCTAGTGATCCATTGCCTAAACCTCACTTCTACTGATGCTATTACTTGGTGACTACACTTACAGCCCCCAAGAACAAGGACTTGCCAGGAACATTTATTCTTTGATCACTGGTGAATGATCCTCGATACAAGAAGTTTTTCCTTTCGAAAGATCTTATTGGGGCAGCACTTAAGATCCACGGGACTCACACATCGACAAAGTGAGAAAGTCTTATTCCAGAGCCTATGAAACGTGGTGATGTCTTGAAGTGGGCAGATATTTTGACCATAACACATGAACTCTCCAAGCCATTGCACATATGTATGCAACATTTTACGTTTCCAACCCAGGATCGCTTTACCATCCCTCAGAAATGCATCGATTATATATTGCATGCATAGGGCCCCAGACCATCGATCTTGCCAGATAGATTATTGATGAATTGTATTTAGCTCAGCAGAGATGGGAATGAAAACACATCATCCTCGGTTGTTTTGCCCTTACAAGAATAGTGTATATGTGTTTGGACTATGATTTGCCCATCAACCGTGCTATGACCAGTCAAGAATTAAAAGCATTCAAGTGAACCACTAAAAAGGCCAGAAAAGCTAGCAAAGGATGGGCATGCAAGCACATGCGAGGTTCTATCCCATGCTTGCATGTTCCGGAGTCCCTGTCACCACAACAATCTCCAACGAAACCCCCACACCTATACAACCAATACATATCTGCCTCTCATGACCCATGATCATAGAAGGCACTACCAGTTTGGTAAGTCCTCAAGCAACCATCACTCAGGAAACTACTACTGTAGCAGGCGAAATTCCCACCACCATTGGTGCGGAAGCCTTTTCTTTCCCCATACCAAACTTGGAAGTAGAACCCATTAACACCACCTTCGATTTTGAAATGCATGACACTTTCTTCAGTGAGTTCCAATTTTCAGAAGGGCAATTTTTCTCACAAGATTATGAACATCCAAGCTATCCTACTACCCCTTGTGATCAACCACAAGAACAGGTAGTTTCGAGTTCAGAGGCAGAAGAGCGAACAAAGACCCATGATGATGATGGCGATGATGAAGCCAGTCAGGATAGCCACGACTCTCAAGAGGATGTGCAAAATGAAGAGCAAGAGTAGCAAACCGAAGTCCAAGGTGATACAAGTACTCATGAGGACAACATGTTTGAAGCTACTACTTATACCCTGGCAATCCAAAAATTATATCAAACTATGCAAGCAGTCTAGGTGCGCAGATAGCTATCGGAAGTAGAGAGTCGAGCAATTCTCGAGCAAGAACTTGCTAGTGGAGGCTTTGAAAAATCTTTCATCCAATGCTTCAAGGAATTAGTCAAATCAGTGGAAACCACTGAGACACTCCATTATTTGAAGAGGAAGCCACTACCAAAGTTTGAACCACGACACATCCATTTGATGTCCAAGCCAGGTAAGCACATCCAGGTACCCACAGATGCAGAATATTTGCATCATGCCAAGGAAGCTCGACTCATCTGTTGGCAGTGGTCAGGGCGGTCAAGGACTTACAAGACAAGGGAGCCAACGAGAAGGGCCAAGCAGGCAAAGCAGTCAAAGAAGATCTTGCAAATAGGCCATCATTTTACCTGAATTAATATTTCACAAATAGTGAATTTAGTCACTCAACACCATTGTAAATATCATTTCATATTTTTATAGCTCCATTTTGTGCAAGCAAAGGAGTCCTTGAGGTTGAGGAGCATTAGAAGTACCCACCTATCAATTTTCATATTTTTTAGACTCCATTGGAGCCCTTAAATAGGCCCTAGAACCAAATTTTTAACTAGGCCAGACAGTAGGTCTGAACAGGGCCAAAGCTAGTCAAAAACTATAAAAAAAGCTAGAGAGCTCATTTTTTAGGTTAGCTAGTTGTAGAATTGAACTTGTAAGAGCACTTTTGAGTAATCTAAAGAACTCCATTGTCTCTCTCTTTGTTCTTGCCTTGTGTGTGCGTGTGTGTGTATGTGTGTGCATGTCACTGTGCTTCTCACTCACACACTTGTGCCATCACTTGTTCGAGGTCTTCATACCATCCTCATGTCTTCCCAGATTGACATTAAAGGAGGTGCTACTCATCAGTGAGCTACACCAAATTTTGGCGCCATTGCTGGGGATTGAGCTTTGAGGACTAGCATGTGATGGTAAGATGTGGAGTGGTGATGTTGGCGTTGTAGGTAATTTCTCTACTTTCCCTTATTTTTCTTTCTCTGATCACCACCATCATCATCCTCACCATCTCCCACCTTCATCTCCATGATCGCGAAAAATTCAGTTTTTTTATCATATCACCTTCCCCATTCCATTTCCCTCATTTCACTTGTGAGAGAGAGCGAGAGAGTTGTTTGTGTGTGCTATTTTTGCATGTTTCTTGAGCATTCTTGTAGGATTTTGTTGTATCATCGTCTCTAGCAGGCTGCACAGGTACGGAAGAGCTCGGCACTGTCTCTCCGTCGCTGACCTCTATCGATTGTGATCGATAGAAAATTTCACCTTTTGCTAAAACAAAGTACACCAGCATGACACACATGAGGAGCACATTCCAAATCACTAATTGAAACTAAAAAATTCCGTGTTTTTCTATCAATCGTGACCGACACTATCGATTGCGATCAATAGCCACGATCGACAGACTCTGTCAATCGCGACCGACAGAACCCGACGGACTGCCACATAGCCTCAGCCAATCGCGATTGACACCGTCGATCACGACCAACTGAATTTTGCCGATTGACACATAATTTCGCATGCCCACATGTCCATCGCGATGGACAGATCCCCCATGGACTGAAATGACATTGAAATTCACACAAAAAGTGTCGACCGCGATTGACACCATCGATCGCAATTGACAGACCCCACCGATTTACTCTGTCGATCGCGATTGACACCATCAATCAGCACTGACGTATCGATCGTGACTGACAGAAGGGCATTCTACAAGCTTGCGAACAGGATTCTTAAGCATTAAAGAGAAAGGGATCAGTAAGTGAGGTTGGAATATTCTCAACTTCCTTAGTTAATTCCTAGCTTAGGTTAAGTGTGTGTAGTGGTAGAAGTAAGCCAGGGCGACGATATGCATCTATCAAGTTGAAGACTATTAAATACTTAAGTTCAAGCATAAAGATAGTCTCTTGGCGATCGATAACTTAAAATAAAAGAACTTAACGTGGTACGAACAACTTAAAGTGCGGGAAGTCACTCAAGTATTCCTGACGATGTGATATCAGACAAGATCATAAATACGCTAATCAACTAAAAAAGAACCAAGTAACTGATACAAATTGAGCTGCAACGAGGTTGTACTTTTGGTAAAAATTGGCGCGACTCGATTAGGCATATGAACCTTAGATCAGGATGACACCTAGGGAGAGATCGACAGAGTCTTAGGTCTTCAGAGGCTAGTGTCAATCATACTGCTAGGTCTTGGGCCCAACAGTTGAGCCATTATTCGCACTACCCTAGCTCTAAAACTAGTGAGTCTGAGATGTCTCAGGGTATGGAGAGACCTACAGGAAGTTCAGGAGTGCCATATTTACATACGGTCAAACGCCCCTATAAGTCACAACTGGAATATCTTAGGACCAATCGATTAGGTGCTTGCATCTATGAGGACGGCCTAAGAAGATCCGTGGTCCAAATCAAAAACCCAGATCAACCCATTGGACTCGAACACCGAGCAGTTAAGTCTGAAAATGGTGCATACATAGACAAAGAAGGAACTAATCACACCACGAAAAACTGCACATTCGATAGGCAAACATGACCTCTACAACCGCCTCAGTATCGACCATACAGATATCTACCAAGAGAGCCAGGCAGAGATATGCCCAGGTACAATCCCTACCCAACACCACCAAGAGCACCGAGACCATATGAGCAAGCACAACATCCACAACCCCAACCAGTGTTAGGACCACAACTATCGCAACCCCAACATGTGGTACCTGTAAAGTATGCCCAGCCAGAAGAAAATTTGGAAAGAGCCATAGTGCCAGCCTCAATGATGACCAGTGTAGAATCAGCAAACCTTGGATACGAGTTATCCCCAGGAAATTACTATCCCTATGAAACCAACATGTTGGAGTATGAACTAGCATATGATTCAGCATACTATGGATATGAAGGCTATGATCAGGCTTATGGAACGGAGGTAGCTACTTTAATGTACACTGCACCCAAAGCACCCACACCTGGGAGACCACCCATTAGACTGCGTGGGCTGAGAGGACCATGTTATAGATGCAGAGGAGATCATTTTATAAGAGAATGTACTTGACCTTACAACCCACCACCTCCTAGGACTTGGGAAGGATATTGCAATGATTGCGGGAAGGAACATCTTTTCAGAGACTGCCAAAAGAATCCCACCAAAGTCCAAGACATTGCACCTATTAATGTAATTGAAGTGATAGAAGCACCTGGAGGTGATAAGGAATACACTGTGCCCTTAAAGGCCATTACACGAGCTCAAACGAAGGAACAAAAGGAAAAACAATCGGATCGGGAACAAGAGAACAATAGAACCGTAAATCCCAAAATTCAGATAGTAGAAGATTCAGAGGACCCACGTGAGAATGCCCAGAACATAAAAGCGCAAAAATGGAAGGAAAGAGGAGAGAAGCTCAAAGAAAAATGGATGAAAAGCAAAAGTCAAGAAAATAAGAAAAACACAAGAACCAGTAAGGAGCATAAAGAACCAGAGATTCGGGAAGAAGTTCCCATTCCACCACTTATCCGAGAAGCAGAGAAACCAGGATCAATTCTAGCTGACCCAAAACTAGATGAGTTGGAAATGTGGTTGAAAGCTTACCAAGCTAGAATTAAGACTGGACCAACTGTGGAACAACAAGAAAAGCTTTACCCACAAGGAGAATTAGAAAAAGAGAGGCTCGCTATATGCAAGAAACTTATAGAGGTGGCACAAGCAACCCTAGAAAAGACCATCCCAGCCCTTTTGGAGACAAGGATAGCAGAGGAGCAATACAAGGAGTGTGTTAAAACCAAGGATAAAGAACTTAAAGAGAAGGATGACAAGTGTGAGCGAGTGAAAACCCAGGACAAACCTATGTCAACAATACCTGACTTAGAGGTTGACTAGCCAAAAGAAGTATGGAATAGAATTCGAGAAGAACAATGGAAGAGGAATGGAGTGACTAAGCCTCCCTTTGAGGAACTAGATGTGGAAGTTTACCAACCGAATCCCAACATGGAAGAAGTATATGAGGAAGTATCAAGACTAGACCGATATAGAGAAGAAGCACAGAGCATTTCCACCCTACCAAATTACATGGGAGAATACGAAAAGGAATCCATGATAATCCGAGCACCCACAGTACAAGGAAAAGGAAAAGGAAACCCAGACAAGAATTCACACAATCTAACAGAACTTAAGAAGACGAAAGTACAATGCAAACTGACTCTGGAAGAATTACTTCGGGTTAAATCGAAAATATGGAACCAATTAGCAGGTCAACTAGAATTAGGATAGGAGAAGGACGAAAAGGAAAACAAGGGAAAAGAAAACCCATCTAAGATACAAATCCCAGTAGATAAGGTGGGAGAGTTTAGTGAAGGAGACGAAGGTAATACATGTCTACCTGTCACTTACAATGGGTACATGACCAAGGCTATACTAGACATAGGAGCAGGAGTAGGAATTGCCACCAAGGAGATTTGGGAGAAATGGGGAAAGCCTACCTTACGACCCACACGCATGAAGCTCCAATTAGCAGACGGTCATGTGGAGAAACCCTTGGGAATATTAGAAAGGATCAAATTAACCACCTGTGGAGTTGAATTTGAACACACATTAGCCATTTGTAAGTTCGAAAACGCTAACAATTACGAAACGATATTAGGACGACCTTTCATGAGACAAATGCGGATCGTGCAAGACTGGGGACGAGATTCATTATACTTGCAACATCAAGGAAATACTACCAAGATAAACTTGCATACATTTTCATATAGAGATGTACCCCCATTACAGTGGAATACCATACACAAGGAGGAAGATGACCTATCTATTCATAACGTGCTAGATCAAGCGATCAATCATGGAAGTATGAGGACGCCCAATTATGGATGTGTAAGGAAGCCAAGAAGGAGGACAATAAAAGGCAGTTGTGGCCAATAGGACATCCTAACTACCAACCTGTAGAGGACCCAAGGTATATGCCTCAAGTCTTTCTTGACGAAACCTTTGAACCGCATGGATGGATGGAAATCTTAGCCACCTTGGACGTATGTGTGAATGAGGAAGTTCTAACAATGAACGAATGCATAGATGAAGAAGGCTATGATGTAAATTTGTACATGGTTGTCCTTCAAGAAGTAGAAGCAGGGGAAATCTTAGAAAAAGAGTGGAAAGAGGAATATGAGAGTATAGAAATGGAACCAGAATTTGATTCAGAAGAAATCTATCTAGACACCATTCGAACCCAAGAGAAGCAGGAACCAACCAAGATCTTGACAATAGAATCCGCCCCCATAGTACAAGAGCAAGAGGAAAGCATAAGTAAAATCGGACCAAATCTAGATCTTTTTGAGGTTTCGGAGCATTTTAAAAGGTACGAAGTAGAAGAGAGAAAGATATCCATCCAAATGCCTAAGAGAGAGGCTAGAGAAGGAGAAGCATATGATAACAAAGAGCAAACAAAAAAAATCATAGTAACAGTGGAAGATGGAGAAGAAAGATGTACATACATAGGTAAAGATGTGTCAACTGAGGAGGAAGAAGAATTAATACAATTGATCCGAGAATATCGAGATGTATTCGTGTGGACATATAAGGATCTCAAGGGTGTGGAACCCTTGATTTGCTCTCATAGAATACCAATGACGGCGGAGGCAAAACCATCTAAACAACACCCTTATATATACAATGAGGTCTATGCTGCCAAAATTAAAGAAGCAATAGACAAACTACTAGCAACAGGATTCATTTATGAAATAGAGCACACGAAGTGGGTATCACCACTAGTGGTTGTGCCCAAGATGAATGGAAAACTCAGAGTATGCATTAACTTGAAAAAGGTCAATGCAGCCACTATACGTGACAACTACCCTTTACCAATCACTGACCATCTATTGGAAAGAGTTGCAGGAAAAGAAGTTTATAGCTTCTTAGACGGATTCTCTGGATACAACCAAGTAGCCACTGCTACTAAGGATCAACATAACACCGCGAATGCGACTGATTGGGGATCTATGCTTTTCGAGTGATGCCTTTTGGACTCACTAATGCGCCTACTACTTTTCAAGGATTGATGTGTCATTTTTCAAAGAATTCTTGAAGAAGAGCATGGAAGTGTATGTAGATGACTTATGTACATATTCAAATCAAAGACAAGACCACATTCCTGAACTGCGGAAGATATTTAATAAATGTCGACAATATAGAGTTTGCCTGAATCCAGAGAAGTGTGTCTTCATGGTATGACAAGGGAAGATCTTAGGACACATAGTCTCTAGAAATGGAAGATCCACCAATGAAGACAAGATTAAGGTTATTTTGGAGCTTCCTATACCTAAGAATGCGAAAGAGGTGCAAGCATTCATGGGACATTGTGGATACCACCATCAATTTATCCACATGTATGCCATAATCGCCAAACCCTTGTATGGACTTTTTACTCAATTCACATGGACAAAGAAATGCGAGAAGGCGTTCAATGAGTTAAAGAAGCGGCTTAAAACAGCCCCAATTCTGAAAACACCGAATTAGAACAAGCCTTTTCATATTCATGTGGATGCTTCTAATTACGCAATAGGATGTATCTTAGCTCAGCCGACAGATGAAGGAAAGTTAGATCACCCACTTTCCTATGTGAGTAGACAACTAAATCAAGTTGAGAGGAACTATACAACTACGGAGCGAGAGGGATTAGGAATGGTTTATGCGGTGAAGAAATTTAGACACTATCTCTTAGCTAACAAGTTCAAGTTCTTCATAGACCACCAGGCCTTATTGTACCTAGTCAATAAGCCATGTAACACGGGAATATTGGTAAGATGGTTTCTACTATTGATGGAGTTCGACTTCGAAGTAATAGTGAAAAAGGGAAATACCCATGTAAGAGCAGATCACCTTTCTAGGTTAACACATGGAGAACCACCAAATGGAGTACCAGACAAATTGCTAGACACTTATTTGTTTAATCTAGAAGTGTGTCCAAAGTGGGCAAAAAAACTTATTCCGATACTCACTCATGGCCCACAACACTCAATCAATAAAGAGAGTAAAAAGGAAATTCTACAGTCAAGGAATTCGCACATTATTGCGGGAAGTGTGTACTATAAGGAAGCCAATGGCGTACTTCTAAGATGTGTTGAGGAGGAAGAGCAAAGGATGCTGATCGAACAAGCTCATGTGAACAAATGGAGGACACACAAAGGGACTCATGGAACTATAAGGGAACTAAAACGATTAGGAGTATACTGGCCTGACATGCCTAAGGATGTCCATGACCATGTGAGTAACTGCACACAATGCTAGGAGATGATCCCCAAGGATCATACATCCATACCTTTCTCAATGATAGCACCCAATTGGACCAAAACATTGGTTAGATTCCTAAAGACAAGAGAACATGAGGAAGGAGTTAGCTTGGCGAGAAAACAATCCCTAGAGGAAATGAGCAAGGATTATGTACTCATGGGAAGATACTTGTTTAGGAGAGGAAAAGACAACCAATTGCGGCTATGTGTGCATGGAGGAGAATATTTACCCCTATTAGAGATGGCACACGTAGGTGCGGCAGGAGGTCATTTTTCAGCCGTGAGAACCGTAAAAATGATCCTCTTTGCGGGCTTGTGGTGGCCAACTTTACATATGGATGTGGAGACCTATGTACGAAGCAGCGAGACATGCCAAAGGGCTAAATACCCGATTCAGAGAGATGACATGACATTGAGACCTATGATTTGTGCCAGAGCCTTTTCTAAATGGGGTATTGATTTCATAGGACCCATTAACCCACCGGCCAAAGGGTCTCATGCAGAATATATCATAGTAGCCACCGATTATTTGACAAAATGGGTAGAGACAAAGGCTACTAGAAAAAATGATGCTCAAACCACTGCGAAGTTTCTTTTTGAGCTTATATTCACTCGTTTCGGATTACCAATTGAGATTGTGAGTGACTGAGGAACGCACTTCATTAATGAAGTGATAGAGTCTCTAATGAATGAGTTTTTAGTGATCCATAAAAAATCAGCCCCATACCACCCCCAAGCCAATGGTCAAGCGGAAAGTTCCAATAAGGTGTTGTGCACAGTATTGACAAAGATTGTCAATAATGGGAGGTCGCACTAGGAAAAAGAATTGCATCATGCAATCTGGGCCTTCTGAGTCGCATACAAGACTACCATTGGAACTACCCCATTCAATCTAGTATACGGACAGAACGCAATTCTAGCAATTGATTTTTTGGTACCCACCTTGAGAGTAGCCCAGCAGTAAGAATGGGCCGGGCATGAATTATCCCAACAACTAGACCAAATCGAGAAGCTGCATGAAACTCAGTTGCAGGCTGTCGCAGGAATCTATGCGGCCAAGAGAAGGCAAAAGGCGTATTATGATGTACACATCAAAGACAAAGGACTAAAAGAAGGAGACCTAGTCCTGGTCTACACCTTGAAGCAACATGCTAAGTTACAAAAACGCGGATATGGACCTCTAATCATTAATAGGATCTCGACAAGTGGAGCAGTTAATCTAGCCACTTTGGATGGAGATATTCTTCCTAACTACATAAGTGAATGTAGAGTAAAACGGTTCATGGAGCCATTGACGGATCAAATGTTAGCACGTCTCGTAGGTGCGCAAAATAAGAAGAAAGAGGAAGAACGGATTAGTGAAGGGGCACGACAAGAAACCTTGGAACATATTAAGAAACGGAAAGAGTGGATTAAGCAAAGAGACGAATAGTACTTAATAGGTGAAGAGCCTATTCCCATGGCCAACTATCATGTCCATCATTCCAATGGGTGGAATGATAGCATATCTAAACCCTACTTGAATCTAGGGATTGGCAAGACAGAGTACCAATTGATAGATGCTTTAATAGATTCAGGAGTAGCACTTAGTTGTGTGCGGAATACAATCATCATGCCTCTCCACGCGAGCGTCACTCCTACTAAGGCACAGATTCTAGGTATAAGAGGTCAAGTCATAGGATGCATTGGAGAAACTACTGTAAACCTCCACGTAGGAAATTCCTCTATGGAACAACGAGTCTTAATGTGTAAAGATGAGGACCTCATAGAGAATCTAATACTAGGGCAAGACTGGATCATTGAGAATGAAGTAAGCATCCACCTAGTGCAAGGATACATTTCATCCAAGATAGAGCACAAGGAAATTTTTAGGGGAGAAGCCCTCACAAAAATCGAAAGCCATCGAAAGTGTGGAAGAACTCAAAGAAGAGCACGTAGACCATGATTCCAGCCCCAATCCCTCAGAAAGAAATCTGAAAGAGGCAGAAAGTTCAAACCCTAACATATCCAAGGCAAAAGTGGATTCATCCTATTCAATTGATGAACAGAAAGACACCAAGGAGATCAACACTCTTAGGGTTTCTCACACGACAGAACGATCACCAATTTGGAAAACCACCATCAAATACTCACATCCAGGAAAGGCCAACTTCAAATGGGTTCGCAAGGACCAAATGAACGGATCATGGGGAGCAACACAAACAAACGTCAATCCTAATCAGAAGGCGTAGATGAATACAAATTCCTCATCACAAAGACTAGAATCAAGGAATCTGCTGAGAGTTTGGCTCCAAAAGTCATTAATAGCGGCACAAAGGAACCACCGCCAGATATGGATTCCAAAAAATGCTCGACAAGTAGCATGACAAGAAATCGACAACCAAAAAGAAACAGCCTATCAAGGAGCCAGCAGTGCGAGACCAAACAAGTACATTGGGAAATCAAGAGTGTAGTTAAGTAGATGCCGGCGATTCACGAAGCTACACTTAGGAAAAGGCGACATGATGAGAGGAGGAGAGCTCATACTACAATGCTCCAGTAGATATGGAAACCAAAGAAAGCACATTAACCTAAACAAGAGAACCATGAGGCTCCCAATTGCACTCATGAAGTATTGAATGCACCTAAAGTATGCATAATAGGGCCACATTACGAGGCCAGGCATTCGACACTTGATGAACGTAATAAAATTAATGGTGCACATCTTCCAAGGGAGAATAGGTCATAGCTTCAACTTCCATAGGAATGGACCTACTATGTACATAAACAAATGCTTTGGCTATACTAATCCTTGTTTTCTTTCAGAAAAGAAAAGAAAAATATGTGGTAAGAGATCTCACTTATACAAGCAAGGGGAATGGAGTGATGAAACGACAAAATGTCACTACAATGCACAACACAATTGCTATATCTTCTATTGAAGCTAATGCACTTTTCATTACAAGTGTAGATGGCTTCGAAAGATTCTGAAGCAAAAATTCAGGAAGAAGTGATGGAATTCCCTCCACAAAGTGTGACTAAAGCCAAGGGACATTGGTTAAGAGAAGATCAACTGACTGGGGAGTATCTCTTCCTGGTAACCATCAAAATCATGGATATAGATCATCAGTTCTTGGTTATGACCCACGATTTTAAAGTGGTGCATGAGCTTCCATCTACAATTGACATCATGAAGAAAGCGGGTATACACAAATACTTTGAATTACCGATCTACAAACCCGACTTTCAAAGATGCATGCAAGTGATGAATACATTACAACCAGCACTACATGATCCATTGGTGCCAGAAGCGAGAGTCATGGATGCAGTAGGTGAATGGGTCGTGATTCAGTTTACGCATGATTTAATTAAAGAAGCTTTTGGATGGGAGAAGGTGGAACTACTGTATTGAAAGAAGAAAGTCGAGGGGCAAAATCTAGAACATTTATTGACATCAATCGAGTTGACATAGAAGAAGACGTCAAACTCATTCATCAGCACTTCCGCTTCCCTAACATGCATCGATACACTGCTCCTCAGAAGATCATTGTCCAACTACTATCACATGCGATCAAACAAATTGGAAATCAAATTAATCTGACTCCATATACATACAGGAAAGAATATTCGAGGCAAAGAAGCAGTGGAATCACAAGAAGTTCCTAAACGGCAGTGTAGCTCTGACCATATTGATCTATCATGCTTTAGGTATTAGAGAGCACCTTCGAGAAATAACCTCATTGGCTACCATGGCTAAGTATGCCAAGGTCGCCACAATCCCAAGAAAGAAAAAAGGAGTCAAGAATGTTGAGGAGGCAGAAACTAGCTCTCAACCCAAAATGAGAGGTACAAAGAGATGAAGGGAAGTAATGCAAGTAGAAACTGAACTTCTAACTACAAAAAGGGTACGCGTTCTCCCAAAGAAAAGAATAGAAGAGCACCAACCAATTATAGAAGAAGACTTAACACGAGCTCTGGAAGACACACACCAATATACAGAAGGTCAAGTTAATCGACCAGTGCAAGGGCACCATTACCAGCAGACCCAACAAGACATGGAATGAAAAAGGGATTAACCAAGGTACATTGATATAAAGAATTAGGGTTGGTCAATGCAAGCTCCTCTTCAGATACACACGAAGAGCTTGACAACTCCCTATTAAATACGGACATTTGAAGTGAATCCAAAGACGATGGACAATGGGAAGAATTAAATGAAGTGAACTATAATGCAGAAAAAGAGGGCATGAAGGTGAATGACAACACCATCAAGCCCAATCAAGACACCGCATGCAAAGAGGTACCCTAAGAAGGAATCCATGTCATCCCTAAGCTTACGGGAGAAGGTTCATTCAAGAATCCAAAGGAAGAACCAAAAGAAGCTACGGGGGAAGAATCAGAACCCTTCACTCCAATAAGGGTTGTGGCAGAACCCTCCCCCATGGATGTCACATTTCAGGGAAGTGCCACAAAAGTTATCAATATAGAAGAAGAAAGCAAAGAACTAGAAGTACAACTACAAATCAGACAACCACATAATGAGACTATCCATGTGGAGCACGAAAAGGATGTACAAATAGGAGAAGCTCCAAGCATTCCAAAAAGGTGGTTGAATGTCGACGTCGCTCAGCTCAAGCCACTAGTGCAAGATATGATCAGAATTGCTATGGATACGCAACAGTTGATGCTTGAGGCCGATGAGGACTATGACAAAGCGATGCAGGAAAAGCATGAACTTCATGAAATGGGTAAGAACCTTTCAACACAATTAAGGCTAGCAAAAGAGCACATAACACACAAACAAAATGAAGTTCAAGAGGCCAAGCAGTAGTGCAAAACTTTAGAGATAGAAAATGAAAAATTAAAAGAACAACTACAGGAGTTATAGAAGAAATATGAGGTTAGTGAGACCGAGAAGACGCAGATAAATGCAAGAAGAAAAATATTGGAATCTCAAATTAAGATATACATGGATGAGGCAGAGAACTTAAGGAACAGAAACAAGGAGCCGATGATAGCTCTCCTGAGTAATCAACCTATAGAGGCTCAGGAAGTACCAATAACAAACATAAAGGAAATGGAAGAAAAGATAGCCAAGTACAAAGATCAGCTCAAGCAGGAGCAGGTAGTCATTGCCGAATGGGAAAAGAGGTATATGGAGGATACCGCGGCTCTAAGGACAAAATGGAAAAGGGTTGAGAATAGATATATGGCACAATGTAAAGAAGACACTGATGAACTTGCTATCGTAGCCAAAGAAATTCTCAAAAATAGGGAAATGATTTCTAAGGCCAATGAAGAACTCAAGCAGAAGGATGAGCTAATAAAGCAGCTACAAGAACGACTAGAGCAGAAGGCAACAGAGGGGACACCCGTAGTTCCAAAATCCATAGCAACTACTGAGGAGATTGAGGTACATCCTCTCTCTCCCCCCTTACATCATTCGCCGATAAGGGAGGAAATGGAGATCCAATTTGAATGTAATCATCGGGATATTGCATAACTAAGCGGACATGAGCGGGCACTACTGGTGTCCAAGCTCACTGCAGAATTTGAAGATCAATTAATACAGATCATGAAGGAAGCTCATATTGAAAGAAAAAATTTGGAACAAATATCCAAGCCATTGAGTGTACCATATGGACTCCTTAAAGAGCAAACACGGCAATATATAAAGACCATGACAAATAAGGAGCCTGACAACAACCTCCAGTTCAGCAATAATACTTTCAACTATACTCAAGAGGAATTCAAAAGGTTTGATCCGATATGGAGGAGAAAACTTTTGGAAAAGAACCCTACACTGCGGGTACAATGGGAAGCATCGCCATATGCACTTCAGGTGAATCCATCTTTTTGTCCAGTACCCCACAGACGCTCCTGGTCGCATTTTTGGGAAGGACAGCACCAGCGTAGCACAAATAATCAATGGCTAAATTATCCACTATTACCAAGTCTACCGCATAATTACCTACCAATAGAAGAATACATGATGAAAACCATGGAATTTTGGATTGCTCGATATGCAACTGTACCGGATTTGGTAGTCAAAATGACTAATAAGATGTTCAGCATGCTACTTACAGTTATTAAAGTCTTCCAGCATGCGAAATATACATTTTTGAACTTCATCGACATTACATAAGGATCTGAAGCACTTGTTTTCGATCTTTCAACTATCCCGAGCCGATTAACCCTTATGGCATACTATTCATGGCTTATGTTCTTGCCGAGCATGTATATGCAGACTTTTGAAGAAGCATTTTTTACTGGCTTCTTTGAAATTGATTCAGAAATTTTTGTAAAATTGACTTCAAATATTAATGCAAGATTGGTAGCTTATGAAACAAGTTTCTTTGCGGATCACCGACAAGCACCAAAAGATGGAGTGAAGTCAAGCCAGTGGAAAGAATTCATGATATGTCACGCCAATTTGCTTAATCAACGAGAGCAAGCTGCCATACAAACATACTCACGTCGCTACAAAAAGCCTGTCGGGGACGATAGAGTTCAGGAGGAGGGACATGTGGAAGGGGAATCAAGCAAGAAGAAAAGAAGAAGAAAATCAAAAAACAAAACCTCTCAATAAAGAATGAAGAATTATAAAGCAAAAGAACCACCCTCTACCCAAAGCCCCATAGGGTCACACATTAGGCAACAATGCCAAACATCTAGGTCTTGAGGAATGGAATTAAAGAATAACAACAACTAGGACATTTCATGGGAAGGATGGACCAGGGCCTGGAAGTATCCAGGAAGAAGTGCAAGAGAATACTTGGCAGGTAATAATCCTCCCGCTGATAGTGTGCGATGGTAGAAAATAAACAGGCTCAAAGCAATGCAACAGGGTCAAATGTGTGAAGACAAAGACAAATCAGAAGACCAAAAGCTAGAAAGAGGCAGAGGCTGAAAAGTTGAAGAGGGTGACTAAGAATACCACATTCTTAACCTCTGATGGCATGCGCGACAGCTCGACTTAATACAGCAACCTAGAGTTGTGATATAAGGAATATCAAGGGGAAAACAGAAGCAAAGGACATACTGCGAATAAGATAACCAATTGTCTGACAGTCCTTGTTGCTTCTTCGACCACTGGGTGCGTGTATTCAGAAGACTTAGACAAGCTGCAGACAAGAAGTAAAGCCTATCAAGGGACGACAAAGACAAAGAGAAGGAGAGTGTTGCAGAACAAAGAGGCACAAAAGGGGAGCCCCAAAATTTTCAAATTAATGGGCATATTTTTCTTCTTCAAAGTCTTAGGAAATTCCCTCAAGCCATCTAAATGCACTAGAGGAGTCCTCTAGATGCATAATCCCAAATCATTGTAATAAATTTCTTGTAAAATAGTAGGAAAATAGAAATTAGCTAATAAAGTGCCAGTCACTTGTGTGAAAGGACCATTTTTAGGGCACATGTATATAAGTCACTTTGTGACTCTTTGTAGAGACGTTTTGCCATTGTGTAGAAGGAGAGCTCGTGATTTTCGAAATTGCTTATTTCTTGCAGGTTTTCATCTTCTCTTTGATCTTCTATGTGTGTGCAATGTTTGGAATGTGTGTGTAGGATTGTTGTCTACCCCTCCCCACTATTTTTGAGCTATTGTAGTGTGTGTGTGTGAGCTAGTAGAAGTTGTGGAGTGAGCGTGGGTGTTTCCCACCATTCACCGTTTTGGTCATAACTTGAAGGACGGTTGTCAAAATCAAGTCAGACTACCTCAAATAGATGCGCCTCATCGAGAGCTTCGAAATAAACCGGCTATTGGCCATATTTGGAGTTCAGAGCTAAGAGAAATCCTCGATTTAGTGAAAACTGTTGTAAGTGGTATCGCGACAGATACTTTCAGTATTTGAGTGAGTTAGAGAGGTGGACTAGTCTTTCCTCCTGCATATTAGCTGAACTGTCACATCATATGTTAATGTCACGTTATGTGATTGGCACTTTATGGATTCTTTATCACATATGTAGAAGATAGATGGAGAATATTCATATTCTCATATTTAGAGTTGGAACTCGGACGATGACTGGGAGGAGAACTCACTTTGTGTAGTCAAGGTTTGTGTGCAAGCATATGGGAGAAACAAAAGCTTTGGTTTGCGATGCAAGATTTTGGTATCAGAGCATCGATTTTGGGCATACATTCGCGCGCTGCAGAGATCAAGAATCAAATTCAGGCGGCCAGCTTGCAAGGCGCATGGACTATCCAACTGCTCATATGCTTTAGACATTGGAGGAGTGTTGCTAAACAAATATATTGACATTTGTAGCTGTCGGTCGGCCCCTTCAGAGGTGTACAAGTTCAAAAGTGCTTATGAATTTTGGAAGTCTTGGAGCAACAAGAGATTGCATTCAAGGATGATTAAAGTTCAATGTAAGATAAGCCATGAAGTCTGTGCTCATTGCGTGCTGCCGAAGACTTGAACACACGATGTCTTCATCAAAGGCCCATGTACTTAGCCACTAGGCTTTTGGCCGTTCGTATGGATGGAGTCTTGATCTCATCTATAGGAGATTTTTCGAGATGGAAAGATACCACTTCTAAGCACAGGTATGAAAGTTAAATTTTTTATTTCCCAGATTAATTATTGTAATATTCTAGTCTCGGGAAAGAGAAAGGAAAGGCTTTAGGCAAAACTTTTTGAGGGAAATCACATGTACGAAGAGTATGAGGTACATACTCTCATCTAGGGTCAAGGATTCCCTCCAAATACAAGAAGCCCAAGTTCTAGGTATCTCCAAAATGGCCATGTTCATGGTTTTCACATGAATTTCAGGAGCTATTTTGGATAAGTAGCCATTTTGGGGAAGGGAGATGAAGCAGGATTTTTCTTAGTTTGGTAGGGAAAATCATGCACACCTATAGTCTAGAGTGTTGAATTCCATATACAACAAAGAAATCTAAAATATACCTCAGTATGATGGGAGTTTGGAGCTCCACAAAACCCCCTTCCATCATAGTTTGACAAAAATTTTAGCACTTGAATCTAAGAAATTCCCATTTTGGAAGAGGGAAAAGGAGGTGCAATAGCTATGGATGGATGGGAAAAAGTATATACACTAAGAGTATAATGTTTGGACCTCTTAGGGGAATCATTAGATTCATCAAAATGATAAGTTAAAGAGGAATTTTACTTCCTCAAAAACCCCCTTCTCGCACTTTTTGAAAAAAAATTTAGATGTTAACTTTTGTCAAACTCCACTTCTGGGAGTAAGAATAAAGATCATTTAAGAGGCTTCCCATGGATTATTGTATAAAATCCAAGAGAAATCCAGATTTAGAGTGGATTAGAAGCTTGCTAAGAGCTCCCATTTAAGTTTTTACATGAAAGTAAAAATCTTGATTTAAGCCTCTTTTGGGGAGCGAATTAGCATGCACGAAGGGAGGATTTGGAAAGGTAAAAATAATCCCAAGCATCTTTATATACCACTCTCTGAGGTTATGGAGAGAATTTTAGGATTTGCATGATGGAAGAATGCTTTTGGGCACCCGAAAAATCACATTTTTACACTTTTTCCAGCCCCTCCAACAATCCACTAGTTTGGTATGTCCCGCTTGAAATGGCCATATCTTGGGCTAGAAAACTCCAAATTGGATGTCCTATGGCTCCTTTAGAAGAGCACAAGGTCTATTTCTAGTTTATCAAAAGAAATTTTGGAAAATAAGTAGTTTTGTAGGTCTGTACAGCTCTACAAAGTCTGAACAGTTTTTGGCAACTACCTTCTGGGAGCCATATCTTTCAAACCGGGAACGCGATTTGAGTAATTTCACTTTGATCTCTTTGCACATGCTATATATTTCAGTTTATGAACATTTTTAGGTCTTAAAGTGGCTTTTGCAGGTCTAAAGAAGGATTACTAATGCATTTTTTTGACTAAATTTGCATTATTTTGGTAATCACCTGACCATGCTTTATGTTTTGGGAAGTGATCCGATGTTTTCGGACACTTCAAAGCTTGTGTTAGGATCTGAGGAGCAAGTTGCAGAGGTCTTGAAGTTCATCGAGAAGGATTGGATGCATGCAATCTGAATATCAAATCATTTAGGGACATATGCTTTATGCTTCAGGCAATTTACCCTATGTTATGGCATGTTCTGTATTTACATGCATGAATTGGATTGCATACATCAAATGTTGATCATTGTTTAAATTGTTAAAGTATGGATCGACAGGCAAGACGTATACTTTTTGATTGTTTGCAGGAAAGAGGATTGCAGAAACTATATGGTTAGGCAACATAGAGAATGGTTGCCAACATTTGTTTTTATGTTTTTGCAGGTCATGGAATCCTTATATGAGAATGGTTAGACAGGCAAGACGTATACTTTTTGATTGTTTGCAGGAAAGAGGATTGCAGAAACTATATGGTTAGGCAACATAGAGAATGGTTGCCAACATTTGTTTTTATGTTTTTATGTTTTTATGGCATGCATGCCATGGGCAATTCAAGCCCTATGTTATTGGGTGGCCTACCTATGTGCCACTGAGCTATTAGTTATAATTTTTTTGGGATTCCATTTCCTGGGGAAATGCTATAAAAAAATTTCCCTCCTCATGGCGTTATATACGCACTTGCCTTTAGGTAACAATGTTATGGCGTGGTAACATGCCCTTTCTGCAAACTTCAATAAGGTGTAGGCATGCTTCTAAGCATGTATTTGATGGACTTAGAACCATCATAGTAGTATACATAAGGAAACTTCAGTAGTAACAGGATCCCTACACCTAATCCTTATGGATTTAGACCATAGGATTGCTAAGGGAAGGAGCTACACCTTCACCATTAGTAAGGTGCACAAGCAATCCTATAGGTTATAGGAAGTTGCATACAGGCACAGGAGATGCATTTATGATAATCTAGTGAAGATTCACTTATCTTCACAAGAGTCTCACAGTATGATTAGGAGACTATGGGGTATTATTAGGAATACCCAAACAGTGATTGGTTTCACTGATATACCTCACTTGAGCAAGTAGTGAAGCATTTCTGCTACACTACTAAGGAAACCAAATTGGATGGGATCACACAGATGGGTTTCATGTAACAGCGTCGACGGGTGCATAGATGATTTGAGTGATGGTTAGCAAGGCCACAGGTATGGCACTAGCTCTATGGTGTAGAACATAGATCCCTTAGTCAGCAATGGTTTGGGTACCCAATACATATATATGTATATCGGGATCTATAGAGAGGTACTTAGACTTAGTCTTGGTAGCTAGGAACAAGTTGGGTTGGAACAGAAGGGGATATCCATTGTCACATTGTTGACTAGAACCAAACTAACAACTTCGAGGACATGGGACTCATCTGAGTCCACTGACATGATTTTAGAATATGGGATTCATTAGAGTCCACCTGTATATTCCGTTACATATATATGGAATATATATTCGGTTTAGTGCAGGTATGGTACCGTGAATTGGAAGAAGTTTTCATTAGTATGGGACAGTGAAAATGACTTCCCTTTGAGCACTCTTCTTCTATGGCCAGGAACAAAAGGACTCATCATTCATGGCGTCATGTCTCACTAGATCAGAGGAGAGCTCTTAGTAGACATCTCCTTAGGATTGGGAGTTATTCTTCATTGATTAGGGAAGACCTATTCTTCCAGTAGAGAGTGTGATGGGTGATTTTATTACCATTGGTATCACATACTCATTTTGAGTTTTTTAGGAAGGATAATTCCATCAGTTTGATTGGATCGTATAGATCCATGCACATAGTATGGTTGGCAGAGATAGTTCTTTACTATGGATACACATGTGTTTACTGTATCATGTCATATCATTGCTTACCATTTTAGTAGAGGGCTTTGACCCTTATTAGGCATTTATTTTCTCCACTCTTCACTACATACACCTTCATTAGTTAGGGGAGATATGTTCTCCATCTTCATAGGAATATATGTAATGAGGGATTATGCATTAGTTACGGAAGAGAGGACTAAACAAATTCATGAGTTTCTCTTTTAAGGAAAGGAGAAAGTGGGAATCAGCTCAGAGATCGATGATAGATCTCACTTTAGTTCACTAAGCTCCTATTCTTTGAGAGAGAAAAAAGGAAAGGAAAACATGATTTCTTCATGAGAGAAGAATACAGTATGTTTTCCTTTAGAAAGAAGGAATTCATTTCCTCTACTTTTCAATGTAATTTTCCTTCATATGGGAGTATGATTCTCCACTTTGTTGGAAGGAAAAGTATGGAGAACTTATATGCATGTTCTCAGCTATGGATGAGTAGAGAAAATGGATTCAATAGAATCGAGGACCCTGCTACTGATGTCAGGGAGATCACCTCATTCGTGATTGCCCTATGCCTGCACCTACACAACCCCAATCAGTAACAATTCAGGGCTTTTGTCCCGATTGCGGGAAAGAGCATCTCTTGCGAGATTGTCCCAAGAATCCTAACAACGCACCGAAAATCACTCCAATCAACGTTATTGGGTTAGTAGTAGATTCTATAGGAAGTGTAACCTCCACTACTAGTACAAGTGGTCACTAGAGCTCAAGCTTTGCAGCAGAACCAAGGCTTAGGCCAAGAAAAGAGCTCCGAGGTTAGTGAAACAGAAAGCATGACGAAGAAGAGGACTAGAGCTTGGAAGGATAGTCGAGAAAGAATGAAAAGGCAATGGGCAAAGAAGATGAGTGAACTCGAGGAAAGCCTAAGAGAAACGAGGGCTAAGATAATTGAACTTACATCTCAACCTTCCTCTCACACTACCCCACCACCACCATTCCCATCTCCATCGGATCCACCACCTTCCAACCTGCCTCATGCGACCCCACCACCCCCTAGAGTAGGATCAGTATTAGCAGATCCCACTCTCGAGGACCTAAATATGATGCTTAAGGCATATCAGGCTAGAGTCCAAGAAGGGCCAAACATGAAGGATCATGAAAAGCGTTACCCTAGAGCCAAACTAGAGCTTGAATGAACTAAAATTTGTGCTAAGATGGTGGAATTGGCTCAAACAATGTTTGAAGCCAGTCGCCTCTTTAACATCTCTAGTTCAGCTAAGACACAGTTGCACTTTGATGGACTGCTAGAAAGATTGGAGAGGTTAATTGCATAGTCAGAAAAGGACCCCACCTCTCAAAATAAGGGCAAGCCTAGTGAAAGGCTAAGCCTTCCTGCCCAAGAAGCTTATGTGCCTAACTCCACAGAACCCGACACATCTTCTTTTATGAATCGGTACTCACCAAAATTCCTACGAGAGATTTAGAAGAGAAATGGGCAAAAGAGAGTGAAGTTCCTCCTCCCATTGAACTTGTGGATGACGCGCATGATCAATTCCCACAAGACATTCCTTCCATTTATGAGGAGCGGGAGAGTACTCAATATCATGAGAGATTAGACTTCGCGTCTAATTCCTTACAGGAACTACCCCATTTCACAGGCCCATGGGAAGCAAAGTCTACTTGTATGAGAGCACCCATGGTCATGGTAAGAAACAAAGACTCAGTCATACTCAAGAATACGGAGGTAGTAAAGAATACTAAAGTGCACTGCAATCTCACTTTAGAAGAGCTACTCAAGGCTAGGCCAGAACTGTGGAAACATGTAACCAATCAAGTGCCAGAAGTAGCGAAACCTCGTTCCCAGGTAGGATCCCATAGAACAGTGCCAGAAATACCCTTGGACAAGATAGGAGACATGAGTGAAGGAGAAGAGGGAAACACCTATCTTCCCATTACCCATCGAGGATACACAACCAAGGCAATTTTGGACTCAGGTGTAGGAGTTGCCATTGCTACTCTTCCCTATGGAAGTGTTGGGGCAAGCCAGCACTCAGGCCAACGAGAATGAAATTGTAGATGGCCGATGGTCACATTGAGAGACCCTTAGGACTACTAGAAGGAATAACTCTCACTACATGTGGTGTAGAGTTTGAGCATACTTTTGCTATATGTGATTTTAGCAAAAATCATGCGTACAAGATGATTTTGGGAAGACCATTTATGCGGCATTTGCAAGTGGTATAGGATTAGGGAACCAATTCCTTGTACCTTCAACACTTAGGTGTTACGACAAAAGTTAACCTCAAGGATTACTCTCACAGAGATGTACCCCCTATCCAGTGGAATCCCATCCATAGAGCTAAGGATGATACCTAGTCAGTGCATTCCATAGGATCAGGATCCTCATGGATGCACGAAGACACTCACTTGTGGATGTGTAACGTAGCAGTAGAAGAAGAGAAGAGAGAAAAAGCCAGAGAGGTAGATGCGAAAGAAACCCATAGATCAGTTCACGACCCAGCCTATGCACCTGTAGTATTTCCTGGCAAAGAATTTGAACCTCACGGCTGAGCAAAAATTTTAGCAACAATGGATGTAGCCATCAATGAAGAACAATGGACACCCCACTAGGACGAGGATGGCTATGAAATTTCAATCTTCTCCATAGAGCCAATCATGGGAGATTTAGTTTTAGAAGAATGTGAACATAACACTGATGCATTCGAGGATGAAAGTGACTCCGATCTAGAGTCAATCATTATGGACCCACCGTTTGCATCAGATGAGGAATACTTCTATGAAGTAGAAGCTCTCCCTCAGAGACATGAAGAGCTCACAAATGATGTAAGGTTAACCACGCAAGTGACCCCCAAGAGTGAAGGTAAGAAGAGGAAGAAGAGAACAGTCACACCAGAAGAAGAAGAATCTTTGTTTGAGGTCCCTAAAAACATCAAGAAGTATGAAATAGATGATAGGAGAGTCATGGTGAGAATGCCCAAACGTGATGCCCAAGCAGGAAAGGCCTATGATAACAAAGAAACCACCAAGAAAATAGTTGTAGCCATGGAAGAAGGAGAAGAAAGGTGCACCTACATAGGCCATGACCTCACTCAGGAAGAGGAGTATGAGTTGATAGCCTTGCTAAGAGAATACAGAGATGTATTCACTTGGAGTTACAAGGACTTGAAAGGTGTAGACCCTGACATATGCTCACATACTATCCACATGACCTCAGATGCCAAACCTTCTAAGCAAAAGCCATACACATATAATGATAATTATGCTACCAAGATCAAAGAAGAGATAGATCGTCTAGTAGAAGCTGGATTTATCTATGAAATTGAGCACACTGAGTGGGTGTCTCCCATCGTAGTGGTGCCCAAGAAGAATGGAAAGTTACGTGTGTGTGTATTAACTTAGAGAAGGTTAATGCAGCCACTATTCGAGATAACTATCCGCTTCTAATTACTGAACATCTACTAGAACGAGTAGCAGGCAAGGAAGTATACAGCTTCCTTGATGGATTTTCTGGCTACAATGAAGTAGCCATAGCTTTAGAAGATCAGCATAAGATAGCCTTTGCCACAGAGTGGAGCATAATTGCCTTTCGAGTAATGCCATTTGGTCTAACCAATGTGCCTGCTACTTTTCAGAGGCTGATGTGTCATGTATTTAAAGAGTTCTTGAGGAAGAATTTAGAGGTCTACGTTGATGATCTTTGTGCTCATTCCAACATTAGACAGACACATATACCTGAACTCAGGCAATAATTTGACAAATGTAGAGAATATCAAGTCTGCCTGAACCCAGAAAAGTGTGTTTTCATGGTCAGGCAAGGCAAGATTCTAGGACACATAGTGTCAAAGAATGGCATATCTACAAACGAGGAAAAAGTGAGAGCTATTGCAGAGCTACCTAGGCCAAGGAATATCAAGGAAGTACAAGCTTTCATGGGGCATTGTGGCTATTATCGACATTTTATACACATGTATGCCATCATAGCAAAGCCTTTGTACAGACTTTTGACTAACTTTGAGTGGACTGAAGAATGTGAAAACTCCTTCACAGCTTAAACGAGGATTATGTTCAGCACCAATCTTGACCACACCAGATTGGAACAAGCCATTTCATGTTCATGTGGATGCATCCAATTATGCTATTGGGTGTGTGCTTGCACAACCTACTAGTGAAGGTAATATGGATCTTCCAATTGCCTATGCTAGTAGACAATTGAATGCAGCTGAACAAAATTATACCACCACTGAACGAGAAGGATTAGGCATGGTGTATGCGGTTAAAAAGTTTAGACACCATTTGCTTGCAAACAAGTTTAAATTTTTTACTGATCATCAAGCACTATTGTACTTGGTAAACAAGCCATGCAATATAGGTAGATTAGTAAGATGGTTTCTCTTGCTAATGGAATATGACTTTGAGGTAGTGGTGAGGAAAGGAAAAACTCATTTGAGAGCAGGCCGTCTCTCTAGGCTCACATCTAGAGAGGCCCCACAAGGAGTATCAGATGACCTTCCTGATGTTTACTTGTTTAATTTGGAAGTTGTACCTCAGTGGGCTAAAACATTAGTGCCAGTATTGACATATGGGCCTAACCACCCAGTTTTAAACACTCAAGATAGGGAGGTAGTAAAAGCCCAGAAGTACCATCATGGCAGGGAGTATGTACAAGCATACAGATCAAGGGATATTAGCTTGTTGTGTGGAGGAGGATGAGTACGCTAAATGGTTGCAATTAGCACATGTAGGTGCATTAGAGCAACATTATTCAAGGCAGAGAACTTTACAGACACTAAAGAGACTCGGAGTGCATTGGTTGACTATGGAAGCAGATGTCCATAAGATGTGTAAGGAATGCCCAGTCTGTAGTATTAGACCACCGGTGGAGCATGCTACATTGTACCAAGTGTCTCTAATACCAGATTGGAGTGAACCATTAGTAGCCTTTCTGAGGACGAAAACATTCCCTCAAGATATGACCCTGGCTAGACAAAGAAGCTTAGAACAAGAAGCGTTAGACTATACACTCATTGGGGATAATCTATACAAACGTGGTAAAGATGGTTACTTGAGATTATGTGTACATGAGAGTGAATATCTTAAGATATTGGAAACTGCTCACCAAGGTGTGGCAAGAGGCCACTTTGGACCAGACTGGGTGATTAAAGCAATCCTATTCGCAAGCTTGTGGTGGCCAACCCTTCACATGGATGCACATACCTATGTGAAGAGGTGTGATGTTTGTCAACGAACTTAGTATCATATACGCAAAGATGAAATGCCATTGAAACCTATCATGGGTGGACGTGCATTCTCTAAGTGGGGAGTAGACTTTGTAGGTCCTATTAACCCCCCAGCTAAGAGTTCCCATGCGGAGTATATCATTGTTGCCACTAACTATCTGACTAAATGGGTAGAAGTGAAAGCCACAACTAAGAACGATGCTCAAACGATAGCTAAGTTCTTATTTGAGAATGTGTTTACCAGATATGGGCTACCTGTAGAGCTAGTTAGTGATAGAGGCACTCACTTCTTGAATGAAGTCATTGAAAGTCTCCTTCAAGAATTCTTGGTAGTACACAAGAAGTCTGCCCCCCTATCATCCACAAGCCAATGGGCAAGACGAAAGCACAAATAAGATTCTATGCAATGTGCTGACCAAACTAGTGAATAATAAACGTTCTGATTGGGACAAACAGCTACACCATGATGTTTGGGCATACCGAGTTGCCTATAAAACAATACTCCAAGGCACACCCTTTCAGATGGTATTTGGCCAAAATATAGTGCTACCATTGGATTTTTTGATACCTACATTGAAAGTAGCACAAGAGCATGACTGGATAGGTCATGAGCTCTCCCCTAGAATCTTCGATCTTGAACGATTAGGTGAAACACGATTGAGAGCTGCAACAGAAATTTATGCAGCCAAGAAAATACAAAAAACATATTTTGACGCACATGTGAAGGATAAGGGCTTGAAGGCAGGAGAACTAGTCCTAGTCTACACATTGAACTCGTAAAACCCTCTAGAGTCTCTATGAAACCAAGACCAAAAGCCATTCATTGTGTTTGGTAGCCCAAAGCTTGTAATAAACCACCCTGATCCCCATTTGTAAATTCATCTCCACCTACTAACTGCATCATTCTCACACTACATCTTTCCATCTAGCTCATAGCACAATTCCTCCACTAACTACACACACAACCACCAAGCACTCATTGACCTAGTAACCTATCACTAACTTCATGTTAATGTTGTAACGAGGACAAAAATTGTTCTATCTTGTCCAGTACAATGTTAACACATGCTTCTATATTCTCATAGAACTAGAAGAAAAGAAGGAACATGGTAGAAGTTGCAAGAACGGGCTCCGAGGCAGGCACCAGTCCTCAGATAGTGAACATTGAAAGTCTCCTTATTGAGGAAGAGTTGAAGGAAAGGCCACAAGAGTTGAGGGCATTACATGTCATACCAATTCAGAATCCTCCCCAAGGGCATACATCACTAGTAAGCAAAAACTTGCATTGGTTCAGTGATGTGGCAGGAACGCTTAGAGAAGGCACTTATCTATGGGAAGCTGAGGTAGAGTTCAATGGATGTTGGGGCCGGTATCACTTCTTTACATGAGAGTTTGAGAGACTTCAAAACAATGAAGGATTGCAATTAATATGGAAGAAGGTTGGACTATATGATTACTTCAAAGCTCAATTACCCAAGCCGGACTTTCTAAGGTGTTCATACTTGATTAGCACCCTCACTCCTAGTAAAGAGAAAAAGGGATATAGCACCTTTGTCCTACCATCTCTTACAAGCGGTAATGAACTAAAGCGCTTCAAATTGACGAACAATTTAGTAAGGGAAGCTCTGGAAATGAAAGGTATGCACATCCCCACAGAGAAAGAGACAATGATCCCAGACAACATGAAGAACAAGAACTTGACGAAACTGAAGGATATGGTGGCAATGACACCAACTATTGCCATTCAACTCCAAATGTGCATGCAGCACTTTGTGTTCCCTGCTCAAGAAAGATTCACGGTGCCACCCAAGAAGATTTGGTTCAGTTTATACTTAGCAGATGCCTTCAATCTAACAATCAACATGCCTCATTGGATCATTGACCAAATACACCTAGCACATCAACGATGGTACAAGAAACAGAAGTCAGTACTTTATGGATGTTGTGCTCTTACCAGGATTGTATATCGGTGCTTGGCATATGATGTGCCAATTCAAAGAGCTCTCATCTGGACTAGGGTGCAAGATTTCCACCGAAGGATATCAGCTGCAAGGCCTCGATATCAGCTGCAAGGCCTCCTTCTAAGAAAATGAGAGGATATGTTCAGATGCCATGCGCACAAGCCCGAGGTGCTACATTGACACCGGACACCACTCCATGACTCCAAAGGTGCGTGCAGCCCTTTACCATCAGACTACCAAGGAACAGTGCAGAAGGGCCAAATCTGGTGTTTCCACCTATACCCACCGACTTAGAGTTCCCTCATGGCTTTACAATGGAAGACTTAACTGATGAGGAGGTAGCAAGGATAATTAATGCAACCAATTTGGAAGTGGAAGCAGAGCAAATAAGTGGCCAACAGACTGTCACCGACGAGCCCCATCCAACTCAACCAGAATTCGTCGAAGTAGATGAAGAGGAAGAGGAGACTGTAGAAGAGGAGCAAGGGAATGAGCAACAAGAACCATCCAATGAGGGGGAGCAAGAGTATGAGCAACATATTATGCCAGAACTTGCGGGAGCCCCAACCTACACGAAGCAACTAAAGAGACTATATAACACTATAAATTTGGTTCAAGAACAACACAAATTATCTTTGGCAGCAGGAAAGACCTTAATGAACCAGATACTTGAAGAAGAAGGGGTAGATGATCAGTACAGAGCTACCCTTGACATGTTTGTTGATGCACTGGGAGTACTAGAGACTGTGCATACCACTCTTGCACACTCACAAAGGTTTGAGCGAAGACACGGAAGACGTCCCCCTAGACCAGGGAAGCAAATGAATATTTTGGTAACAGAACCACATGGCACCACCTCCACAACCACTGGCACAGCTCAATCCATTCAACACACATTGACGAAGCACACACCTCAATTGCACCCCCATCACCACCTTTACCACCCTCCCCTCCAACTCCACCACCTTCACCTCCTACCACCATTGTCACCACCACTAACACAACCACAGACTCCATTTCCCATAAAGAAGCACAAACTGTGAGTCAACCTTCACAATCTGCACAACCTGAAACCACCACCATTGTAATTGCCACATCAGACACTGTAATTCTCACTGTAGTCACTGAGAAATCCCATTCCTCCTCTCACACTTCTTGGTGGCTCATATGCACAAATGCACACACCACTATACACCTTCACGACCAGCACCACACCTACCGTTCCCATGTACACAATCACTCCTACGAACGCATCCACATATGACTTCATGGATATATCACCCACTTCTGCACCTCTCCCTCCCCCCATCTTCCCACAATCTCCCATTCCCCCACCACCCACTTCACCATTTTCAAGTACAGCATACACACTCCCCTTCCCTTTTCCATACCCTCCTGCATTCAACACTTTCCCTACATCCACTCCTGTAAATAATGTGCTCAATACTCTGTATCAATGTATGTCTCAACTACAAAATCATTACCAACACTTAGATGCTCAAGACACGAGCTCATTCAGAACCCATGAAATGCTGCAAGAAAGATTCATACACTTGGAGAAGGAAAAGAGGCTACTACAATAGTAGTATGATACCTTACATGCACAACATGATCAATTAGTGGCCAATCCCCCCCAACCAGATGCAGAGGAAAAACAACAACTCGAAAAAATGCTACATGCCTAGATAACAGACAATCTAAAGCTTCGACGTAACCTCGCATTACTACAGAAGCACATGTCTGCCACACTCGAGGAAAACAAAAGACTACAGAAATAGAATGAAGAAAACCTAGAAGCAGCAATGGAGGGATCACCGCAGGAAATTGACCCAGAGTACTTCAAGGCCATCCCTTCGAAACATATGAAAATAGTGTTGGAAACACATGCCGATCTCCTAGAAGCACACGCTGCCTTAGAAAAAGAGCGGGATGACCTAGTCAAGCAACTGGTAGCCCAGCAAGAGTCACCAAAAGAAGTCACAGCCACAACTGACACATCTAAAGAAGTCACAGAACTCAGAGCACAACTGGAAGAATTGCAAAATAGAGTTCTTCAATATGAGCATCAACCCTCTCCCCTCGTGGAGCCGGAGCCTGAGGACTTAGCTCCAATGGAAGTTGAGGAGATTCTTGAAGACCCATATGTACCCATGCCTTCACCGGGGGGTAAGCACACAGAGGACGAAATGGACACAATTGAGATCGAAGCTTGTGAATGGATGCAAAAGTTAGAATAGGTTGGTCCAACCCATGATGAGAGAGTTGCAATACAGGTACAGTCTATGTCCCGATTGGAAGAAGTTGTCATCAAATCGGATTACTTCAGAAACCTCTTCCATCATCAGTGGATTGGCACTTCCGATGATTTGTATGTTTCATTCTGTGTATTAATGGCAGATTATAATGCTGAGATAAGGCAGCACACAACAAAAGAACGAACCTGGGCAACACAATTTGCACCAGATGACATTCCTGCAAGTTCCACGCATGGAAATATATTTCAACCTACCTGGAGGATACACCTACTTGAAACTTACCCTGAGATGGTACGCACTTGGAATAATATGCCCTTATACATCAAGTATAACCCTTGCTATTGCCTTGTCTTTTGATGACGATCATGGCCCGACTACACCAAAACAATTTTGACAGTTAAAGGATGTGAAAAATGGTTAAACTACGTGTACTTGGCACCACCTCGAGGCCAACCCACAGTAGCATACATGACTTCAACCATTCGGCATTGGGGGATCAGATTCAAAAATGTACCAGATATCATGGCACAGATGTGCCTCAAAATATTTGAGCTCATGCTGGTTATGTTCATGACCTTTAGAAATGTGAAAGAACGTCACCTTTCGGCTCTCAGATTCAATGAAGGCAACTAGGATCTTGCTTATGATATGAGCACCACACCACCCATCAACGTTGTCTATGCATGGCATGCTCGTATCAAGTATCTACCAGCCTGCTTGAAACAAACGTTTGAGGAAATGTTTATCACAAGATTCTGGGAATATCATTCAGAGATATTCATACCCAAACCATCTCATCTATTACAGTTATTTGCGGTAGAGCAGGCCCTACACTCAGAAAATCCACGCATGCCACATCCAGAGGTACCTAGGCCCGTAGACTAGGATGGCCTACGCACTGATTTGACAAAAGGATTAGGGTTAGCAGAGCATCATCTGGCCACAGATGTCGTGAATTACTACATCCAACGGTCCACTCAACAAGGGTTTGTCAAAGACGACAGATGCGAGAGAGGGGGGAGTGTTGGCAGTGGTCAGGGCGGTCAAGGCCTTACAAGACAAGGGAGCCAACGAGAAGGGCCGAGCAGGCAAAGCAGTCAAAGAAGATCTGGCAAATAGGCCATCATTTTTTTTTAATTAATATTTCCCAGTCAAGGACTTACAAGACAAGGGAGCCGATGAGAAAGGCGAAGCAGGCAAAGTAGTCAAAGAAGATCTGGCAAACAGGCCATCATTTTTCTTGAATTAATATTTCCCAAATAGTGAATTTAGTCACTCAACACCATTGTAAATACCATTTCATATTTTTGTAGCTCCATTTTGTGCAAGCCAAGCAGTCCGTGAGCTTGAGGAGCATTAGAAGTACCTACCTATCAATTTTCATTTTTTAGACTCCATTTGAGCCCTCGAATAGGCCCTAGAACCTAACTTTTAACTAGGCCGGACACTAGGTATGGAAAGGGCCAAAGCTAGTAAAAAACTATAAAAAGAGCTAGAGAGCTCATTTTTGAGGTTAGCTAGTTGTAGAATTGAACTTGTAAGAGCACTTTTGAGTAATCTAAAGAACTCCATTGTCTCTCTCTTTGTTCTTGCCTTGTGTGCGCGTCTGTGTATGTGTGTGCATGTCAGTGTGCTTCTCACTCACACACTTGTGCCATCACTTGTTTGAGGTCTTCATACCATCCTCATGTCTTCTCGGATTGACATTAAAAGAGGTGCTACTCATCACTGAGCTATATCATCCATGAAACCATGACAGAAACCTAGCTAGAAGAAGAGACCATCATCATTGACTCCCTCCTTAGCCTTCCACAGTAACATCCACCACTACAGTCGAAATCCCCACCACATGATATGCTCCACCTTCACCTCCAATACATCTAGTTTCCCCAGTCCATCCCACCTCCCCTCCTCTATCTACATTCCTTATAAGTACTACCACTGAGGCCACAGTCGCCCCAACACTCCAAACTCTACATACACCTCTACCTTCCACCATAGTTTCCCACATTCCAATCAACCCATTCCTCACTCCATCCTTTCCTTCATTTCCCATCCCTCCAAGGCGGATATTCCCCTTTCCACCCCCAATGACCTTCTCACCAGTGTCACCTCCCCATCCACTTATATCCCCTTTGTCCTCCTCTCTTCACGAAGCTATCCACAGGACTCAATCTGTAACCTATTCGTCCACTTTTGTAAATCATGTGTTCACACCCACTCATGTGCCCACCATCACTCCACTCTTCATCGTCACTGCACTCGACACCACGTCCAGTGACATGAACATTTTGCCACCCACCACACCACCACTCACCTCATCTATTTTCCCACCACATTTAGGCACATTGCACTTCTCCACAGTCACCACTGCATCCACCTTCCCATCCCCCTTTTCCCGTCCCACTACATCAACACCCACACTCACATCATCTTCACTCACCGCACCATTGATATTGTCACCTACGATTGACACTCTGTTCCACCAAATGTTTTCTTGTATGACAAAAGTTAGAGATGAATTTGCATCTCTCGACAGCAGATACCAAGCACTACAACACACCACTACACAGTTATAGGCTCAATTGAATTCTTTAACCATCAATAACGCTTCCCTCAATGTGTGATATCAAGAGTTACGAGAAGCATATCATGCCTTAGAGCTAGAGAGTGAACAAAAGACTAAGCAAGCACTCAAGGATACAGAGAATCTATTACAGGCTCAGACCATAAGAAATGCCACACTCACTAGAAATATGGGACTGTTAAGATGCCACCTCACAGCTAGTATGGAGGAGAATTAGCGACTATGGGAACAGAATCGAGAGAATCTCTAAGTAGCTTTGGATAGACCGGATGAACCCCTCAGTCCAAGCCGATTTAAAGCAGTACCCTCTGAATCCTTGCAAATATTGTTAGAAGATCATGCACGACTACTAGAGGATACGATAAGATCAATGAGGAATATCAAAAGCTTCAGAATGATCATAAACTCCTACTATTATGGACACCTACTCAACAACCACAACTAGTTCTTGAGGTCACCCCCCGAGAGATTCTCCAGGAACTCAATACTTTACGAGCATAGGTACTTAATCTTCAAGCATAGATTGCAGCTCATTCCGAGCCTCCTATACCAGATTCCCCACCCCAAATTCCGATTGAAGAAGAAATGGCTATGCGCAACGGAAATGTATAGTGAACCCTTGTATGTCGAGCACTTGGACAAATAGCTGCACCTTAGATAGCTTGTTGCTCTCAATACAAAACTCAAATGAGCTTGTGCCTTTATTCAATCAAAGTAGATAAAGAGAGATTTCTCACAAGCTATAAATAACTTAATTTGGACAAGTTTTGATTAGTAAACACAACGAACAAAGATGAACTACCTATCCACACAACTATGCTGAAGATTTGAACTTCACTCTCAGACTAATAACTCTCTAAATATATATTTGTTGAGAAAGATATTTGGTAAAGATAACATGGACACAAATAGCTTTCCAAAAAGCTAAAAAACAAGTAATTTGGATGAGTTTTGGTTAGGAAATTCAACGGACCAAAATAGACCACCTACACATATAAGTACATTGTAAAACTAGACTTCACCCTCTGACTGACATCTCACAACATATAAATCTTCTGAATCACAAATTTGAGACAAAGAAATGAAGTACCAAGTTCCTTCCAACAAGAAAAATATCAAGCAATTTGGATATGTTTTGGTTGGGAAACTTAAACAACCAAAATAGACTACCTGTCTACACATGTATACTAAAAAACTGGAGTTCACTCTTTCACTGATATCTCACACAATATATAAGCTTTGAAGGCGATTTTTTCTATGCAAAGATTAAACACATTAAGCTTTCTAATGAATCTTTGAATGCAATAAATGGTTACATATACAGTGCGATATGAGCTCTACAACAGAGCTATGTACAAACTGACGTGTGGCTGGAAGGAGTCTATGGGAAGACAAAATGACAAAATGACTAGATCTGACTACTAGGAGCTCTTGCCTCTTTCTCTCCTTGTTTTGAATGTGCTCCCACTTCTATTTTATAACCAATGAGCATGTGAAGAAGTTTTTTACTCCTTCTTAACTCACCACTTTCGCACTACATGCCACTAACTACAAGGCAAGATATTGTATCTCTTACTCATCATGAATTTTGACTACACTTTTTTCTTTTATTTTTTTTCTTTTTTCTCTTCTTTTCCTTTATCTTTATATTTGGTAAATTTATCCAAGCATAGATCATATGAAAATGAGCTTGTTCATTTATCTTCGACACTCTCCCTCAAGCTCATTTGGGAGTTATCTTCAACCATGTCCTACAAATTTATCACATCCTTGAAACCTTTGAGTTAAGAAGCATCCAAGAACTTTGTAAACATATCTGCAACCTGATCTTTGGTTCTGATGAACTTTATCTCCACATATTTGCTCAATACCTTGTCCCTTACATAATGGTAGTGGACCTCTATGTGCTTGCTCCTTGCATGAAACATAGGATTGCTTGCCAAGTAAATACTTGACATGTTATCACCGTATATAGGGATGGTTCTACTTGCACTCCAAGATCAGCCAAAATTTTTTTAATCCACATTGCTTCACATGTGGCAAATGCTAATCCTCTATATTCAGCCTCCATAGATGAAAGTGCAATAGTAGGTTGTTTCTTTGAGCTCCATGTGATAGGTTTTCTTCCTATCATGATTACATAACCTGAGGTTCATCTCCTATCTTCCTTTGAACCTGCCCAATCAACATCACTAAAGCCTTTGACTGCAATTCTTCATCAAACTTCTAAAACAAAGCATGATTAATTGTATGCTTTATGTATCTCAACACTCTCTTGGCTGAATTTAAGTGTTCACTTGTTGGGGCTTGCATAAACTAAGTACACCAACAACATAAGATAAATCAGGTCTTGTAATGTTTGCATAGATTAATGATCCTACAATGCTTCTGTATGTCGTTACATCTTCCAATGGTTCTCCATCATTTTAACAAATCTTTGTCAGGGGAGCATTAGATTGAGCTCTCTGACTTCGCTAGACAAGATTTCGAAAATACAAAATAATACAAGAAGACGGATTTGATACAAGACGTCCCACAACTCGGGACCGATAGGTATGGATAAATCCACTAGAGATGATACAGGAGATCCCACAACCCAGGATCGTAGGTAGGAAACAAGATATCTTGGTTACAAGAACTCCCTTTAGGAATATGAACTGGATAAAAGAAATAACTCAAAAAGATCTCGTACTACGAGATTACAAGAGGACAAGATAGGATGTCCAAGAACTAGACTAGACAAGACTAGAACGAGAAATAAGACAAGAACTGGAACTAGAACTTGGAGAGTACTTACTTGGCGGTCACGACTCCTTGAGCTCCCAAGACTGGTATTTGCAAGACTGATTAAGAATGTGCCCAACCCCTCCTTATATAGGTTTTCAAGGGTGGTTCCCAAGGGTGGTTGCGACTTGATGATGTCATCATGATGTCATCGACTTGAAACAAGACCTCTCGGTGTCAGAATTTAGCAAATAGAGAGTCGATCTTGGAGTTTTGGCACATTTCGAATGCAATGGAAGCATTAGTTTCTCCAAACTCTGAGCCAATGATGAGATATAGAAATTGACATGGTCCCCCTCAAGCGACGAGTTCCACGAGGAGTGGTTATGTCACTGTGAAATCTTCTAGAACTTGAATCTTCATAGCTCTTGGTCTTTGTAGAGCTCTTGGTATGTGGTACGAGAACATGATGATGATGGATATCCATGATGAAACTAGAAAGGGTTTGTAGTATGTCTAGGTGCGGAATCAAGGCCATGATTCTCATGATGGGTAGTACTCCTCGTTTGATTCTGATGATGATCCTTTTGATGTGGGATAGTGATTGTTGAATTCCTAATTCAAACTTGCTTTTTTTCTTAGGACATTTGAATACCATATGATCATGATTTCCACAATAAAATCATAATCCATTGTCTTTCCGATGTTTTCTTTCCTTTGGTGTAAGCCGTCTGACCCTAATGTTATCTAACTGCATGGGTTCTGGTTGAGATTCTTCCAACATGTGTTGTTGAGGAACTGAGGTAAACTTGTATTCTCAATCATGAATAGAAATCTTCTTCTCTTGCTTCCTCTCAACATGTGTTGTTGAGGAACTGAGGTAAACTTGTATTCTCAATCATTGTCACACTCAATTGCTTGATTCATGAATTCATTCAAAGTATTTACCTTGGGCATCGTTAACATGAGGTCTTTGACATCATCACGTAAGCCCCATCGAAATTGGTTGATAAAATAATCCGCGTGCCATGTGATATCGATCTACATCAAAGGCTATAGCGTTGAAAGAATATCCGTTGGAGAGTTCTTTTTCTTATGCTCATTTATTGTATTTTTTGAGAGATTTTTGATGGTTCATTTACCGTTGTAAAAGCCTTGAGATTTACACATGTAAAGATAGAAAGATAAAGCCCAAATCCCACAAATTTGTGGTGGTCGAAGTTGCATTCAATCAACCTAAAAGTAGATCAAACTAAATCTTCACTTTTCCTAGATTGTAGGAAAGTGAATTGATTCCCTCCAACAACCATTCCCACCTTCATTTGAATTCAAACTTCACTTTGTAGAAGTCGTGGAACACTCCTAGAGCCTATATAAAGACTTTAAATCACTTGTACATTACATGGAAGCAATATACATACACTTGTGACCATCATTGTCTTGCTCCTTCAATTCTCTACATCATCTTCTTCGCCAATAGTAATCTTGCAAAGGTTGCTGCTCTCTTTGCTAGAGCTTCAAATTGAGTGCAAGATCGCTCATTCCAAAGGTAGTATTGTGTAGTTTATGCCTATAAAGTATCCTAGAATTTTGTTTGGTAGAGAGGGAGAAATTGGAGTTTTTCTGTCTCGAGGTCAATCTCTACATATTCCTGAAAAATAGGAAGTACCACTGGTGAATGTCTCATTCATTCCTATAGCATATTTTGCTTATTCCTTATACTTTTGTGCATTCTATACACTCGAACCTATGTGTATCACTCCCATAAAAGGATTTTTTCTAATTTTAATCACCCTGGTCGCTATGGGCATTTGAAGTTCATTGTCTCTTCCATAGATAGTAAGTTTTTTAAGCTAGTCGACCCCCGAACCTATCTGTTTTGTATCGACTCATTCTTCTTGATGCTCCAAAGTACATAGTGTGTTTCTTTGCACTTATCGCATGCTTAAAAGGTCTATTTGAGTCTCCATAAGCTCAAGGGCTGGTCTTGTGCCAATTGGCTTGACCAAACTTCGTCGCTTTGAAACACATTTTTCTACCTTCTACAAGCTTCTCCAAGTTCTTTCAAGAATGCATAGATCCCTTGGAACAACATCCCTAATCATCTGATGAGTAATTATTTTATTCAATAGTGCAATAGCCAACTAGAAGCTATTAGGGATCAGTGTGCATTCATAACATTTAGGATTGGAGAAGCTAGGCATCAGTAAATGATCCAACCTTACATTCTTGTACAGTCAAAGGTCAGTCCATCAGGTATTAGAACACCATTAGAGATGGCCTCGATCGAGGAGATGGAGCACATGTACAGCAAAGCCTGCTCCAATGAATACAAATATGCCAGGCTCCGTGATACAAATCCATGGAAGTTTGGGTTGCATTTGGCTACATTGGTAGTCTTTATTCTGACCAAATACTATGGCATGCTGCAAACATTATACTCATTGATGAGGGATGATGTAGTGACTAATGGCTAGGTAAATTGGGTGGAAATTATTTTCAGACTGATTAAAAAGGAAGTGTATCGGCTATGCTAACCTACCAAGAAAATGTAGTAGTGGGACACACTGCTAGGGGTTCTACTATCATTGCTAGTTCATGCAGCCCCTTTGCCTGTGTTGTGACAATTTATCATTGTCAATGAGATAGATTTTTTTCAAGCAAGTAAGCAACAGGGTAAACAACTAGCTCCAGACCCAATAGATCCTTTGAGTTTCTAAATGCGAGATCATGTTAATATTGTGTAGGTAGCACTCTATCAAGCTGAATAAGAATGCCAACGAAGAATGCAAGAGCAAAGAGAGGAAGAGATCCAACATCAACAAGAGGATGTGGCTACATTAGCTGCTGAAGTGGAATGTTGACAAAAGTGTGGTGAAGAAGAAGACCAGAGACAACAGAATAGCAACAAGAAGAGCAACAACAACAATAGTAGCAACCACAGATGGACGGTTAAGGTCAACCACAATTGTCTACTCTAACATCGGAGCAACAACCAATAGGAGGACTATCTCGAAATACACAATAGCAATCAGAGAGTTCCACTTTTCTAGACTCTTAACCATCTACTTCAAGACAGTCTGTAGCAGATCAATTCTCTTAGACTAGGCAATCCCGTTCAATACAATCTCCTTCTTTCAATCCTAAATGCCCTAATCCATGGATGAATACGACTAGACAAATTCAATTCCCAAAGATTGGTTCTTCACCAATCATATATCCTTGGTTTCTAAATTGTTGGAGCAAGTCTATGACAAGCCTAAGTATTGGCTTGAGTCTCACAAAGTCTTAGAAGAAGCTTTAAAAGAAGACTATGTAAAGTTCACTTGTGAACTACCTCTTGTAACTTTTGAAGAGTTTACTTAATGTAAAAGTAAGAAAATCTTAAGTGGTTGAGTCCACTTGATCAAGAATGGAAAGAGGAGCCACGAATTCGTGATTTGTGGTAGGTAGAGAATCAAATCAATCATTGATTGATTGGAGAGTGATTGAGGGAAGTTAGCCTCCCAAACTCAACTATAAATAGATGGCAGTTTTAGTCGTGGTTAGAGAGACCTATGTGAAGACCTCCAAGAGCTGAGCTTTATGCCATATCAAGGTGTGATTACAAGGCACACATATGTATCAGTAAGTCATTGTATTGTACAAGAAATATACTTTCATTTTCATGATTATTTGGTTTCATCTTTCCATGTTCTTGTGAAGTGTACTACTCACTACCATTACTCTCAGTTTTCTCAGTCAGCTTGCAGAGATGTTTTCTCTGAGCTTGGTGCATCATTTTCAGTGATTTAACTTGGTAAAGTTAGCTCTATAAGTCTACTATATGCTCATAAATTTTCATGTCATTTGGATGTTGCAATCTTCAGTTATGTTCATTTGAAGTCAACAAGGTCTGTTCATCTTCACCTCTCTGTCAGGTACCCGACTTTTTCACTCATTTTGTCAGAGGTGTTTCTCAGTGGTTACTTATTCAAATTCAGTGATTTAAAGCTTGTTGGATTCAGCTTACTGTCTAGTATAGCCATACACATTTTCATAATCATTAGATTTCTACATTTTGAGTTATGGTGATTTTTCTGCTCACTGGTCTATTTCTATAGCAGCCCGTGAAAATCGGGATGATGTCATCACTTGTTAAAACTCATTCTCAGTGTGTTCTTTGTTATTTTTGATGCGATTACTCTTGAAATTTAGCTCTTTAAGCTACCTAGACTTCCCCAAGAGTAATTAAGCTAATTTCTGCTGTGCTCAGAGAATTATGTAAAACACTGGACAGGTGTATGAACCAAGAATAGCAAGTTTTCACCTCTGAGCTAACTCCAACTTATCTATTTTGATCTATCTTTTTGAGAGTGATCTTCCAAGGTACATAGGGTGTCTAATACATCCATTGGCAAGCTAAAAGGGCCCACCATCTACTCCTGGAGTTCATTTGGCTGGTGTAGATCAAGGATTTTGCAACACCTCTTCATCTTCAAACACATACTTATCCATCTCTTCATAGTGGTATCAGAGCAAGGTTGGACAACATGGCAGATGGATTTCCTTCATCAATTGACAAATTAGACAGAGGTAACTACTCAGCTTGGTCATTAAGAATGGAAGCCTATCTCCAAGGTAGAAGTTTATATGGTTATGTGGCTGGAGATGAAGTTATGCCAAGTTTCAGGAACAAAAGTCAACCAACACAAGAAGAGCAAGAAAGATTGAGCACATGGTGCTCCAAGGATGCACTTGCAAGGTCTTATCTCCTCAACTCTATCTCAGATTTTTTGTTGCCTCACATTAGAAGTTGTAAGACATCTCAGGAAGTGTGGGATGCACTTGAAGCTTTCTTTTCTTCAAGTACCAAAGCTAGGAAGCATCAACTATGGCTGGATTTCACAACTCTCAAGAAGGCTCCCAAACAAAATGTGACTGATTTTGTCACAAAGCTCAAGGACATAGCGGATCAGTTGGGAAGCATTGGAGAGGTAATAGATGAGAGCAAATTGTAAGGCAGGTCATCAATGGCTTGAAGGCAGATGATAAGTGGGAAGCATTCACCACAGCTATGGATTTGTACATGGACATGCATGTACCTGATTTCAACACACTCATTGGACAACTACTTACTCAAGAGGCAAAGCTTATCAAAAATGGAGAAAGCTCTAAAGGTAATCAATCTTCAGCTTTATACACGGATAAAAGCAAGTCTAAAGATAACAAAGGAAAGGCAAAGAAAGTGGATGATGAAGCAGGTACATATCAAGCTAACTATGCAGGTAGAGGAAGACATGGTAGAGGTAGAGGAAGAGGAGGTAGACAAGGCAAGGGGAGATCCCAAGACTCGAACTCATGTTCTATTTGTGGATTAACTAATCATACAACTGAAAATTGCTTTAGGAATTCCAGGAATCAAAGAGGCAGAGGATACAATAGAGGAAGTTATGGCTACTCAAGAGGAAGGTTCAACAACTGCCATGGCAACTACAACAACTACAATCATTCAAACTATCAAGGAGGCTACAAAGGAAGGAGAGACTACAATAACTACACAGAAGACTCAAACAAAGAGGATTCATTATTGATCATGAACATGGCTATGCCACAAGGTAAATCTGATGAGCATGTTTTCTACATAGATTCAGGTTGTTCAAATCATGTGGCAGGAAATGTGGCACTCCTATCAGATTTAGAAGATCCAAGGAATAAGCATGAGGTACAAACAGGAGATGATACAAAACATCCTGTGGAGAAAATAGGCAATGTCAAAGCACCTGATGGAAACATCAACCTACTCAGTAAGGTACTCTATGTCCCTACCATTACAAAGAATTTGATAAGTGTTGGGTAGATAGTAGAGAAAGGGTTGCAAGTCAGGTTCACAAAAGTAGGAGCATTTGTTGAAGATCCAAGTCAAGGATTCAAAAGAATTGCAAAAGGTGAAAAGACAAGTAGATTGTTCACATTTGAATTACAGGACACTAGAAACATTGCTCTCTTTAATTATGGTAGTCAGACACTCACAGAATTGGAAGTATGGCACAAAAGGTTAGCACATATTGGTGAAAGGTCATTAAAGCAAATCTGCAGGGACCAAAGTGTACTTGGACTTCCTAATTTGTCAAAACAACATATGATTTATAAGTGCAGTGCATGTCAATTTGGAAAGTCTCACAGGTTACCATTCATGAAGAAAGGTTATATGCATAGAGATCTCTTGGAGTTGGTTCATACAGATGTATGGGGACCTAGCAAGGAAGCTTCAATATCTGGATCAAGGTATTATGTTTCCTTTATTGATGATTGCAGCAGATGGACTATCCTATTCTTTATGAAACACAAAGATGAAGTTTTTTCATGTTTCAAAAGATATTTGGCTCTTGTGGAGAATCAAACAGGTAAATCACTAAAAAGGCTAAGGTCAGATGGAGGGGGAGAATACTTCTCCCATGAGTTTGATTCTTTTCTTCAAGAAAGAGGAATCAAAAGAGAGGTAACTACAAGGTACACTCCTGAGCAAAATGGAGTGGCAGAAAGGAGGAATAGGACAATTGTTGAAGCTGCAAGGTCTATGTTAAATGAAAAGCATTTACCTAATTACTTATGGGCTGAGGCTGTATCTACAGCCACTTACTTGATTAACAGGTTGCCTTCAAAATCCCTTGATGGGATGACTCCATATGAGGCTTGGAATGGAAGAAGACCAAGCTTAGATCATTGTAAAATTTTTGGATGTATTGCTTTTGCTCATGTTCCTTCATAGGTTAGAGGCAAGATGGATCCAAAGGCAGAAAGGTGTGTATTTATTGGATATGACAACAATCAAAAGGGCTACAGGTTATACAACCCTACCAACAAAGGATTCTTGGTAAGCAGAGATGTAGTTTTTGATGAGAACAATTCATGGTATGAAGATTCATGCAGGAAGATCAATTTACCATATGATCTTGAAGAAGATTTTCCAAAGCTTGGTAGAGAACAATCAAAGATTGAAGAACAAGACACCTCAGAGGATGATGAAGAATCTCACATGGAAAAGATCAAAGCATGGAAGTCTAAAGGTAAAGCAAAATTGCAGGAACTTGGACATGAAGCAGAATCATCACATCATGGCCTAAGAAGATCTATGAGGGAAAAGAAAAAACCAGAAAGGTATGGGTTTGACACCTCATTAGTAACTAAACATTCTATCTACATAGTGTGTACTTGAGCCGCAATGACTCAAGGACTTGTACCAATGAGACTATACCTCGATTGCCATACAAGTGCATATAGTGGAGTTCTTTTCACACATTTAATTATCAATCCTAAGGAGTGACTTACCAAGTGTATGAAGACATGTGCACACGTGATAGAAAATGAAGTGAGTTAGCTATTCAAGCATGAGAAAAGACTAATACTACCCACACCTACTGAAAAACTGGAAGTGTTGCCGCAAGCCTCTTTTCAGCAGTTTTGGTTTTTTGAGGTTTTCTCCCAGCCCAGAACTCCGAACATAGGCAATAGGGTACTCGTTTCGAAGCTCTCGACGAGACGAATCCAACGGTAGTGGTTTCACTCAATTCTGACCACTCTGCTGCAAGTTATGGCAGAAACAGTGAATTACGGGAATTACTAACACCCGCGTTTTTGCTTCTCCTAGCTTACGCACGCACTACAGCCACTCAAAACAAGGGGAAAGGGGTAGACAACAGTCTTACACTTGCATTTCAAGCATCACACACACATACATGAGCAAAATGAAGATCAAAATCAGCAACAAAGAGGCAAACTCGAAATTTCAGAAGTGCTCTTCTTCACAATGACAAGAAGTCCTTTACAATGAGTCACTTTTGACTTATATACTAGTGCCCTAAGTTTGGTCCTTTCACACAAGAGACCGGCACTTTATTCACTAAAATGCTAACTTCCTACTAATGTACATGGGTAATTCACTAATCTTCTGAGGGGATGCATCTAGAGGACTCCTCTAGTGCATTTACAACGGAAAATATATACAAAAGTGGTTATGTTACAAAAATTTGTGTGTCCAAATCGGAAAAATTTGGGGCCCGTCTTTTTTCTCTGCTTTCTGCGCTCTTTAGCTCTGCAACACTCTCCCCCTCTTCGTCTCTGTCGTCCCTTGACAGACTTTGCTTCGCGAACGCGTCCCGTGGGTAGTGTTGTCTGATTCGTGATCTTGCATTACGTTTTAGAGGCGCTTCAGCTTTTCCACTGCACGCTCCCCTTGGTCAGTATTGTCTGCAGTTAAACAGACATGCAGATTCGATGGCCTTCTTGATTCAAGCTCTACAACTCGAGAGCCTGATGTAGTTGTCTTGCCTGTTGACTTGGGTTGCCACGCACGCCACCAGTGACTAGGAATGTGCTGTTCTTAGTCACCCTCTTCAACTTTTCAGCCTCTACCCCTTTCTAACTTTTGGTCCTACTCTGATGTTTGAAAAGTCCACTACTCGGGACCCCGAGGTTTAGCTTTGTAGCCTGGTGCGTGCCCCTGCGGGGCTCTGTGCAGAGATGGGTGTTGCGCCCCTGCGGGGCTTCCTACAGAGATATATTCTTCTTCTCTTCTTAATGAATTGCTTTGGACTTTGATTTTCTTCTTCTTTTCTTCTTGCTTGATTGTCCCTCTACACGTCCCTCCTCCTGAACTCTGTCGTCCTTGACAGGCTTTCTGAGGCGACGCGTGTATGTTTGAATGGCGGTTTGCTCTCGTTGGTTTAGCAGGTTTGCATGACATATCATGAATTCCTTCCATTGCCTTGACTTCACTCCGTCTTCTGGCGCCTGTCGATGATCAGCAAAAAAGCTTGTTTCATAGGCCACCAGTCTTGCATTTAAATTTGAAGTCATCTTTACAAAAATCTCCTAATCGATTTCAAAGAAGCCGGTGAAGAATGCTTCTTCGAAGGTCTGCATATAAGTCGATGGCAAAAACATGAGGCGGGAATAGTATGCCATAATGGTGAGTCGGCTCGGAATGGTTGATAGATCAAAAATGAGGGCTTCCGACCCTTGTGTAATGCCAATGAAATTCAAAAATGTGTACTTCGCATGCTGGAAAACCTTTAATACTGTAATGAGCATGCTAAATATTTTATTTGTCATCTTGACTGCTAAGTCCGGCACTGTGGCATATTTGGCAATCGAGAATTCCATTGTCTTTACCATATATTCTTCAGTGGGTAGATAATTATGTGGCGGACTAGGTAGTAATGGGTAATTTAGCCACTGATTATTGATGGAGCCTTGACGCTGTGCTTCCCAAAATTGCGTCCAAGAGCGTCTGCGGGGTACAGGACAAAATGATGGATTTACCTGGAGCGCATATGGTGATGCTTCCCACTGTACCCGCAAAGTCGGATTCTTCTCCAAAATTTTCCTTCGCCATATGGGATCCGCCTTCTCAAATTCCTCTTGAGTATACTGGAAAGTGTCATGCTGGAATTGAAGGTTGTGGTCCGGATCTTTATTAGTGGTAGTCTTTATATATATGCGCGTTTGTTCTTTAAGTAGACCATATGGTACATTGAAGGGCTTCAAAATTTGATCTAGCTGTTTATTGTCTATTCGAGCTTCTTTCATGATTTGGATTATTTGGTCTTCAAAATCAGCAGTGAGCTGGGACACCAGTAGTGCCCTTTCTGGTCTGCTCAATTCTGCAATGTCGCGTGTGTTAGGTTCTAGTGGAACCTCCTTTTCCGCCCTTATTGGTGAATGATACAAGGGGGGAGAGAGAGGACGTACCTCTTCCTCCACAGTAGCCGTTGTTTCAGGAGGAACTACTGGTGTCCCCTGTTTTGCTGTTAGCTCAATCTGTTCCTGCAGCCGTTTAATGATGTCATCTTTATTCTTGAGCTCCTCTTCAGCCTTAGTAAGTTTTTCTTGATGTTTTATTAATTCCTGTGCCATGATATGCATATGATCGGTGTCTTCTTTGCACTGTCGGAAATAATCTTTCTCGGCTTTTTTCCATTTCTTTCGTAGAGCTGCAGTATCATTCATATATTTCTGTTCCCATTCTGCAGTTGTTTCTTGCTCCTCCTTGAGCTGATCTGCCATCTTGGTCAACCTTGCTTCCATGTCTTTTATGTCCTCATTTGTTTTGTCAAGATCTATCGATGGTTGATCACTGAGGAGAGCTGTCATTAGCTCCTTGTTTCTGTCCCTTAGTTGGTCTGCTTCGTCCATGCTCACCTTGAGCTGTGACTCGAGTACTTTGCTACGAGTCTGTATTCTTGTTTTCTCTTTTTCAGTTACTTCCAGTTTCTTCGTTAGCTCCAACACTTGCTCTTTCAGTTGGGCATTCTCCTTTTCTAATGTTTTGCATTGTGTTTTGGTTGTTTTTATCTCTTCCTGTTTCTTCAACACCTGAGCTTCTACTTTAGATAATTTCTTTGCCAAATTCATACCTTCTTTCTGAAGCTTTTGTTTGTCGAGCATGGCCTGGTCGTAATCTTCATCAGCATCAAGCATCAATTGTTGAGTGTCGAGTGCCGTGCGGATCATATCCTGCACCACCGGCTTGAGCTGAGCTATATCCACATTCAACCATGTCTTTGTTATGTCCGGAGTTTCTCCTGTTTGTACATCTTGTCCCTGTGCTACATGGATCAATTCTTTGTGTGGTTGTCGGACCTGTAGTTGTATATTAACTTCTGCTTCATTTTCGACCGTTTTACGAACTTTCGTGGCACTCCCTTGAAATGTTACATCCAGAGGGGACGGTTCTGCCACAACCCTTAGTGGTGTGAAGGGTTCTTCGTCTTCTTTTTCTTCTTCCTGAGGCTTGTCCTCAGATATCATTGCATGCACCTCATTATCAGTTTTGTCCTCCTCTATGTGGGTGATGGAGGCATCCTTCGCTTGCCTAGTGTTTGGCCCTTCTTCTTCTGCCTTCTCTGTGGTTGTATTCTGGTCTGCCAGCGATGGTTGACCTTTTTCTTCGTTGTCCGCTTGGGCTTCGTCATAGTTCACTTCATTTAATTCGGCCCACTGGCCATCATCTTTCGATTCACTTTTAATATCTACATCCAATAAGGATGTAGTTTGCTTTTCTTGGGCGTCGGATCCTGAACTTGAATTGTCTAGCCCAATCTCCCGATATCGGTGTACCTTAGTGAGTTTTCTTTTTGGTTTTTGAACTGTTGCAGCCTGGTGGTAGTGATGACCCTGCACTGGTAGATTGATTTGCCCTTCTGTATACTTGTGAGTCTCCTCCAGTGCTTGAGTTAATTCTTCTTCCGTAATTTTTCTGGGTCCTTGGGTGGTGGTGGTAGGCAGCACATGTACTCTCTTTGTTTGTGGTGCTTCGTCATCTTTTTGTGGAATTTCTCTAGGCCGCTTTGTACCTCTCATGGTGCCTCTCATCCGAGGTTGCAAACTTATTTCTGTTTCTTCTGCTTGCTTGCTCCCTTTCTTTTGTTTAGGTACAGTAGCATTTTTGACATAGTGAGCCAACTCCATTGAAGATGGCATCTCCTTCAAATACTCTCGCATGCCCAATGCATGGTAAATCATGATCGTGAGGGCAGTGGTTCCATTGAGGAACTTCTTATTTTCCCATTTCTTCTTTGCCTCGAACAATCTTTCTTGCACATATGGCGTGAGATTTACCTGATTTCCAATTTGTTTTATGGCATGAGACAATAATTGTACAATAATTGTACAATAATCTTCTGAGGAGCCGTGTATCTGTTCATACTCGGGAAGCAGAAGTGTTGATGAATCAACCTGACTTCTTCTTCTATATCCACTCTATTGATGTCAACAAAAGTTCTAGTGTTTGCTCCACGAATTTCTTCCTTGACCGTGTTGATACCATCTTTTTCCCATTCAAATGCTTCTTTGATCAAGTCGTGGGAGAACTGAATGACTACCCATTCTCCCTTTTTATCCATCACATTGGCTTCTGGCACCAATGGATCATGCAGTGCTGGTCTTAGAGTGTTCATGACTTGCGTACATCGTTGGAAATCCGGCTTGTAGATAGGTAGCTCAAAATACTTGTGAATTCCTGCTTTCTTCATGACATCGATGGTAGATGGCATTCCATGTAAAATCTTGAAGTCCTGGGACATGATCGGAAAGTGGTGATCCGTGTCCATGATCTTTATGTTGGCCAAGAAAAGATACTCTTCCACGGGCTGTTCATCTCTGAACCAGTGGCCTTTAGCTTTCGTAAGACATTGGGGAGGAAATTCTTGGACTTCCTCTTGGATTGTAGCTTCAGAATCTTCAGAAGCCATCTGCACTTAATATAGAGTATGAATTAGTATCCATATTTTTTCAGAACTCCTCCGCCATGTGTTGATTAATAATTTGATATTGCTCCGAGTGCATGGTGCCGTCCCTTTCCCCTGGGTGTGAGAAGGGTAATACCTGAATTTTTCATGTATTTTTATATTTTTTGCTGAAAAGAAAACATAAAAGTTAGTCCATAGCCGAAGCGTAGTTTATGTACATAGTTTGTCCATTCCTATCAGTTTAAAGCTAAGAGCTAGTCTCACTTGGAGATCGTGCACCCCTAGTTTGATAATGTACATCCTGTGCCGAATGCATGGCCTTGTAATGTGGCCCTATCATGCTTACTTTAGGTGCATTAGACACAACATGGGTGCAATTGGGTGCTTTTTCTCCTCGATCATTTGCTCCTTGTGGTAGCTTTGGTTTCCAAATCCATTTTGAGAACACAGAGAGAGGTCACTGGGTTTTCTCAATTCGTGCAGCTGCTCGTGTTCCATTTGCTTTCTCTATTGTCCGAGTGAATTTGGCATTGCTCTGCGATTTCCTCTGATGACTTTTATGTGTTGTTGACTTGTTCCTTGTCTGATGTTGTATTTTCTCCTTTGTCCCTACGTTCTGCTTAGCTGCTTGTAAGATTTTTTTGGGAATCCATATCTGGTGTCGCGATCTTTGAGCTTCAAGCAGGGGCTTGGGAATCCACACTTGCACGGATTCTGTTCGTTTGTAGTTCTTCTGAGCAGGTTTGGTGATGTTCGTTTCCTTCTTCAAAGCGTTTGTGGACATTTCTTGATTCTGTACTTGATCCTTTCGTACCCACATATATTTGTGTGGTTGTTTGTTCGAGTATCTGCTTGTTGGTTTCCAATAGTGCGATCTTTGAATGCTTTGAGCCTGTTTAGGAGAGAGCGTCTCCTCGATGGTTGGTTGATTCTCATTCACATCGGGTAGCTTCGACGCCATAGGTGATGTCGCAATGATTAAAGTTTCGGCTTCTATGCCTTTGCTTTCTGGGTGTTGAGCACAGTCGTTATTATCTTCCGTCGCTTCTTGAACTTCTTCTGATCTTGGTATTGATATGGCTTGGTTATACGGTTTCTCTTCAAGCAAGCTGAAAACCTCCTTATGCCCTATCGTGGCTGAAATATATCCTTGAGCCAGATGGATACATGCTTCTGTTTCAATGATCCAGTCTTGTCCTAGAATGAAGTCTTCTATTAGATCGTCATCCTCACATACTAGGACTCTTTGTTCCATGGAGGAATTTCCTATGTGGATGGATATATTCGTCGCTCCCAGACATTCTATGGTGTGACCTCCAATTCCTATTAATTGGGCTTTTGTGGGATTCAATTCCAATTGCAATTCTTTCGCTATCCCCCTTCGCATGCAGCTAAGGCCTGCTCCTGAGTCTATCAATGCATCTATCAATTTATACTCCGTCTTACCAATCCCTAGGTTTAGGTAAGGTTGTGTTTTACATATACCCGTTGTTTCACCATTTTTGACCTGGTAGTTTGCCATAGGGATGGGCTCTTCTCATTGGAGATAGCGTTCATCTCTTTGCCTGATCCACTCCTTGCGTTTTCTAATTCGGTCTAGTGCTTCTTGTCGGGCTTCTTCTCGAATTCGTTCTTCTTCTTTTTTCCTATTTTGAGCACTTAACAGTCTCGCTAGCATTTCATCAGTCAGAGGCTCCATGAATCTTTTCACTCTGCATCCACTGATGTAATTGGGAAGAATGTCTCCGTCTAGTGTGGCGAGATTGACTGCACCACTAGTGGAGATTCGATTTATGATCAGGGGACCATATCCGCGTTTTTGGAGCTTCTTTGCATGCTGTTTTAGGGTGTATACTAGGACTAAGTCGCCTTCTTTTAGTCCCTTATCTTTAATATGTGAGTCATAGTATGCCTTTTGTCTCCGTTTAGCGGCATAGATGCCTGCTACCGCTTGCAATCTAGTCTCATGCAGCTTTTCAATTTGATCTAATTGCTGAGACAATTCATGACCGTTCCACTCATATTGCTGGGCTACTTTTAATGTAGGCACTAAGAAGTCAATTCGCAAAATTGCATTCTGCCCATACACTAGGTTGAAAGGTGTAGTTCCAATGGCCGTTTTATATGCCACTCGGAAGGCCCAAATTGCGTGATGCAATTGTTTGTCCCAATCTGACCTTCCATTATTGACAATCTTTGTCAATACCGTACATAGCACTTTGTTGGAACTTTCAGCCTGTCCGTTGGCTTGAGGATGGTATGGGGCTGATTTTTTGTGGATCACTAAGAATTCATTCATTAGCGATTCAATGACTTCGTTTAGGAAATGAGTTCCTCGATCACTCACTATCTCGATCGGTAGTCCAAATCGTGTGAAAATGTGCTCAAAGAGAAATTTTGCTGTAGTTTGAGCATCATTTTTTCGAGTGGCTTTTGCTTCTACCCACTTTGTTAAGTAGTCGGTGGCTACTATGATGTATTCCGCATGAGATCCTTTTGTAGGTGGGCTGATAGGTCCTACGAAGTCAATTCCCCACTTGGTAAATGCTCTCGCACAAACCATGGGTCTCAAAGGCATGTCATCTCTTCTAATGGGATATTTTGCTCTCTGGCATGTTTCGCAGCTTCTCACGTATGTCTCTGCGTCCATATGTAGAGTTGGCCACCACAAGCCTGCAAAGAGAATCATCTTGACCGTTCTATCTGCTGAAAAATGTCCTCCCGCAGCTCCTGCGTGTGCCATTTCTAATATGGGAAGATACTCTCCTTCATGCACGCACATTCTGAGTTGATTGTCTCTTCCTATAATCCTTGCTCATTTCTTCTAGGGATCGCTTTCTTGCTAGGCTAGCTCCTATTTCGTGCTCTTTCGTTTTGAGGAATTGCACTAATGACTTACTCCAATTAGGCGCTATGGTGGAAAAAGGTAAGGACACGTGATCCTCTGGGCTAATTTCTTTGCATTCTACACAATTACTTACATGCTCGTGAACGTCCTTGGACATATCAGGCCAATATACGCCTAACCTCTTTAATTCTCGTATTGTTCCGTGCATCCCTTGGTGGGTTTTCCACTTGTTGACATGTGCTTGCTGAATTAGTTGCCTCTGTTCATCCTCCTCGATACATCTCAATAAAACTCCGTTAGGTTCCTTATAATACATGCTTCCAGCAACAATGTGTAAATTCCTTGATTGAAGAATTTCTTTTTTGCTATTCCTGTTGATTGGGTGCTGAGGGCCATGCGTAAGTATAGGGGTCAGTTTTTCTGCCCACTTCGGACATACTTCTAGATTAAACAGATAAGCATCTGGTAAATCATCTGGCACTCCGCTAGGTGGCTCTCCGTGTTTTAACCTAGAAAGGTGGTCTGCTCTCACATGTGTGTTTCCTTTTTTGACTATTACCTCAAAGTCAAACTCCATTAGTAACAAGAACCATCGTACCAATCTCCCTGTGTTGCAAGGCTTATTGACTAAATACAACAAAGCTTGATGGTCTATGAAGAACTTGAATTTGTTGGCTAAGAGGTAGTGTCTAAACTTCTTCACTGCATAAACCATTCCTAGGCCTTCTCTTTCAGTAGTCGTATAATTTCTCTCTGCTTGGTTTAATTGTCTACTTGCATAAGCGATTGGATGGTCAAGTTTTCCTTCATCAGCCGGTTGAGCTAGGATACATCCAATGGCATAGTTTGAAGCATCAACATGAATGTGAAAAGGCTTGTTCCAGTTGGGTGATTTTAGAATTGGGGCTGTACTCAGCCTCTTTTTAAGCTCGTTGAAGGCCTTCTCACACTCGTCCGTCCAAGTGAACTGAGTCAATAGACCGTATAAGGGCTTAGCTATTATGGCATACATGTGAATAAACCTACGGTAATATCCACAGTGTCCCATAAAGGCTTGTACTTCTTTCGCATTCTTGGGTCTTGGTAAGTCCAATATGACTTTAATTTTATCCTCATCTGTAGATATCCCATTTCTTGAGACTATGTGTCCTAGTATTTTTCCTTGTCTTACCATGAAGACACATTTCTCAGGGTTCAAGCAAACTCTATACTGTCTACATTTATTGAATATTTTCCGCAGTTCCGGTATGTGGTCTGGTCGTTGATTTGAGTATGTACACAGATCATCTACGTATACTTCCATGCTTTTTCTCAGAAATTCTTTGAAAACATGACACATCAATCGTTGGAAGGTGGCTGGCGCATTAGTGAGCCCGAAAGGCATCACTCTAAATGCATAGATTCCCCATTCAGTCGCGAATGCGGTTTTATGCTGGTCTTCAGTTGCAATAGCTACTTGGTTATAACCAGAGAATCCATCCAAGAAGCTATAGACCTCCTTGCCGGCAACTCTTTCCAAAAGATGGTCTGTGATGGGTAAAGGGAAACTATCTCGTATAGTTGCTGCATTTACTTTTTTCAAGTTGATACACACCCTTAGCTTTCCGTTTTTCTTGGGCACTACTACTAGTGGCGATACCCATTCTGTGTGTTCTATCTCGTATATGAACCCTGCCGCTAGTAGTTTGTCAATTTCTTCCTTTATTTTCGCTGCATAAACTTCATTATACGTGTAAAGGCGTTGTTTGGAAGGTTTTGCATCTGTTGTCATAGGAATTCGATGAGCGCATATGCTAGGTTCTACACCCTTAAGGTCTTTGTACGTCCAAGCAAATACATCTCGATATTCTCGGATGAGGTGTATGAGATCCTCTTCTTCTTCTTCCGATACATCTTTTCCAATATACGTGCACCTCTCTTCTCCGTCTTCCATCGTTACGACAACCTTCTTGGTTTGTTCCTTGTTATCATAGGCTTCTCCATCCCGGGCCTCTCGTTTAGGCATTTGAATGGCTACTTTTCTTTCCTCTACTTCGTATCTTTTAAAATGTTCTGGAACTTCGAAATGGTCTGGTTCCAGTTCCACTTTACTCGTGTCCTCTCTAGGGATGGTTTCGATTGCTAAGACTTTTGTTGGTCTTTCTTTTGATTCTTCTTGCATGGTTTCTAAATATTGTTCTTCAGAGTCGAACTCTGGTTCCATTTCTATGCTTTCGTATTCTTCTTTCCCCTCTTCCTCTACAATTTCCCCTGCTTCTACTTCTTGGAGGACAACCATGTAGAGGTTCACGTCATATCCTTCCTCGTCTATACAGTCGTTCATCGTCAATACTTCCTCATTCACACACACGTCTAATGTGGCTAGGATTTCCATCCATCCATGTGGTTCGAAGAGTTCATCTGAAAAAATTTGAGGCATATAATCGGGGTCTTCTACCAATCGATAATTAGGGTGCCCTATCGGCCACAATTGTTTTTTACACTCCTCTTTCTTTGCTTCTTTGCACATCCACAACTGGGCATCCTCATGCATCCAAGATTGGTCACTTGACCCAGCACTGTGAATGGATAGGTCATCTTCTTCTTTGTGGACTGGATTCCATTGTAATGGAGGGACATCCCGATAAGCGAATGTGTGCAGGTTTATCTTGGTAGTGTTCCCTTGATGTTGGAGATATAATGAATCTCTGCCCCAATCTTGTACTACTCGCATCTGTCGCATGAATGGTCGTCCTAATATCATTTCGTAATTGTTTGCTTTTTCGAACTTACATATGGCCAATGTGTGTTCAAACTCTACTCCACACGTTGTTAACCTAATTCCTTCCAATATTCCTAGGGGTTTCTCTACATGACCATCTGCTAATTGTAGCTTCATGCGAGTGGGTCGTAAGGCTGGTTTACCCCACTTTTCCCAAATTTCCTTCGTTGCAATTCCTACTCCAGCTCCAGTGTCTAAGATGGCCTTGGTCATGTACCCATTGTAGGTGACAGGTAAGCACGTATTGCCTTCATCTCCTTCGCTAAATTCTCCTACTTTATCAACTGGAACTTGTATTGTGGAGTGGTTTTCTTTTTCCTTTCCTTTCATTTCTCCTTTCTCTGCCGGTGGCTCTAATTGGTTTGCTAGCTGTCTCCATAGATGTGGTCTAAGTTGAAGCAACTCTTCCACCGTCAATTTGCATTGCACCTTTGTTTTCTTAAGTTCTGTTAGATTGTGTGAACTCTCTTCTGAGTTTCTTTTTTCTTTCCCATGCACTGTGGGTGCTCGTATTATTATAGACTCTCTTTCATATTCTCCCATGTAATTAGGCAACGTTGAAATGCTCATGGTTTCCTCTCTTCCTTTATCAAATTTTGACACTTCCTCATATGCTTCCTCTAGGTTATGATCATGGTGACTATCTGCTCCAATTATTTCCTCAAAAGGAGGTGGACTGATTCCATCCTTTTTCCATTGCTCTTCTCTAATTCTTTTCCACAATTCTTTGGACCAATCTTCCTCTAGGTCAGGTATTATGGATACCTGTTCTTCTTGAGATTTCATTCGTTCATTTCGATCATCTTCCCGACTAGGTTCCTTATCCTTAGGTTGTATGCACTCTTCATATAGTTCCTGTGCGATCCTTGTTTCAGGCAAAATTGGGATAGTTTTTTCTAGAGTCGCCTGTGCTACTTCTATGAGCTTTTTGCATATTGCCAGTCTTTCTTTCTCTAATTCCCCTTGAGGATAGAGTCTTTCATGTTGTTCTAAGTTCGGTCCCCTTTTGATTCTAACTTGGTACGCTTTTAGCCACATATCCAAATCATCTGGCTTTGGGTCAGCTAGAATTGATCCTGGCTTCTTTGCCTCTGAGCTAATTGGTGGTGTTTCAGGGATCTCCTTATGCGTTTGTTGTTCGTTATGCTTTCTAGAACCCTTCGCTTGTTTTTTGCTGTCTTGGCTCTTGTTTCTTGCCCATTTCTCTTTGAGCTTTTCTCGTCTTTCTTTCCATTTTTGTACCTTGGTGTTTTGGGTATTCTCACATGAGTTCTCTGAATCCTCGACTATCTGAATGTTAGCGTCTCCTGTTTTATTGTTCTCTAGTTTCTCTTCCGGTTGTTTTCCTTTTTGTTGTTTTGCTTGAGCTCTAGTAATAGCTTTCAGCGGTACAGTGTACTCCTTATCACTTCCAGATTCTTCTATGACCTCTATTACATTGATTGGTGCAGAACCTTGAGTTTTTGTAGGGTTCTTAGGGCAATCTCTAAAAAGATGTTCTTTCCCACAATCACTACAATATCCTTCCCAAATCCTGGGTGGTGGAGGGTTGTAAGGTCGAGGACACTCCCGAATGAAGTGATCCCCTCCGCATCTATAACATGGTCCTCTCTGCACTGGTGGTCTCATGGGCGGTCTCAATGGTTGTTGTGCTTTGGGCACTGTATACATTAAAGTTGCAATTTCTGCTCCATAAGTCTGATCAAATCCTTCATATCCATAATAGGCCACGTCATATGCTGGTTCATATTCCATCATGTTGGCTTCATATGGATAGTACTCTCCTGGCGGAGGTTCATACCCTTGGTTGGTTGATTCTACATTGGTCGCTATTGAAGCTGGTATTATGGCTCTTTCCAAGTTTTCTTCTGGTTGAGTATACTTCACAGGTACAACTTGTTGAGGTTGTGACAGTTGGGGTCCCAATACTGGTTGTGGTGGTGGATACGCTGCTTGCTCATATTGTCTCTGTGCTCCTACCGGATACTGGTTGTATCTAGGCATCTCCCTACCAAGCTCTCTAGGTGGGTATCCATAAGGTCGGTATTGGGGTGGGTGGACAGGTCGTGTTTGCCTATTAAAGGTACAGTTCTCAGTTGTGTGATTGGTATATTTTTGCTCGATGTGGCAGTATGAAGAAGTCCCTTGTTGTTGCTGTTTGTTGTATGGATACGTCGGTTGTGCACCAGCTCCCCCTCTGGTACACAAGTGTGTGGGATGTTCCCCTCCACATAAGTTACACCTCCTCAACATAGGCACTCTTTGAGCTGGATATTGGTAAGCTCTCTGTCCTTGGACTCCTAGTTTCTTTGCTAATAGTTCCGCTAGTTCTTCCACATTACTAGAATTGGACATAACCGTGCTTCTTGAGTCTTCTGATTTTGTGAGGTCGGTAGTACCTTTGAGGTCCTCAACGAGGTTATCTTCCAAGTCGATGCACTCTTGAAGACACTCACTCAATGTTTGCAGCCTTTTCACATACACTAGGGTTCTGAGGGTCCCGTTAGAAGTCCATCCAAAAATAATGAAATCATTTTTTGTTGAGTCGGTCTCTCAGCCATTGGGCATCTATCCACGTATTGGTTGAATCTTCGGGCAGCAGTCTTCACAGTTTCATTAGGGTTTTGCTTAAAGCTATGGATTAATGATGCAGAATTGTGTTTAATCCCTCTTTTTGTAAATTCTCCAATGAATTCTTGAAAGAATTGTTCCATGTTTCCAAATTGATTGGGATCTAGAGGTTGGAACCAAGTTAGAGCTGTTCCTGTGAGGGTGAGTCCAAAAGACTCATACTGCACAAAGAAGTCCTCTACTTGCTCCGCTCTTAGAACTTGTTTAAATTCGGCAATATGATTGTATGGCTCCCCTAATCCATCATAATGGTTTCTCATACACTTAGCTACTTGGATTGGTCTCAATCTCCTCATTGGTTCAGGCGGTCTGGGCATTATAGGGAAGACCGGGACAGCTGGTCGTAATGGAGGTATTCCTGGCTGTCCTCCCACGGGTGGTCGTGGTCTGACCGGTGGTCGGAAATGGTTCCCCATCCCTGTGTGGGTCTGATTGTGTGTGTGCACTCCTGGGGTTGCAAACTGTACATGAGTACGGTTGGGCACACTTCTTTGACTGGTCTGTCCTGATGTGGTATGTTCCGTCTCATGTTGATTTCCAAAAGGGTTCTGCGAGGTAGTTGCCTGCTCTCTCTGAGGAAATACAGGTGCACCCATATATCTCAGCCGAGCCCTGTCTAGGACACCTACAGGCCAATATCTTCTTTGATTCTTATCTAGGTAAGTGAGTCTAGTTTCGTCATCTGGGTCTTTCAACTCATAGAATGTCATGGGGCTCTCTCCCATTCCTTGAACAGGTACGTCAGTTTGAAGCAATAAGTCCGCACCGTGAATCATGTAGACTTCCAACAAGTAGTCGTCTTGAGGTATCAGGTCTCCTCTCAAGACCCGTGATACTTGTGACCTGCCTCTGGGGGTGGACACTAACTCTTCAGAGTTGTCGGAATCCATAACCTCTCCTCTCTCATTGATCCTCTCAGGAAATTCAGTTACTATGTAGATGTGACCCATTTTGTCAATGTAAGCACCTCCCTCGTATTTGACCGCTGGTCGTGGTATGATGGTGACATTTTGGGCAGTTGCCATCCTGGCGACAGATCTGTTTAAGCCATCCAGGTAGATTGGAATCTCCTGGGCATTAGTGGACACATATTGTAAGGAGGTACGGTAGTCTCCCTCAACAGTAGTCATGAAATTTCCTGCTGGTGTAGGTCCTTGCATGTCTTCTGAAGCCATAAGTAACTCCTCTTCCGAGTCACTGGAAGTTTCTAAGTAGACTGAGTGATGACTAGCCTGGGCTGTACTTCCTACTGAGGATATGACACTCCTTCTACTACCTAGAACTCTTCCTGACCTCAAGTTCATTCACTCTCTGAAACCTCTCTTTATGCTGCTTAGATTTACTTTGGACAGCTCTACCAGTGATTCAGTTGTTTGCCAAAAGAAGTGTTCACTTCTGGGCGATACCACACTTGGCGATACTGCTCTCGGCGATACGATACCAGAGCTCCAAACGAGACGATACCAGACACCCAGACGATACGATATCAATCTGGTGTCGCGATACCAGGTTTCAGTGCCAGACGATACGATACCAGATGTAGTGTCGCGATACTTCACGGGGAAATACCACGATACGATACCGGCAAAGTAGACGTTACGATACTGGAGATTAGGGGCGATACGATCTCAATGTGGTGTCGCAATACGATCCTGGACAGGAGACGATACGATACCACAGTAGTAAGTGCGATCGCGATACCAACCTTGGCGACACGATACCACAACGGTGTCGCGATACCAAGATAAGCACCTGACGATACGACACTTGGGAGGGCACGATCGCGATACTGAAGCAGTGTCGCGATACTAAAATAGTGTCGCGATACCACTGTATCAGGCGATACGATACCACTCGGTAAAGTGAGGTCGCGATACTAGAAACTTAGGCGATACGACACCACAACGGTGTCGCGATACCAAGTATTAGTATCGGACGATACGATACCAGAGATCGAGTGCGATCGCGATACCGACTCAGTGTCGCGATACCAGAATGGTGTCGCGATACCAAAGCAGGTATCAAGCGATACGACACTTCAGGCGAGTGTCGCGATACAAGGGAATTTTGGTATCGCGATACCAAAACTCAACCGATCGCGATACTCAAGCCTAAAAGCAAGATTTTCCAAAAATGTTTTTACCCCCTTGCTCTCCTCACTCTCCTCTTCCTTCCTAGACCTCTGTATCACACAATAAGATGAAAAAGATTTCAGTTTTCCCCCCCCGCGATACTGCGCAGATTTTTAATCACTTGTTTGATCATTTTTACAGTGTTTTTGACAGATAATTTGAGAGAATGTTTACCTTGGTACTGTTTTGATTGCAATGTGAGCTCAAAATCTAGCTCTTACTGCCTGAATGCCACGATACCAAGTCCACGATACTGGTCGCTGCTCGCAAACGATACCAGAACACTGTGAAGTGTCAAATGAGCCAAATTTTTGGTTTTTATACTTTTTTTGACTGAACTTAAAATTTTTGAATTTTTGGAGATTTTCTGAGAATTTTGGCCTACTCCTACTCCTCTTCCCCTCACTTCTCCTCTCCTTCTAACCTAACCCTAATTCTTCCTTCTCTTCCCTCCTCCTACACTTAAACCTAAAACTTATCACACACACCTCAAGGATGAGAAGTGACAAGTGCTGAAATGGGGTACTACTCGTCAATGGACAAATTCGCCTCTACAAGTACGATTCGATCACACTTGCTCTCTAACTATCACGAAGGCACCTTGGTGGAGTGACTCCCCGGCAACGGCGCCAAAAACGTGTGTACTTGAGCCGCAATGACTCAAGGACTTGTACCAATGAGACTATACCTCGATTGCCATACAAGTGCATATAGTGGAGTTCTTTTCACACATTTAATTATTAATCCTAAGGAGTGACTTACCAAGTGTATGAAGACATGTGCACACGTGATAGAAAATGAAGTGAGTTAGCTATTCAAGCATGAGAAAAGACTAATACTACCCACACCTACTGAAAAACTGGAAGTGTTGCCGCAAGCCTCTTTTCAGCAGTTTTGGTTTTTTGAGGTTTTCTCCCAGCCCAGAACTCCGAACATAGGCAATAGGATACTCGTTTCGAAGCTCTCGACGAGACAAATCCAACGGTAGTGGTTTCACTCAATTCTGACCACTCCGCTGCAAGTTATGGCAGAAACAGTGAATTACGAGAATTACTAACACCCGCGTTTTTGCTTCTCCTAGCTTACGCACGCACTACAGCCACTCAAAACAAGGGGAAAGGGGTAGACAACAGTCCTACACTTGCATTTCAAGCATCACACACACATACATGAGCAAAATGAAGATCAAAATCAGCAACAAAGAGGCAAACTCGAAATTTCAGAAGTGCTCTTCTTCACAATGACAAGAAGTCTTTTACAATGAGTCACTTTTGACTTATATACTAGTGCCCTAAGTTTGGTCCTTTCACACAAGAGACCGGCACTTTATTCACTAAAATGCTAACTTCCTACTAATGTACATGGGTAATTCACTAATCTTCTGAGGGGATGCATCTAGAGGACTCCTCTAGTGCATTTACAACGGAAAATATATACAAAAGTGGTTATGTTACAAAAATTTGTGTGTCCAAATCGGAAAAATTTGGGGCCCGTCTTTTTTCTCTGCTTTCTGCGCTCTTTAGCTCTGCAACACATAGCACAAGACATAAACCAAGAGGAGCCATCATCATTTGAAGAGGCCAAAGCAAAAACAGAATGGAAGCATGCAATGAAGGAAGAGATTGAAGCACTTGAGGAAAACAACACTTGGGATTTGGTGCCCAAGACTTCATCCATGAAGGTAATAGGCTCAAGATGGGTCTATAAACTCAAGAAGAATTCTGATGGTTCAATTAACAGGTTTAAGGCAAGGCTTGTGGCAAAAGGCTTTGCACAAACTCAGGGAATTGATTATGAGGAGACTTTCTCTCTTGTGGCAAAGATGCCTACTATTAGGGTTTTGCTTAGTATTGCCTCTTCCAAGAATTGGAAGATACTTCAACTAGATGTAAAGAATGCATTCTTGAATGGTTGGATAACAGAAGAGGTATATATGGCACAACCACCTGGTTTTGAGAATCAAGTTTATCCTGATTATGTGTGTAAACTTAACAAAGCATTGTATGGTCTCAAGCAAGCTCCAAGAGCTTGGAATTTCAGGCTTGTTTCATTCTTGCAGGACAAAGGCTTTCAACCAAGCAAGGCAGATCCTTCACTCTTTATTAAAAAGAGTAATTCTCAGGTCATCTATCTATGTGTATATGTAGATGATATTATATTGACAGGAAATGATGCAGATGGTATGAAGAAGATCAAAGATCAGATGAGAGAAGAGTTCAAGATAAGTGATTTGGGTTCACTTACCTACTTCCTAGGTTTGGAAGTTGTCTACAAAGATCATGGTTTGTTTCTCACTCAAAGAAAGTACATTAAGGACATGTTGGCAAAATTCAAGATGCAAGATTGTAAGATTGCAGGTACTCCAATGGAGGTCAATCACAAATTGAGCTCACATGAAGGTGAACTCATAGAGGACATCACATCATATCAAAGTCTAGTGGGTAGTCTCAACTATGCCACATTGACAAGAGTAGATATATGTTACAGTGTGAGTGTGCTAAGCCAAATTATGCACACACCAAGGAAACCACATATGGATGCTGCCAAAAGAATTCTCAAGTATCTCAAAGGAACCATAAATGAAGGACTTTATTATCCTTATGTATCTGATTTAGGTTTGAAGCTATTTTCTGATGCAGATTGGGCTGGCTCCAAGGAAGATAGAAGGAGCACTTCAGGTTATCTTACCTTTGCAGGTTCAAAGCTTATTTCATGGTCATCCAAGAAGCAACCCACAGTTGCTCTCTCTTCTACTGAAGCTGAATATAGAGGTCTTGCCATAGCTACACAAGAAGCTATGTGGATGAAGACATTGTTCAAAGATCTTGGATTGGAGTTTGGAACTCCAACTATTTTTGGTGACAATATGAGTTCTATTCATTTGGCTGCTAATCCTATTTTTCATGCAAGGACTAAACATATTGAAGTTCATTATCACTATGTACGAGAAAAGGTTCTAAGCAAAGAGATTCAAATATCATATGTGTCCACTCATCAACAATGTGCAGATATTATAACCAAAGCATTGGATGGTACAAAGCTTTGCAAATTCAAGGCTATGATTGGTTTGCAGGTAATCTTGGAAGATGACCTCAAGCATACTTGGCTTGAGGGGGAGCTGTTGGAGCAAGTCTATGACAAGCCTAAGTATTGGCTTGAGTCTCACAAAGTCTTAGAAGAAGCTTTAAAAGAAGACTATGTAAAGTTCACTTGTGAACTACCTCTTGTAACTTTTGAAGAGTTTACTTAATGTAAAAGTAAGAAAATCTTAAGTGGTTGAGTCCACTTGATCAAGAATGGAAAGAGGAGCCACGAATTCGTGATTTGTGGTAGGTAGAGAATCAAATCAATCATTGATTGATTGGAGAGTGATTGAGGGAAGTTAGCCTCCCAAACTCAACTATAAATAGATGGCAGTTTTAGTCGTGGTTAGAGAGACCTATGTGAAGACCTCCAAGAGCTGAGCTTTATGCCATATCAAGGTGTGATTACAAGGCACACATATGTATCAGTAAGTCATTGTATTGTACAAGAAATATACTTTCATTTTCATGATTATTTGGTTTCATCTTTCCATGTTCTTGTGAAGTGTACTACTCACTACCATTACTCTAAGTTTTCTCAGTCAGCTTGCAGAGATTTTTTCTCTGAGCTTGGTGCATCATTTTCAGTGATTTAACTTGGTAAAGTTAGCTCTACAAGTCTACTATATGCGCATAAATTTTCATGTCATTTGGATGTTGCAATCTTCAGTTATGTTCATTTGAAGTCAACAGGGTATGTTCATCTTCACCTCTCTGTCAGGTACCCGACTTCACTCATTTTGTCAGAGGTGTTTCTCAGTGGTTACTTATCCAAATTCAGTGATTTAAAGCTTGTTGGATTCAGCTTACTGTCTAGTATAACCATACAAATTTTCATAATCATTGGATTTTTACATTTTGAGTTATGGTGATGTTTCTGGTCACTGGTCTATTTCTGTAGCAGCCCGTGAAAATCGGGATGATGTCATCACTTGTTAAAACTCATTCTCAGTGTGTGCTTTGTTATTTTTGATGAGATTACTCTTGAAAGTTAGCTCTTTAAACTACCTAAACTTCCCCAAGAGGAATTAAGCTAATTGCTGCTGTGCTCAGAGAATTATGTAAAACACTGGACAGGTGTATGAACCAAGAATAGCAAGTTTTCACCTCTAAGCTAACTCCAACTTATCTGTTTTGATCTATCTTTTTGAGAGTGATCTTCCAAGGTACATAGGGTGTCTAATACATCCATTGGCAAGCTAAAAGGGCCCACCATCTACTCCTGGAGTTCATTTGGCTGGTGTAGATCAAGGATAAAAAAAGACTGAGTTGCATGTGCGATGAGACCTATCACTTATGCAATAATTAAAGATACCATAACTAGGACGTGGGAAAGTTGTTTGCAATGCTATAAGTGACATCCTATGAATACAATTAAAAAAAATTATTTCTCCCGCTACATTTTTGCTTGGTTTTGATGAAAGCAACTCGAGAGTGAGAGAGACATGGTGAGAGATAGAGTTCATGTTAGGAGCACACTCGAGAACACACACATTCAAGTATGTACACACATGCATACACAAACACACACATACACTCATGCATACACACACATATATACATACACATAGACACACACATAAACTCACATGCATACATACACACATATAAGAGAAACACAAATACACATATATGCAAACATCCATTCTTAACACACATACATATGTCTGCATACACACACATACACATATACACACATATTCATACACCCACATACACATATATATACATACACACATACACTAACATGCATACATAGACACACATGCATACACACACATACACTCACATACACACATGCATACAAACACATAGACATACATACATATATATATATATATATATATATATATATATATATATATATATATACATATACATAGACACACACACGTACACATGCACACATATCGAGTTAACTCAAGTGGATTCTTCTCAAGGAATCTAGAGCTCTTTGGGAAAAATAATCTCCCCACCCCGTAGGGGTTGAACCCAAGACCTCCTCCTTCACACCCTTGAGACTTAACCACTAAGCTAAGTGGATGACTTGTTTACAAGAGCACATGATCTACTATGTAAGTCTAGTCTCAAGATCTTTGGTCATACACACGGATGACCAAATGGTGTCAAATTTCAGATTTGTCTAAACCGACCGGACCCTTAGATCATAATGCACTTTATTAAATTCTTCCTCCTTGGAAGCATGTTTTTTCCCTCAAAAATATTACTGAATAAATATTGTAGGCAATCCTCGAGCCTCATGTTCTAATACCAAAAGAACATGATCATGTTCTAAAACTAGAAGAACATGCCTCATCTCTGTGGTGCGATCCCTGCATGATTCAAAATATCATGTCATTTTGCACTTTGATAAACTAATCAAACTACAAAGTATTGAATGAATAACAAGGGTGGATCTAAAAACATCCCTAGCCAATTCGCAATGTTTTACTAGGTGTGATCTGGGGACGAACATGTGAATTGGGTGGATTCAAATTACTAGTCCATTTCTCGGCATGATTGATGCATGTACTTAGTAAGGAAGGTGGGATGTTTAACCCTATGAAGACTTTTGAGACCTCTTGATTCACTTGAATTTGATTTGGAAAACTTGAATTTTGGTTGGCTCAAACATCTAACTTGGATGTTTTTACAATTGTTTACGTGCATACAATAGCTACTTGATTTTTTCACTCGACTAGAGGACTACTTTGTCCTAATGGGCTTGAAAAACTCCTATGTAAAGTACAGGTGAAAATTTACCATTTACTTTGGATCAACCATACTATAACTTGACCAAGTCAAATTCAAAATGAAAATCGTCCAACTTAGGACATTGTTCTCAAAGACTTTATCTTTAAGTTCTTGGGAATTGTCAATCTAATGAGCAATTCCTAACTTCTCTATTCTAGAGTATACTAGACTCTAGGAAGTCATCTATGATGTATATCTTGAAGCAAACTTAAATGAATAAGTCCACTTAGAACTATCCTCTTTTGAATATTGAAAAGGTTCTTGTATAGAACATCTATATAGAATTTTTAATTTAGTTACCTAGTTCCTCTCGACTAACCCTAGACTTTTGAAAAAAGAATCAGATATTTTTTCTAAGTGAAATCCAAAGGATTCAAAAATCCAAAAGAAAGAACAAAAACATTGTACAACCAATTCAAACTTTAAAGATATGTAAACATTCTATGAGTCAAATTCTAGATGACTCAAGACTTTAACTTCTTAGAAATCTTGTTTCAACAAGGTATCGATGCATTTTTACTATCTTTAAGAGAAATAAATTGGATTCTTAAAAAGATTGAGAGAAAATCTAAAACATCATCCAATCACAAGATACTAGTGTGGTATCCAACATCAGTGTATCGACCCACTGAGGTTCTATTGATGCATTTTTACTCAATGCTTCTCTTCAGACTAAGTTCATGCCTATATTCAATCTTTATGACTCTCTACTAGGAATGCAATTCTTGTACATTTCTTTGATTCAAAGGATTGAATCTACCGAGTTACACTAGGAACTTGGTGCTTGACTTAGTCAATCAAATCCTTAGTTGAAAAGATCAACCTAAAGTCAAAGTCTGACTTCTTCAAAAATTTATCAAATATGAACAACACTTTTATCTTGAAGTATTCCACATTTCAAATAAGAGTTTTTTCCTTATGTTAGAAAGAAGATCTTGGAAGTTGTTTACTTTGTATCTTCCTACTTACTTGATCTTGAAGTATCTTGAGATCATACTTTTATTCTCCTTGAATCTAAACTCCTCTTTTGAAGTTTTAATTACTTTGAGAATCAAATCTAACTTCAAGATTCATTCTAGGACCAAAAGATAATTATCATCCATGGTACGATGTCCCATACTACCTTTCCTACATCAATCTAAGTATAAAATCTAATGTCCCATATGACCCTATTTTATAGTCACATTGATATGTGAGTGATACTTATCCTAAATTCTAAATATATCTTGATAGAGTATCTTCTCACTTCCAGAATTTTGAAGTTTTAGGCATTACCTCTAAATTGATATTCTAGGTTTTGATTACTTCTATTATTCTTTGTTAGGGTTCTCAAATGAAAACCAATTAGAATTCCAAGCACTTGAATTTTCATAGATTCAAGTCCAATTAATTTATTCTTGACTGAATTGTAGTGACAAGAGCTTTTTATTTCTTCCACAACTTCTTGGACAATCGTCGCCAAGCTCTATCAATTCTGGTTGACCTTGCGACAAGAATAAATACTTAGTCTTTATCTTTAAGATCTCTTGAACTATCAAAAGCATCGTTGATTACCCGTGGGATTTTTAGAGATCTTTCCCTCAGCTCAAGTCCAAGCATACATTAATGCCTTCCATATTGTATAGCTACGAATATCATTAATGTTGATACACCTTTAGATTGTACCAATGATTGTACATAAATACCACTACTAACGGTTTGGGACTTCTTGGGAACTACTTACTATTAAACTTACTTGAAGAATTCCGTTCTCATATCTAGGGAGAATTTATTCTATCATGAACTTGAGGTTCCTTCCAAGGAATCATATAATACTAAGCGAATGATTTATCTTGGAATATTTTTCTTTACTAGAATGATCTTTAAAGGATATTCTTGAATTTTGGGCAAAACTGAAGCTTGTCGAAAAGATATGCCTTCTCAACCAATGAAATAGTTAACCAAACTATTTCATTTAATGGCTTATCTTCTCGATTTCTAAAGATCACTTTGACCAAGATTTCCTTTTAAGCCATAATTAGGTTAAAGGAAACAAAAAATAACTATCTAATCCTCTAAAATGAAGAGTTCTTTTTAAAGTTTCCATGTTTTTTTTAAGACTTTGCATCTTTACGAGAGATGCAACGTATGGAACATAACAGCTATGTTTTGAACTTTTAAAAGTTCAATGAGTATAAGTTTTATTTAACTTTTATTTGTTTTATATCATGCCATGGTATAGAAGCAGTAAGAGCATTCATCAACAAGTGCTCATCTATTTAGCAAAAAACCATGCTTTGTCATATGCAAATGCATGTACTTGCATACAAATGCATATGAGTGCATGCATGTGTTGGTATGTTTTTTCTTTTCATGCATAAATAAATTCAAGCAGTCCTTGAGCTTGCTTTGCATGCATCCTTGCTTTGCATGTATCCATGCACAAAGATTCTACTTTCTACCTTTCAAAAGAATATAACCATGCATGTGCACAAACTCGAGTGCATATAATATCTTTTTCAAGCATAAAAGGGTGCAAGTATTATGCATGAAAACATTCTTTTAGAAGGAAAAAATGCGCCAAAATTCTTTCATTTCCATGCGATGATTCATAGATGCATGCTTATCTTTTGATAAGGGTTTTGATATGTCTATGCTCTCCCATAAAGCTTTCATTAATTTGCATCAATGTTATAAAAAATGATGATTGTTAACAGGCTTCAATGATAATAAGATGCACTCTATATGAAAACTAAGAGCAAAAACAAGTATTGAAACAAACATTAACTTGGAAAATACTTATCTCTTATTTATGCTACATCCATCCATTGTCCATGAGAAGAGCCATCTACTCCTTGAAGACCTTTTCTTCCTCACGTACTCCCCCTTTGGATAAATGAAGGCTTCCTTGGACTATGCTTTCCGTAGCCTTTCCTTTGCCTTTGAATGATGCTTCACTTGAATTGGTTTGAGATGAAGCAAAGAACTCAATAGGCAAAAGCTCTTTAGAGGAAAAATGGATGAGGATCAATCAGCTCACTTGGCTTCGTCAAAATGGGTTCACTTTTGAATGTAATAGAGAATAGGATGGAAAAGTGTGCTTGTCCACCAAAAAAAATAAAGAAAGTTGTATTTCACAGCGAAGGATCACATGGGAGCTCTATGGTGTGTTGGTTGGGGCGTTTCCTCTTGATGTAGAAGGTCGGCAGATCAAATCTTCACTGTTGCACAACTGAGGATAACTTTTGCGCATTTCAGACCTCAACGAAATAATAATATCATCTTTACCCTTGTAGTGTCATAACTAAGTCTTGATTAGCAGCTAGAGGACGGTGAGAGTTCAATTCTTACATCCCACTCAAGAGTTCAATTCTCTCATCCCACTCGGAATATCCGACTTGATAGGTTGTAGAATCTGTGATCTTTTGCTAGTCACCAGAAGAACAAAATCATCAATAATATGATGTTGCCAAAGATAGCTTGTGTAATATGGAAATCGTTTCATCCTAAATACATAGGGAAAAAATAGACAAGTGAAACATCTTGGCTCAGCTGAAGATGAGGTTGAAACCCATCGATGGCACATCCATGATGATCATCTCCATTTTAATCTTTTGCTTCGCTGTGGGCATTGGTTAGACAAAAAACTCATAGAGAAAAAGACTTGAGTTTGATTCCTTTTTTGCTACACAAAAGAGCTTTTGTTCTCTGCGCCTACATGTGGATATAGTAATGAACTCAAAGCTCATGATGAGAGATCATTAGCAAACTAATGATCGGCCGCCTCGACAGAATAATGAACTAAAAACAGAGAATTATATTTTTGTTCCTTATAGATTTCGCAACGTGGAGTCTTGATCTGATAGATAGTTCAAATCTATCTCGCTCAAATCGTGTGTTTGATGCCAAGGATCCTCTAGTTATTGACAGTGGGCATATGAAGCCATCAATGATCGAATATACAAGATACATTCAATTTTTCTTGCTTCACATGGTTTTCTGACTGTGTATTGTTGCGCAATGAATATAAGAAAAATTTATTGCTTTCTTATGTCTTCTTAACAAGCTTTGTATGATGTAGTGAACAGAACAAAATCTTCATACACATATGATCCCTATTTGATTCTTGGCTATTGTGATCGGTGGCTGAAAACTAATCATCTTGCTACTATGAGCTTGATAGTAAATGAGAGAGGTTATCACTAGATAATGACTAAGTGTGATGGGTTGTTGTACTGGTAGAGTATCTCTGTGCCAATGTGCATGCCCGAGTTTGAAACTTTCTGCATGTCTTGCCTTCGAGAAATTTAGATATCTCTTTTGCACCTCCAAACTCAAGGTCACCAAAACGATTCGTCAAAAGAATTCTTAAGCAAATTTGTATGTTGCATGCAAACCATGAGAAAGAAGAACATCTTAAATTCTCTAAGAGGACCACTAATTAATGATGATGATGAAGATCATGTAGAGATCTCCATGGGAGCTTAAGAAGAAGGTGATAGTCCCTCACAAGGTCTCCATGGATGGTCTAGCTGATAGCAATGCAAGAGAACGACAACTACAATCAACATCAATCCAAGAGAACAAAATTTACAATCACCACCACATGCTAGAAAGATAACTCTCCTCCCAACCCTATGCCTCTATATATCGCTCTCTCCAAGGGACTGCCTTCTTGGGCGGTTGGATTCTAACCATCCATGTGTCCACCATGTAACTACATGTGTGCCAAGTGTCCTAGCTAACTCAAGTTAACCCAAGTGGATGCTTCTAGAAGGCACTATAGCGCTTTGGGAAAAATAATCTCCCCATGTACCCCATGGGGGTTGAAGCCAAGACATATGATGAGGAATTAGACTACACGATCCAGATCCTTACCGAATGGCCAGAGGAAGGCTCCTCTACTACACCATTTACAAGAAGATATTTTTCTACACACAGGTATGTTTTCATATTGGAGTTTACTATTTTTAATGATATTATAACACAAATGTTTTTATTCACTTTTATTTGATATTTTCAAGATACCTATAGCACCTCTAGCTTGTGAGAGCATAGCAGAGGTACCTATGAATACATACATAGGTAGCCTAGGGTTGGAGCATTACATAACACCTGATGGGAATATAATATACATCAAGCATGGTTTGAAGTTTTAAAAAAGAATGAGGGATTTATTGTCACAAGAAAAGAGATAAGGATTAGAGCTCACTCACACATTCTCACACTCAAAGAGAAGTGCACACACAAATTGAGGCAAGGAAATGTGATCTTCTTCTTCTTCTTCTTCTTCTTCTTCTTCTTCTTCTTCTTCTTCTTCTTCTTCTTCTTCTTCTTCTTCTTCTTCTTCTTCTTCTTCTTCTTCTTCTTCTTCTTCTTCTTCCATTACATAAAAGGGATATACAAGAATGAACTAATACAACAATACAACTAGTGCAATATATAAAGAGAATACATGAGCAAAAACCTAATGTTCATGAATGAGTGAGCTACCAAGAAAAAAATGTGTCATCACTCTCGGTAGATAAATCTAGTAAAGCTCAATGAAGTATCCCTGACATATACCGCCATGACCACTATACATCTCAAAGAAATGAAAAAGTGTTACATGTCATCTCAGATCATCACATGTTGAGCTTCATATCTAAACACTCCCCCTTAAGCTCTGCTCCAAGTGCTTTAGTTAAAATATCAACACCCTGCTCATTTGTCCTCACATAAATGAGACCAATATCACCTGCTCATACCTTGTCTCTGGTGAAGTGATCATGGACCTTGATATGCTTTGTTCTAGTATGAAAAATAAGATTTTGTGCTAACTAAATGCTACTTAGATTATCACAATAGATGATGATTGGATTTTGCACTTCCACACCTAAATCAGCAAGTAACATCTCTAACCATGTTGATTCACATTTTGCCATTATAGCACCTCTATTCTCAGCCTCTATACTCGACAAAGTAACAGTGGGTTGCTTCTTGCTGCTCCATGTAATAATTTCACTCCCAAGTGAGAATAGAAATCCAATAGTAGATCTTCTATCTAGAATACTACCGGCCTAATCTACATCACTGTATCTAGAAGCCTGCATATATACACCAACTTCATAAAATAAGGCAAAATCCAAAGAAGCACTCACATAGAATATAGTGCACCTCAAATCATCTAGATGTGGTTTCCTGGGAACCTTCATAAACTGAATTTCAAGTCCAAAAATCTTCTAGCTTAGATCAGGCCTTTCTAATTTTGAGACATATCAAACTTGCCACATTTTCGTGTACATAGTAGCATTTTCCAATGCTTCATATGGTGTAGCATCCAACTTGAAATCCTGATCTAATGTTATAGAGATTGTCTTACAATTAGCCATACCATACTTTTGTGACATACTCAAGGCATGTTGCCTCTACAACATCCATATACCTATTTATGTATGTATAAACTCAATGCCCGAAAAATAGCACAACACACCAAGATATTTCATGTCAAATTCTTGCATAAGGAGTTGCTTTACCTCTTTAATGCTTTCTTCATTATCACCACCTACAATCAAGTCATCAACATAAATAGCCACAATCATGATGCCATCATCATCCTTCCATGCATATAATGAATGATCAACATCACACATAGAAAACCTAATGGTAGTTAAGTATTCAAAAATCCTTGCATGCCAGCCATGAGAGGCTTGTTTAAGCCCATACAAAGCCTTTTGCAACCTACAAACATATTGTGGTGCATTAAATCTTCATTTCCTTGTGGTTGGTCCATGTATACATATTCCTATAACTTGCCATGTAAGAAAGCATTCTTTGCATCCATCTAATGCAACCTCCATCCTATTGTTGTAGTTAATGCAATAAGTGCTATGAAAGTAGGCATTTTACCTACATAGCAGAAAGTTTCATCATAATCAATGCCATATGTCTGTTGTTGAGGATAGAAGAATCTTGAGGATAAATAGTTAATCTGAATTCTAAAAGTCTGCTAACTCAGATATTACTCAATCAGATGTTGTTGAGTCAAAAATTTGCTAAATTTGTATTTTCTTGCTTGGATTTGAACAGACGGTTATTTTTTGTTAGGCGCTGATGTCGCAATAAAGAGAGTAGTTGTATTTTGTTCACGAGAAGGGGGATTAGGAAGGGGAAGAAATGTCTCCAAGAGGGAGAGCCAAAGAAACCAGAAGAGGCAAGAAGAAATATTTCCAAGAAGAAAAAGAAAGAAGCGTCCTCAGAGAGAACAACGCGAGAAGAGAAAGAGGCTCCATTCTTCTAATGGTGCAAGATAATGGTGAAACAAAAATGACAAAATCTTGATTTCAGAGGTATATTTACCTATTTCATAATGTAGTTTCTATAGTCAGAATTTTAATGAACTTTTCCATCATGTAATACCTGATGTAGAAGAACTCTAATGGAGTAATTTACTCATGTACATTCAGTGCAAGAATGAATCCTTGTCTATTTGAGTTATGTTTGTTGAAGAGAGATGTTGTCGTAGTGTAACAGTGTTAAATATGAAATCTGTTGGAAGCGTATTCTTTGTGTGAAGTAGATCAGTGCTAAAGTTTGATTGTTGTTGTGTTGAATGTGAACCCCAACACATTTGGTGATCCTACTGTGCTACTAATGAAGCAAGAAATGCATGAAGGAAAGAAGGAAATGATTTGGTAAAGTGTATTTTACAAGAGCGCAGGCAAAGGCAGCTAACATGGAGTCATCCTCAGAATTTTACGATTGGTACGAAGCCGAGGAGGAAGCTAATCTAAAAACAGAAGAGGAACAGGAGAAATAGGTGCAGCAGAGCTAAGGTTAGTGGGCAGTATACTTGGAGTGTTGTTCCTAATAGAAGCAATTGTAGGAGTAAGAAGACGACTTCAGTTCGACCCACTTGCAGGGGCGACTGGTCAAAGAACTAGGCGTACACCTCAACCATAGCCAATGGTGCAACCACCTCCCAATCCCAAAGTCAAAGCAGATCATTTCATAGGAGGCTCTAAGGAAGATGCTGATTGCCATGTGGCTCAATTTGAGATAAAATAGACAGCTAATGGATACCCAACTATATATGGTGATGACATTAAACTTCAGCAATTTGCTGCCACATTGGAAGGACGAGCAATGAGCTGGTTCAGTCAATATGGTATTTCTCTTTTTGCTACATATGATGCATTAAAAATAGCATTTTTGGCAACGATTTAGAAAAGAGAAGACTCCTTTCGATGTGTTAAGGAAATTGAGAGCTATTAGGCAAAAAACCATGTTAGTGGAAGATTATGCTTAGAAATTCAAAACCTTAATGGAACGATTGCAAGGTAATGAAAAACCTACTGACGAGATGTTGGCAGGTTATTTTCTAAAAGGATTACGAAGTACCATTAGACATGCAGTTGCAAGTGTGGATATTGTGAATGGCTTTGATGTATTAGTGTTAGCAACTGCATGCATGGAAAGAAGATTTGGATGGGCTAAAAATAGACATTTTGATTCTAGTTCAGAGGCTGACTTTGATTCAGAATTGGAGTCAGACAAAGGTTCAACTGATTCTGACTCTGATACCCGAGATGAAGAAGTAGTAGGGAGCAAGCATCGCAAGCATAAGGCTAAGCAAAGTAAAGAGGAAGCATGGATTAGTAAGTTAAAAAGACATGGATATTCCATTGTAGCTCCAAAAGAAAGGAGATTTTGTGATATTTATGATAAAGATGGACATACAACAAACCAATGTTGGTACAACCCCAAGAATAGAGGGCAAAGTTCATGATAAGAGAATAGGAATAATACTGATGTGGCAGCCAATCAGGCTATGCCTGTGCAAGGGAGAGGCAATTTTCAGAGGCAGCAGCAAGCAAGACTTCTATGGGGAGATCAGGGGAATCCGCAAGGACATTACCAGCAAGGTCATCAGCAGGGGCGACCACAAAGAGTGATGCCTTGTGGATATTGTTCAATGCCTGATCATTGGATAGGACCCAATTGTCCATTATGGTTAAAACATAGAGAAGAAAGGGGAATACCAATAATTCGGTATAATCAACCTAATCAATAGGGACAACAACTACAACAGGGACAGCAGGCTGCTCAAGCCAATGCTATAGTTATTGAGTTACCAAAACCGGAGTGTTGAAAGGAGACAGCTCCTAGTACATTGGAAATGGTAAATGCAAAGCATGACTCTCAGTGGTGTTGTGATTGTAAGCAGTGTGGGAAAGGAAAAGAAGTGGAAGTGTTGGCGGTCACAAGGTCCAAGAACAAAGGTCCTATTAATTGGCAAGAACAATGACAGGTTAAGGACAAAGTGCAAAAACAGGTTCAACAAGACCAGCATAAACAGGTGAAATTTATAGATCCGACCGAGGAAGAGCAGGATGCAGGCATGGTACCGTCAATAACAACCAAAAACAAGAATCCAATCAAGCAAGATGCTGATAAAGATTGGTTTGAGGTAATCATTAATTTACCATTACAGTTGTCTTTAGACCAATTATTATCCTTGGTACTAGTGTTTTAGGAGAAATTATTGAAGAAGCTGATTGGTGAGCGTTCAGAGCCAGCATTTAGGTCGTTACCCTCAACATCAGCCAATATGGGCAAAGATGATTTGATGAAGTGTTGTTTGATGGGGACTCCAGGGTGAATATATTACCTGAGCATATTTTTAAAGAAATGGAAGAAGGGGCATTGGCTCCAGCACCGTTTCAAGTGAAGATGGCAGATCAAACTTGAGTTCAGCCTGTTGGCATTCTGAAGCAATAGCAGATCATTATTTCTAGAATGTCATTTATGGGAAATTTTGTGGTCATTAGGATGTCTGAGTCAGCTTAGCCATATGAAATGTTGTTGACCTTGGTTTAGGGTTGCCAAAGTCAAGCAAGATTGGGGTCTGAATGTGGTAATGATCATGAAAGGGAAAAAGCAGGTGACAATCCCTATGCGAGGAAGAAGGAATATGTCGGTGCAGGACAAACCACTTACGGCTCAGACTATTAATTTGGCGGATGAGTTAGAAGATGATGAAGAGGAAAAATTTTTACAAGAAAATCCAACGATAGTACCGGTATTGGAGGTTGATGTCGCACGAGTATTGAGTAAGGATGATCCAATTGTGCAGAAAGTAGATGGGCTAGTTCTGGGTGAATAGGTTGAAGGAGTACAAATACAAAGGATGTTTGAGAAAAGTATGGCAACTCCAGTGTAGCAGAAGTTAGAACAACAAGAAAAAGAAGTAATAAGTCTGGCTGAACAGATATATGACCAAAAGTATGCAGGTTTGGCAAGGGTAAAGGAGGAAGAGCTTCAAGAAGTCAATTTAGGAACCGAAATTGAACCTAAGATGGTGAGAATCAGTAAAGCAGTTGATGGTCAGTTTATGGAGGATCTGTTGAAAGAGTATGTAGATGTATTTGCATGGGAATATTCTTAGGTAAAGGGCATAGATCCGGATTTGCATCAACATCGGATTAATTTGAAGACCGATGCAATGCGGGTTGTGTAGCAGCATTATAGGATGAATCCAAATTTTGCTAAACAAGTGAAAGAAGAAATTGATAAACTATTGGCTGTTGGATTTATTAAACCTGTTAATCAAGTGACTTGGCTTTCTCCTATTATTGTAGTCCCAAAAAAGAATGGGAAACTCAGAATTTGTGTTGATTATAGAAAGTTAAATGCGGCAACAATTACTGATCCTTTTCCTATGCCGTTTTGTGATGCCATATTGGATGCAGTAGCAGGACACGAAATGTACAGTTTTTTGGATGGGTTTTTAGGGTACAATCAAATTAGTGTGGTTGTAGAGGATCAGCATAAAATGGCATTTATTACAGAATTTGGTGCTTATGTGTTCACATTTATGAGTTTTGGGTTGAAGAATGGACCACCATCATTTAATTATGTGGCACATAAAGTGTTCGAACTTTACCTACAAGAGTTTATGCAGGTGTTTGTGGATGATTTCTCGATCTTTGGTAAGAAGGTTTAGCATTTGCAGCATCTAAAATTATGTTTTGACAGATGTCGACAGTATAGGATGGTATTAAATACGTTTAAAAGTGTAATTGCAGCCGGAAGTGGTATTTTATTGGGACATGTCATTTCTAAACAAGGCATGGCCATAGATGTTAAGAAGATTGAAGATATTAGGACGACAAAGGCATCTACGAATGTGAAGGAAATAATGCGGTTCGTGGGTCAGATTAAGTGGCACTCCAGATACTTACGATATTTGTCTAATATCTCTTTACCACTTATGCATTTGACAAAAAAAAGATGTTCCATTCGTATGGGTGGATGCTCAAGAAAAAGCATTTCAACTCTTGAAGAAGATGGTGTCTGTGGCACCAATTTTGCAACCACCAGATTGGTCATTGCCTTTCCACATATTTGTTGATGCATCTGATGTGGTTGTTGGAGCAGTTTTGATGCAGCAAAAGGAGAAAGGATGGTATGGTATAGACCAGTGTATTATGCTAGTAGGGTATTGTGTTCAGCTGAAAGGAATTATCCGGTGATTGAAAGGGAAGATTTAGCAATGGTATATTCTCTCAACAAGTTTCAACATTATTTGTTGAGAAATAATGTGGTTTTTCATGTGGATCACCAGGATTTGGTATATTTGATTAAGAAGCCTTTGTTGATAGGAAGACTACCTAGGTGGATGCTTTTATTGCAAGAGTTTGATTTTGTGATTATTCATACTCTAGGCAAAGAGCATGCAATGGCTGACTATTTGAGTCGGTTGGAATTAGGAGAGGCACCTTCAGGTGTCAATGATGAATTTCCCGATGCGAAATTGTTTAATGCACAGATTGCTCAACCAGATTCTTGGTATGATCAATTATTGGTATTTTTAATGGATGGGTCATTACCACAACATTTTTCACCTGATTAGAGAAAGAAATTTGCACTTAAAAGCAGACCGTATTTGATCATAGCCGGTGCATTATATACAAAAGGGGTGGATCAGGTGATTAGGAGATGTGTACCAAAATTTGAGCAACCAACAGTGTTACAAGAGGCACATTCAGGTCCAACAGGAGGTCATTTGTCTGGGGTCATTATAGGAAAGAAAGTGTTACAAGTAGGTTTATGGTGGCCTACTGTGTTAAAGGATGTGCATGAGTCTGCGAAAAGATGTGTGATTTGTCAGAAGATGGGCCAACCAAGCAATTCAGATCGGACATCTGATCATCCAGTTTTACCATTGGATCCATTCCAAAAGTGGGGTATGGATTTTGTGGGCCCTATTAAACCAATTACTGAGCGTGGCAACAGATATATTTTAGTAGCTACATTTTATTGTACAAAGTGGGTGGAAGCACTGACATTGAAAGATAATAAGGCAGCAAGTGTGGCAAAATTTCTTTTTCATAATATTATGACCAGATTTGGTTGTCCTATTGAGTTGGTAAGTGATAGAGGTACTCATTTCCTTAATGAAGTAATTTGAGAATTAACACGAACTCATTTTATTATGCATAAAAAGTCTATAGCATATCATCCACAGGCGAATTGTCATGATGAAACTACGAGTAAAACATTAATGCGTATTCTTAAGAAGCTTGTGCATGACAATCAGAAAAATTGGGATTATTTACTTGACTCAGCTTTGTGGTCATTCAGAACAGCATTCAAAGTGACAATAGGTATGACTCCATTCCGATTGGTATATGGATTGGAGGCAATGGTACCCATGGAATTTGTGGTTCCAAGTTTGCGAATCACAGCAGAAAAGATGTCTCCTGATTTATCGGTTACACACAGAAGCAAATATCTTCTGTAGTTGGAAGAGGATCATTTGGTAAGTGCGTACATTACTGAGGTAATTCAAAGATGAAGACAAGCTTGGGTGAATCAGAATGTGAAGTTTAAGTTATTTAAAGAAGGAGATTTGGTAATGGTGTATAATTGTAAGCTAGGACCACATCCGAGAAAGCTCACATTGAGATATCAAGGCCCATATCAGATTGTGCAAGATTTAGGGCAAGGAACTTTTCTTCTGGCAAATGTATTTGGCACAAGAATGGAAAAACCAATCAATGGATTCCGGCTAAAGAAATTTCAAGGGAAGCCGCCACATTTGGATTGGTTATCTTCTAATGTAGTGCAAGTAATGGTTAAATCTGAAAATCATATTACTAACATGTCTGATCACCGGAGCAAGAAGGCTTGTTTATCTAAATTTTCATCCTTGGTGACATGTTTCCTTGATTGTTGGTCGTCAAAAATGGCATTAAGCGCGTTCTTATGAATCCATTAGGGGATAGGTTATAATAAGAGGCTCACAATTTTGTTAGCAGTTATTCATTAGCATACAATGAAGAAGGGAGTGTTGGTGAATCAGACTGAAGTATTAGAGGAATATTCAGAAGCAGCAAGAGATGCAACTCAAGGTGCATGGACACTAATGATAGCAAACAGCCAGCAACATCATGGATCGGTGTTCCTGAGTGGATATGCAGATAACGGAGGATACCAATTTTTTTGTCCATTGGAGAGTATAGTTCACTTGAACAAGGTAAGAGGGAGCAAGATTCAGGTTCAGTTAGACTCTCAGGTGAAATTAATTATTTGTGTGAGTGTTAAGCAACAAGTTGTATGGTGTCAGAAGGTTTTGTGGGAGCTTGTATGGTGGTGGATCGGAAAATGCAATGTGAAGGGGACGAGATCTCAGTTAATTATTCTCAATTTGGGCATGAACCTTAATGCGAATAACTACATGTGTAGAATAGCTTTTACTTATGGCATGGAAATGTGTGTAAAGATGCACCTAATGATTTTTAAGGTAACTTATGCCCAAACATTATTTAGTTGCATGTGGTGGCACGTGATCAAGTACATGAAGTTCTCAGCTCAGTGGCAATTTGAAAGTTTGCACTGCTTGTACCTGCGTTTTTCGTTTTATTTCATGGCTCTAAAGGTGATGTTGGTCGCAGGTTCTCGTGTGTCGTTGCAAGAGACAGCGGTGATGCGGGGGCATTGTAAAAGATGAGAAGCAATTTCGCGTAAGGAGTTTACGACAACAGAGGAGAGTGACAGCCTGCTTCACGATGAGGTGGAGGAGATTTCAACACCATCCACCGTGACGAAGCTTATGCAAACCCTAATGGATCCGTTTATGGATTTCAAGGTAGAGATTGATATACATTCTCCTATTAATGCATTTTGGCTCAACAAGATAGGTTTACTATAGTTTGCAGCGCTGCCATGGGCACAATGGCGATGCACATACTATGCCAAAAGTCAGCTTGATATTCTTAAGAAGACGAAAGGACAATTGACATTACAGGTAAAGTTTTCGCCTGAGTTAGTGGCCGAGGTGTTTATGTTGGAGCAAGTCTATGACAAGCCTAAGTATTGGCTTGAGTCTCACAAAGTCTTAGAAGAAGCTTTAAAAAGAAGACTATGTAAAGTTCACTTGTGAACTACCTCTTGTAACTTTTGAAGAGTTTACTTAATGTAAAAGTAAGAGAATCTTAAGTGGTTGAGTCCACTTGATCAAGAATGGAAAGAGGAGCCACAAATTCGTGTTTTGTGGTAGGTAGAGAATCAAATCAATCATTGATTGATTGGAGAGTGATTGAGGGAAGTTAGCCTCCCAAACTCAACTATAAATAGATGGCAGTTTTAGTCGTGGTTACAAAGACCTATGTGAAGACCTCCAAGAGCTGAGCTTTATGCCATATCAAGGTGTGATTACAAGGCACACATATGTATCAGTAAGTCATTGTATTTTACAAGCAATATACTTTCATTTTCATGATTATTTGAGTTCATCTTTCCATGTTCTTGTGAAGTGTACTACTCACTGCCATTACTCTCACTTTTCTCAGTCAGCTTGCAGAGATGTTTTCTCTGAGCTTGGTGCATCATTTTCAGTGATTTAACTTGGTAAAGTTAGCTCTATAAGTCTACTATATGCTCACAAATTCTCATGTCATTTGGATGTTGCAATCTTCAATTATGATCATTTGAAGTCAACAGGGTCTGTTCATCTTCACTTCTCTGTCAGGTACCCGACTTTTTCACTCATCTTCTAAGAGCCATTTCTCAGTGGTTACTTATCCACATTCAGTGATTTAAAGCTTGTTAGATTCCGCTCACTGTCTACAATAACCATACAAATTTTCATAATCATTGGATTCCTACATTTTGAGTTATGTTGATTTTTCTGCTCACTGGTCTCAAACTGTAGCAGCCCGTGAAAATCGGGATGATGTCATCAGTTGTTAAAACTCATTCTCAGTGTGTGGTTCATTATTCTTTATGAGACTACTCTTGAAATTTAGCTCTTTAAGTTACCTAGACTTCCTCAAGAGGAATTAAGCTAAATGCTGTTGTGCTCAGAGAATTATGTAAAACACTGGACAGGTGTATGAACCAAGAATAGCAAGTTTTCACCTCTGAGCTAACTCCAACTTATCTGTTTTGATCTATCTTTTTGAGAGTGATCTTCCAAGGTACATAGGGTGTCTAATACATCCATTGGCAAGCTAAAAGGGCCCACCATATACTCCTGGAGTTCATTTGGCTAGTGTAGATCAAGGATTTTGCAACACCTCTTCATCTTCAAGCACATACCTATCCATCTCTTCACAGTGGTATCAGAGCAAGGTTGGACAACATGGCAGATGGATTTCCTTCATCAATTGACAAATTGGACAGAGGTAACTACTCAGCTTGGTCATCAATAATGGAAGCCTATCTCCAAGGTACAAGTTTATATGGTTATGTGGCTGGAGATGAAGTTATGCCAAGTTTCAGGCACAAAAGTCAACCAACACAAGAAGAGCAAGAAAGATTGAGCACATGGTGCTCCAAGGATGCACTTGCAAGGTCTTATCTCCTCAACTCTATCTCAGATTTTTTGTTGCCTCACATTAGAAGTTGTAAGACATCTTAGGAAGTGTGGGATGCACTTGAAGCTTTCTTTTCTTCAAGTACCAAAGCTAGGAAGCATCAACTATGGCTTGAGTTCACAACTCTCAAGAAGGCTCCCAAACAAAATGTGACTGATTTTGTCACAAAGCTCAAGGACATAGCGGATCAGTTGGGAAGCATTGGAGAGGTAATAGATGAAGAGCAAATTGTAAGGCAGGTCATCAATGGCTTGAAGGCAGATGATAAGTGGGAAGCACAGCTATGGATTTGTACATGGACATGCATGTACCTGATTTCAACACACTCATTGGACAACTACTTACTCAAGAGGCAAAGCTTATCAAAAATGGAGAAAGCTCTAAAGGTAATCAATCTTCAGCTTTATACACGGATAAAAGCAAGTCTAAAGATAACAAAGGAAAGGCAAAGAAAGTGGATGATGAAGGAGGTACATATCAAGCTAACTATGCAGGTAGAGGAAGACATGGCAGAGGTAGAGGAAGAGGAGGTAGACAAGGCAGGGGGAGATCCCAAGACTCCAACTCATGTTCTATTTGTGGATTAACTAATCATACAACTGAAAATTGCTTTAGGAATTCCAGGAATCAAAGAGGCAGAGGATACAATAGAGGAAGTTATGGCTACTCAAGAGGAAGGTTCAACAACTACCATGGCAACTACAACAACTACAATCATTCAAACTATCAAGGAGGCTACAAAGGAAGGAGAGACTACAATAACTACACAGAAGACTCAAACAAAGAGGATTCATTATTGATCATGAACATGGCTATGCCACAAGGTAAATCTGATGAGCATGCTTTCTACATAGACTCAGGTTGTTCAAATCATGTGGCAGGAAATGTGGCACTCCTATCAGATTTAGAAGATCCAAGGAATAAGCATGAGGTACAAACAGTAGATGATACAAAACATCCTGTGGAGAAAATAGGCAATGTCAAAGCACCTGATGGAAACATCAACCTACTCAGTAAGGTACTCTATGTCCCTACCATTACAAAGAATTTGATAAGTGTTGGGCAGATAGTAGAGAAAGGGTTGCAAGTCAAGTTCACAAAAGCAGGAGCATTTGTTGAAGATCCAAGTCAAGGATTCAGAAGAATTGCAAAAGGTGAAAAGAATGGTAGATTGTTCACATTTGAATTACAGGACACTAGAAACATTGCTCTCTTTAATTATGGTAGTCAGACACTCACAGAATTGGAAGTATGGCACAAAAGGTTAGCACATATTGGTGAAAGGTCATTAAAGCAAATTTGCACGGACCAAAGTGTACTTGGACTCCCTAATTTGTCAAAACAACATATGATTTATAAGTGTAGTGCATGTCAATTTGGAAAGTCTCACAGGTTACCATTCATGAAGAAAGGTTATATGCATGGAGATCTCTTGGAGTTGGTTCATACAGATGTATGGGGACCTAGCAAGGAAGCTTCAATATCTGGATCAAGGTATTATGTTTCCTTTATTGATGATTGCAGCAAATGGATTATCCTATTCTTTATGAAACACAAAGATGAAGTTTTTTCATGTTTCAAAAGATATTTGGCTCTTGTGGAGAATCAAACAGGTAAATCACTAAAAAGGCTAAGGTCAGATGGAGGGGGAGAATACTTCTCCCATGATTTTGATTCTTTTCTTCAAGAAAGAGGAATCAAAAGAGAGGTAACTACAAGGTACACTCCTGAGCAAAATGGAGTGGCAGAAAGGAGGAATAGGACAATTGTTGAAGCTGCAAGGTCTATGTTAAATGAAAAGCATTTACCTAATTACTTATGGGCTGAGGCTGTATCTACAGCCACTTACTTGATTAACAGGTTGCCTTCAAAATCCCTTGATGGGATGACTCCATATGAGGCTTGGAATGGAAGAAGACCAAGCTTAGATCATTGTAAACTTTTTGGATGTATTGCTTTTGCTCATGTTCCTTCACAGGTTAGAGGCAAGATGGATCCAAAGGCAGAAAGGTGTGTATTTATTGGATATGACAACAATCAAAAGGGCTACAGGTTATACAACCCTACCAACAAAGGATTCTTGGTAAGCAGAGATGTAGTTTTTGATGAGAACAATTCATGGTATGAAGATTCATGCAGGAAGGTCAATTTACCATATAATCTTGAAGAAGATTTTCCAAAGCTTGGTAGAGAACAACCAAAAATTGAAGAACAAGACACCTCAGAGGATGATGAAGAATCTCAGATGGAAAAGATCAAAGCATGGAAGTCTAAAGGTAAAGCAAAATTGCAGGAACTTGGACATGAGGCAGAATCATCACATCATGGCCTAAGAAGATCTATGAGGGAAAAGAAAAAACCAGAAAGGTATGGGTTTGACACCTCATATAGTAACTAAACATTCTATCTACATATCACAGGACATAAACCAAGAGGAGCCATCATCATTTGAAGAGGCCAAAGCAAAAACAGAATGGAAGCATGCAATGAAGGAAGAGATTGAAGCACTTGAGGAAAACAACACTTGGGATTTGGTGCCCAAGACTTCATCCATGAAGGTAATAGGCTCAAGATGGGTCTATAAACTCAAGAAGAATTCTGATGGTTCCATTAACAGGTATAAGGCAAGGCTTGTAGCAAAAGGCTTTGCACAAACTCAGGGAATTGATTATGAGGAGACCTTCTCTCCTGTGGCAAAGATGCCTACTATTAGGGTTATGCTTAGTATTGCCTCTTCCAAGAATTGGAAGATACTTCAACTAGATGTAAAGAATGCATTCTTGAATGGTTGGATAACAGAAGAGGTATATATGGCACAGCCACCTGGTTTTGAGAATCAAGTTTATCCTGATTATGTGTGTAAACTTAACAAAGCATTGTATGGTCTCAAGCAAGCTCCAAGAGCTTGGAATTTCAGGCTTGTTTCATTCTTGCAGGACAAAGGCTTTCAACCAAGCAAGGTAGATCCTTCACTCTTTATTAAAAAGAGTAATTCTGAGGTCATCTACCTATGTGTATATGTAGATGATATTATATTGACAGGAAATGATGCAGATGGTATGAAGAAGATCAAAGATCAGATGAGAGAAGAGTTCAAGATAAGTGATTTGGGTTCACTTACCTACTTCCTAGGTTTGGAAGTTGTCTACAAAGATCATGGTTTGTTTCTCACTCAAAGAAAGTACATTAAGGACATGTTGGCAAAATTCAAGATGCAAGATTGTAAGATTGCAGGTACTCCAATGGAGGTCAATCACAAATTGAGCTCACATGAAGGTGAACTCATAGAGGACATCACATCATATCAAAGTCTAGTGGGTAGTCTCAACTATGCCACATTGACAAGAGTAGATATATGTTACAGTGTGAGTGTGCTAAGTCAATTTATGCACACACCAAGGAAACCACATATGGATGTTGCCAAAAGGATTCTCAAGTATCTCAAAGGAACCATAAATGAAGGACTTTATTATCCTTATGTATCTGATTTAGGTTTGAAGCTATTTTCTGATGCAGATTGGGCTGGCTCCAAGGAAGATAGAAGGAGCACTTCAGGTTATCTTACCTTTGCAGGTTCAAAGCTAATTTCATGGTCATCCAAGAAGCAACCCACAGTTGCTCTCTCTTCTACTGAAGCTGAATATAGAGGTTGTTGAAGCTTAAGGTCAAGGACAAAGCATGGAAGCGCATCAAGGAAGTGGACACACAGGAAGAAGGAGCAAGTAGGGAGCTCCAAGAAGCACATGTCAAATTTTCAGAAGAAATCCCTACAAAAATAGTGATTTTTATCACTAAAAACCATTGTAAATACCATTTTCCATTTTTGTAACTCCATTTTGTTCAAGCCGAGGAGTCCTCGAGCTTGAGGAGTACTAGATCTACCATCCTACCAATTTTCATGATTTTTAGACTCCGTTTGAGCCCCCAAATAAGCCCTGGAACCTATTTTTTAACTAGGCCGGACACTAGGTCTGGACAGGGCCAAAACCACTCAAAAACTATAAAAAGGACTGGAGAGCTCATTTTTGAGGCTAGCTTGTTGTAGATTTCAGTTTTGTAAGAGAGCTCTTTGGTAATCGAAGCTTTCCATTGTTCCACTCTTTGCTCTTACCTTGTGCGCGTGTGTGTGTATGTGTGTGCATGCTTGTGTGCTTTCACTCACGCACTTGTGCCATCACTTGCTCGCGGTCTTCATACCGGTCCTCACGTCTCCACGGATTGACATTTATGAGGTGTATCTCCTCACGTTGGTACTCACCATTGTGCTAGAGTGACACCAAATTTGGCGCCGTTGCCGGGGAGAGAGCTTGGAGGACGAGCGTGTGACGGTAAGACGTAGAATAGCGACGTTGGAAGGTAAAAAAATCATCATTTTCAGTTCAGTTTTTGAATTTTCCTTCTTCTTCATCTTCACCATCATCACCATCTCCACCCACCTTCATTTTCTCAGTTTTCTCCATTTTTTAGAGTACATTCACTTTGTTTTTACTTGTGGTTGTGAGCAAGAAGCTTAGAGAGGGTGCAGAACAGAGGCGCAGAAGAATCAGTACCAAAATAGCTGAATTAGCAAAACCTGCACCAAGTATCGTGAGGGAAACTGCCAAGTATCGTGAGAACTGCGCCAGCGATCGTGAGTGAGTTGCAGGGCAAGCTGGGCTTGAACAGAACAAGGGGAAGTTACAAAGAGATTATAGGAGTTACCAAGGTAAGCAAACCTGCCCTTTTGATCAAAATTTCTCAGAAAATCAATTGCGAGAGTGAAACGATCTGTGCGAAGTATCGTTTGGCACTGTTAGGGATTGAGAAGTGTGTTTTGTGCGATACAGAGATCGTGGAGAGGGTAGGAGACCTTGTAAAACCTCTGTGTGTGATTAAACTTAAAAAATCTTGTAAAAATCTTGGCAAAGGGTCAAGTATCGTTTTGCTCCCGCGGTCGAGTATCGCGATACTTCACAAGTATCGTTTTGCTCCTGTGGTTGAGTATCGCGATATTTCCCAGAGATCGTTGATCGTTTCGGTCAAAGATCGTTTGCCAACGATCGTTCTCCAGCGATCGTTTATCAAAGATCGTTTATCAAAGATCGTGTATCAAAGATCGTCTATCGTTTGGTTCAGCGATCGCGATACCTGACAAGTATCGTGTATCGTTTCGAAGTCAGCGATCGTTCCTCAGATATCGTTTGGTTTAGCGATCGTTTCGTGAGAGATCGTGTATCGTTTTGAGCCAAGTATCGAGTATCGTTTCAGAATCAGAGATCGTCTGGTCCAAAGATCGTTTGGGGAAGTATCGTGTATCGTCTGGATTCAGGTATCGTGTATCGTGTTGGTCCAAGTATCGTGTATCGCGTCTCAGAGATCGCGATACTTGCCAGCGATCGAGTATCGTTTTGAGCTAAGTATCGAGTATCGTTTTGGCAAAGATCGTTTTGTCCAGCGATCGTTTTCTCAGATATCGTTTTGTCCAGCGATCGTTTTGTGAGAGATCGTGTATCGTTTGGCTTGGAGGTCGTGTATCGTTTGGGGCTAGAGATCGTGTATCATTTTCCTTGAAATATCGTATATCGTCTGTTCAAAGATCAAGTATCGTGTATCGAGTTCCTCAAGTAACAAGTATCGTGTCCTATAAATGTCATATATCGCCTGATTTGAAGCATTTTCTGAGAGACCCTGTTTCCCTGTTTTAACCCCCAAAACCCTGAACTGGCATAACTTTCTCATACGAAATCCGTTCGGAGTGATCTTGGGTTTGTTGGAAAGCTCGTGAGGAGTACAATAAAAACATCGACTGGTTATGTTAATATTAATACCAGGATTATTAGATAGGGTGTTTTGAAGTTGACCCTCAGGGAAACTAGAAAACCAAGGTGTTCCAAAGGATTTTGAGCAATATAAGAGAACTTTGGGACTAGAAGCCAAGGCTTATGAACCTGAGATCTGGCAGACACTTAGGCAAGGATAGACAAAGCATTAGATCATCTGAGGCTAGTGTCAACCATACAGCCAAGTCTTGGGCTCAACAGCTTAGTGGTTATCCTTACACACGAAGTTCAGAAACCAGTGACTCGGACATGTCTTTTAGCATGGAAAGACCCACACGTAGCTCAGGCATTGCCTATTTACAGACACCAGAAGGTCCCTATAAGACCCAATTGGAGTATATCAGGACCAACCAATTAGGTGCTCGCATCTATGAGGATGGTCTAAGACGATCAGTGGTTCAACTCAAGAATCCTGACCAACCCTTTGGACTTGAACACCCAGTGGTCAAGTTTGAAGAGGGTGCTTACATTGATAAGGAAGGAACCATGTATGTGGTTACCAACTTACCAGATAGGACAGATGAGTTTGGAAATATCATTCCTGAGAATGAGATAGGAGACCTAGAGCAAGGAGACCTAGGAGGAGAACCCAAGACCCCTAGAGGTAAGTCAGTCTTAACCAGAGTGCTCACTCCAGAATGGATTCCTCAAGATAATAAAAGCATAGAACTATTCGTGAATAGAGAAACGGAGGAAGCCTTTTGGAGATTTAGGCCGGATCAACCCAGCCCAGTAGTCACCATCTATGAATTCAAGGACCCAGAGACACCAGGGAAGGCTGTCTATCTAGATCACACATCTCAGAAATTATTCTTAGTATCAGATCATGACAGACATGCTTACACTTGGCAAGGTGAAGCAATTTTCCCTCCACCAAGATCTAACGTTTCCCAGGGCCTCCAGGGAGCCGGATCATCCAAGGCTCATGAAACCCAGAGAGAAAGAACTAGAGAGAGACCGGAGGTAAGCTTTGCAGACACTATAGGCAGAGACAGATCAGGATATGGAACGGAAAGACTGGAAAGGGAGAGACATAGAGTTCATAGGCATCTAAGAGATGATCATGATTTCCCATTGCCTAGACCACGAGAGCACTCAAGAACCCTTAGACCGTCTCAAGTGGTTAAGACAATGAAGAACTACTTTGATGGATTTGGAGATCCTTATGATCATGTGGCAGAGTTCAAACAAGTGCTAAGAGCTGAACAGGTTGAAGACTTATTCACCCAGTTCGAGGCATTTGGGTTGACTCTTAAGGGTACTGCCTTAGCTTGGTTTCAACCTCTAAACAGTCGCAACTATAGAGAGATAGGTCAGCTGCTAGAAGAATTCATTGTGGAATTTTCCAAGAGTGGTATCAGACATAACACATCATCCTTGATCCACAGCTTCAAGCAGACACCCCAAGAAACAGTGCGACTTGCAGGAAGAAGATTTAGGCAGTACTTGGAAAGATGCCCTGCACCAGAATTACCCACATCAGCCAAACAGGTGGCACTGTTTTTAGATGGCCTATTGAGCGCCAAATTAAGGTCATATGTATACTTGAAAGAGCCTAGATCCATAGAAGAGTGTATACGGACGTGCATTGACATAGAAGACAACTTAGGTGAGGAGTTAGGACTATCCAAACTCTATAAGGACTCTGATAGTTCTACAAGTCATACCTCTAGAGCCTCCACCGAGATAGATGAGATAGCTGAGCAAGTGGCCAAAAAGCTAGGAGTTCAAAATAGACAAATGCCAAGGGTCACTTCAGTGAAAAGATGTTATACATGTGGAGGAGATCACATGGCTAATGTTTGTCCATTGATGACTCAACCCCAAGGAAACCCTAATGCTCTATATTGCACCATTGAGAGAAAATACACAAATCATACGGCCCAAGATTGTCCCTATAACAGGCAGGCTATTAGACAAAATTATCAGCAACCTTACCAGCAGGGTAGGTATCAAAATCAGTACCAACAGCCATATTATAGGCCACAACAATATCAACCTCAATACCAGCAGCAATATCAGGCACCATATAGGCCACAACCAGTCCTAGGAAACCAACCGCCAGCTCCTGCCAATGTGATCCCAGTTAAATATACGATGGCGGAGGAGAACCATAATAGAGCATTGGTGCCACTAACCCCATTAGTCTCAGAAAATGATTCTCACGCTCATGGTTCAGACTACTTCCATGAAGATAGTCCACAGGCTTATTATATAGAGTCACCTGAGCAAAGTGAGACTTCTCAGTATCAATATGAGGCACCACCTATGGAACAAAATTGGGAGCCAGAATACTCCAATGTCATGTATACGAATCCAAATACTAGGCCCCAATTGAGACAAGTAAGACCACAAGCCCCTAGAGGACCATGCTTTAGATGTCAGGGTGATCATTTCATTCGTGAATGTCCCCACCAACCAGCTCTGGGACTAGGACAAAACATCACAATACAAGGCTTTTGTCCTGAGTGCGGCAAGGAACATCTTCCTAGAGAGTGTCCCAGGAATCCCTCTAGTGCACCCAAGGTCACACCCATCAACGTGGTAGGCTTAGTGGCAGATTCAAGTTCAAGTAGCAATAATGTGGCTCCTGTACAGGCAGTTACTAGGGCACGGGCTGCACAACAAGCAAAACCATCTGAGCAATCGGAGTCAAGTGAGGCAGGAGAACCTAGCAAGAGAAAACCAAGAACATGGAAGGATACCAGAGAGAAGGCTAATCGCAAGTGGAACAAAAAACTATCCGAGCTAGAAGAAAGCCTAAGGGATACAAAAACAAAAATAGAAGACATTGCATCTCAAAGCCCCTCGCATGCCGAAGCTCCATCCACTCCACCTCACTCCACCCCACCACCCATTGTAAATAACCCACAACCAGGGTCTGTTCTTGCAGATCCAACCCCAGAAGGTTTGGACATGATGTTCAAGGCCTACCAGGCTCGTCTTCAAGAAGGGCCAACAGCGGCAAACCTAGACAAGAGTTACCCTAGAGCAGATTTAGAGATTGAACGAATGAAAATGTGCATGAAAATGGTAGAACAAGCTCAAGCTATACTTGAGACTAGTCAAAAGTTCAATCAGACAAACTCTGTCAAACCGGATTTGCATTTCCAAGGTTTACTAGAAAGATTAGAGCAGTTGGTAAATAAACCACAAATTTCTTTACCCCCACAGGCTCAACCAGTTATTGAAAGAGGAAGCTCACCACCAATGGGAGCTTATGTTCCTAATTCCACGAATGCTGGAATACCTCCTTCAATTCAACAGTACTCTCAAGAGTTCTTGCGGGAAATACAGGAAGAGAAATGGGCCAAGGAGAAGGGTTATTCCCCTCCTATTCCTGAGATTGATGATCTTCATGATCAATTTCCCCAAGACATTCCGTCTATCTATGGAGACCAAGCAGAGCAACAAGAAGATGAAAGATTAGATTTTGAATCTAATTCTTTACAAGAGTTGCCTCATTACACAGGCCCATGGGAATCTGAATCTCTCCAGATCAGAGCTCCCACAATATTGGTAAGAAATGAAGACTCGGTGATTCCAAGAAACACTGATGTTGTGAAGAACACTAAGGTCCAATGTCATCTCACTGTAGAGGAGCTGCTCAAGGCAAAACCGGAGCTATGGAATCATGTGAAGGATCAGGTTCCAGAACTTGAATCCAATATACCAAAAGTAAGCTCTAAGCAAAAAGTTCCAGAGATACCTCTCGACAAGATAGGAGATATGAGCGAAGGTGAAGAAGGTAATACTTATCTTCCGATCACCTATCAAGGTTACACAACCAAAGCAATTGTAGATTCAGGTGCTGGTGTTGCTATTGCGACCACCTCCCTGTGGAAGCAATGGGGCAAACCCACATTAAGACCAACAAGAATGAAGCTTCAAATGGCAGATGGTCATTTTGATAGACCTCTAGGATTGCTCGAAGGGATAACTCTAACCACTTGTGGTGTAGAGTTTGAACATACATTTGCTATATGTGACTTTGAGAAAAATAATGTCTACGAGATGATCCTAGGAAGACCCTTCCTACGACAATTGCAAATAGTACAGGATTGGGGAACCAACTCCTTGTACTTACAACACTTAGGGGTCACAACCAAGGTCAATCTGAAGGATTACACCTTCAGAGATGTACCACCCCTACAGTGGAATCCTATCCACAAAGCGAAAGAAGATTCTATCTCAGTGCATTCTGGAAGTTCACCTGATCCATCATGGCTGCATGAAGATACTCACTTGTGGATGTGCAAAGTCGCAGAGGAAGAGGAAAAGCGCCTAAAAGCGAGAGAAGAAGGAACTTCCCCAGGAGATAGACCAATAAAAGACCCAGCCTACACACCGATGATATTTCCAGATGAGGAATTTGAGCCTCATGGTTGGGCAGAAATCTTAGCTACCATGGACATAGCAGTCAATGAAGAACAATGGACACCTCATTGTGATGAGGAGGGTTATGATATTTCAGTGTTCATGTGTCAGCCCCTGTTGGAAGAGTGTGATCCTAGTGAATTCATAGAAGAAGAAGAAAATGACGATGACCTAGAGTCCATTGTGATGGATACTTACTTTGACTCAGAGGAACACTATTTAGAAGACATAGGAGTGTTAACCCAAAAAGAAGAAGAACCCCTCACGAGTATTAAAACGATAAATTCAAAGGAAGGAAGTGCAGGAGGTCAAAAGAAAAAGAAAAGAAAAGCAGTGAAACAAGAAGAGGAAGAATCATTGTTTGAAGTACCAGAAAATTTCAAGAAATATGAAGTGGAAGACCGAAAAATTTTGGTACGGATGCCTAAGAGAGAGGCCATTATAGGAGAAGCCTATGACAATAAAGAAAAGACCAAAAAAATTGTAGTGACCATTGAAGGGAACGAAGAACGATGTACGTACATAGGAGATGACCTAAGTGCAAAAGAAGAAGCAGAGCTTGTAGCTCTATTAAGGGAATATAGGGATGTGTTCGCATGGCACTATAGAGACTTGAAAGGGGTAGATCCAAAGATTTGCTCTCATACTATTCCGATGACCGCTGATGCCAAGCCCACCAAACAAAAGCCCTACACATATAATGACAATTATGCAGCCAAAATAAAGGAGGAAATTGACAGGTTGATTGAAGCTGGATTCATTTATGAGATTGAGCACACTGAATGGGTGTCCCCCATTGTGGTGGTGCCCAAGAAGAATGGGAAATTGCGAGTGTGCATTAACCTTAAAAAAGTTAATGCCGCTACGATCAGAGATAGTTATCCACTTCCAATCACCGAACATCTATTGGAGCGTGTTGCAGGCAAGGAAGTTTATAGCTTCCTTGATGGATTTTCAGGTTACAACCAAGTAGCCATTGCCCCCGAAGATCAACACAAAACGGCCTTTGCCACAGAATGGGGAATCTTTGCATTTCGCGTGATGCCATTTGGGCTCACCAATGCACCTGCAACATTCCAAAGGCTCATGTGTCATGTCTTCAAAGAGTTCCTACGAAAGAGCTTAGAAGTATATGTGGATGATTTATGTGCGCATTCCCAACAGAGAAGTTACCACATCCCTGAGCTCAGACAAATCTTCAACAAGTGTAGAGATTATCGAGTTTGTCTGAACCCAGAGAAGTGTGTGTTCATGGTACGACAAGGTAAAATCTTAGGTCACATTGTTTCTAAGAATGGAATTTCAACAGATGAAGACAAGGTAAGAGCGATAGCAGAGTTGCCAAGACCAAGAAATGTTAAAGAGGTACAGGCCTTTATGGGCCATTGTGGATATTACCGTAGGTTTATCCACATGTATGCCATCATAGCTAAACCTCTTTACGGGTTGCTAACAAATTTTGAGTGGAACGAGGAATGCGAGAATTCCTTCAACGAGCTGAAAAGACGTTTGTGCACAGCACCAATATTGACTACTCCGGATTGGAGCAAACCCTTTCATGTCCATGTAGATGCCTCCAATCATGCAATAGGATGTGTGCTAGCACAACCCACAGGTGAAGGAAACCTAGATTTGCCGATAGCATATGCTAGTAGGCAATTAAATGCAGCTGAACGAAATTATACCACAACGGAGAGAGAAGGCTTAGGTATGGTATATGCCGTGAAGAAGTTTAGACACTATCTATTGGCCAATAAGTTCAAGTTTTTCACTGATCATCAAGCTTTACTATATTTGGTCAATAAACCTTGCAATACAGGCCGCTTAGTAAGATGGTTCCTCTTACTAATGGAATACGACTTTGAAGTTGTTGTTAGGAAAGGTAGAACCCATCTTAGGGCAGACCATCTTTCTCGCATCACTTCAGGAGAGCCACCGCTAGGAGTGTCTGATGAATTGCCCGATGCTTATCTGTTCAATTTGGAAGTTGTTCCTAAATGGGCAAATAAGTTGGTGCCAGTCCTAACCTTCGGACCTGCAAATAAAAATGTGAAAACAAGCAAAGAAGAAATTGTGAAATCACAAAAGTATCAAATATTGGCCGGAAGTATGTATAAGCAAGATACTGAGGGCGTATTAGCTTGTTGTGTGGAGGACGACGAACATACTAGTTGGATGCAACAAGCCCATGAGGGACTGCTAGGAAATCACTACTCTAAACGACGAACATTGCAGAATCTAAAACGTTTAGGAGTGTATTGGCCTAGCATGGACAAAGAAATACAGGAGTGGATCCAGAATTGTCCAGTGTGCCAGAAGAGACCCCCAGTGGAGTATGCCACTCTTTATCATGTGTCATTAATCCCAGATTGGAGTGCTCCATTGGTTGCGTTCATGAGATCGGGAACATTACCCAATCAGGCTAGTCTTGCAAGAAAACGGAGTATGGAGCAAGAGGCTCAAGACTATGCCTTAGTAGGAGACAACCTATATCGAAGAGGCAAGGATGGTTACCTAAGACTGTGTGTTCATGAATCAGACTATTTGAAAGTCTTAGAAACTGCACACAGCGGTGCTGCAGGTGGACACTTTGGGCCTGACAGAGTAATTAAGACCATTTTATTCTCAGGACTTTGGTGGCCCACTCTTCATATGGATGCACATACTTATGTGAAGAAATGTGACACATGCCAACGTGCCCAATATCCGATAAGAAAAGACGAGATGCCTTTAAGGCCAATGATGGGAGGACGTGCATTTTCAAAGTGGGGTATAGACTTTGTTGGTCCTATTAACCCCCCAGCTAGAAACTCCCATGCAGAATACATTATTGTAGCCACAGATTACCTTACAAAGTGGGTGGAAGTAAAAGCCACGACAAAGAATGATGCTCAAACGACGGCTAAGTTCTTATTCGAAAATGTGTTCACTAGATATGGGTTACCAATAGAGTTGGTTAGTGATAGAGGTACGCACTTCTTGAATGAGGTCATTGAAAATCTCCTTCAAGAATTCATGGTGATACACAAGAAGTCTGCACCTTATCACCCACAAGCCAACGGACAGGCCGAGAGCACGAATAAGATCCTATGTAACGTATTGACGAAACTTGTAAATAATAAACGCTCTGATTGGGACAAACAGCTTCATCATGCTGTTTGGGCATACCGAGTTGCCTACAAAACGGTACTCAATGCTACCCCATTTCAGATGGTCTTTGGACAGAATGCCGTGCTACCATTGGACTTCCTAATCCCAGCCTTGAAGGTAGCACAAGAGCATGAGTGGAATGGACATGAGTTGTCTTCCAGGATCTTTGATCTAGAACGCTTAGGTGAGACGAGGCTACGCGCAGCAGCAGGCATTTATGCTGCAAAGAAAAGGCAAAAGGCATACTTTGATGCCCATGTAAAGGACAAAGGATTGAAGGAAGGTGATCTAGTGCTGGTTTACACGCTAAAGCAACATGCCCGCAAATTGGAGAAACGAGGATATGGACCCATGATCATTAATAGACTCTCCACTAGCGGTGCAGTGCAATTGGCCACTTTAGAAGGTGATATCCTACCAAACTATATTAGTGGATGCCGAGTCAAGTTATATCAGGAACCTCTTACAGAGGAAATGCTCACGAGACTCAACACTGCTAAGAAGCGAAAAGAAGAGGAGTTAAGGGTTAGAGAAGAAGCACAAGCAGAGGCAAGAGAGCGCATCAGAAGAAATAAGCTACGGCGGCTAGGCCTAGATGTCAACGCAAAAGCTCCCAAATATCACATGGACATGTGCCAAAAATCAGGCATAATTACTTCTCATATAATTGATCGACGGCCCTTTGTGACTATAGAGGTAGGACAAGGAAAGAGTGTAAGGACTGTGAGAGCATTGGTTGACTCAGGAGCAGCAACTAGTGCAGTTAGACTTTCATACTGCCAAGACTTGCATTTGGACATCAAGCCCATAGAAGCCTATCTCATAGGATTAGGAGGCGTGGAAACACCCTGTTTGGGCGAGGTGGAACTTCCCATCTACCTTCAAGATGTTCCAATAAAAGTCAAAATGCTAGTGTGTCATGATGAGGACCTCACAGAACCACTTGTCTTGGGTCAAGATTGGATTTACGACCATGCTGTCAACTTGAACCTAAGAAGTCAACTTCTTCAAGTGTGGGTATATAATCAATGCATTACATTAGAATTGGAGAATCACATGCCCACTGAAACTGACACCACACACTCTCTTTGTTCCTCTAAGGCTAATCTTCTTGAACAAGATGTTGTAGATGTCAAAAGCTCTATGATCCAGACGGACGCAAGCACAGAAGGAAAGTCGCAAAGTCAAGATGAACCTTCTTCTTGTTTTTTAAAGAGCAAAGCATCCACAGGAGCTCAACCTCAGAAGCAAGCAAAACAGTGCAAGACAGCCAGTCTATCAAATAGACACAGAGCCCTCAAGAAGAAAGAAGTGTTGGGCATGACACAGATCTGGGTAAAGAAAGGAGTGCAACCATCGACGTTGCCTCAAAGACTCCCACCCAACCAGATCGACCATGACAACAGAAGGACCAAGCACCTACGACAGGCTCAAACACGAGAAATCCAACTACTTTGGGTACCGAAACAATCGATGAAGGCCGACCACAATAAGGTACAAATTTGGGTGCCTAAAAAATTAGCTACAGCTCAACACAGGCGATTACAGATGTGGGTACCCAAGAAGCTCTTACATACGCAACGGCCTATGCTCCCCACCATGCAAAAGGTCTCAACAAAGAAGCCAAGGAAAACAAAGGATAAGAACAGAGCACAAAGACCCAAAGAAGATAAACTTAACCCTTCTACAAAAATAAGCAGGCACTCACCCAGGATATGGGTTTGGCAGCCAAAAGCACAAGCAACATCCACAAAACCAAGGGGTCAACCACACTGGATACCAAAGCTTGGAAAGCATCCAAAGAAGAACTGGCCTGAGGTGATCTCTACAAGGCCAAATACTATTCGGAAATGGGTTCCCATTAGGAGGATTACATCATTTCGAGATCCAATCGACACCTCCAAACAAAGAATTCATCAAGTATACAAGTAACATCAAAAGCCTCGACCAGCAGCAACCATGTGCCTTTGGCATAACCAAGTCGTTTGCACCATTCAGGTCATGCATTTCCAAAGTATGCATCAATATAGGGCCACCTTACATGGCCGTGCATAGACACAATTGAGAAATCCCAGGCACATGAGACACAATTTTCACATGAAAAATATGTTATTGATACTAACCTCTTTCTTCTTGTTTGATGCCATTGTTCCAAAAAAAAAAAAAAAAAAAAAAAAAAAAAAAAGACTATGTGCTGGAAAGTGCTCATCAGCGAACTTCCAGCAAGGACATCCCTCAACAAAAAGGACAAGCCGACGATCAAACATCATGAGGGAACCACAACACGAAGAGATGAAGACCAACAGACCCTTCACCATGGTAAGACGTGTATGTTTCAACAACACTATAACCATGATAGATTAGGAAACCTCTTCGTCAGCATACCCTTGAGCACTTAGCTCAAGACCCAATCTCTTGCACCATACTTCTTGCCATGCATTTTCCAAGTACGCATATGTAGGGCCACATTACAAGGCCATGCACAAGGCACATATTTGGTTCAACCCATGCACTAATGCACTTACCCACCATTCATTATGGGTTACAAATACTTGGCATGAAAACTATGAAAAGACGACATCAAGATGACAACAACAAGAGCAAGGACGCCATCCACCACCGAGAGTTGCTCCCAATCAACATTGACCACATCCTTTGAGCAGCTAGCAGTTTTGGAAAACTTACAAATGCACCACCCAGATGGAATACAAGGCAGAAGTACGTACAAAGGGACTACAAACTGCAAGAGATAACAGTGGCAAAGTGAAGAACCAGACAAACAACCAGGATACATTGGGAAGAAGGATCGCCCCTGTTGGACGCAAAGGACGCTACCTCTCAACGTACTACATGGAACGACCAATACAACAAGGGTCTGTCAGGGACGACAGACTCAAGAGGGGGGGGAGTGTTGAAGCTTAAGGTCAAGGACAAAGCATGGAAGCGCATCAAGGAAGTGGACACACAGGAAGAAGGAGCAAGTAGGGAGCTCCAAGAAGCACATGTCAAATTTTCAGAAGAAATCCCTACAAAAATAGTGATTTTTATCACTAAAAACCATTGTAAATACCATTTTCCATTTTTGTAACTCCATTTTGTTCAAGCCGAGGAGTCCTCGAGCTTGAGGAGTACTAGATCTACCATCCTACCAATTTTCATGATTTTTAGACTCCGTTTGAGCCCCCAAATAAGCCCTGGAACCTATTTTTTAACTAGGCCGGACACTAGGTCTGGACAGGGCCAAAACCACTCAAAAACTATAAAAAGGACTGGAGAGCTCATTTTTGAGGCTAGCTTGTTGTAGATTTCAGTTTTGTAAGAGAGCTCTTTGGTAATCGAAGCTTTCCATTGTTCCACTCTTTGCTCTTACCTTGTGCGCGTGTGTGTGTATGTGTGTGCATGCTTGTGTGCTTTCACTCACGCACTTGTGCCATCACTTGCTCGCGGTCTTCATACCGGTCCTCACGTCTCCACGGATTGACATTTATGAGGTGTATCTCCTCACGTTGGTACTCACCATTGTGCTAGAGTGACAGAGGTCTTGCCATACCTACTCAAGAAGCTATGTGGATGAAGACATTATTCAAAGATGTTGGATTGGAGTTTGGAACTCCAACTATTTTTGGTGACAATATGAGTTCTATTCTCTTGGCTGCTAATCCTATTTTTCATGCAAGGACTAAACATATTGAAGTTCATTATCACTATGTACGAGAGAAGGTTCTAAGCAAAGAGATTCAAATATCATATGTGTCCACTCATCAACAATGTGCAGATATTCTAACCAAAGCATTGGATGGTACAAAGCTTTGCAAGTTCAAAGCTATGATTGGTTTGCAGGTAATCTTGGAAGATTGAAGACCTCAAGCATACTTGGCTTGAGGGGGAGCTGCTGGAGCAAGTCTATGACAAGCCTAAGTATTGGCTTGAGTCTCACAAAGTCTTAGAAGAAGCTTTAAAAAGAAGACTATGTAAAGTTCACTTGTGAACTACCTCTTGTAACTTTTGAAGAGTTTACTTAATGTAAAAGTAAGAGAATCTTAAGTGGTTGAGTCCACTTGATCAAGAATGGAAAGAGGAGCCACGAATTCGTGTTTTGTGGTAGGTAGAAAATCAAATCAATCATTGATTGATTGGAGAGTGATTGAGGGAAGTTAGCCTCCCAAACTCAACTATAAATAGATGGCAGTTTTAGTCGTGGTTAGAGAGACCTATGTGAAGACCTCCAAGAGCTGAGCTTTATGCCATATCAAGGTGTGATTACAAGGCACACATATGTATCAGTAAGTCATTGTATTTTACAAGCAATATACTTTCATTTTCATGATTATTTGAGTTCATCTTTCCATGTTCTTGTGAAGTGTACTACTCACTGCCATTACTCTCAGTTTTCTCAGTCAGCTTGCAGAGATGTTTTCTCTGAGCTTGGTGCATCATTTTCAGTGATTTAACTTGGTAAAGTTAGCTCTATAAGTCTAATATATGCTCACAAATTTTCATGTCATTTGAATGTTGCAATCTTCAGTTATGATCATTTGAAGTCAACAGGGTCTGTTCATCTTCACTTCTCTGTCAGGTACCCGACTTTTTCACTCATCTTCTCAGAGCCATTTCTCAGTGGTTACTTATCCATATTCAGTGATTTAAAGCTTGTTAGATTCAGCGTATTGTCTAGTATAACCATACAATGTTTCATAATCATTGGATTCCTACATTTTGAGTTATGTTGATTTTTCTGCTCACTGGTCTCAAACTATAGCAGCCCGTGAAAATCGGGATGATGTCATCAGTTGTTAAAACTCATTCTCAGTGTGTGGTTCATTATTTTTGATGAGACTACTCTTGAAAGTTAGCTCTTTAAGTTATCTAGACTTCCTCAAGAGGAATTAAGCTAATTGCTGTTGTGCTCAGAGAATTATGTAAAACACTGGACAGGTGTATGAACCAAGAATAGCAAGTTTTCACCTCTGAGCTAACTCCAACTTATCTGTTTTGATCTATCTTTTTGAGAGTGATCTTCCAAGGTACATAGGGTGTCTAATACATCCATTGGCAAGCTAAAAGGGCCCACCATATACTCCTGGAGTTCATTTGGCTGGTGTAGATCAAGGATTTTGCAACACCTCTTCATCTTCAAGCACATACCTATCCATCTCTTCACAGTTTAGACTACCAATATATAAGGATGTGGTTATTCCGAAATGTTCAGAGGAGTCATTGAGAAAATAATTTGGCACAAGAGAAGGTGGAAGACATTATTATATGATGAAAAATGCAGGATATGCACGTCGGGAGCAGCTAAAGTGGTATTTAGAAAGATTATGTTTTATTATTAAGTATGACTATATGTCAAGAGAAAACTTTGCACCATCAGCTCATGCTGAATCAAATGGTAGGGTAAGTTGGGCTTATTGGCTATAGGAGCACATGCATGGTGAAATTTTTATGGGAGATAGGCGCAAAATATTGTTGAACAGTCTTATGTCAGCATATATGGCAGCACTCTTTCAGTTTGTACAACAAACGGATAATCACGGCTGCCAAGTCCTAAAGAAACCAAAATTCCAGGTGATGAGTCAGGACTTCGGGGTCAAGTGCAGGTAATGGAGAAAGAAGTGGAAGGATCACTGGAGATGTGTACGGATTTGCTAAAGGCAGGATATACGGCCCAAGAAATGGCACCAGTTATGCAAACACTTTAGACTGATTATGAAAAATAGATGCTAAATGATGATAGGTTGTTGCAAGTTTCGAATAGTGCCGAGCAGCCAAAACTAATAGGTAACCTATTTAAACTATCTAAAAAGAGAAAGTTAGAAGTGCAGTTGCAGGCAATGGAGAATAAACTCGGGGAAGAGGTTAAGCAACAATCAATATTGCGAATAGGTTTTGATGTATTGAGTATGAAGGAGAAAATGCAAGAAATTTCTATTTTTTTAGATTGGCAGGAGGAACAATTGAAAAAGTATGAACAAGCTAAAGAGTCTGTTAATATAGAAAGTTATCAATTCTTACAGAAGGAAGTGCAACTACTTCAGGAAGAGATAAACAAGAAAACATAGGCGTTGGAGGAATACAGTCAAGAAAGTAAAATGCAGCAGGTAATGGAGTTGTCAAAAGTGAAGCGGTCATTACAGGAGTTTGATGAGAGGAAGAGCACTATATAGGAAAAAATTGAAAATGAGATGAATGGGTTTTCTACATTGAATGCTAATTTGCAGACAGAAGTCGTAGTACATAGATCTCGGATGGAAGAATTATTGTCACTAGAGAAAAAAACATTAGAAAATGAGGATGTGGAGCTTGATGCAGTTTTAATGTGAGAGTCGGATGTTGGAGTACTAAAGCAGCATGTGCAGAGATATGTTCAAGACATATGGAAGGTGGTTCAAGGTCGTTTGCAAAGTCTGTGTAGAAATCAGATTGAGCAGGTACAGAACTGTTTTGTTTCAAAGCATGAGAAGGATTTACTGCATATAGTTGAAGAATATCAGAAGCAGATTGATGAGCACGTGCAAACAATCAAAGAACTGCAAGAGCAATTGTTGCAAAGAGATTTGGAGTAGAAAGTGGATGGAATAGTTGAGCAGCAACTATTAGTTGATTCAATGGAACTGTAGGAAGCGCAGAAAGGTAATGAGAAGGATGTGAAAGTGTTGTAGAGTTAAGAAGTTGGAACAGAGGAAGCTAACAGTCCTAAATAGTCGATCGAAATAATATTGTACTTTCAAGGGATTGTAAATTTGGGTCTGATTTTTTTTCAAAATCCCCCACCGGGCTGTGCCAGGTGTTGAGGATAGAAGAATCTTCAGGATAAATAGTTGATCTGAATTCTGAAAGTCTGCTAACTCAGATATTACTCAATCGGATGTTGCTGAGTCGGAAATTTATTGAATTTGTATTTTCTTGCTCGGATTTAAAGAGATAGTTATTTTTTGTTAGGCGCTTATGTCGCAATAAAGAGAGTAGTTGTATTTCATTCACGAGAAGGGGGGTAAGGAAGGGGAAGAAACGTCTCCAAGAGGGAGAGCGAAAGAAACCAGAAGAGGCAAGAAGAAATCTTTTCAAGAAGAAAAAGAAAGAAGCATCCTGTTGGCATACAAAGCAACAAAGGAGTCATGCACAATACGGCAACAAGGCCAGATCATTTTTTCCCATAGATTATGTACAACTCAAGTGATTTTAATCACTACACAAACATTGTAAATCCCGTTTTTGGTAGAATAGACTCCATTTTGTGCAAGCCGAGGAGTCCTCGAGCTTGAGGAGTATTAGAAGTACCATCGTACCAGTTTTCATAATTTTTAGACTTCGTTTGAGCCCTCAAATAAGCCCTGGAACCTAATTTTTAACCAGGCCAGACACTAGGTCTGGACAGGGCCAAAACTAGTCAAAAAACTATAAAAAGAGCTAGAGAGCTCATTTTTGAGGTTAGATTGTAATTGAAACGAACTTGTAAGAGCTATTGAAAGTAATCTAAAGAACTCCATTGATTCTCTCTCTTTGTCTTGCCGTGTGTGCGCGCGTGTGTGTATGTGTGTGCATGCTTGTGTGCTTCTCACTCTCGCACTTGTGCCGCCACTTGCTCGAGGTCTTCATACCATCCTCACGTCTTCCCGGATTGACATTAAAGGAGGTGCTACTCATCATTGAGCTACACCAAATTTTGGCGCCGTTGCCGGGGATCGAGCCTTGAGGACGAGCGTGTGATGGTAAGACGTAGAGTTGACGCGTTGGAGTTGTAGGTATTTTCTTCACTCTCATCGATTTTCTTTTACTTTCTTCACCATCTTCATCACCATCATCATCATCACCACCTCCCACGTCCATCTCCATCATCGCGAAAATTTCAGTTTTTTGACTATATCCCCATCTCCACCTCATTTCCCTCATTTCACTTGTGAGAGAGAGCGAGAGAGCGAATTTGCATGCGCTGTTTTTGCATGTTTCTTGAGCTATTTTGCAGGTTTTTTGCTGTACCATCATCCCCAGCAGTGTGCGCAGGTACGACAGGCTCTGCACAGGTCCCGGGACGACAACCTCTGTCTATCGCGACAGACAGAAAATCTTAAAATTTTTTGAATGCATGATTAGCACTGTAACCTACACCTTGAGGGCACTCTAGATCTCTAGAAGTTTTTCAAAAATTTGCGTTTTTTCAGTCTATCGCGACAGACACCGTCTATCGCGACAGATAGAGACCCGCGACAGACACCGTCTATCGCGACAGACACCTATCGCGACAGACAGAATTTCGCGACAGATACCGTCTATCGCGACAGACAGAAATCCGCGACAGATACCGTCTATCGCGACAGACACCGTCTATCGCGACAGACAGAATTTCGCGACAGATACCGTCTATCGCGACAGACACCGTCTATCGCGACAGACAGAAATCCGCGACAGATACCGTCTATCGCGACAGACACCGTCTATCGCGACAGACAGAAATCCGCGACAGATACCGTCTATCGCGACAGACACCGTCTATCGCGACAGACAAAATTTCGCGACAGATACCGTCTATCGCGACAGACACCGTCTATCGCGACAGACAGAAATCCGCGATAGATACCGTCTATCGCGACAGACACCGTCTATCGTGACAGACAGAAATCCGTGACAGATACCGTCTATCGCGACAGACACCGTCTATCGCGACGGACAGAAATCCGCGACAGATACCGTCTATCACGACAGACACCGTCTATCGCGACAGACAGAAATCCACGATAGACACAGTCTATCGCGACAGACACCGTCTATCGCGACAGACAGCCCCCACGATAGATTGTGTCTATCGCGACAGACACCGTCTATCGCGATAGACAGACATTTTCGGCAAAAAATTAAAAGCTAAAATTTTGGCTATATTTGCACTCTCAAGTACTCATGTACTTACAAAGGCCTTAGAAATTGCATTAAAACCCTGAAAGGATCTGTTTGTCTAGTAACCCCCTAAACCCTGAACGGTCATAACTTTTTCATATGAAATCCATTTTCTGAGCTCTAGGGCTTGTCGGAAAGCTCGTGACATATACTACACGCCCTCAACTGTTTTTTATAAGAATACCGCGTTGATTTTCAGATAGGATATTTGGAAGTTGACACACAGAGGGGTAGGAACACCAAGGGAGCTCTAGAGGAAATTTCTAGCAATACAAAAGGGGGAACAAGGGTCATTAAAAAAGTGTCTGAAATAAATTGTCTATCAATTGAAAGATCTACTTGGAGCTAATCTTGGGATTTATGCAGGCCTATTGAGAAGCAATTGAGAGTATCCAAGCAAGGGTGTGGCGCACGCTTGAGAATCAACTTCTCGAGCACTAAAGAGCAAGGTTCGGCAAGAAAGGTCGGAATATTCTCAACTCCTCTTCGTCAATTCCTAGCTTAGGCTAAGAACGATTAGAAGTAGGAGTAAGTCAGGGCGACGATAGGCCACTATCAAGTTGAAGACTACCTAAAAACTCAAGTTCAAGCTAAAAACTTAATCTCTGTACTGTCGACAACATAAAGGAAAGAACCTAACGTGGAACGATCAACCTGAAAGTACGAAGAACATTCAAGTATTCCTGACGACGTAATAGCAGACAAGACTTTAAACACGAGGAATAACTAAAAAGAATCAAGTGACTGGTACCAATTGATCGGCAACGAGGTTGTACGCTGGGCAAAGAATTGGGCTACTTAGATAGGCATATGAACCTTAGATCAGGACGACACCTAGTAAGAGAGAGACAAAGCCTTAGGTCTTCAGAGGCTAGTGTCAATCACACTGCAAGGTCTTGGACCCAGCAGTTGAGTCACCACTCTCATTACTCTAGCTCTGATACCAGTGAATCAGGGATGTCTCAAGGTATGGACAGACCTACGGGAAGTTCAGGTGTGCCTTACTTGTACAGGGTAGAAGGCCCTTACAAAACACAGTTGGAATACCTTAGGACCAACCGATTAGGTGCGAGCATCTATGAGGACGGCCTAAGAAGATCAGTGGTCCAGATTAAAAACCCTGACCAATCCATAGGACTAGAGCACCCAGCTGTCAAGTTTGAAAACGGTGCATACCTGGACAAGGAAGGAACCATATACGTAGTCACCAGTCATCCAGATAGGACAGATGAATTTGGAAATGTAATCTCAGAAGCGGACCTAGGTGACTTGGAACAAGGAAACATAGGTGTAGAACCTAGAACCCCTCGAGGTAAATCAGTTCTCACTAGGATTATCACGCCTGAGTGGGTCCCCCAAGATAACAAGTGCATAGATTTGCTTCTCAATCGAGAAACGGATGAAGCCTTTTGGAGGTATAAACCGGATCACCCAACTAATATAGGAACAATCATGATCTATGAGTTTAAGGATCCAGATAGCCCAGGTAGAGTGACCTACTTAGACCACACTTCGGAGAGGATCTTTGTGGTGACAGAAAATGATAGGCATGCTTACACTTGGAAGGGCGAATTCATTTTCCCCCAACCAAGATCAAATGTATCCTATGGTCACCCTGGAGCTGGAACATCCCAGGCTCATGGTATGCAAAGAGACAGAAGTAAAGATAGACCAGAAGTAAGTTTTGCCAATCCAGTGGGCAGAGAAAGAACGAGAACGGAGACGAATAGGGTAGAACCTGAGATGCTTAGAGCCCATAGGAACCAAAGAAATGTAGATGGATTCCCTCTGCCGAGGCCTAGAGAGCACACAAGAACTTTGAGACCCACCCAGCTAGTGAAGTCCATGAAGAATTACTTTGACGGCACAGGAGATCCCTATGATCATGTGGCGGAGTTCAAGCAAGTCTTGAGAGCTGAACAAGTTGAGGATCTATTCACGCAGTACAATGCCTTCGGTCTAACCCTGAGGAATACGGCACTTACATGGTTTCAGCCATTGGATGAGCGCTAGTTCAGGAGCATAGACCAACTCCTAGAAGCATTTATTATTGAGTTCTCCAAGAGTGGCATAAGACACAACACCTCCTCACTGATTCACAGCTTCAAGCAAACCCCTCAAGAGACTGTGAGACTTGCAGGAAGAAGATTTAGACAATATCTTGAAAGGTGCCCTATTTCGGAGCTACCCACATCTGCTAAACAAGTAGCCTTATTCCTTGACGGACTGCTGAGTACGAAATTGAGATCCTATGTGTATCTGAAAGACCCTAGGACTATAGAAGAGTGTGTACGTATGTGCATTGACATTGAAGATAACCTAGGAGAAGAGCTAGAGCTGTCCAAAATTTACAAAGATTCAAATAGTGCATCTAGTCAATCTTCCACACAAGCCACATCAATTGAGGAACTCGCAGAGAAAGTGGCCCAGAAATTAGGTGTAACTAGCAAACAAATTCCAAGATTTGCCCCTGCGAAAAGGTGCTATACATGCGGTGGTGACCATATGGCGAACGTCTGTCCCATTATGGCTCAACCCCAAGTTAATCCTAGTAGCCAGTACTGCACCATAGAATGGAAGTACACAAACCACACTGCGCAAGATTGCCCATACAACAAGCAGGCAGTTAGGCAACCCTACCCTCAGCCCTACCAACAAGGCAGATACCAGAACCAGTACCCTCCACCACCACAATATGCTAGACCCCAACAAACTTACCGACCACAATATCAGGCCCAACAGAGACCCCAACCGGTGCTAGCTCAACAGCCTCCAAACCCCGCTAATGTGATTCCAGTAAAGTATGCTGTTGCAGAAGAAAACCTGAATAGGGCCATAGTACCAGTAACCCCATTGATCTCAGAAAGTGACCCGAGTGACCATAGCTTTGATTCTACACATGTCGATAGTCCCCAGGCTTACTACATGCAGTCTCCCGAACATGGTGAGTCCTACTATAGTGAAGAACGAAGTGAAACTAGTTGGGAGTCAGATTACACGAACGTCATGTACGCAAACCCCAATCCTAGGCCTCAATCCAGGCAAGTAAGACCTCCATTCCCAAGAGGACCGTGCTACAGATGTCAAGGAGATCATCTCATCCGTGATTGTCCCTTGCCTCCACCTACACAACCCCAGTCAGTAGCGATCCAAGGTTTTTGCCCAGATTGTGGAAAAGAACATCTCTTACGAGATTGCCCTAAGAATCCTAATAATGTGCCAAAAATCACTCCGATCAACGTTATTGGGTTAGTGGTAGATTCCACAGGAAGTGTCACTTCCACTGCTCCCGTACAGGTAGTCACTCGAGCTCAAGCATTGCAGCAAAACCAAGGGGTAGGCAAGGAAAAGAGCCCAGACGCTAGCGATACTGAGAGCCAAAATAAAAAGAGAACTAGAGCTTGGAAAGATAGCCGCGAACGCATGAAAAGGCAATGGGTAAAGAAGATGAGTGAACTTGAGGAAAGTCTACGAGAAACCAAGGCTAAAATCATAGAGATCACATCTCAACCGCACTCTCACACATTCCCACCGCTACCATCCCCATCATTCTCCATCCCTCCACCCTCTAAGACACCCCACGTAACCCGCCCACCACCCCAAACAGGATCAGTATTAGCTGATCCCACTCCTGAAGACATAGACATGATGCTTAAAGCATATCAGGCCAGAATCCAAGAAGGGCCAAACGTCACGGATCATGACAAGTGCTATCCTAGAGCTGACCTAGAGATAGAAAGAACCAAACTGTGCGCGAAAATGGTCGCATTGGCTCAGACTATGTTTGAAGCCAGTCGCCTTTTCAATTACTCAGGCTCAGCCAAAACGCAATTACACTTGGATGGATTCCTAGAGAAGTTAGAGAGGATAATTGCAAGATCTGACAAGGAAGAAAAAAATCAAGACAAAGAAAAAGCAAGCAAAAACATGAATCATTCCCAATCGGAAGTTTATGTGGCCAATTCCACTAAACCAGACAATTTCCCCTCCTTAGAAAGAATAGAGAGGCTAATTGCACAGTCAGAAAAGGAACCTACCCCTCAAAGAAAGGAAAGGGCAAGAGAACGGATAAGCCAGCCTCTTCAGGAAGCCCATGTGCCTCCTCAAGAAGCTTATCTCCCCCCCCAAAAGGCAGATGAGCCTCCCTCCAAAGCTCACGTACCTCCACAGGTTGCCTACATTCCTTCTCAGGGAATGTGTGAGCCTGTTCGAAAAAGCAATAGAATAAGTAATCCTCCCCAAGAAGCTTGTGCTCCAGCCATTTGCGAGAACGAGGAGAGAGTCAACAATAGAATAAGCCCTCCTTCCCAGGTTGCTTATGCGCCCAATTCTACGGAGCCAGACACTTCTTCTTCTATGAATCGGTTTGCACCAGACTTCCTACGAGAGATTCAAGAAGACAAATGGGATAACGAAAGCGAGGTCGCCCCTCCTTTTGAACTTGTGGACGATGCACACGACCAATTCCCACAAGACATCCCATCTATTTACGGGGAGCATGAGAGTGTTCAGTCTCACGAGAGATTAGACTTTGAGTCTAATTCCATACAAGAGCTACCCCACTTCACAGGCCCATGGGAAGCAAAGTCCACATGTATGAGAGCACCCACAGTCATGGTAAGGAACGACGACTCAGTCATACCTAGGAACACAGAGGTAGTGAAGAACACTAACGTGCAGTGTAATCTCAAGTTAGAAGAGCTACTCAAGGTTAGACCTGAATTATGGAAACATGTAGCCAAACAAGTACCAGAGATAGCAAAACCTCGTTCCCAGGTAGGATCCCATAGGACAGTGCCAGAAATTCCCTTGGATAAGATAGGAGATATGTGTGAAGGTGAAGAAGGGAACACCTATCTTCCCATCACCTACCAGGAATACACCACCAAGGCGATTTTGGACTCAGGTGCAGGAGTTGCAATTGCCACCACCTCCTTATGGAAGCGTTGGGGCAAGCCAGCACTCAGGCCAACGAGGATGAAATTGCAAATGGCCGATGGTCACATAGAGAGACCCTTAGGATTGCTAGAAGGAATAACTCTCACCACTTGTGGTGTCGAGTTTGAGCATAGCTTTGCTATATGTGACTTCAGCAAAAATCATGCCTATGAGATGATTTTGGGAAGACCATTCATGCGACAGTTGCAAGTGGTACAGGATTGGGGGACCAATTCTTTGTACCTGCAGCACTTAGGTGTTACAACCAAAGTCAATCTCAAGGATTATTCTCATAGAGATGTCCCTCCTATCCAATGGAATCCCATCCATAGAGCCAAAGATGATACAGAATCGGTGCATTCCATAGGGTCTGGATCCTCATGGATGCATGAAGATACTCACTTATGGATGTGCAAGGTAGCAGTAGAAGAAGAGAAGAGAGAGAAAGCCAGAGAGGTAGGTGCGAACGAAACTCATAGACCCATTCAAGACCCAGCCTATGCACCTATAGTCTTTCCAGATGAGGAGTTTGAACCCCATGGCTGGGCGGAAATTTTAGCAACAATGGACGTAGCCATCAATGAAGAACAATGGACACCTCACTGTGATGAGGATGGCTATGACATTTCAGTCTTCTCCATAGAGCCAATCATGGGAGAGGCAGTTTTAGAAGAATGCGAACCTAGCCCTGATGCATTTGAGGATGCAAGTGACTCCGATCTAGAGTCAATCATTATGGACCCACCATTTGCATCAGATGAAGAATACTTCCATGAAGTAGAATTTCAACCCCAGAGGCATGGAGAGGTTACGACTAATGTAAGATTAGCAACACATGTGAACCCGATGGAAGAAGGAAAGAAATGAAAGAAGAGAGAAGCCTCACCAAAAGAGGAAGAATCTTTGTTTGAGGTCCCAGAAAATTTTAAGAAGTATGAGATAGATGACAGGAGAGTCATGATTAGAATGCCTAAACGAGAGGCACAATCAGGAGAGGCCTATGATAACAAAGAAACTACCAAGAAAATCGTAGTGGCCCTAGAAGAAGGAGAGGAAAGATGTACGTACATAGGCCATGACCTAACAGAAGAAGAAGAGTACGAATTGATTGCCTTGCTAAGAGAATACAGAGATGTATTCGCTTGGAGTTACAAGGATTTGAAAGGTGTTGACCCGGACATATGCTCACACACTATCCCCATGACCTCAGATGCCAAACCCTCTAAGCAAAAGCCTTATACATATAATGATAATTACGCTGCTAAGATCAAGGAGGAGATAGATAGACTGGTCGAAGCTGGATTTATCTATGAAATTGAGCACACTGAATGGGTATCCCCCATCGTAGTGGTGCCCAAGAAGAATGGCAAACTGCATGTGTGCATTAACTTGAAGAAGGTTAATGCAGCCACAATCCGAGATAACTATCCGCTTCCCATCACAGAACATCTCTTAGAAAGAGTGGCAGGCAAGGAAGTGTACAGCTTCCTTGATGGATTTTCGGGCTACAATCAAGTAGCCATAGCTCCAGAGGATCAGCATAAGACAGCCTTTGCCACAGAGTGGGGCATTTTCGCTTTTAGAGTAATGCCATTTGGGCTTACCAATGCACCAGCCACTTTCCAGAGGCTGATGTGCCATGTGTTTAAGGAGTTCTTGAGGAAGAGTCTAGAAGTCTACGTTGATGATCTCTGTGCTCATTCCAATGTTAGACAAACCCATATTCCTGAACTCAGACAAATCTTTGACAAATGTAGAGAATATCAAGTCTGCCTGAACCCAGAAAAGTGCGTTTTTATGGTCAGGCAAGGCAAGATTCTAGGACACATAGTGTCAAAGAATGGCATATCTACCGATGAAGAAAAAGTGAGAGCCATAGCAGAGCTACCTAGGCCAAAGAATGTCAAGGAAGTACAAGCTTTCATGGGGCATTGTGGTTATTATCGACGATTTATACACATGTATGCTGTCATAGCAAAACCCATGTACGGGCTTCTGACTAACTTTGAGTGGACGGATGAATGTGAGAATTCCTTCCAAGAGCTTAAACGAAGATTATGTTCAGCACCAATCTTGACCACACCAGATTGGAATAAGCCATTCCATGTTCACGTGGATGCATCCAATTATGCTATTGGATGTGTGCTTGCACAACCTACTGGTGAAGGTAATATGGATCTCCCAATTGCCTATGCCAGTAGACAATTGAATGCGGCTGAACGGAATTACACCACTACAGAGCGAGAAGGATTAGGCATGGTATATGCAGTTAAGAAATTTAGACACTATTTGCTTGCAAACAAGTTTAAATTTTTTACTGATCATCAGGCATTGTTATATCTCGTAAACAAGCCATGCAATACAGGAAGATTAGTGAGATGGTTTCTCTTGCTAATGGAATATGACTTTGAGGTTGTGGTAAGGAAAGGGAGGACCCATCTGAGAGCTGATCATCTTTCTAGGCTCACATCGGGAGAAGCCCCACAAGGAGTGTCAGATGACCTTCCTGATGCTTACTTGTTTAATTTGGAAGTTGTACCGCAGTGGGCTAAGCCATTGGTACCAGTATTGACATACGGGCCTAACCATCCAGTGGTAAACACACGGAATAGAGAGGTTGTAAAAGCCCAAAAGTACCACATCATGGCAGGAAGCATGTATAAGCACACAGATCAAGGGATCTTGGCTTGTTGCGTAGAAGAGGATGAGTACGCTAAATGGTTGCAATTAGCACATGTGGGTGCACTAGAGCAACACCATTCAAAGCAACGAACTTTACAGACTCTAAAGAGATTCGGAGTGCATTGGCCAACTATGGAAGTGGATGTCCAAAAGTTGTGCAAGGAATGCCCAATCTGTTGCACTAAACCACCAGTGGAACACGCCACTCTTTATCAAGTATCCATTGTGCCAGATTGGAGCGAACCACTAGTATCATTCCTGAGGACAAACACATTCCCTCCAGACATGACTCTGGCTAGGAAAAGAAGTTTAGAACAGGAAGCCTTGGATTACTCACTCATTGGTGATAATCTATACAAACGCGGTAAGGATGGTTACCTGAGACTGTGTGTCCATGAGAGTGAATATCTTAAGATCTTGGAAACTGCTCACCAAGGTGTAGCAGGAGGACACTTTGGACCAGATCGGGTGATCAAGGCGATACTATTTGCGGGCTTCTGGTGGCCTACCCTTCACATGGATGCACATACCTATGTGAAACGGTGTGATGTCTGTCAAAGGACTCAGTATCCTATACGCAAAGATGAGATGCCACTGAAACCTATGATGGGTGGACGTGCATTTTCTAAGTGGGGAATAGACTTCGTAGGTCCTATTAATCCCCCAGCCAAGGGTTCTCATGCGGAATACATCATTGTTGCAACAGATTATCTCACCAAGTGGGTAGAGGTAAAGGCTACGACAAAGAACGATGCTCAAACAACGGCCAAATTCTTGTTTGAGAATGTATTCACAAGATACGGGCTACCTATAGAGCTTGTAAGTGATAGAGGCACTCATTTCTTAAATGAAGTGATTGAAAATCTACTCCAAGAATTCTTGGTAATACACAAGAAGTCTGCCCCCTATCACCCTCAAGCTAATGGACAGGCTGAGAGCACTAATAAGATCTTATGCAATGTACTGACGAAATTAGTGAACACTAAACGCTCTGATTGGGACAAACAGCTACACCATGCTGTTTCGGCATACCGAGTTGCCTACAAAACGGTACTCCAAGCCACCCCCTTTCAGATGGTATTCGGCCAAAACGCTGTGCTACCCTTGGACTTCCTAATCCCTACATTGAGAGTAGCACAAGAGCACGAATGGACGGGTCATGAGCTCTCCTCTAGGATCTTTGGCCTTGAACGATTAGGAGAAACAAGACTGAGAGCCTCTGCTGGAATATATGCAGCCAAGAAGAGACAGAAGGCATATTTCGATGCCCATGTGAAGGATAAAGGCTTGAAAGCAGGAGATCTAGTCTTAGTCTATACACTAAAACAACACGCGAGGAAGCTAGAAAAGAGAGGCTACGGACCTATGATCATCAATAGGATCTCCACGAGTGGAGCAGTACAATTAGCCACGCTAGAAGGTGATCTCCTCCCAAACTATATTAGCGGTTGTAGAGTCAAGTTGTATCAGGAACCCCTCACGGAGGAAATGCTCAGCCGACTCAACACTGCTAAGAAACGCAAAGAGGAAGAAAAGCGCATTCGAGAAGAGGCTCAAGCAGAAGCTTTAGAACGCATCAGAAGGATGAAGTTACGAAGACAAGGCCGAGATCAGACCAGAACAGTTGACCATGCAGATCAAGGATATCCCATGGCCATGTGTGAAGTTGCAGGAACAAGCTCGAATAGAATAATTGATAGACGTCCTTTCATAACCATAGATATAGGACAAGGAAAGAGTGCAAGGACCGTAAGAGCCTTGATTGACTCAGGTGCTGCCACTAGCGCTGTTAAGTTGTCTTACTGTCAAGAGTTACAGTTAACTGTCCATCCTGTGGAAGCATATCTCATAGGATTGGGAGGCGTGGAAACCCCTTGCATGGGCGAGGTGGAACTTCCCCTCTACATTCACGATGAGGCAATGACCGTTAAAGTACTAGTGTGTCAAGATGAGGATCTCACTGAACCTCTCGTCTTGGGTCAGGATTGGATCTATGACCAAGCAGTCAATCTAAACCTAAGAAGTGGACTTCTCCAGGTTTGGGTCAATCATAGTCGAGCTACAGTAGAATTAGACAATGGAGCACTCAAGGAATTAGGAAAGGCACAGACTCCTGGTCCTTCCAGGGGTACACATGAAGATGACCATGCTGTTCTTGTTCAAAACCCTGTGTTGCAGAGGAATGATAATTGCAAAAAAGGAGTCAGGGATGCAACGGAACTCCCTTCTTTTCCAAAGGCCAGAAGGAGGCAGCAACCAAAGGCGGATCACAGGCAGAAGAAGCAGAGTACTACCTATGTCCGAGATCAAAAGTACCTGCGCAGCAGAATGTCCCAGAAAATCAACCAGGTGTGGGTGCGGAAAGGCGAACGACCGGCTGCACCACCGTCAACTACACGGACAAGGCCTATTATTAGTAACCAACAACACAACGCTAATAAGAAGTCTTTCAGAAATTCTTCCGCTAAAGTAAAATCTATTTGGGTGCCCAAGAAGTCGATGAAGGCAGGCCCACAATCAAGACAAATTTGGGTGCCTAAGGCTTGCTTGAGGGCACAAGTAGTTATGCCAAGGCCACAACCTATTCAGCATAACCCGACTACGAGTACAACCAGTATTCCCTCGTTCTCAACACTTAGGAACACACCAAGACCCAAGAGCATGCATGTAATCACTTATAAGTGGGTCCCTAAAAGGCCCCATGCCCAAACCACGGCACCGAGACAGCTCTCTAGAGTCTCTACGAAACCGAAAGCAACGCCCATCCTCTGCATTTGGCAGTCTAAGACCTGTAATAAAACCCCCAACCCCAATTTGTAAATTCACCCCACTTACTAACGGCATTAGTCTCCTAGGAATACACAGACATTAACTACACTCACTGTCTTCGTGCACTTACTAACCACTAACTCACCATCTACCTCATGTTAATGTTGTAACGGGGACAAAAACGGATTTATTCTGTCCATTACGATGTTAACACATGATTCTATATTCTCACAGAATCAGAAGGCAAGAAGAAAAATGGCAGATGCGACAGGTTCGGGCTCACAAGTAGGGATACTTACTGCAGGAATTGATGTGGATAGCCTACCTGTGGACGTGCCCCCGACTGAACGACCAGTGGAGATGCAACACCTTCAGCAACTCCCGGTGCCAGATCCACCTACAGGAATCACGGAAAGAGTCCATGCCAATTCTCATTGGTTCAATGGCATGCCCGGTCCATTAGGAGAGGCCAAGTATATCTGGGAGTCTAAATGCGAGTATGACAGATCATGGGTGCGATTCCAATTTTTCTCCAAGGAGTTCGAGACTTTACAGAACACCGAAGATCTCCAGACCATATGGCAACGAGCAAGGTTGGCGGAATATTTTGAAGCCCCACTACCTAAACCCGACCTCCTCCGATGTTACTATCTGGTCTCCACATTACAAGCTCATGAAGATAAGGACCAACCCGGATCATTTGTTCTCCCCTCATTGCTGGGCAACAACGAGTTGAAGAGGTTTGAACTTACTGTGGAGCTGGTGAGTGATGCTTTAAATATGCATGGCACGCATGTACCCTCAGAAAAGGATGCTCTCGTTCCCACCAACATGAAGGACAGGAAACTATTGAAGCTGAAAGACATGGCAGCACTCACCCCAAATGTGTCCATCCCTCTCCGCATGTGCATGCAACATTTCGCCTTCCCCGGCCAAGACCAATTCACGCAACCACACAAGAAGATCTGGTTTGCTCTCTACTTGGCGGAAGCAGGTGCGTTACCTATTAAGCTACCAGTGTGGATTATAGATCAGTTGTATGAAGCAAACAAACGGGCTTCTAGGAAATTAGTGGTGAACGGATGCTGTGCAATCACACGCATCATTTACCGATGCTTGGCATATGATGTCCCCATTGAGCGTGCCTTAACTTGGGCACAATTACAAATGTTTAAAAGGCTCAAGACGTCCACACATCAGTCCAAGCGCATGAGAGGCGCGATCCCTTGTGTCCAGACAAGGGAAGTCCTGACTACTCCTGAGGCATCACCATTAAGAGAGGGCACTGTACCTCCCTTTACCATTAGGATACCCAGGTCAGAATCTGACACTACGACACAACCTACCCCATCGGCTCCTCCTGTTACACCTGAATTCGAATTTGCTGCCACTGGAGAGGCTGAAGGACTGGACCCCCAGGATTTCGAAGCATTCCTACAAAGCACACAATTCTCTGATGTGGAGTTTTATTCAGAGGCAGAGGAGCAGGGCACATCCTCACGAAGAAGAAGAAAGTCTACAGACGGTAGACATGTCCATTGGAGTGACGCTCAGCAAAGTCAACAACACGGACACCCGGAAGAAGAAGAAGCGTATGAAGAAGAGACCACTGAAGCCCCAGCATATACAGCAGAACTCCGAAGGCTGTATCAGATTATGGAAAGAGTGCGATCGCAGCAGTTACTCACTGAACAGAGCAGCAGAGTACTTATGACTCAGTTGTTGGAAGAAGCGGGAGTTGACTCAGAGTACAGGGAAGGTCTCTTATTGATGGCAGAAACATATGGAGTTGTAGAAGCTGTGCGCACTGCCATTCAGTAGTTCAATATGACCCACGAAGGTTCCAGACACGACCTCGCTCAGGTAAAAATATCCAAATTCCCGTTACAGTTGGAGAAGAGCCAACTACTACACCAACCTCCCAAACAGCTAGTCAACAGCACCCCGCCACCCATGAGGAGTCCACCGAACCACTACCATCCACTCCCCCACCATCACCTCCTAGAAGAGAAACAGTGGAAACCACATCGACTACTCAACCCACCGACCCCACCTTCATCTTCCGTACTCCCATCTCCAGTGCCACCCTATTCTCTACCACTGATAACCCGACCTTTGAAGCAAACCCCATCACTACACAACCCACCGAAACCCTTCCCGAGCCTGCCCTAGGACAACCATCCCCAATGCCTTCAGCCACGGGTCATCCTGACCCCAGATCCACATTCATGGGCTTCCCTACTACCACGCAACCCTTTCCACCCTTCTCAAATTTACGACCCCAACCCCCGATATCCCTTTCTCCATTTCTACAATCCCTCCATGACATCTTTGCTAGAGCTTTTCAACCAGGCTCTCAACCATTCCCTGCCTTTTCAGCTCCCCACCCCACTTCGCATCTATTCACCACTTCCACACACACACCACCTACCATACCAATGTATATGGCAGACCCCACACCCACATCCACTCCTGAAGGTATGGACATTTCACCACCCACGGCACCTCCACCCACGGTTTCACCTCCTCCCGTTCCCCCTCCACCAATTTCACCCACACACACAACTTCCGTAGACACATCATTCACTGTCTCCCTTCCCCAATTCCCTTCCCATGCATCTCCCACGATAAACAACCCACATTCATCTATAGGAAATGCACTGGACACCATGTTGGCTTGTATATCAAATTTAAGAACAGATTACATTCAGCTCCAGCAACAAAACGAACGCCTGCAAGAGCACTCAGCGACACTACAGCACCGCCTTGCGGCACTAGAAGAGGAGAACGCTCGCCTCCACACACAGTTCCAAACCCTCCAAGAAGCCCATAATATATTGGAGGTACAGCTACAGAACGTAGCTCAGGAAGCGGTGCAGGTGGTAGAAGGTCACCTACGGACACAGCTGGAACGCAACTCAAAACTTCAGCAAAATATGGCGCTACTTAAACGCCATCTTGCGGCTGCTCAGGAAGAGAACAGACGTCTGCAAATACAAAATCAAGAGAACCTGGAGGCAGCTATTGAGAGCACACCGGGGGCACCCATCAGCCCATCCAAGTTTCAAGCAGTGACCCCCGATAATATCAAGATTATATTGGAAGATTATGCCATGCTGCTCGAAGCACATGATAAGCTATCGGAGGAGCTAGGACAACTGAAGCAGGAACACCAACAAGGACCAACAGCAGCCCCTCTAACCACCCCCTCTGCGGCTTCGCGTCTCACAGACGCAGAGGCCATAAAAGATCTCCAGAAACAGGTAACTGAATTGCAAACACGCCTACTACAATATGAGAGACCATCTTCCCCTCCGGAGGCTCCCACGGACGAAGAAGTTGTGCAAATTCCTGTGGAACAAACGTTTGATGAAGAATATGATCCGCAACCATTCCCAGGAGGCCAACAGACAGAAGAAGCGCAGGATACATTTGAGGCACCACGGCCCCCATGGTTACGACAAGTGGAGGAAATAGGGAGTTCGCATGAAGAGCGCACCGTAGTGCAAAATCAGGCCATGAGGGTCATCGAGGAAACTGTGTTACAATCAGCCTACTTTAAGAACCTGTCATCGCGACGCCTGATTCTCTCATCTGAACTCCAATACAGGCCGTATTATATTATTTTGGCTGATTATAATGCAGAAATACAAAGAGTCACGGGTCAGATTCCTACTTCTGCGACCCAATTTCAACCCGAGGACCTTCCTCCAGAGGTGCAGAAAGGCAAAATTCGTCAACCAACATGGCGGCAGAAACTTTTAGAGACCTATCCAGAAATGCTATGCACATGGAACAACTCGCCGTTGCACCTCCTGTACAATCCATGCTACGGTCCAGTCCCCCGCCGCAGGTCGTGGAAGGCATTCAATATCAAGGTACAGAACAACGCACAATGCAAGGAATGGCTGAACTACCCGTACATTGCGCCACCACAAGGACCACCATCGGTAGCATATATGATGGGGACCATTCGCCACTGGATGCCGCGCTTAAAGCCCATGCAAGATGTAGCAGCGCAAATGATGCTTAAAATCTTGGATATGATGCAAGTAGTCCTGAAGACCTTTAGAAATGCAGCCGCACCACAGGTACGTCAACCGGGGTTCAGCAATGGAAATTACGACTTGGTGTATGACATGAGCACCACCCCCAGCATTCGTGTGGCTTACGCTTGGCATGCACGCATCAAATACCTCCCCGCCTGCTACAAACAGACCTTCGAAGAAATGTTCAGATCAGGTTTCTGGGAGTATCACTCGGAGGTTTTCGCACCAAAGCCAACACATCTGCTCCAACTGTTTGCTTGTGAACAAGCAATGTATTCAGAGTACTACACCACCCCACAACCAGAGACCCCCGGGGCAATAAATTGGGAGGCATTGGAAGTCGATCTAGCAAGAGGCTTAAGGATAGGAGAACATGAACTGGCCACCAATGTCATCCAATATTACATTGACCATCCGCGAGATCAAAGGTCTGTCAGGGGCGACAGACGCTAGGAAGGGGGGAGTGTTGGCATACAAAGCAACAAAGGAGTCATGCACAATACGGCAACAAGGCCAGATCATTTTTTCCCATAGATTATGTACAACTCAAGTGATTTTAATCACTACACAAACATTGTAAATCCCGTTTTTGGTAGAATAGACTCCATTTTGTGCAAGCCGAGGAGTCCTCGAGCTTGAGGAGTATTAGAAGTACCATCGTACCAGTTTTCATAATTTTTAGACTTCGTTTGAGCCCTCAAATAAGCCCTGGAACCTAATTTTTAACCAGGCCGGACACTAGGTCTGGACAGGGCCAAAACTAGTCAAAAAACTATAAAAAGAGCTAGAGAGCTCATTTTTGAGGTTAGATTGTAATTGAAACGAACTTGTAAGAGCTATTGAAAGTAATCTAAAGAACTCCATTGATTCTCTCTCTTTGTCTTGCCGTGTGTGCGCGCGTGTGTGTATGTGTGTGCATGCTTGTGTGCTTCTCACTCTCGCACTTGTGCCGCCACTTGCTCGAGGTCTTCATACCATCCTCACGTCTTCCCGGATTGACATTAAAGGAGGTGCTACTCATCATTGAGCTACACATCCTCGGAGAGAACAGCGCAGAAGAGAAAGAGACTCCATTCTTCTAATGGTGCAAGATAATGGTGAAACAGAAATGACGAAATCTTGATTTCAGAGGCATATTTACCTATTTCGTAATGTATTTTCTATAGTCAAAAGTTTTAATGAACTTTTCCATCATGTACTACATGATGTAGAAGAACTCTAATGGAGTAATTTACTCATGTACATTTAGTGCAAGAATGAATCCTTGTCTATTTTATTTATGTTTGTTGAAGAGAGATTTTGTCGGAGTGTAACAATGTCAAATATGAAATCTGTTGGAAGCGTATTCTTTGTGTGAAGTAGATCAGTGCTAAAGTTCGATTGTTCAGAAACAAATAGAGATGTGTTGAATGCGAACCCCAACATCTCTGCATACCCTTTTGCTACCAATCTTGCTTTATACCTACTTATGCTACCATAATCATTGTACTTTACCTTGTAAACCCACTTGCAACCTATGGGTTTCTTTCCCTATAGCAATGGAACCAACTTCCATGTTTCATTTCCATAAAGTGCGGCCATCTCCGCATCCATAAATTTCTCCCAATCTACATTTCCAATTGCATCTTCAAAAAAAGAGGGTTTAGCATCTTGTATTACCTTGTTCATGCAGTCATAATGATGAACCATGTAGCTATCATAAGTTAATCATAGCATTGAATTTTGCATCCTCCCATATCTTCTTAGTGTTGTATCACTTCTCCTTGTATCATCTGCATGTGTCTTTCTTATTGTTAGAGTCCTGACATAGGAAAATCCAAGTTCCTCATCAAGGCTTTTTTTTGAACTGCTTGAATCTCCATCAATGTCTTTAAAACCTGTAGATGCTCTACTACCAATAGAAAGCTTTTGTTTACCTTTCTCCAATGCACTTGATGAATTTGCTAGACTAAAATTTCCATGCAATCTTCCACTCCATGGATATGAGTTAGAACTATTGCTTGGTGATGCATTATTTCCACTCCAAACTTGATATTTTGCACTTGATATTTCAACATTTCCTTTGTCATTTGAGTCAAGGTTAAGTCCTTTGGCACTTGCATAGAAGCTTGAGATTTCATCAAATATCACTTCACTACTTACCTTAAATGTTGTGTGAGTGGGTTATAACATTTATATCCCTTTTGCTCAAGGGAGTACCCAAAAAAAATGGATTAATGAACAATAATGACCAACCAAAAGGATTATGTGAGAATCTATGTGCTCACAGCAATAAGTGTATCAAGGAGTAAATTGACCAGTGTATAGTTGACAAAATAAAACTAGAGAAAATTTTTCCAGAGTATCCTCTACAAAATGATCATATGACCGGTGTAAAAAGCTCTTAATATTGCAAGTAGCAATGTGTAAACGTGGATAGTCAATCACTAACTCCACAACATATAATCAGTTAACCAAAAGAAGCCAACCAAACTTATCGAACACCTATGAACAACTATCATATATTTACTATGGAGAGGTTGGGTAAGTCTTCCATCTGCATCATGGAAGAGATCTCAACATTTGGGTGTCTATTAGTTAAGAAAACCTAACCACAACCCTCTTTATCGATGCCAAAGGCTTTATGCAAATATGTAACTGCAATATCAATGACCACATGGATGTACATAAGTGGTATCCACAAAAGCATACATAGTGTGTATGTGCTAAAAACGGCATTGAAAGGCTGAATTCACATCCCAAACACTAGCCAACAACACCTACAAGTGTCCTTCTACTCTGTTCTTTTGGCTCAAAAAATGCACACAGTCTTGTGGTGGCTTCTCCCATCACAACTAAAACCTTTCAAGAAACCTGCATATTTACTAGTGTGGCTGAAAAAAAGGTTCAAAAGGTTAATATTTGTTTTTGAAAAAGTACAAAGAGCACTCTTCTTGATGTTTTTGAACCTATGTAAACAGAACTATGCATGAAAGTACTCCAAAAAGGCTCCAAGAATCACCCCAAAAATGCTTCAAAACAGGCTTTGAAAGCAAACAATGAAGCTTTGAGGGCCCAAAACATGTTCAAGGTAATGTTAACCTTAGTCTTTCCCCTTCTTCAAACACCAAAAGAGTGTATCTTATTGGCAAGATATTTCCGGTTAAACGAGCTCCGAGGGGAACAATATTGGGATGGGTGACCTTTAAGGAAGTATCAAGAACCTTTGTCTATGCCTTAGTCGGCACCTTGGTCATAAGCCTTGGAGAAAGCCTTAGAGATGCAGGTGGGTGCTCCTATCACTTGCACAAAAGGAACAAAGCTTTTGCATCACAATGCTCTCATACCAATAAAGTATTTTGATAGTGATGCATATACGATCAACTCTCCTTCTTGATAGCTCCATGTGATACCCTCGTAGTGTACAAATGTGATTGAACTTATAGTCTTTGGCTAATCAAACCAATAAATTTTTTTATTAAAGAACATATACAAAAGTGTCCAGTGGCCATTTGGCCTTTCACATGGACACTAATAGTGACACATATGGACCTATGCAAATCTTTATGTCATGCACTTCACTTGTTACATTATATCCATGTCCTTGAAATGAAGCCTTCAATTTATACAAGGAAACGATATTATTTTGAATTTTTGGACTAATATATATGAGATAAAATCATGATAACCATCATCATCATATAAAATATTAATAAATATTATTAATATCACCTTGCATACAAAGTAAAGAACGAATAGAAATCTCATTACCTAAGGTACTTAAATCTTCTCCCAATGCTTCCTCCTTGAGAACAAGAGGAACTTCTTTGTGAACTACCTCCATGTTATGCATTTGGGCTACAATAGATTCCATATGGAGAAGTAGTTATCTAAAATTTGCTTTAGTATGTGTACATTTACCAAAACTCCAATAGGTGATATGTGTTCTCTTCTCTTGAGCATCCACCATTGAAGTTTGAAGGGTAGGAGGTTTAGTAGGTTGGAGAGATGAGGTTATTGGTGTTGTGGAAAAATTGAAATGAGGAGCTTGTGGAAAACTAGGATAAGAAGAGGTACTAAAATTGCACTTCAAAGGAAAATTAGCCTTTGAGCAAATGTTGTTGTTGAGGTGGTTGTTGCAATTCGATCAACTTAGTAATCGATTGAAAATCCTTGTCTACATCATGAGAAAATGAAATAGCTTTGTACAGCATTGTAGGTTGGAGTGTGTGAATCTTGGCTTGGATCCCCATCGCCAAACTACCTTTGTACTTCCTCTGGAGGGTATCTTCAAGAGCTTTGTTGAGCATGCAAGCAAGTAAAAGACTTTTCCAAAATTTCTTAGTGTAAGTAGGAAACCTATTACTATCCTTCCATGTGAAAGTGGTCCATGAACAATTAGTGTGTAGATGGGACCAAGGGGGAAGAAACGATTCCTTCTCTTGAAAGGCCTTCCATGTTGTGGGAGGATCTGCACTATGCCATAAAACATTCCACTAGAGTTGCACATGTCCTACTAAATAATTAGTACCAAACTTCACTTTATCCTTTTCATAGTAAAATTCATCTCAATAAAAATCATCAAATTGAAATAACCAACATAGTAGATGAGATAATACACAATATTGGTTGCAATATCCCCCCATAAAACTCTATTGGAGGAGTCTCTAGAATGCATGTATTTATAGTTTCTTATTACATCCAAATATAGAGGTTACAATGAGGGCCGCCGCATTGAAAAGTAGGCATGTCAGTAAATTGTTGCTCACCTTTATGGAGAGCCTTAATGTTTTTTACAAAAGTTGGGTTCTAGAGTGATCCCTACCTCAACAAATATTTTTATGACTTTGTATAAAGAATCCTCTATGTGGATCTTTTATTTATAAAATATATTGAAAATATAATTTTTCTTATTTGTGATTAGATATATCCAAATAAGTACATGCCCATCCATGCCCTTATGAACCTTTCGATGCTATATCAAAACACAAAGGATATTAAAATCTCAATAAAATAAACTCCAAAATTCTACATTCCACAAGTAATAACATCTCATATGGGCATATCTAGTTGTTTGGCATATGCTCTTCCAATCACAACAACAACCTAAACTTAATGACAAGGCAACGAAATGTATATATGAGTGAGAGTAAATGTCATCGCTTATACCATCCATTGAAGAACAAAAATATTGTAATTCAAGTCGTGGTTTTTGCTACAAATTTGGTTTTATCCTTCCGTTGAATGCAAATTTTAGCCTACACTTAGTTCACAAAGATGTGTTTGATACACTCATGCCTTTGTTTCAAAGTGGTGTGCTTGACTATGGACATGCAAACCATCCAAATGAGGTTCAAAGATGTGAAAATGTTTGGCCAAATATGGCTAAACAATTCCAACCTAACATGACTCAAAAATTCCCAAACTTTGTAGAGAAATATGGCTAAAACATTTCAACCAAAGATGGCTGAAAATTTCCAATGAAACATGGTTGAGAATTTGAAAATTTGCAACCACACATGGCTGAATTTAGCATGATATTGAGCCCCACTTCTGATGTACATTTTGATAATGTGTTACATGAGGAACACATGTCTATGAAGGATCCAAAATCTATGCCAAAATTGCTACAAAAGACATTGCAAGCTAGCAAGTTTAGTGCTCCTTTACTTGATAGAACAAAATAAACCTCTCGTCATGCATTGAGTGGATTTCTTGATATATCTCTTATTGCAACCGCATGTAATGAAGACCCACTCACTCTCACCATGCATTGAGTGGCTTTCATATATATCTCTTATCTGCTTCCATGGTAGGCCAATGTACTCCTAATCTCCACATAGTCTATAGGGTTCTATGTTTTGAGTGGTGTTGGTTTAGTGAACCTACATGTGCTACTTGCAACCATTTCACATCCTCTTTGTCTTCCACACAACAAGACAAAATGCCTTGATCTATGTGTTTGTATACCCTACCTGCAATTATGTGATATTTTTGGGACTTCACAACTTCTTTGCCTTTTACTTTCATCGTTGGATGTTTAGGTCCAAAGGTTAGTACATGCATGATAGTTTTGGCCCAATGAGGTGTTGGAGCAAGTCTATGACAAGCCTAAGTATTGTCTTGAGTCCCACAAAGTCATAGAAAAAGCCTTAAAATGAAGACTATGTAAAGTTCACTTGTGAACTACCTCTTGTAACTTTTGAAGAGTTTACTTCATGTAAAAGTGAAAGAATCTTAAGTGGTTGAGTCCACTTGATCAAGAATGGAAAGAGGAGCCACGAATTCGTGATTTGTGGTAGGTAGAGAATCAAATCAATCATTGATTGATTGGAGAGTGATTGAGGGAAGTTAGCCTCCCAAACTCAAATATAAATAGATGCCAGTTTTAGTCGTGGTTAGAGAGACCTATGTGAAGACCTCCAAGAGCTGAGCTTTATGCCATATCAAGGTGTGATTACAAGGCACACATATGTATCAATAAGTCATTGTATTGTACAAGCAATATACTTTCATTTTCATGATTATTTGAGTTCATCTTTCCATGTTCTTGTGAAGTGTACTACTCTCTCCCATTACTCTCATTTTTTCTCAGTCAGCTTGCAGAGATGTTTTCTCTGAGCTTGGTGCATTATTTTCAGTGATTGAACTTGGTAAAGTTAGCTCTATAAGTCTACTATATGCTCACAAATTTTCATGTCATTTGGATGTTGCAATCTTCAGTTATGTTCAGTTCAAGTCAACAGTGTCTGTGCATTTTCACTTCTCTGTCAGGTACCCGACTTTTTCACTCATCTTGTTAGAGGTTTTTCTCAGTGGTTACTTACTCAAATTGAGTGATTTAAAGCTTTTTGGATTTATCTCACTGTCTAGTATAACCATACAAATTTTCATAATCATTGGATTCCTACATTTTGAGTTATATTCATTTTTCTGCTCACTGGTCTCAAACTATACCAGCCCGTGAAAATCGGGATGATGTCATCAGTTGTTAAAACTCATTCTCAGTGTGTGGTTCATTATTTTTTATGAAATTACTCTTGAAAGTTAGCTCTTTAAGCTACCTAGACTTCCCCAAGAGGAATTAAGCTAATTGCTGCTGTGCTCAGAGAATTATGTAAAACACTAGACAGGTGTATGAACCAAGAATAGCAAGTTTTCACCTCTGAGCTAACTCCAACTTATCTGTTTTGATCTATCTTTTTGAGAGTGATCTTCCAAGGTACATAGGGTGTCTAATACATCCATTGGCAATCTAAAAGGGCCCACCATATACTCCTGGAGTTCATTTGGCTGGTGTAGATCAAGGATTTTGCAACACCTCTTCATCTTCAAGCACATACCTATCCATCTCTTCACAGTGGTATCAGAGCAAGGTTGGACAACATGGCAGATGGATTTCCTTCATCAATTGACAAATTAGACAGAGGTAACTACTCAGCTTGGTCATTAAGAATGGAAGCCTATCTCCAAGGTAGAAGTTTATATGGTTATGTGGCTGGAGATGAAGTTATGCCAAGTTTCGGGAACAAAAGTCAACCAACACAAGAAGAGCAAGAAAGATTGAGCACATGGTGCTCCAAGGATGCACTTGCAAGGTCTTATCTCCTCAACTCTATCTCATATTTTTTGTTGCCTCACATTAGAAGTTGTAAGACATCTCAGGAAGTGTGGGATGCACTTGAAGCTTTCTTTTCTTCAAGTACTAAAGCTAGGAAGCATCAACTATGGCTGGATTTCACAACTCTCAAGAAGGCTCCCAAACAAAATGTGACTGATTTTGTCACAAAGCTCAAGGACATAGCGGATCAGTTGGGAAGCATTGGAGAGGTAATAGATGAAGATCAAATTGTAAGGCAGGTCATCAATGGCTTGAAGGCAAATGACAAGTGGGAAGCATTCACCACAGCTATGGATTTGTACATGGACATGCATGTACCTGATTTCAACACACTCATTGGACAACTACTTACTCAAGAGCCAAAGCTTATCAAAAATGGAGAAAGCTCTAAAGGTAATCAATCTTCAGCTTTATACACGGATAAAAGCAAGTCTAAAGATAACAAAGGGAAGGCAAAGAAAGTGGATGATGAAGCAGGTACATATCAAGCTAACTATGCAGGTAGAGGAAGACATGGGAGAGGTAGAGGAAGAGGAGGTAGACAAGGCAGGGGGATATCCCAAGACTCCAACTCATGTTCTATTTGTGGATTAACTAATCATACAACTGAAAATTGCTTTAGGAATTCCAGGAATCAAAGAGGCAGAGGATACAATAGAGGAAGTTATGGCTACTCAAGAGGAAGGTTCAACAACTACCATGGCAACTACAACAACTACAATCATTCAAACTATCAAGGAGGCTACAAAGGAAGGAGAGACTACGATAACTACACAGAAGACTCAAACAAAGAGGATTCATTATTGATCATGAACATGGCTATGCCACAAGGTAAATCTGATGAGCATGTTTTCTACATAGATTCAGGTTGTTCAAATCATGTGGCAGGAAATGTGGCACTCCTATCAGATTTAGAAGATCCAAGGAATAAGCATGAGGTACAAACAGGAGATGATACAAAACATCCTGTGGAGAAAATAGGCAATGTCAAAGCACCTGATGGAAACATCAACCTACTCAGTAAGGTATTCTATGTCCCTACCATTACAAAGAATTTGATAAGTGTTGGGCAGATAGTAGAGAAAGGGTTGCAAGTCAGGTTCACAAAAGCAGGAGCATTTGTTGAAGATCCAAGTCAAGGATTCAGAAGAATTGCAAAAGGTGAAAAGACAGGTAGATTGTTCACATTTGAATTACAGGACACTAGAAACATTGCTCTCTTTAATTATGGTAGTCAGACACTCACAGAATTGGAAGTATGGCACAAAAGGTTAGCACATATTGGTGAAAGGTCATTAAAGCAAATCTGCAGGGACCAAAGTGTACTTGGACTTCCTAATTTGTCAAAACAACATATGATTTATAAGTGTAGTGCATGTCAATTTGGAAAGTCTCACAGGTTACCATTCATGAGGAAAGGTTATATGCATGGAGATCTCTTGGAGTTGGTTCATACAGATGTATGGGGACCTAGCAAGGAAGCTTCAATATCTGGATCAAGGTATTATGTTTCCTTTATTGATGATTGCAATAGATGGACTATCCTATTCTTTATGAAACACAAAGATGAAGTTTTTTCATGTTTCAAAAGATATTTGGCTCTTGTGGAGAATCAAACAGGTAAATCACTAAAAAGGCTAAGGTCAGATGGAGGGGGAGAATACTTCTCCCATAAGTTTGATTCTTTTCTTCAAGAAAGAGGAATCAAAAGAGAGGTAACTACAAGGTACACTCCTGAGAAAAATGGAGTGGCAGAAAGGAGGAATAGGACAATTGTTGAAGCTACAAAGTCTATGTTAAATGAAAAGCATTTACCTAATTACTTATGGGCTGAGGCTGTATCTACAGCCACTTACTTGATTAACAGGTTGCCTTCAAAATCCCTTGATGGGATGACTCCATATGAGGCTTGGAATGGAAGAAGACCAAGCTTAGATCATTGAAAATATTTTGGATGTATTGCTTTTTCTCATGTTCCTTCACAGGTTAGAGGCAAGATGGATCCAAAGGCAAAAAGGTGTGTATTCATTGGATATGACAACAATCAAAAGGGCTACATGTTATACAACCCTACCAACAAAGGATTCTTGGTAAGCAGAGATGTAGTTTTTGATGAGAACAATTCATGGTATGAAGATTCATGCAGGAAGGTCAATTTACCATATTATCTTGAAGAAGATTTTCCTAAGCTTGGTAGAGAACAACCGAAGATTGAAGAACAAGACACCTCAGAGGATGATGAAGAATCTCATATGGAAAAGATCAAAGCATGGAAGTCTAAAGGTAAAGCAAAATTGCAGGAACTTGGACATGAGGCAGAATCATCACATCATGGCCTAAGAAGATCTATGAGGGAAAAGAAAAAACCAAAAAGGTATGGGTTTGACACCTCATTAGTAACTAAACACTCTATCTACATAGCACAGGATATAAACCAAGAGGAGCCATCATCATTTGAAGAGGCCAAAGCAAAATCAGAATGGAAGCATGCAATGAAGGAAGAGATTGAAGCACTTGAGGAAAACAACACTTGGAATTTGGTGCCCAAGACTTCATCCATGAAGGTAATAGGCTCAAGATGGGTCTATAAACTCAAGAGAATTCCGATGGTTCCCTTAAGAGGTATAAGGCAAGGCTTGTAGCAAAAGGCTTTGCACAAACTCAGGGAATTGATTATGAGGAGACCTTCTCTCCTGTGGCAAAGATGCCTACTATTAGGTTTTTGCTTAGTATTGCCTCTTCCAAGAATTGGAAGATACTTCAACTAGATGTAAAGAATGCATTCTTGAATGGTTGGATAACAGAAGAGGTATATATGGCACAACCACATGGTTTTGAGAATCAAGTTTATCCTCATTATGTGTGTAAACTTAACAAAGCATTGTATGGTCTCAAGCAAGCTCCAAGCGCTTGGAATTTCAGGCTTGTTTCATTCTTGCACGACAAAGGCTTTCAACCAAGCAAGGCAGATCCTTCACTCTTTATTAAAAAGAGTAATTCTGAGCTCATCTACTTATGTGTATATGTAGATGATATTATATTGACAGGAAATGATGCAGATGGTATGAAGAAGATCAAAGATCAGATGAGAGAAGAGTTCAAGATAAGTGATTTGGGTTCACTTACCTACTTCCTAGGTTTGGAAGTTGTCTACAAAGATCATGGTTTGTTTCTCACTCAAAGAAAGTACATTAAGGACATGTTGGCAAAATTCAAGATGCAAGATTGTAAGATTGCAGGTACTCCATGGAGGTCAATCACAAATTGAGCTCACATGAAGGTGAACTCATAGAGGACATCACATCATATCAAAGTCTAGTGGGTAGTCTCAACTATGCCACATTGACAAGAGTAGATATATGTTACAGTGTGAGTGTGCTAAGTCAATTTATGCACACACCAAGGAAACCACATATGGATGTTGCCAAAAGGATTTTCAAGTATCTCAAAGGAACCATAAATGAAGGACTTTATTATCCTTATGTATCTGATTTAGGTTTGAAGTTATTTTCTGATGCAGATTGGGCTGGCTCCAAGGAAGATAGAAGGAGCACTTCAGGTTATCTTACCTTTGCAGGTTCAAAGCTTATTTCATGGTCATCCAAGAAGCAACCCACAGGTACTCTCTCTTCTACTAAAGCAGAATATAGAGGTCTTGCCATAGCTACACAAGAAGCTATGTGGATGAAGACATTATTCAAAGATCTTGGATTGGAGTTTGGAACTCCAACTATTTTTGGTGACAATATGAGTTCTATTCATTTGGCTGCTAATCCTATTTTTCATGCAAGGACTAAACATATTGAAGTTCATTATCACTATGTACGAGAAAAGGTTCTAAGCAAAGAGATTCAAATATCATATGTGTCCACTCATCAACAATGTGCAGATATTCTAACCAAAGCATTGGCTGGTACAAAGCTTTGCAAATTCAAGGCTATGATTGGTTTGTAGGTAATCTTGGAAGATTGAAGACCTCAAGCATACTTGGCTTGAGGGGGCGCTGTTGCAGCAAGTCTATGACAAGCCTAAGTATTGGCTTGAGTCCCACAAAGTCATAGAAAAAGCCTTAAAATGAAGACTATGTAAAGTTCACTTGTGAACTACCTCTTGTAACTTTTGAAGAGTTTACTGAATGTAAAAGTGAAAGAATCTTAAGTGGTTGAGTCCACTTGATCAAGAATGGAAAGAGGAGCCACAAATTTGTGATTTGTGGTAGGTAGAGAATCAAATCAATCATTGATTGATTGGAGAGTGATTGAGGGAAGTTAGCCTCCCAAACTCAACTATAAATAGATGGCAGTTTTAGTCGTGGTTAGAGAGACCTATGTGAAGACCTCCAAGAGCTGAGCTTTATGCCATATCAAGGTGTGATTACAAGGCACACATATGTATCAGTAATTCATTGTATTGCACAAGCAATATACTTTCATTTTCATGATTATTTGAGTTCATCTTTCCATGTTCTTGTGAAGTGTACTACTCTCTGCCATTACTCTAAGTTTTTCTCAGTCAGATTGCAGAGATGTTTTCTCTACGCTTGGTGCATCATTTTCAGTGATTTAACTTGGTAAAGTTAGCTCTATAAGTCTACTATATGCTCACAAATTTTCATGTCATTTGGATGTTGAAATCTTCAGTTATGTTCAGTTCAAGTCAACAATGTCTGTGCATTTTCACTTCTCTGTCAGGTACCCGACTTTTTCACTCATCTTGTCAGAGGTGTTTCTCAATGGTACTTATCCAAATTCCGTGAATTAAAGCTTGTTGGATTCAACTTACTGTCTAGTATAACCATACAAATTTTCATAATCGTTGGATTCCTAAATTTTGAGTTATATTGATTTTGCTGCTCACTTGTCGCAAACTATAGCAGCCCGTGAAAATCGGGATGATGTCATCAGTTGTTAAAACTCGTTCTCAGTGTGTGGTTCATTATTTTTTATGAGATTACTCTTGAAAGTTAGCTCTTTAAGCTACCTAGACTTCCCCAAGAGGAATTAAGCTAATTGCTGCTGTGCTCAGAGAATTATGTAAAACACTGGACAGGTGTATGAACCAAGAATAGCAAGTTTTCACCTCTGAGCTAACTCCAACTTATCTGTTTTGATCTATCTTTTTGAGAGTGATCTTCCAAGGTACATAGGATGTCTAATACATCCATTGGCAAGCTAAAAGGGCCCACCATATACTCCTGGAGTTCATTTGGCTGGTGTAGATCAAGGATTTTGCAACACCTCTTCATCTTCAAGCACATACCTATCCATCTCTTCACATGAGGCACAATCTCTAGGCTGAATAGATAGGCATAAGGAAGTTGATCTAACAATCCTTGCAAGGCTTCTCCTAAGGTAAGTCTAGGTAGGTGATCTGCCCTAAGGTGGGTCTTACCTTTCCTAAAAATTACCTTGAAATCATATTTCATTAGTAAGAGAAATAGCCTTCCTAATCTATGAGTGTTGCAACATTTATTCACCAGGTAGAGTAATGCTTGATGGTTTGTAAAAAAATAAATTGAACTCATTTGCAAGCAGATAATGTCTAAAATTTTTAATTGCATAGACCATGTCTAATTTGTTGGGGGATTCTTGGGCAAGAAGGGATTTGAGTGTTTGTAGGAGAAAAGGGAAGACAAAAAGAAGAATACACACTAGAAGCCTCTATCGATTGATTATAATAAGACAAATACAATGTTGAAGCACAATACAATCCAATGCTTCTGTGCAAAATCCCACAGATTACTCAATTACAAAATACCAAATACCCAAGGGACTTGTTGCTACCGGCCTCCTCTACACCAAACCTCCACCTTCTCCAAGCCTGCACTTGTGCACACCTTGCACCAAGCTTCCACTAAGGGAGAGGGATGGGTACCTTCTGTCGGCACGCACACACTTCAATAAGACCTTGGGATCCTTGGGGGACTAGCTTAGCACTTATCTGCACACTTCCTTGGTTACTCTTCATGCACACCTTGCACTTCACTTCTCTGCGTCGCACACTGGTGTATCTTGCACTTCTCTCTCTTGCCTTCCTTAGACTATGGTTACTCTTGCTTACACTAGCATGGTCCAAGAATAGTCCTTGCCTTGATTTGAGTGTCGATTCATGTACGCTCCTAACTGCAAGAGTATCTGGGTCCTCACTTAGATGTCCCAAGATTGTCTTTTCAAGTGGAAGCCAACGAATCCCTGTTTTGTCCTATAGTGACTTTAGCCTAAAACAAAAATTTTTATTGGGGGGCATACTTTCACTTCTGCGTACGCTGCCTCTTCACATACCTTCACATTTTCCTTTTAAGTCTTCACTTTTGCACATAAGAGAGGGTTCACGTGAACCTTCAAAAACACTTTAAAAACACTTTGAACCTTAGGGAAATTAGAGAAATACCTCTGCAACCTGCAACCCACTTTCTCCAATTTACCCTTTGTGGACAATTAACTGTGCACTACCTGTGCACTTTGACACCTGCACTTTAGAACTTTGACTTTGCACTTGTTGACTTTGACCTTGAACTTATTGACTTTGACCAGTTTGACTTTGACTACAATTGACTTTGACCAATATGACTTTTATGGGCTGAACAGTTGCCCACTACCTAATGTGCTCTCCGTCTCAGAGAGCTACAGCCAAAACTATGAGGAGATAGGACACCATAATACTTGTGTTGGAAGATCTTGAAAAAGGACACTGAATAGCTACCAAGTCCACTAGAAACAGGAGAGAACAATCACTAGAGAAGAACCAAAAGGGGGATTTTTGGCATGGAGAACGGGTAGAAAGGAGGTGGAGGGGAGGGCTGAGGGGTGGAAATGGATAGGGTAGGAAGGGTTAAGGATGTGGCTGGGCAGAGTGGTAAAGGGAGGGATTGGGAGTATGAGTATGGGGTCTGAGAGGGTTAAAATGATCAAACAATAGAGTTATAGAGGGTGCATATGGGAAATTATGAAACATAAAGTAAGACCAAGTGAGAATAGACCATGTGGACAATGTCGTGGAATAAAAACATGTGATAAATGTGCTCAAAACATGTGGGTTTTGACCAAAAGTCAGAGAAAAAGTGGGATTTTGGAAAACTTAATGCAAAAAATGAACCCAGAGGTGCCAAGGTGCCAAAATACATGGAAATGACCCCACTTTTGAAAAAAATGGCCATCCGAGGCGCAATCCTGCGCCAAAAGATTTGACCCATGGAATTATATATATATATATATATATATATATATATATATATATACACACACTAAATAAAGGATATATTTTTTTCTTTTTTTTGTTTTTTCAATATATATATATTATTATTATTAAATTTCTTTTCTTTTTTTTAAATTATAATATATATATATATATATATATATATATATATATATATATATATATATATATATATATATATATTAATAAAAGAAAATAAAAGAATATAAAAGAAAAGAAAATGAAAATAAATAGAATATAAAATAAAATATGTAAAAAATAAATAAATAAACTAAAATAAAGAATAACAAATAAATAAAATAATAAAATAAATAAAATAATAAAATAAATAAAAAAAGGGACGCCATGGGGGCAGGGGTAATAAAAACAAAAAGCTTAAAAAATAAAAAAAAGAACAATAGAAATGGCGGCGCAATCAACGGGGGGAATTAAAAGAAAACAGAAAAAAAAACAAAAAAACAAAACAAAGAAAAAAAAGGAAAAAGGTGTGGGGAGGGGGGGGGGGGTTGCGGGTGGGGGGCTACGGGTGGGCGGCAGGGGGGTACGGGTGGGTGGGGAGGGGGGCTGCGGGTGGGCAGGTGGAGGGCTACGGGTGGGCGGGTGGGGGGTTGCGAGTGGGCGGGGGGGGGGGGGAAGGGGGGGGGGGGGGAAGGGGGAGGGGGGGGGGAGGGGGGGGGGGGGGGTGGAGGGGGGCAGGAGGTTTTTTTTTTTGAATTTGTCTTCCCTATTTTTTTTAATAAAGACGTCTCGGAGGCCTTTTTTTTTAATTACCCAAAATTACAAAAAATAACAAAAAAACCCCAAAAAATCCAAAAAAAACCCAAAAAGATTCAAAAAAAATTTGAAAAACTTCTCCACAGGTTTTAGCCCAGATTTATCACTCAAAACCACAGAGAGCTTCCCTTCTTCTCCAATTTGGCAAGACAATGATACTTGAAAAAGGATGAAAAATACTAAAAAATTTCAAAAAATGCATGAAAATTTCCTAGAAAATTTCCCAGATTATACTTATGCTAAGGCCTAAGAAAGAGTTGCTAAATTTGCTAAAAATGCAAAGAACAAGCATGAAAATTGATGAAATCTACTAAAACTTAATAAAAAGATGATAGGAAAAGACTATGTACAACCTGGACAAATTATGCAGGTTCGAGGTGATCCATAAATCTTGACTTTTGTTGATGATAGGCCTTGAGCCTTGTATTGTTGACTCAGAGAAACTCCTCCATAATCTCCAATTGTACTGCACTTCATTTGTTTTGTCTTTATTTTGGGCATGCTGACGATTTGATAGGGCCACCTTAAATCCTTCAGTAAAATATTATCTCCTCCATACTGCATCTTCTGTTTCCAAAAACTTGCAGGTACTCCTTCCACATCATTGTAAAGCCCTGCACTTACTATCATAAAAATTGACATAACAGATGATATCCATACTAGTATCCATAAAAATGTGGCCATTGATATATGATTTGAAGTAGCTTCATCATTGCTGCACTTAAGGACAACACTTTTCTTCTCTCTGTTATGGCTTTTGAATAAGACTGTGTCCTCTATTTCTTCATCTGCTTCCTCTCCACTTGAGTTTGGAAAAATTCCATAGCAAGAAGATGGGTCTTCTGCATGGAGCCAAGCCAACATGTTTTCATCTTCATATAAATTTGCTTCTTCGAATAGATATTCTTTTGGGTTCACCAACAATTCTTCTTCCATACAAATACCAATTGTCTGCATCATGCTAGTATTTCTCTCATTGTCTGGTCCTTCTTCTAAAATTATCTGCTACAACTCTTTTCCCTCTTGCTTTACCCACATTCTATCCTTGCCCCAGTCATGCAGCACATTGGCATGCCTTAACCAAGGTCTCCCAATTAACAGGGAAAAACTTCCTTCTACCTGTGGCAGCCTTAAAACAACAAAGTCCAAGTTAAAGATGGTACCTTGTATCTTGACTGGGACTCCAGGGACCACTCCTATAGGCCTTACTATGCTTTGGTCTGCCATTGTTATAGTGAAGTTGGCAGGTCTCGAAGGGTATAGTCCAATCTTTTTCATGGTATATTTAGGCATCAAGTTAATGCCAGAACCACCATCCACAATAACTCCTTGAAACTCATGACCTTTAATGGAGATTGTTAGCCAAGGGCTCTTGTAATCTGTGAGGGGTGCTTCCCCTACACTTTTATCTTTATGCATAACAACAACCTTTGCCACAAGACTTGTTGTGGACATTTCATCAATTATCTGCAAGAGTTCTGACCTGAACTTCCCATCCAGCTTTATTAAATAAAAAATACTAACCTCCTTTTTCATGGACTTGAGTAGTCTGGAAGCTTCTTATTCCTTAAGAGCCTGGGCTCCCTTTGACTTATCAAACTCCTCATGAGCCCTGTTGAATGCATGTCCAATGGAATCACTGGTACCTATGAAATTTTCTTTTTGCCTTGTGTCTGCACACGTAGTGGATTTGTTCTCAGACACACCTTTGTCTTTGTTTAATCCATTAATCCTTGATTCTTGACCTATTTCCACTTGATACTTCCCCTTGCTTCTTGTCTACATTGTAAAAGATTCAATTTCTTCTAACTGCACCACCCTAGTAGATGGTGATGGCACCCTGGCTTGATCTACCATTTCTTCTTTGCACACAGAAATCATTTGAATGTGGGGACCAGATGAAGATGCTTGATTCTTAGGACAACAATTAGTATAGTGGTCCCTAGCCTCTGGCCAGTTCCTACAAGGAGGGGCATTTTCTGGGAGAGTGCACCTACTTTGATAGTGCCCACATTCTCCATATCTAAAACAAATAATTGGCCTCCTAGGCCCATTTCCAAAGTTATTCCTCTGTCTAGGGTCATAAGTGTTACCTTGGTTGGGTGCAGCCGCCATCACATTTGCTGGTGGTAGGGGTCCTCCTTGTGTCCAATATGTTGTTGCAGGCATTCCTCTTGATTGGCATTCCTGGGCCTCATGCCCAGCTTTCCTGCATAATTGGCAAGTCACACTTAACAGAGCACATTCACTTACTATATGACCTTGCTTGCTGTACATGGTACACCAGATTCCACTCTTGATGCCACCCCCTTTGAGTTCCAGCAACTCTTGTCGTAGTTGAGCTAATTCCTCTGCTTGGGTTTCCTCCTCCTTTTGGATCTTTAATGCCTCGATCTCCCTCCTCAACTAAGTAACAACATTCTCCTCCTCCTTATGGGGCTTATTCCTTTTTAAGCCCTCCAGCTTCTTCCTTAGCTGGATTATTGGATCCTCCATTTATGTAGAATATGGTAATTGCGGAGAAGTTGCTCCATATTGTTGCCTTATCTATTCCAATCGTGTAGCTGTGTTGATGAACTCCTCTATGGAAGCTGTGGGCAACACTAATTCCTTTATTTTGCATTGTGTGGTCACTGGAAGTGGCTTAGCTAACCATTTCTTAACAAAAAACTCATGTGGAGGATTTGGCAACTTAGCCATTAGTGCTTTAGCCCTAGTCACAAACTCTGGGAACTTTTCACCTGGACCCAATCTCAAATTTTCTAGTTCTTCTATGATGATTTCTGTAGTATTTCCATGCTGGAATTGATTTTTGAATGCATCTTTCATTAAATCCCAAGTTGTAAAATGGTTCTCCGCAAATTGGCTGAACCATTTGTTTGCTAATCCTTCTAATGTGGCAGGGAAGAGTATCAAAAAGGCATCCTCCCTACCCATTAAGCCTCTAGTTTTGCATAGTGCCAAAAACCTTCTAATATGCTCGTCCGGATCTTCCTGAGCTAGGCCTTTGAAGGAAGGAAATTTTATATTTAATCTTGATAGTAAGGTTTCCAAGTCTACCTGTCCTGCCATGCTCTTTACTGATGAGGTTGAAGATAATGGACTAGAGGATCTTCTAACAACCTTCCTTCTTATTTGCTTGCAGGTGACCCTCAATGTTTGGGACCGGGTTGCGGTCAAGAGATATTCATAGTCCACTTAATATGAGACACTTGATAAGAATATTTACCTTTGGGTTAATGAAGTTGCATTGTAGTACTGTCGACACTTGATCTCTTCTGTACTTTGCACTTGGTTTCTCCTAAACTCAAATCTCTTTGGAGGTCCCATCGAGTGTGCCAACTTTTGTTGGGAGATTCTTGGACAAGAAGGGATTTGAGTGTTTGTAGGAGAAAAGGGAAGACAAAAAGAAGAATACACACTGGAAGCCTATGTTGATTGATTATAATAAGACAAATACAATGTTGAAGCACAATACAATCCAATGCGTTTGTGCAAAATCCTGCAGAGTACTCAATTACAAAATACCAAATACCCAAGGGACTTGTTGCTGCCGGCCTCCTCTGCACCAAACCTCCACCTTCTCCAAGCCTGCACTTGTGCACATCTTGCACCAAGCTTTCACTAACGGGGAGGGATGGGTACCTTCTGTCGGCACGTGCACACTTCAATAAGACCTTGGGATCCTTGGGGGACTAGCTTAGCACTTCTCTGCACACTTCCTTGTTCACTCTTCATGCACACCTTGCACTTCACTTCTCTGCCTCGCACACTGGTGTCTCTTGCATTTCTCTTTCTTGCCTTCCTTAGACTATGCTTACTCTTGCTTACACTAGCATGGTCCAAGAATAGTCCTTGCCTTGATTTGAGTGTCAATTCACGTACACTCCTAACTGCAAGAGTATCTTGGTCCTCACTTAAATGTCCCAAGATTGTCTTTTCAAGTGGTAGCCAACGAATCCCTGTTTTGTCCTGTAGTGAATTTAGCTTTAAACAAAAATTTTAATTGGGGTGGCATACTTTCACTTCTACGTACGTTGCCTCTTCACATACCTTTACATTTTCCTTTTAAGTCTTCACTTTTGCACATAAGAGAGGGTTCACCTGAACCTTCAAAAACACTTTAAAAAACACTTTGAACCTTAGGGAAATTAGAGAAATACCTCTGCAACTTGCAACCCACTTTCTCCAATTTACCCTTTGTGGACAATTAACTGTGCACTACCTGTGCACTTTGACACCTGCACTTTAGCACTTTGACTTTGCACTTATTGACCTTGACCTTGTTGACTTTGACCAATTTGACTTTGACTACATTTGACTTTGACCAATATGACTTTTATGGGCTCAACATAATCCTTCTCTTTTTATCATGGTATAATTTAGCTCAACCACATTCAACTTCCTACTTGTGCAAACAATTGGAATTCCAATGTTACATTCACCATCAAGTTGTCCTAGCACACACCGAATAGCATAATTGGATGCATCCACATGAACATGGAATGGATTATTCCAATATGGTGTATTCAAAATTGTTGTTGCACATAATCATTTCTTGAGCTAGTTAAAAGAGTCATCACACTTTTTGGTCCACTTGAACTTAGTTAGACGATTGCATAAAGGTTTTGCAATTATGGCATACATGTGGATAAAGTGTCCATAGTAGCCATAATGTCCCATGGAAGCTTGTACTTCCTTGACATTCTTTGTTCTAGGTAGTTCCACAATGGCTCTAACCTTATCCTCATCTATTGATATTCCATTCTTTGACACTATGTGTACTAGAATCTTGCCTTGCCTTACCATGAAAACACATTTTTTTGGGTTAAAAGAAATATAGTATTCTCTACATTTGTCAAAGATTCATTTCAATTCAGGGCTATGTGTTTGTCTAATGTTGGAATGAGCACACAAATCATCAACATAGTCTTCTAAGTTCTTGCTCAAGAACTCCTTGAACACATGACACATTAGCCTTGGAATGTAGCAAGAGCAATGGTGAGTCTGAAGGGCATCACATGACATGCAAAAATACCCCATTGTGTGGCAAGCACCATCTTATGTTGGTCCTCTAGGGCAATAGCTACTTGATTGTAGCCAAAAAATGCATCACGCAAGCTATAGACTTCCTTGCCTGCTACTTGTTCTAACAAATTATCAGTGATAGGAATCGAATAACCATCTCTAATGGTGGCTACTATAACTTCCTTCAAGTTAATGCACACACATGTAGCTTTCCATTATTTTTGGGCACTACCACAATGGGGGATACCCATTTAGTGTTTACAATCTCATAGATAAATCTAGCTTGTATCAAACGATCAATTTCCTCCTTGATATTAGTTGCATAATTGTCATTATATGTGTATGGTTTTTGCTTAGAAGGTTTGGCTTCTAAAGACATCGGAATCCTATGGGAGCAAATGTCTAGGTCTACGCCTTTCAAGTCCTTATAGCTTCATGCAAAAACATCTCTATATTATCTCAACAATGCACTTAACTCTTCCTCTTCCTCTTTTGTCAAATCATGTCCTATATATGTACATCATTCTTCATTATCTTCTATTGTCACAAAAATTTTCTTAGTTTCCTCTTTGTTGTTGTATGGCACTCTTGTGATTGCTTCTCTATTACACATCTCTATCATGACCTTCCAATCTTCTCTTTCATATTTCTTGAACTTTTCTACGACTTCAAAGGGGATCTCTTCTTTTTCTAGTGTGGTTATTGGTTTTTCTCTTTTCTTCTTCTTGTATATTATCAATGTCTATTCTTCTTTTGTTCTTTCCTCGTCTTGAGTTTTGACCTCTATTAAATAGAGGTGCTCTTCCTACGAACCACAAAAAGGCTCCATGAGGATGGATTCTTCATCTTTGTCACTATCTTCCTTTGGTGTACTAATGCTTGGTTTACACTTTTTGATAATCGACTTACACATGATTGGTTTTATGATGAAAACTAAAATTTCATATCCATCTTCATCAAAGTGGGGAGTCCAATGTTCTTTGTTGAATATGATATCCATGGTGGCTAGAAAGTCTACCCAATCTTGGGATCTTGGATTGATCGATGGTTCTCCTTAGCACCAATATCTCTAGTATGTTGAAGATGAGCTTGTATTTTTCATAGGAATACTCTCTAGCAAAGAGGTAGATCATATCTTATCCCTCTCCTTCATTTCTATTGGAAAAAATCTTTCCTCTACATGTATAAGTAAGTATGTCTTCTAACGGAAAAGCAAGGCACTGTCCTACAATGTCACACATCAAGAAGCGCACACTGATAGAGTTGAAGCCCATTGGAGATCTCCATCTACAGCCCATCCATAGGCCACTAGACTCATTTTTTATTGCGATGTTGAATTTCTATAGAATGGATGTCCAATATCTGCTTTGATGGATTGCTTCTAGTTTCGTGGTGATGACCTTAAACATGAAGTCTGTAATTCCTTCTAGTAGCTAGAAACATGAAGTCTGTAATTCCTTCTACAGCATAGAAAGCTTTCAAAGGTATAGTTTACAAGTTTACAAATCATTTCGAAGCAAGATGTCTCAAAGCCCATGTCATCTGTGTACATGGTTCCACAACAAACATGAAGCCTGTAACTCCACCTACAGCATGGCAAGCTTTCAAAGGTGTAGTTTACAAGTTTAAAAATTATTTAGAAGCAAGATGTCTCAAAGCCCATGTCATCTGTGTACATGGTTACAAATTATTTAGAAGCAAGATGTCTCAAAGCCCATGTCATCTGTGTACAATCATGACTATTGTTTATGGGCTCTACTACTTGCCATTTTCACTTTTGCAACAAAATAGAACTGGTTTAAGAAACAAAGGTACAATAGAAGGGGACTAGTGCCCACGGGACCCCCCAAATCCCACAAAGCAGGGGAAGCTTGAATGAATCCTAGGTTGCATTACAGAGAAGGTTAATCACCCTCTCATCGCCCTCATGCGGGGCCCACTTGGGTTTGAGCTTGTTGTTGATCAAAAGGAGGACTTGATGGTGCCTGAAGGGGGGGGATTTCTTACTGTTAACAATCCTTTTGCCAAGGAAGAATAGTGATTTCTCAATCGACCACTCCCTGGGGGGATCGCCGAAGTTGAGAGCACACCTCTCCCGCCAAATTTTCCACAAGACTTCCCCTCTGATGGCGTTCTAGAGTGTCGCAGAGCAGCCGATCGCTTCTCCCAAAAGGACTTGTTTCCAACTAAGCTGTTCTTGAAGTCTGATTTTCATTCCAACCGTCTGCCAGATTCTGTAGGAGTTGGGGCAAGTAAGGAAGATGTGTGGGACATCTTCGATAGCCCGGTGGCAGCGTTTGCACCAAGGAGGAATCCCACAAAGTTTGCTAGCCTTATGGTTGGTCCAAATTCCTCGATGAAGAATTTGCCATAAGAGGACAAACTTCTTAATCTCTATAAGGGGGTGCCAGATACCCATGAATTTCATGTCCCACCGAAGCCGCGTCCAAGACAGGCACCACTTCTTGTTGAGGCTGATCTGGTGGTCAGCCGTTTCTTTGATGTTCGGGATTTTGAGTAGGCTATTTCCATTGTGCCATTTGAAACCAAGCGAGATCGGTGTGTCGTGTCCCATGAGAAGGCGAGTCTTGTGACGATCCCATGCGAGGCATCTGCTTTGCAAAGTGTTCCATTCTTCGTAGGAGATGTTTATGCAAGGGTCAATATCCTCGAAGTTGATCCGGGAGAGTAGGCTATTGCCGAACTTCCTTTATATTAAAAAAAAAAATAGAACTGGTTTATTTGTATATCTTCTTATTCACTACAAATTTTGTTGCATATTGAACCTTGTAGTTTGTGGGAGTTGTGTTTTATATGCAGGGTTATTTCAACATGATGATGCACAAAAAGATACCTTTTTCTTGTATTCAATAAAAACCAGAAATATGGCTAAAAATATACCCAAAGGCTCTTAGTGCTTTGTAATCATTCCTACACATGTAGGTCTAAGCATGAAATTTTGATTAATGTGAAAGAATTAGACACCCCTTGATAGAAGGGAAGGACCTTTCCCAAACATCTTTTCTATGTTGCATTACAAATCTTTTCAACAAGTGCCTCTACAACAAAGTAAAAAAAACTACGAAAAACAACTTGCAAGTGAATGACAAAGCAAAAAAAAGATGGAGTCAAAGATGAAGCAACACCAACAATAACAAGCCACCTTTCATCCCCTTTGTACCATCCTCATCTACATAGGGAAGGATTTGTACCACCCATGGGTTTGTTGAAGGAAGGATATAAACATTGTACCGCCTTCTTTGTACATGGGAAGGAAACATATTTTTGTACCACCCTAGCTTAGTTGTGAGGAAAGGATAATTCTTAAAGAGCTATGTACAATCAAGTCCAAAGGGGGGATTGTTGGAGATGAGCTTGTATTTTTCATAGGAATATGCTCTAGCAAAGAGGGAGATCATATCTTATCCCTCTCCTTCATTTGTATTGGACAAAATCCCTCCTCCACGTGTATAAGTAAGTGTGTACCTAAGTCAAGAAGTCTTAGGGACTTGTGCCAAAGAGACTAAATCTCATTTGCCACACAAGTGCATATAGTGGAGAATTGACACACGCTTATTTGTCAATCAGATGAAACGACCTAACCAAGTGTATGAGGACATGTGCACACATGATGGGGAATGAAGTGGTTCATCTTGCATCGCGAACCAAAGCTTTTGCTTCTCCATATGCTTGCGCACAAACCTTGACTACACAGAGTGAGTTCTCCTCCCAGCCATCGTCCGAGTTCCAACTCTAAATATGAGAATATGAATATTCTCCATCTATCTTCTACATATGTGATAAAGAATCCATAAAGTGCCAATCACATAATGTGACATTAACATATGACGTGACATTTCCTTCCCCTTGAAAGCATTTTCGTCCTCGAAAATGTAGATGAAATGTCCGTAATGGTAGAAGAAAGTGCTCGGACACCCCTAAACCCCATGTACTCTATGTACATGGTCATCTCTGTGTATTGTTTCCCATATCCTTCCCCTTAAGAAGTCTCATATGAGATGATCTCAAAGGTGGGAAACCGTCTGAATGATGCCTACTATCTCCCATATACACTCCACTTTCCAAACTATCACTCCCATAACATACAACATCATCCAAATGACCTAAGTCCATATGATGTATCCTCTATGGAGTAGTAGTAAGACAAGCAAGTGTAAGGTGCCAAGTTTATAAATTCCTCCTTAACTTATCATTTTGATGAATCTAATGATTCCCCTAAGAAGTGCAAACACCATACTCTCAGTATATATACTTTTTCCCATCCATCCGTAGCTATTGCACCTCCTTTTCCCTCTTCCAAAATGGGAATTTCTTAGATTTAGGTGCTGAAATTTTTGTCAAACTGTGATGGAAGGGAGTATTGTGGAGCTCCAAACTCCCATCATACTGAGGTATATTTTAGATTTCTTGGTTGTATATGGAATTAAACACCCTAGACTATAGGTGTGCATGATTTTCCCTACCAAACTAAGAAAAATCCCACTTCATATCCCTTCCCCAAGATGGCTACTTATCCAAAATAGCTCCTGAGATTCATGTGAAAACCATGAACATGGCCATTTTGGAGATACCCAAAACTTGGCCTTCTTGTATTTTGGAGGGAATCCTTGATCCTAGATGAGAGTATGTACCTCATACTCTCCGTACATGTGATTTGCCTCAAAAAGCTTTGCCTAAAGCCTTTCCTTTCTCTTTCTCGAGACCAGAATATTACAAAATCTCCTATAGATGAGATCAAGACTCCATCCATACGAACGGCCAAAAGCCTAGTGGCTAAGTACATGGGCCTTTGATGAAGACATCGTGTGTTCAAGTCTTCGGCAGCATGCAATGAGCACAGACTTCAGGGCTTATCTTACATTGAACTTTAATCATTCCTAAATGCAATCTCTTGTAGCTCCAACTCTTCCAAAAGTCATAAGCACTTTTGAACTTGTACACCTCTGAAGGGTCCGGCCGACAGCTACAAATGTCAATATATTTGTTTAGCAGCACTCCTCCAATGTCTAAAGCATATGGGCAGTTGGATAGTCCATGCGCCTTGCAAGCTGGTCGCCTGAGTTCGAAGCGCGCGAATGTATGCCCAAACTCGATGCTCTGATACCAAAATCTTGCATCGCGAACCAAAGCTTTTGTTTCTCCATATGCTTGCATGCAAACCTTGACTACATAGAGTGAGTTCTCCTCCCCGCCATCATCCGAGTTCCAACTCTAAATATGAGAATATGAATATTCTCCATCTATCTTCTACATATGTGATAAAGAATCCATAAAGTCCCAATCACATAATGTGACATTAACATATGATGTGACAGTTCAGCTTATATGCAGGAGAAAAAACTAATCAACCTCTCTAACTCACTCAAATACTGAAAGTATCTGTTGTGATACCACTTACAGTAGTTTTCACTAAATCAAAGATTTCTCATGGCTTGAGGGAATTTCCTAAGACTTTGAAGAAGAAAAATATGCCCATTAATTTGAAAATTTTGGGGCTTCCCTTTTGTGCCTCTTTGTTCTGCAACATTCTCCTTCTCTTTGTCTTTGTTGTCCCTTGACAGGCTTTACTTCTTGTCTGCAGCTTGTCTAAGTCTTCTGAATACACGCACCCAGTGGTCGAAGAAGCAACAAGGACTGCCAGACAACTGGTTATCTTATTCACAGTATGTCCTTTGCTTTTGTTTGCCCCTTGATATTCCTTATATCACAACTCTGGGTTGTTGTATTAAGTCGGGCTATCACGCATGCCATCACTGGTTAAGAATGTGGTATTCTTAGTCACCCTCTCAACTTTTCAGCCTTTGCCTCTTTCTAGCTTTTGGTCTTCTGATTTGTTTTTGTCTTCACACATCTGACCCTATTGCATTGCTTTGAGCCTGTTTATTTTCTGCCATCGCACGCTATCAATGGGAGGATGATTACCTGCCAAGTATTCTCTTGCACTTCTTCATGGATACTTCCTGGCCCTGGTCTGTCCTTCCCATGAAATGTCCTAGTTGTTGTTATTCTTTAATTCCATTCCTCAGGACCTCGATGTTTGGCGTTGTTGCCTAATGTGTGCCCCTGCGGGGCTTTGGGCAGAGGGTGGTTCTTTTGCTTTATAATTCTTCATTCTTTACTGAGCAGTTTTGTTTTTTGATTTTCTTCTTCTTTTCTTCTTGCTTGATTCCCCTTCCACACGTCCCTCCTCCTGAACTCTATCGTCCCCAACAGGCTTTTTGTGGCGACGTGAGTATGTTTGTATGGCAGCTTGCTCTCGTTGATTAAGCAAATTGGCATGACATATCATGAATTCTTTCCACTGGCTTGACTTCACTCCATCTTCTGGTGCTTGTCGGTGATGAAACTTGTTTCATAAGCTACCAATCTTGCATTAAGATTTGAAGTCAATTTTACAAAAATTTCTGAATCAATTTCAAAGAAGCCAGTAAAAAATGCTTCTTCAAAAGTCTACATATACGTACTCAGCAAGAACATAAGCCATGAATAGTATGCCATAAGGGTTAATCGGCTCGGGATAGTTGAAAGATCGAAAACAAGTGCTTCGGATCCTTGTGTAATGCCGATGAAGTTCAAAAATGTATATTTTGCATGCTGGAAGACTTTAATACATGTAAGTAGCATGCTGAAAATCTTATTAATCATTTTGACCACCAAATCCGGTACACTTGCATATCTAGCAATCCAAAATTCCATGGTTTTCACCATGTATTCTTCTATTGGTAAGTAATTATGCGGTGGACTTGGTAATAGCAGATAATTTAGCCATTGATTATTTGTGCTACCCTGGTGCTGTCCTTCCCAAAAATGCAACCAGGAGCGTCTGCGGGGTACTGGACAAAAAGATGGATTCACCTAAAGTGCATATGGCAATGCTTCCCATTGTACCCACAGTGTAGGGTTCTTTTCCAAAAGTTTTCTCCTCCATATCTGATCAACCCTTTCGAATTCTTCTTGAGTATAGTTGAAAGTATTATTGTTGAACTAGAGGTTGTTGTTAGGCTCCTTATTTGTCATGGTCTTTATATATTGCCGTGTTTGCTCTTTAAGGAGTCCATATGGTACACTCAATGGCTTCGATATTTGTTCCAAATTTTTGCTTTCAATCTGAGCTTCCTTCATGATTTGTATTAATTGATCTTCAAATTCTGCAGTGAGTTATGACACCAGTAGTGCCCTCTCATGTCCGCTCAGTTCTGCAATATCCCGATGATTACGTTCAAATTGGATCTCCATTTCCTCCCTTATTGGCAAATGATGTAAGGGGGGAGAGAAAGGATGTACCTCAATCTCCTCAGTAGTCACTATGGATTTTGGAACTACGTGTGTCCCCTCTGTTGCCTTCTGCTCTAGTCGTTCTTGTAGCTGCTTTATTAGCTCATCCTTCTGCTTGAGTTCTTCATTTTCCTTAGAAATCATTTCCCTCTTTTTGAGAATTTCTTCGGCTACGATAGCAAGTTGATCAGTGTCTTCTTTACATTGTGCCATATATCTATTCTCCACCCTTTTCCATTTTGTCCTTAGAGCCGCGGTATCCTCCATATACCTCTTTTCCCATTCGGCAATGACTGCCTGCTCCTGCTTGAGCTGATCTTCGTACTTGGCTATCTTTTCTTCCATTTCCTCTATGTTTGTTATTGGTACTTCTTGAGCCTCTATAGGTTGATTACTCAGGAGGGATGTCATCAGCTCCTTATTTCTGTTCCTTAAGTTCTTTGCCTCATCCATGTATATCTTAATTTGAGATTCCAATATTTTGCTTCTTGCATTTATCCGCGTCTTCTCAGTCTCACTAACCTCATATTTCTTCTGTAACTCCTGTAGTTCTTTTAATTTTTCATTTTCTATCTCTAAAGTTTTTCACTACTGCTTGGCCTCTTGAACTTCATTTTCTTTGTGTGTTATGTGCTCTTTTGCTAGCCTTAATTGTGTTGAAAGGTTCTTACCCATTTCATGAAGTTCATGCTTTTCTTGCATCGCTTTGTCATAGTCCTCATCGGCCTCAAGCATCAACTGTTGCATATCCATAGCAGTTCTGATCATATCTTGCAACACTTGCTTGAGCTGAGCGCCATCGACATTCAACCACGTTTTTGGAATGCTTGGAGCTTCTCTTGTGTGTAGATCCTTTCCGTGCTCCACATGGATAGTCTCATTATGTGGTTGTCTGATTTGTAGTTGTACTTCTGGTTCTTTGCTTTCTTCTTCTATATTGATAACTTTCGTGGCACTTCCCTGAAATGTGATGTCCATTGGGGAGGGTTCTGCCACAACCCTTATTGGAGTGAAGGGTTCTAATTCTTCCACCGTAGCTTCTTTTGGTTCTTCCTTTCAATTCTTGAATGAACCTTCTCCCATAAGCTTAGTCTCTTGGATTTGAATTGTTGAGGTCTCATTTATTTTGATGACATGGATTCCTTCTTAGGGTACCTCTTTGCCTGCGGTGTCTTGATTGGGGTTGATGGGGTTGTCATTCACCTTCATGCCCTCTTCTTCTGCATTGTAGTTCACTTCATTTAATTCTTCCCATTGTCCATCGTCTTTGGATTCACTTCGAATGTCCGTATTTAATAGGGAGTTGTCAAGCTCTTCGTGTGTATCTAAAGAGGAGCTTGCATTGACCAACCCTAATTCTCTATATCAATGTACCTTGGTTGACCCCTTGTTTCGTTCCATGTCTTGTTGGGTCTGCTGGTAATGGTCCCCTTGCACTGGTAGATTAACTTGGCCTTCCGTATATTGGTGTGTGTCTTTCAGAGCTCGTGTTAAGTCTTCTTCTGTAATTGGTCGGTGCTCTTCTATTCTTTTCTTTGGGAGCAGGTGTACCCTTTTTGTAGCTGGAACTTCAGTTTCTACTTGGATTACTTCCCTTAATCTCTTTGTACCTCTCATTTTGGGTTGAGAGCTAGTTTCTGCCTCCTCAACATTCTTGACTCCTTTATTCTTTCTTGGGACTGTGGCGACCTTGGCATACTTAGCCATGGCAGTCGATGAGGGTATTTCTCGGACGTGCTCTCTAATACCTAAAGCATGATAGATCAATATGGCCAGAGCTACACTGCCGTTTAGGAACTTCTTGTGATTCCACTGCTTCTTTGCCTCAAATAGTCTTTCCTGTATGTATGGAGTCAGATTAATTTGATTTCCAATTTGTTTGATTGTGTGTGATAGTAGTTGGACAATGATCTTCTGAGGAGCAGTGTATCGATGCATGTTAGGGAAGCAGAAGTGCTGATGAATGATTCTGACTTCTTCTTCTATGTCAACTCAATTGATGTCAATAAATGTTCTAGTTTTTGCCCCTTGACTTTCTTCTTTCAATACAGTAGTTCCATCCTTCTCCCATCCAAAAGCTTCTTTAATTAAATCATGCGTAAACTGAATCACGACCCATTCACCTACTGCATCCATGACTCTGGCTTCTAGCACCAATGGATCATGTAGTGCTGGATGTACTCATCACTTGCGTGCATCTTTGAAAGTCAGGTTTGTAGGTCGGTAATTCAAAATATTTGTGTATACCCACTTTCTTCATGATGTCAATTGTAGATGGAAGCTCATGCACCATTTTAAAATCTTGGGCCATAACTGGGAACTGATGATTTGTATCCATGATTTTGATGGTTACCAGGAAGAGATACTCCCCAGCCGGTTGATCTTCTCTAAACGAGTGTCCCTTGGCTTTAGTCACACTTTGTGGAGGAAATTCCATCACTTCTTCCTGAATTGTTGCTTCAGAATCTTTTGAAGCCATCTACACTTGTAATGAAAAGTGCATTAGCTTCAATAGAACATATAGCAATTGTGTTGTGCATTGTAGTGACATTTTGTCGTTTCATCACTCCGTTCCCGTTGCTTGTATAAGTGAGATCTCTTACCACATATTTTTCTTTTCTTTTCTAAAAGAAAACAAGGATTACTATAGCCGAAGCATTTGTTTATGTACATAGTAGGTCCATTCCTATGGAAGTTGAAGCTATGACCTATTCCCCATTGGAAAATGTGCACCACTAATTTTATTACGTTCATCAAGTGTCGAATGCCTGGCCTCGTAATGTGGCCCTATTATGCATGCTTTAGGTGCATTCAATACTTCATGAGTGCAATTGGGAGCCTGATGGTTCTCTTGTTTAGGTTAATGTGCTTTCTTTGGTTCCATATCCACTAGAGCATTGTAGTATGAGCTCTCCTCCTCTCATCATGTCGCCTTTTCCTTCGTGTAGCTTCATGAATCGCCGGCATCTACTTAACTACACTCTTGATTTCCCCATGTACTTGTTTGGTCTTGTTTGGTCTCGCACTGCTGGCTCGTCGAAAGGCTGTTTCTTTTTGGTTGTCGATTTCCTGTCATGCTACTTGTCGAGCATTTTTTGGAATCCATATCTGGCGATGGTTCCTTTGTGCCGCTATTAATGACTTTTGGAGCCAAACTCTCAGCAGATTCCTTGATTCTGGTCTTTGTGATGAGGAATTCGTATTCGTCTATGCCTTCTGATTAGGATTGATGTTTGTTTGTGTTGCTCCCCCTGATCCGTTCATTTGGTCCTTGCAAACCCATTTGAAGTTGACCTTTCCTGGATGCGAGTATTTGATGGTGGTTTTCCAAAGGTGATCGTTCTGTCATGTGAGAAATGCTAAGAGTGTTGATCTCCTTGGTGTCTTTCCGTTCATCAATTGAATAGGATGAATCCACATTTGCCTTGGATATGTTAGGGTTTGAACTTTCTGCCTCTTTCAGATTTCTTTCTGATTGGGGCAAGAATCATGTTCTACGTGCTCTTCTTTGAGTTCTTCCACACTTTCGATGGCTTCCGATTTCTGTGAGGGCTTCTCCCCTAACAGACTAAAAATTTCCTTGTGCCCTATCTTGGTTGAAATGTATCCTTGCGCTAGGTGGATGCTTACTTCATTCTCAATGATCCAGTCTTGCCCTAGTATTAAATTCTCTATGAGGTCCTTATCTTTACACATTAAGACTTGTTCTTCCATAGAGGAATTTCCTACGTGGAGGGATACAGTAGTTTCTCCAATGCATCCTATGACTTGACCTCTTATACCTAGCATCTGTGCCTTAGTAGGAGTGATGCTCGCGTGGAGAGGCATGATGATTGTATTCTACACGCAACTAAGTGCTGCTCCTCAATCTATTAAAGCATCTATCAATTGGTACTCTATCTTGCCAATCCCTAGATTCAAGTAGGGTTTAGATATGCTATGATTCCACCAATTGGAATGATGGACATGATGGTTGGCCATGGGAATAGGCTCTTCACCTAGTAAGTACCATTCGTCTCTTTGCCTAATCCACTCTTTCTGTTTCTTAATATGTTCCAAGGTTTCTTGTCATGCCTCTTCTCTAATCCATTCTTCCTCTTTCTTCCTATTTTGCACACCTACCGCGACTTGCTAACATTTGATCCGTCAATGGCTCCATGAACCGTTTTACTCTACATTCACTTATGTAGTTAGGAAGAATATCTCCATCCAAAGTGGCTAGATTAACTGATCCACTTGTCGAGATCCTATTAATGATTAGAGGTCCATATCCACGTTCTTGTAACTTAGCATGTTGCTTCAAGGTGTAGACCAGGACTAGGTCTCCTTCTTTTAGTCCTTTTTCTTTTATGTGTGCATCATAATACGCCTTTTGCCTTCTCTTGGCCGCATAGATTCCTGCGACAGCCTGCAACCGAATTTCATGCAGCTTCTCGATTTGGTCTAGTTGTTGGGATAATTCATGCCCGGTCCATTCTTGTTGCTGGGCTACTCTCAAGGTGGATACCAAAAAATCAATTGGTAGAATTGTGTTCTGTCCGTATACTAGATTGAATGGGGTAGTTCCAATGGCAGTCTTGTACGCGACTCGAAAGGCCCAAATTGCATGATGTAATTCTTTTTCCCAGTCCGACCTCCCATTATTGACAATCTTTGTCAATACTGTGCACAACACCTTATTGGAACTTTCCGCTTGACCATTGGCTTGGGGGTGGTATGAGGCTGATTTTTTATGGATCACTAAAAACTCATTCATTAGAGGCTCTATCACTTCATTAATGAAGTGCGTTCCTCAGTCACTCACAATCTCAATTGATAATCTGAAACGAGTGAATATAAGCTCAAAAAGAAACTTCGTAGTGGTTTGAGCATCATTTTTTCTAGTAGCCTTTGCCTCTACCCATTTTGTCAAATAATCGGTGGCTACTATGATATATTCTGCATGAGACCCTTTGGATGGTGGGTTAATGGGTCCTATGAAATCAATACCCTAAGTTTTTCTGCCCACTTTGGACACACTTCTAGATTAAACAAATAAGTGTCTGCCAATTCATCTGGTACTCCACTTGGTGGTTCTCCATGTGTTAACCTAGAAAGGTGATCTGCTCTTACATGGGTATTTCCCTTTTTCACTATTACTTCGAAGTCGAACTCCATCAATAGTAGAAACCATCTTACCAATATTCCCATGTTACATGGCTTATTGACTAGGTACAATAAGGCCTTGTGGTCTATGAAGAACTTGAAATTGTTAGCTAAGAGATAGTGTCTAAATTTCTTCACTGCATAAACCATTCCTAATCCCTCTCACTCCGTAGTTGTATAGTTCCTCTCAGCTTGATTTAATTGTCTACTCGCATAGGAAATTGGGTGATCTAACTTTTCTTCATCTGTCGGTTCAGTTAAGATAATCCTATCGCGTAATTAGAAGCATCCACATGAATATGAAAAGGCTTGTTCCAATTCGGTGTTTTCAGAATTGGGGTTGATTTAAGTCGCTTCTTTAACTCATTGAACGCCTTCTCGCATTCCTTTGTCCATGTGAATTGAGTAAAAAGTCCATACAAGGGTTTGGCGATTATGGCATACATGTGGATAAATCGATGGTGGTAACCACAATGTCCCATAGATGCTTGCACCTCTTTTGCATTCTTAGGTCTAGGAAGCTCCAAAATAACCTTAATCTTGTCTTCATTGGTGGATATTCCATTTCTAGAGACTGTGTCCTAAGATCTTCCCTTGTCTTACCATGAAGACACACTTCTCTAGATTCAGGCAGACTCTATATTGTCGGCATTTATTAAATATCTTCCACAGTTCAGGAATGTGGTCTTGTCTTTGATTTGAATATATACATAAGTCATCTACATACACTTCCATGCTCTTCTTCAGGAATTCTTTGAAAACATGACACATCAATCGTTGAAAAGTAGCAGGCGCATTAGTGAGTCCAAAAGGCATCACTCGGAAAGCATAGACTCCCCATTCAGTCGTGAATGCGGTCTTATGTTGATCCTCAGTAGCAATGGCTACTTGGTTGTATCCAGAGAATCCGTCTAAGAAGCTATAGACTTCTTTTCCTGCAACTCTTTCCAATAGATGGTCAGTGATGGGTAAAGGTTAGTTGTCATGTATAGTGGCTGCATTGACCTTTTTCAAGTTAATGCATACTCTGAGTTTTCCATTCTTCTTGGGCACAACCACTAGTGGTGATACCCACTTCGTGTGCTCTATTTCATAAATGAATCCTGTTGCTAGTAGTTTGTCTATTTCTTCTTTAATTTTGGCAGCATAGACCTCATTGTATGTATAAGGGCATTGTTTAGATGGTTTTGCCTCCGTCGTCATTGGTATTCTATGAGAGAAAATCAAGGGTTCCACACCCTTGAGATCCACGCGAATACATCTCGATATTCTCAGATCAATTGTATTAATTCTTCTTCCTCCTCAGTTGACACATCTTTACCTATGTATGTACATCTTTCTTCTCCATCTTCCACTATTACTATGATTTTTTTTTTTGCTCTTTGTTATCATATGCTTCTCCTTCTCTAGCCTCTCACTTAGGCATTTGGATGGCTATCTTTCTCTCTTCTACTTCGTACCTTTTAAAATGATCCGGAACCTCAAAAAGATCTCGATTTGGTTTGATTTTACTCATGCTTTCCTCTTGCTCTTGTACTATGGGGGCGGCTTCTATTGTCAAGATCTTGGTTGGTTCCTGCTTCTCTTTGGTTCAAATGGTGTCTAGATAGCTTTCTTCTAAATCAAATTTTGGTTCCATTTCTATACTCTCATATTCCTCTTTCCACTCTTTTTCTAAGATTTCCCCTGCTTCTACTTCTTGAAGGACAACCATGTACAAATTTACATCATAGCCTTCTTCGTCTATGCATTCGTTCATTGTTAGAACTTCCTCATTCACACATACGTCCAAGGTGGCTAAGATTTCCATCCATCCATGCGGTTCAAAGGTTTCGTCAGGTAGTTAGGATGTCCTATTGGCCACAGCTCCCTTTTATTGTCCTCCTTCTTGGCTTCCTTACACATCCATAATTGGGCATCCTCATACTTCCATGATTGATCGCTTGATCCAGCGCTATCAATAGATAGGTCATCTTCCTCCTTGTCTATGGTATTCCACTGTAATGGGGGTACATCTCTATATGAAAATGTATGCAAGTTTATCTTGGTAGTATTTCCTTGATGTTGCAAGGATAATGAATCTCGTCCCCAGTCTTGCACGATCCGCATTTGTCTCATGAAAGGTCGTCCTAATATCATTTCGTAATTGTTAGCATTTTTTAACTTACAAATGGCTAATGTGTGTTCAAATCCAACTCCACAAGTGGTTAATTTGATCCTTTATAATATTCCTAAGGGTTTCTCCACATGACCGTCTCCTAATTGGAGCTTCATGTGTGTGGGTCGTAAGGCAGGCTTTCCCCATTTCTCCCAAATCTCCTTGGTGGCAACTCCTACTCCTGCTCCTATGTCTAGTATAGCCTTGGTCATGTACCCATTGTAAGTGACAGGTAGACATGTTGTATTTTTGTCTCCTTCACTAAACTCTCCCACCTTATCTATTGGGATTTGTATGGGTTTTCTTTTCCCTTGTTTTCCTTTAGGTCCTTCTCCTGTCCTAATTCTAGTTGACCTGCTAATTGGTTCCATATTTTCGGTTTAACCCGAAGTAATTCTTCTAGAGTCAGTTTGCATTGTACTTTCGTCTTCTTAAGTTCCGTTAGATTGTGTGAATTCTTATCTGGGTTTCCTTTTCCTTTTCCTTGTACTATGGGTGCTCGGATTATCATGGATTCCTTTTCGTATTCTCCCATGTAATTTGGTAGGGTTGAAATGCTCTATGCTTCTTCTCTATTTCGGTCTGGGTTTCGGTTGAGCTAGAATTGATCCTGGTTTCTCTGCTCTCGGATAAGTGGTGGAATGGGAACTTCTTCCCGAATCTCTAGTTCTTTATGCTCCTTACTGCTTCTTGTGTTTTTCTTATTTTCTTGACTTTTGTTTTTCATCCATTTTTCTTTGAGCTTTTCTCCTCTTTCCTTCCATTTTTGTGCTTTTATGTTCTGGGCATTCTCACGTGGGTCCTCTGAATCTTCTACTATCTGAATTTTGGGATTTACGGTTCTATTGTTCTCTTGTTCTCGATCCGGTTGTTTTTCCTTTCGTTCCTTTGTTTGAACTCGTGTAATTGCCTTTAAGGGCACGGTGTATTCCTTATCACCTCCAGGTGCTTCTATCACTTCAATTACATTAATAGGTGCAGTGTCTTGGACTTTGGTGGGATTCTTTGGGCAGTCTCTGAAAAGATGTTCCTTCCCGCAATCATTGCAATATCCTTCCCCAGTCCTATGAGGTGGTGGGTTGTAAGGTCGAGTACATTCTCTAATAAAATGATCTCCTCCGCATCTATAACATGGTCCTCTCGACCCAGGCAGTCTAATGGGTGGTCTCCCAGGTGTGGGTGCTTTGGGTGCAGTGTACATTAAAGTAGCTACATCTGTTCCATAAGCCTGATCATAGCCTTCATATCCATAGTATGTTGAATCATATGCTGGTTCATACTCCAACATGCTGGTTTCATAGGGATAGTAATCTCCTGGGGATAACTCGTATCCAGGGTTCACTGATTCTACATTGTTCATTGTTGAGGCTGGCACTATGGCTCTTTCCAAATTTTCTTTTGGCTGGGCATACTTTACAAGTACCACATCTTGGGGCTGCGATAGTTGTAGTCCTAACACTGGTTGGGGTTGTGGATGTTGTGCTTGCTCATATGGTCTCAGTGCTCCTAGTGGTGTTGGGTAGGGATTGTACCTGGGCATCTCTCTGCCTAGCTCTCTTGGTAGATATCTGTATGGTCGATACGGAGGCGGTTGTAGAGGTCGCGTCTGCCTATTGAATGGGCAGTTTTCCGTGGTGTGATTAGTGTATTTTTGTTCTATGTGACAATACAATGGAGTTCCTAGGTAATGTTTCCTATTGTAGGGGTACGTTTGAGGTACTCCAGCTCCTCCTCGGACGCACAAATGAGTGGGGTGATCTCCTCCACATAGAATACATCTTCATAACATAGGCACTCTTAAGGCTGGGTGTTGGTAATTTCTCTGTCCTTGGACTCATAATTTCTTTGCCACTAGCTCCGCTAATTCCTCCACATTATTGGAATTGGATGTAATTGTAATCCAAGAGTCTTTTGATTTAGTGGGGCTGGGTGTGCTCTTGAGATCCTTTGCTAGGTTGTCTTCTAGGTCGGTACACTCTTGAAGACACTCACTCAGGGTTTGTAATCTCTTCACGTAAACTAGCATTCTTAGAGTTCCATTTGTTAATCCATCCAAGAATAATGAAATCATTTTTTGCTGAGTGGGTCTCTCTACTGCTGGACATCTATCAACATACTGGTTGAACCTTCGCGCAGCTGTTTTCACGGTTTCATTAGGGTTTTGTTTGAAACTATGGATTAAAGACGCAGAATTGGGTTTAATCCCTCTCTTAGTGAATTCCCCAATGAATTCTTGAAAGAATTGCTCCATATCTCCAAATTGGTTGGGGTCTAATGGCTGGAACTAAGTCAGAGTCATTCCTGTGAGGGTGAGTTCGAAAGACTCATACTACACGAAGAAGTCGTCCACTTGTTCCACTCTTAGGACTTGTTTAAATTCAGCAATGTGATCATAAGGTTCTCTCAATCCGTCATAATGATTCCTCACACATTTGGCCACTTGAATAAGTCTCAATCTTCTCATTGGTTTTGGCTGTCTCTGCCTCTTGTTGGGCTCCAAAGGGGTTTTGAGAGGTGGTTGCCTGCTCTCTCTGAGGAAATACCGGTAATCCCATGTATTTCAGTCGAGCCCTGTCTATGGCATCTACCAGCCAATACCTTCTCTAGTTTTTATCTAGGTATGTTATTCTAGTCTCATCTTCCGGATCCTTTAGCTCATAAAATGTCATCGGACTTTCTTCTCTTCCTTGGGCTGGTGAGTCAGTTTGAAGCAACAAGTCCAAACCATGGATCAAATAGACTTCCAATAGGTAGTCGTCTTGAGGTATCAAGTCCCCTCTCAAGACTTGTGTCACCTGGGACTTGCCTTGAGGGGTCGTCACTAACTCCTCAGGGTTTGGTCTCCCCGAGTTTTCTTGTCCCACTAGCTCTCCCCTCTCATTGATCAAATCAGGGTATTCAATCACTATGTATATGTGGCCCAACTTGTCCATGTATGCTCCTCCCTCATACTTAATATCTGGTCTGGGCACAACTGTTGCATCCATGGAAGTCACCATCCTAGCCATAGATCTGTTTAATCCATCCAAGTAGATGGGGATGTCCTAGGCATTAGTAGAAACATACTATAAAGAAGTGTGATACTCTCCTTCTACAGTGGTCATGACGTTTCTTCTGGGAGTGGGACCCTGCATTTCTTTGGACGCCATGGGTATCTCCTCCTCTGATTCACTGGAGGTTTCTGAATAGAGTGAGCGGTGACTGACCTGGGTGGCACTTCCAACAGAAGATATAACACTTCTCTAGCTACTTAGCACCCTTCCTGACCTCAAGTTCATTCACCCTCCTGGGGTGCTCTAGGTCTCTAAAACTCTCCCTAAGTGGCTCCTCAAATGCCTCAAATTTACCTTTGAAAATGCTCCAGAAGTTCTGGGTGATACCGCTTTTAGCGATACTGCACCTGGTGATACTGCTCGTGAGGCGATACGATACCACTTCTCTAGGCGATATGATACTATGACAACAGGCGATACAATATCGATGTTGAGCACAATACGATACTGGCTACCCTGGCGATACGATACCTCAAGTGTGGATGATACGATACCGATTCTAGTCGCGATACGATACCTATGGAGTCCATGATACGATACCGAAAACCCCGATGATACGATACTTATGCACTGGGCGATACGATACCAGGAACTTTGGCGATATGATCCTAACATTGGGACGGTACGATACTAGATTTCCCCACGATACGATACCTGAGTGATGCACGATAGGATACTAGCAGTCACGCGATACAATACAGCAAAATCAGACGATACGATACCACCAACTTGCACGATACGATACTAGCAATCACGCGATACGATACAGCAAAATCAAACGATACGATACCACTTTTTGGATGATACGATACCAAAAAGGGTGACAATACAATACTGGATTTCGTATGCGATACGATACCACTGCAAGTGGCGATACGATACCACCAACTTGCATGATACGATACTAAAGTGGTATCACAATACGACACAGGAAAGAGAGACGATATGATACCAAAAGTGGACCGCGATACGATACCACTTTCGTAAAGTGTGATTGCGATACCAACCAGGCGATACGATACCACAAGTGGTATCACGATACCAAGGCTAGTAAACGACAATATGATACTTCGGAAAATATCACGATACAAGGGAATTTTTGGTATCATGATACCAAAAACTCAACCGAGCATGATACTCAAGCCAAAATACCTCCAAATTCAAAAATTTTTCTCTCCCCTTGTTCTTCTCTCACCCCTCTTCAGTCCTAGCCTACTGTCTCACTCAAAGAAGTCCAAAAAACACTCTGTTCCACCCCGTGATACCAGATACGCATTTAATCATGTGTGTGAGCACTTCTATTGTGTTTTTGCTATTGGAATCTTATGGGAGCTTACCTCTATGATGTCTTGCTTGTGCTTTAAGCTCACTAGCTAGCTTAGAAGGCCTAGAGAGCGTGATACTACACCGACTATACCGGTCGCTGCCTGGAGATGATACCACTTTCTGAGCAAATGAGAAATGAGCTAAAATTTTCTGGTTTTTATACTTTTTGGAGACTGCAACTTAACCACACTAATTTGGAAAATTTTTTGGGATTTTTCTTGGTGATCTTGGCCTACTCCTACTTCACTTCTCTTCCCCTAACCTTACCCTAACTCTTCCTTCTCTTCCTTCCTACTAACCCTAAACCTAAAAACTCATTACACACACCTCCAAGATGTGAAGTAACAAGTGTTGAAGTGGTTGACTACTTGCCACTGAACGAATTCACTTCTACAAGTACGATTTCATCACTCTCGAGTTATAACCATCACGAAGGCACCTTGGTTGAGTTGTTCCCCGGAAACGGTGCCAAAAACATATGCACCTAAGTCAAGAAGTCAGGGACTTGTGCCAAAGAGACTAAATCTCATTTGCCATACAAGTGCATATAGTGGAGAATAGACACATGCTTATTTGTCAATCCGATGAAACGACCTAACCAAGTGTATGAGGACATGTGCACACGTGATGGGGAATGAAGTGGTTCAGCTTATATGCAGGAGAAAAGACTAATTCACCTCTCTAACTCACTCAAATATTGAAAGTGTCTGTCATGATACCACTTACATCAGTTTTCACTAAATCGAGGATTTCTCCTAGCTCCGAACTCCAAATATATCCAATAGCGGGTTTGTTTCAAAGCTCTCGACGAGACGCATCTACATGATGTAGTTTCACTTGATTTTGACAACCATGCTTCAATTTATGACCAAAATAGTGAATGGCGGGAAACACCCATGCTCACTCCACAACTTCTACTAGCTCACACACACACACACACACACTACAGTAGCTCAAAAACAGTGGGGAGGGGTAGACAACAGTCCTACACACACATTCCAAGCATCGCACATGCATAGAAGATCAAAGAGAAGATGAAAATCTGCAAGAAAGAAGCAATTTCGAAAATCAGGAGCTCTCCTTCTTCACAATGGCAAAAAGTCTCTACAAAGAGTCACAAAGTGACTTATATACATGTGCCCTAAAAATGGTCCTTTCACACAAGTGACCGGCACTTTATTAAATAATTTCTATTTTCCTACTATTTTACAAGAAATATATTACAATGATTTGGGACTATGCATCTAGAGGAATCCTCTAGTGCATTTACATGGCTTGAGGGAATTTCCTAAGACTTTGAAGAAGAAAAATATGCCCATTAATTTGAAAATTTTGGGGCTACCCTTTCGTGCCTCTTTGTTTTGCAACAATAAGTATGTCTTCTATGGAAAAGCTAAGGCACACCTTTATGATCATATATGTGCATACGTGTTTTGAGGGAAACCATATCTAGTTTGTCCTTCATCCTCTCTATGTGTTTATGAGAGAGTTCTCTCTCTCTCTACTTTACCTCTCTGCCTCTCTACGAGTGAAAGATTGTCTATTCATCCCGCCATTGTTGTCCACACCATTTCAATATAGTGGTTGCTCTTTTCTCTTCCTTAGTGCGACTTTACACATCCATAGGTGGGTTTTGTCTTGCATCCAAGAGGATCCTAATCCTATGGAGTGTACTGACTCTGTGTCATCTGATGCTCTATGGACGAGGTTCCATTGTAAGGGGGGTACATCTCTTTGAGAATTGTCTTTGAGATTGAATTTATTGGTGACTCCCAAGTGTTGCAAATACAAGGAATTGGTTCCCCAATCTTGCACTATCTAGAGCTACCACATGAGTGGTCTACCCAAAATCATCTCATAAGCATGGTTCTTACTAAAATTGCATATGGAAAATGTGTATGCAAACTCTACACCACAAGTGGTGAAGTTTATCCCTTCTAGTAGTCCTAGAGGCTCTTCAATATGGCCGTCTACCATTGCAATTTCATCCTCAAGGGCGTCAATGCTAGCTTGCCCCCATGCTTCCATAAGGAGGTGGTGGCAGTGACAACGCTTGCACCTAAGTCCAAGATTGCTTTGGTAGTATAGCTATAATAGGTGATAGGGAGATATGTACTTCCTTCTTCTCCTTCACTCATGTCTCCTATCTTATCCAAGGGTATCTCTGGTATTGTCTTATGTGTCCCTATCCAAGAGGGTGGCTTAGTTACTTTTGGCACTTGACTTCCTATATGCTTTCACAATTCAGGTTCTACTTTCAATAGCTCCTCAAAGGTGAGATAAAACTATAGCTTCATATTCTTTACAACATTTGTGTTCCTACATATTTTTGACTCCTCGTTTCTTACCATAACAATAGGGGCTCTCATCTGAATAGAATCAGACTCCCATGGACCTATGAAATAAGGCGATTTCTATAGGGAATTGTGTTGATATATTTAGGTAGTGATGTGTGTGAACACTATAAGACCACTGGCGTAGTTTCTCCCCTCTTTAGGAGGTTTCTTTCCCCTGTCTTGTATATATGCATATTGCCCTACCAAGCTACTTATCTTTGTACATTCTAGTGGTAATACATTTAGTATTGTGTGTTGTGCTCCAAGCTTCTTCTTCTTCTTCCTTGTGTTGTTCGCGTGCTTCCGCAGAGTCTAACTCCAACAATTGGTATCAGAGCAACCGCTTCATCTAGGGCATTGTCTACACCTTTTTAGTTGGAGTCTCAGAATCGCATGAAATTTGGTAAGCATACTCAGGTCATTATCGACACCTCTCCAGTTGCAGCCTCCGAATGCACTATCGTAGTGCTTGTGCATGCTATTTCGTCTTTCTGTGCCAAAGCTATATTCCAATTTTCTGTTTGCTAGTATAAGCATCTCAAAGTCTGCTATAGGTTTAGCCGAACTCATTTGTGTAGTTTTGTTCAACTTTTTTAGATACATTCATTTTTTTGCACCAAGGTATTTTACTCAGTGGCCATGGCTGAAAGGAGTGATGTATTTTGTATGTTGGCTATTGAGGATAAGTTGGATGGTATGAGTTACCCATTGTGGGCTTATATGATGCATCATGTATTGGTCACAACAGGACTACGGAATATTATGCAAGGTGTTGAAAGACATCCTGTTACACCTACGAATACAAGTACTACAAATACAGGTGCTGGAGTTGATGGAGATGGTGTTGAAGATGATGATATTCTATACATTCATGTTTGTGCTACTATTTCTGTTGCACCTATTGTAGAGCAAATTTATTGGGATGGCAAAGATGCTCAGGCACATGCATTGATAGCTTTGTCTTTCAAACATGCCATTATTTCTCACGTTCGCTCTTGCAGAACAGCTAAGGATGCTTAGGATACACTTACCACATTGTACCAAGCTACGAATGAGGTTCCTATAGCTAAGCTCCGAAAACAATTGGAGAGTGAGCACATCAATGAAGGTGATTCTATGGACAGTTTTCTCATAAAGATCAAGGATTTGAAAGAACACTTGATTTCTTCCAATGAAGTAATACCAGATAGCTCACTTGTGCATACCGTTTTGAATGGTCTGTTTTACCACTAGAATGTACAAAGATAAGTATCCCATTAGGGCAATAGCCATATATACAAGCTAGGGGTAAAAAACCTCCTAAAGAGGGAAAAAAGTGTCTTGGCGGTCCTAGAGTGTTCACACACATCACTACCTAAATATATCAACAAATCCCCCCTTTGAGTGATGTGGTGAATACGTAGCTGGCACTCATGTATAAGGAAGTGCCAAGCTATGTGGAAATTACTCCACAAAAGTAAGTAAGCCCAAATCTTTGTCGAAAGCTTCAAACTTCTTCCTAGGCAAAGCCTTCGTGAAAAGGTCTGCAATGTTCTCCTGCGTGGGCACATATGCCAAGCTGATCTCCCCAATGGAGAACCTCTCCCTGAGATAATCACATGAATGTCATAGCAACAAGTCCAATCAGAGTCAGAAAAAGCATGCAAATCTGGCGGTAGTGATCCCTCCTTGGGATAAAACAACCCAAGTAGCTGAGTACCACTCAAGTAGCAGAAGATGCGCTTAACCGCTTGCCAATGCTTGACAGATGGGCAATGTATAAACCTGCTCATCTATGAGACAACAAACTGAATATCTGGCAGCATAATGCATAAGTAAATCAGGCATCCAACAACCTACTGATAGAGGACAACATCAAATGCATCTCCAGCATCATGAAGACTCAATCGTAAAACTGTCTCCATAGGAGTGGCAATAGGCTTACAATCTTCAAGGCCAAAACGCTGCAATAATGTGTCAACATATTTCATTTGACACAAAGCCATTCCACCATCAACTTGCATAAACTGAATGCCTAAATAGTGATGTAAATGCCCCAAATCAGACATCTCAAATGAGGCATGCAAATCAGCCTTAGAATCAGCAATATGCTTCTCAATAGGACCATTGAACAGCATGCCATCAACATAGACAACAATGATCAGAAGCACATCATTAGCACGCTTAACATATAAGGTGCTTTCAATTGTACTCTTCTCAAAACCATGTGCAATCAGATAGACATGTGGTGCTTGCTTTAAACCATATAATGCCTTCTTTAACCTACACACCTCATTTTCATGCCCTTTCTGTAGGTCACCATTCAGAAATGTAGTTTAAATGTCCAACTGATGTACGTTCCAACCATGATGGGTTGCAAGTGCACAGATGCTCCGAACAGTAGTCATATGGCACGTAGGTGCAAAGGTCTCATCAAAATCAATGCCTCTTTCTTGTTCATAACCCTTTGAAACAAGCCTAGCCGTATACCTATCAACTGTTCCATCAGACTTACGCTTCAGCTTGTAAAACCACTTAGTGCCGATGGCCTTCTTGCTAGGAGGCAAGTCACATAAAGACCAAGTACCGTTCTTCATTATAGCATAATATTCAGATTGCATAGCAGCCATCCAAGTTTTTGAATTTTGTGCTTCGTCAAATGAAACAGGCTCATTCTCATCACAAAGACTAGATCCAGCCATAACATAGCAATCTAATGCAAAAGAGACACTATGAGAGCCTCATCGAGCGCAAAGTCTACACCAACCATTTTGGCATATTTTTTGCCTCCTCAATGTCAGCTCTCTAATCAACAAGTGCATCATGTAAATCTCCATCAGAAATGGGATGATCTGCATCATCAGATGAAACCTGCAAAGGCTGAGAACTTGCCTCATTAGGATCATCACTAGACTGTGCACTTGTAAAAAGAGGAAACAAAGTATCATACATGTCTTTGGAGCTAAGAGATGTCTCCTTAGTACATGAAAGCAATGGCTGAATAGCATCTTCCACAAAAACATCATAGCTAACTTGAACGTGTTTAGTCTGTGGATGATATAGGCGACAGCCTTTACTTTGAGAAATGTACCCAACAAAAAAACAGTTTACTGCTTTATCATCCTATTTTCTACGATGTTGTTCAAGCACTAATGCATATGCCAAACAACCAAAAACACGAAGATGAGCAGCAGATGGCTTGCAATCTTGCCAAGCCTCATATGGAGTGATAGATTACAGCGCTTTAGTGGGACACCTATTAAGTACATATGTTGCACACATGACAGCCTCAAGCCAGAAACTTTGTTGTAAAGCCTGACTCTTGACCATACACCTCGCCATCTCCATGAGTGACCTGTTCTTTTGTTCAACAAATCCATTTTGTTGAGGTGTATACAGCACTGTACACTAGTGTTTTATCCCACGTTAAGCCAGAAATGCATTAAAATCAAAAGACATATATTCCCCCCCTTGATCAAAACGGAGGGTGCCCATTTTACATGCTGAAAGATTTTCAGCCAAAACCAAAAACTGTTTGAAGCACATGAATACTTCAAACTTTGCCTTCAATGGATATATCCATGCATGCCTAGAAAAATCATCGATGAAAGTCACGAAGTAAAGATAATTTCCAAAAGAAGGTGTCTACATAGGACCACAAACATCACTATTTACAAGCTGCAATTTCTGAGTAGCCCGAACTGAACCATCTTTTGGAAAGGAGGAACACTTCATTTTGCCTAAAATACAATCTTCACAAACATGTTTTTGGGGTGCCTCAAGTTTGGGCAAAGAGGAGAACATTTCAGATTTCTACAGGCATAGCAAACTAGAAAAATTTAGATGACCAAAGCGTGCATGCCAAAGCTTTGCATCTAACATAGCCTGAGAATCATGTACTGTACATGCCGAATCATTTATAGATCTTTCATAGTCTATGAGCTTATACAACCCACGACATAAAATGCCAGAAGCAATAATCACATCGCCATTTGACAGATCATGAACTGTACATCTATCATCAACAAATTTCACAACCAAGACAATCTTGGCTAATGCAAAAATTGATAACATGTTTTTCTTGATCCCTAGCACAAACAAAGCATCTGCCAAAGTGAAAGAACTACCATCAAGAGTAGTCAAAATGATCTTAGCAACTCCCATAAGAGGATAAGAGAAGTTATTGGTGCATGTAATAGTATTCCCTATAGAGGCTGGCTCTAGTGAGGACAAGAAATTATGCTACGAGGTAATATGTTTGGTTGCCCTACTGTCAAAGTGCCAAACATCTGAGTCTATTGTGGACATACACTGCTCATGAGAAGATGAATCAAAACTGCAAAACAATAGAAAACGCCCATTCTCCTTCCTACACAAGATTAGCAAATGAGTCTACTGCAGACATGCATTGCTCATGAGAAGATGGGTCAAAACTACGAACAGTAGTAAATGCCCATTCTTCTTCCTGCACAAGATTAGAAGACTCTGTTTTTGGTGTAGAGGCTTCTACAACAACCATTCCAGCCTCTTTCTTCTTTGCCTCTTTAGCAGCCAGTTTTGGACACTTCTTTATGATATGATCATTCCCTTTACAATACTTGCAAAACAATTTGTGCTTTTCTAATTTCTTCTCATCTTTATCTTCCTTCTTCAAATGTGCAACATTTGCAAATTTCTGTTTACTAGTTGAAGAGCTCCATTTTCCTTTGCCCTTCTAACTAGCTAGGAAAGCTTGATATGCAACACGCATAATGGACCTGTTGTGCCTGGATTGATCTTCCTGCAACAGAATAGAGACTAACTCCTCAAATGACAAGGCATTTGGATTGACTTTCATCATCAACCGAAGAGTAGAAGCAAAACTCTGATATGAATCAGGAAGACCATTCAGAACGGTCTACACAAGTGAGCTATCTGGTATAGCCTCATCAACAAAAATCAACTATTCCTTCAAGTCTTTGATCTTTGTTAGAAAACTATCCATAGAATCACCTTCATTCATGTGCTCACTCTCCATCTATTTTCAGAGGTAAGCAACAAGAGCCTCATTCCTAGCTTGGTACAATGTGGTAAGTGTATCCCAAGCATCCTTAGCTATTTTGGAAGAGCGAATATGAGGAATAATGGCACGTTTGATAGACAAAACTATCAATGCATGTGCCTGGGCATCTCTCCCATCCCAACAAATTTGCTCTACAGTAGGTGCAGTAGAAACCACAACACGAATAGGAATATGCAGAATATCATCATCTTCGACACCTTCTACATCAACTTCAGTACCTGCAGTTGTAATAGTTGTAGATGTGATAGGACGTTTTTCAACACCCTGTACAATGTTCCATAGTCCTTTTGCAACCAATACATGTCGCATCATATAAGCCCACAATAGGTAGTTGGTACCATCCAACTTATCCTCAACAGCCAACATACAAAATACATCATTGCTTTCAGCCATGGCCGGTGACTAAAATACCTTGATGTAGAAAGTTGACTGTATCTCAAAAAGTTGAACAAAATTATCCAAACAAGTCTGTTAAACCTATAGAAGATTTTAAGATGCTTATAGTGGTGAATTGAAATAGGTATATACCTTTGGCACAAAAAGATGAAATAGCCTACACAAGCACTATGATAGTGCGTTCGGAGGCCGAAACGAGCTCAGATCGTGATTTTGGCACCACAAAGCGAAACCGTTTTGATCTTTGAAACACCCTAAGTATGCTCACCAAATTTCATGTGAATCTGAGACTACAAGAGAGAGGTGTAGATGACACCCTAGATGAAGCGACGACCTGCTCTGATACCAATTGTTGGAGTTAGATGCCTGCGGAAGCATGCGAACAACACAAGGACGAAGAAGAAGCTTGGAGCACAACACACAATACTGAATGTATTATGACTAGAATGTACAAAGATAAGTAGCCCATTAGGGCAATAGGCATATATACAAGCCGGGGGAAAAAACTTGCTAAAGAGGGAAAAAAGTGCCTCGATGGTCCTAGAGTCTTCACACACATCACTACCTAAATATATCAACATGGTCTTCCTAACTCATATCAGAGTTTTACTTCTACTCTTTGTTTGATGATGAAAGGCAATCCAAATGCCTTATCATTTGCGGAGTTAGTCCCTATTCTGTTGTAAGAAGATTAGTCTAGGTAGAACACGTCCATCATGCATGTTGTAGATCAAGATTTCCTAGCTAATCAGTACAAATGTTGCACATTCGAAGAAGGAAGACAAAGATGAGAAGAAATAAAAAAAGCTGAAATTATTTTGCAAATATTGTAAAGCAAATGATCATGGCATTAAGAGCTGTCCAAAACTGGCTACTAAAGAGGCAAAGAAGAAAGAGGCCAGAATGGTTGTTGTAGAGGCCTCTACACCGAAAATTGAGTCTACTAATCTTGTGCAAGATGAAGAATAGGCATTTACTACTGTTTGCAATTTTGACCCATCTTCTCATGAGCAGTGCATGTCTGTAGTAGACTCAGATGTTTGGTACTTTGATAGTGGGGCAACCAAACATTTTTTTCGCAGCGTAGTTTCTTCTCTTCACTCGATTTTGCCCCTAGAAGTAATACTATTACATGCGCCAACAACTCCTCTTGTCCTATTATGGGAGTTAGTAAGATCATTTTGACTATTGTTGATGGTAGTTCTTTCACTTTGTTAGATGCTTTATTTGTGATAGGGATCAAGAAAAATTTGTTATCGATTTCTACATTAGCCAAGATTGTCTTGGTTGTGAAATTTGTTGATGACAGATGTACAATTCATGATCTATCAAATGGCGACATCATTATTGCTTCTGGCATTTTATGTCATGGGCTGTATAAGCTCATAGACTATGAAAGATCTATAAATGATTTCGCATGTGCAGTACATGATTCTCAGGCTATGTCAGATGCAAAGCTTTGCCATGCATGCTTTGGTCATCTAAATTTTGTTAGTTTGGTATGCCTGCAGAAATCTGAAACGGTGTCCTCTTTGCCCAAACTTGAGGCACCCAGAAAACATGTTTGTGAAGGTTGTATTTTGGGCAAAATGCAGCATTCCTCCTTTCCAAAAGATGGTTCAGTTCGGGCTACTAAAAAATTGCAGCTTATACATAGTGATGTCTGTGGTCCTATGCTGACACCTTCTTTTGGGAACTATCTTTAATTCGTGCATGCATGGGTATATCCATTGAACGCAAAGTGTGAAGTGTTTATGTGCTTCAAAAAAAATTTGGTTTTTTCTAAAAATCTATCAGCATGTAAAATGGGCACCCTCCGTTCTGATGGAGGGGGGGAATATATGTCTTCTGGCTTTAATGCATTTTTGGCTGAACATGGGATAAAACATTAGTGTACAGTGTCATATACACCTCAATAGAATGGGGTTATTGAACGAAAGCACAGGTCACTCATGGAGAGTTAGGCTTTACCACATAGTTTTTTGCTTGAGGCTGTCATGTGTATAGTCAAGAGTTAGGCTTTACCACATAGTTTTTGGCTTGAGGCTGTCATGTGTGCAGCATATGTACTTAATAGGTGTCCCACTAAAGCGCTGTAGTCTATCACTCCATATGAGGCTCGACATGATTGCAAGCCATGTGTTGCTCATCTTCGTGTTTTTTGTTGTTTGGCATATGCATTAGTCCTTGAACAACATCGTAGAAAATTGGATGATAAAGTAATAAAATGTATTTTTTTTAATACAATTCTGAAACTAAAGGCTATCATCCATATCATCCACAGACTAAATGCATTTCGGTTAGCCGTGATGTTGTTTTTGTGGAAGATGTATTAAGCCCTTACTTTCATGTAGTAAGGAGACATCTATTAGCTCCAAAGACATGTATGATACTTTGCTACCTCTTTTTACAAGTGGACACTCTAGTGTTGGTCCTAATGAGGCAACTTCTCAGCCTTTGTAGGTTTCATGTGATGATGTAGATCATTCCATTTTTTATGCAGATTTACATGTTGCACTTGTTGACGAGAGAACTGATATTGAGCAAGCAAAAACTATGCCAAAATGGCTGGTGTAGACTTTGCGTGACAGAAAATTAGATACACCTTTGTCATATTGTACTCATTCAGGCTCTCATGGTGCATCTTTTGCATCAGATTGCTATGATATGGCAGCCCCTAGTCTCTGTGATGAGACTGAACCTATTTCCTTTGATGAAGCACAAAATTCAAGACATTGGATGGCTACAAATCAATCTAAAGTTTTCATCACTTGGCTTACACACTTACTCCAATTATTTGCCTATGAAATACTCATGTACTCCACGTACTACCCCAAGGCACACCAATTGCCATTGATTAGAGAAAATTAGAAGCATATCTCGCAAAAGGCGTTTGTGTCAATGAACACACCCACGCCCAAGACTTACTTCAGAATTACATTGATCGCTCCCTGTAACAAGGATTTTTGGAGAGGAAAGACTTGAGAGGGAGGGGTTGTTTGTAGTACTAAAGGTGGGGGAAGTTGGCATACACAAAGAGGGAGTATGTGAAGAGAGCTAGATCAAGATCAAAGGGGGGCCCCACAACAAATTTTCTACATTTGTGTTGTTTAAGAAATATCAATATTATCCTAATGATCAAGAGTGATTTTAATCACTACATTTTGTACTTTAGAAATCCCAATTGTGTAATTTAATGCTCCATGTTTACAAGCTAAGGTGTGCTTGAGCTTGAAGAGCTTATGTAGATTGTATGTACCAAGTTTCATATTTTTTGGAGATCATTTGATGCCCCAAAAGTGGTTTTAAGACATAACTTTTAACTACACCTATCATTAGATGTGAAACCAATCAAATCTCCTCAAAATTCATCAAAAAATATAAATAGATCTAGAGAGCACATTTTTGGGGTTGGTTGGCTTGAGTTAGATTGTAAGTGAATTGAGCATTGTAAGAGCCTTCATGAATAGAAGTATTTCACCTTCCATTGTCTCTCCTATTGTGTGTGCATGTATGTGTGTGTGACTGTGCTTCTCACCTTCATCTTCATGCACATCACTCATGCATGATCATAATATCATCCTTACATCTCCACGGATTGAAAATTAAGGAGGTGGAGCTCCACGATGCGATAGTCATCTTTGTCTAGAGTAGCACGTATCCGTGGACTTCATAGTGGGGTTACCATGGACCCAAAGGAAGCGGGATGCTATCCTAGTAGTGGTAGATATATTGAGCAACATGGCTCACTTCATACCTAAACGAACTTGGAGAAGCTTGTAGAAGGTAGAAAAACATTCGAACGACGAAGTATGGTCTAGCCAACTGGCACAAGACCAGCCCTTGAGCTTATGGAGACTCAAAAGCACCTTATAAGCATGTGATAAGGGCAAAGAAACACACTATGTACTTTGGAGCATCAAGGAGAATGAGTCGATACAAAACAGATAGGTTTGTGGGTGGACTAGCTCAAAAAACTTATTATCTATGGAAGAGACAATGAACTTCAAATGCCTATAGCGACCAGTGTGATTACAATTAGAACAAATCCTTTTATGGGAGTGATACACATAGGGTTGAGTGTATAGAATGCACAAAAGTATAAGGAATAAGCAAAATATGCTATAGGAATGAATGAGACATTCACCGGTGGTACTTCCTATTTTTCAGGAATACGTAGAGATTGATCCCCAGACAGAAAAACTCCGATTTCTCCCAATCTACTGAACCAAATTCTTTCTACCTTTACATGTGTAAAGCTCAAGGCTTTTACAATGGTAAATGAACCATCAAAAATCTCTCAAAAAAATAACAATAAATGAGCATAAGAAAAAAAACTCTCCAACGGATATTCTTTCGACGTGATAGCCTTTGATGTAGATCAAACCCACCTCAAGCATAGTGTAATATTGATGTTCCAACAGCTCCCCCTCAACCTAAAGTATGCTTGAGTCTTCATTCTCTGATAGGTTGAATACCTGCCATAGCTTTGAATCTACAAAGCTTTATTCCATCAAGTGCCTTCGTCATCATATCTGCTACTTGCTTTTCAGTTGGAAAAAAAGAAATGTCAATCTTCTTTGACATTCGCTTCTCCCTGATGAAGTGGTAATGGACTTCTATGTGCTTGGTTCTTGCATGGAAAATAGGATTTGCCGCAAGATGCATGGAACTTACATTATCTCCAAATATGTGAGGTTTGGAACTCACGAGTCCCAAATCTGTATACAATGCTTTTAACCATATTTCCTCTTGAGTTGCTATGGTGAAGCCTCTATACTTTGCTTCAGTTGAGGATAAAGCAACTGTTGGTTGCTTCTTGGAACTCCATGACACTAGCTTCGAACCTGTAAATGCTAAGTAAGTAGATGTACTTTTTCTATCATCCTTAGCTCCTTCCCAATCTGCATCTGAGTAGATTTTGATATCCAAATCTAAAGAGTAAGGATAGAATATACCTTCATTGATTGTACCTTTGAGATACTTAAGTACTCTCTTAGCTACATCCATGTGTGGTCTTCTCGGTGAGTGCATGAACTGACTAAGCACTCCCACACTATATGAGATGTCTACCCTTGTATGAGTAGCATATATCAAGCTACCTACCAAGCTTTGATACTCTTTAATGTCTTCAATTTTCTCACCTTCATAAACACTTAGTTTATGATTCATCTCCAAAGGTGTACCTGCAAGTTAAGTGTTCTCCATTTTGAACTTGAGAAGAAGATCCTGAATGTATCTTCTTTGAGTCAAATACATTCCTGCATCTATATATATCACCTGCATACCTAGGAAATATGTGAGCTCACCTAAGTCATTGATTTTGAACTCCTCTTGCATGTGTCTCTTGATCCTTTGAATGCCATTTAGATCATCACCTATCACAATAATATCATCTACATATACACATAGATAGATAACCTCATTGTGATCCCTTTTGGTGAATAGAGAAGGATCTGAGCTGCTAGCTTTGAACCCTTGATCTTGAAGATATGTAACCAACCTATAATTCCAAGCTCTAGGAGCTTGTTTCAATCCATACAATCTTTTTGTAAGTCTGCAAACATAAGATGGATGATTAGGGTTTTCAAAACCTGGTGGTTGTGACATGTATACCTTTTCACTTATCCAACCATTTAAGAATGCATTTTTCACATCAAGTTGGAGGAGTCTCCAATTCCTTGCAGCAGCTACACTTATCAATGTCCTAATTGTAGTCATCTTTGCGACTAGTGAGAATGTTTCCTCATAGTCTATACCATGAGTTTGTGAGCATCCTTTGGAAACTAATCTTGCCTTGTACTTGCAAACTGATCCATCTATGTTTCTTTTAACCCATCTGCAAACAATTACCTTTTGATTCGATGATATTGGAACCAAATGCCAAGTGTACATTTCCTTCAATGCATCTATCTCTTCTTCCATGGCCTTTTCCCAATTAGGGTTTCCCTTTGCCTCTTCATAGGTTGAGGGTTCCTCTGAAATAGAGTCTTTTGCCAAGTATATTGAATGCTTCGTAACAAATGTGGAATCATATCCATACCTTTTTGGTTGTTTCTTCTCTCTTGCAGATCTTCTAGTTGCTTGTTTGGAGCATTCTCCAACCTCTTGCATCTTTGCTTTGCCTCTCAAATTCCATAGATTGCAATCCTTTTCCCTTTCATCTTGGTCTATATCACTTCTTGGATATTGGACCTATGTATCATGCTTGCTTCCTAATTGATGAGAGTTAGAATCAAGATCATATGGTAGTGTTACCTTTTGTTTGTCTTCATCATACCAAGAACTGTGTTCTTCAAACACAACATCTCTACTTGTAGTGAATTGCTTGGTTGAAGGATTGAAGAACTTGTAGCCCATCTGAGTTGAATCATATCCAATAAACACTACCTTTGTTGCCCTTTCATCTAGCTTACCTCTTATTTGTGATGGTACCTAAACATAAGCTAAACAACCAAAGACCTTGCAATGTCCAAGACTAGGTTTTCTTCCATTCCATGCTTCATAAGGAGTCATACCTTGAAGTGATTTGGATGGTAGTCTATTGACAAGGTACACAGCAGTTGAAATAGCTTCTGCCCATAGACAATGTGGCAACTTCTTCTCTTCAAGCATTGTTTGGGCTGATCCAACCAATATCTTGTTTCTCCTCTCTGCAATTCCATTTAGTTGAGGAGAGTACCTAGTAGTCACTTCCCTTTTGATACCTTTTTCCTACAAGAACTCATCAAACTCTTTGGAGAATTATTCTCCCCCTCCATCAGATCTAAGCTTCTTTAGTGATCTACCTGTATGATTCTCCACATGTGCAAGATACTTCTTGAAGCAATCAAACACTTCATTCTTACTCTTGATAAAGTATAGAACAGTCCATCTACTATGGTCGTCAATAAATGAGACATAATACCTTGATCCTGCTAATGAAGGTTCTTGACTTGGTCCCCATACATCTGTATGTACTAAGTCCAATACGTTGTTGTGGATGTAGCCTTTGTGGTTGAATGGTTGTCTTTGTGCCTTCCCAATCTGACATGCATCACACATGTTGATCATGTGTTGCTTTGATATGTTAGGCAATCCTAGAACACTTTGATCCCTGCATATATCCTTCAAGGTTCTTTCATTCACATGAGCAATTCTCTTATGCCACACTTCAAGCTCACTTAGGGTTTGAGACCCAAAGTTGAATAGAGCGACGTTCCTAGTTTCTCCTACTTCAAAAGTAAAGAGCCTACCATGCTTCTCACCTCGGGCTATCTTATTAAAGCCTTGACATGGATCTTCCACAAAAGCTCCATGTTGGGTGAACCTAACTTGCAAGCCTTTTTCAACTATTTGGCCTACACTTAATAGGTTTTTAGTGATAGTGGGTACATAGAGAACCTTACTCAGATGTTTGTCCTGTCATTGGAAGCTTTGACATTACCAATCTTCTCCACATTGTGCTTTGTGTCATCCCCTGTTTGCACTTCATGTCTATGCTTTGGACTTTCCAAGTCAGATAGAAGAGCAATGTTGCCTGCAACATGATTCGAACATCCTGAATCTATGTAGAACAAATGATCATTTTCTTTACCTTCTTTATGGCTTAGATTCATAAGAAGCAATGAGTCTTCATGTGGTTGATCTTCTGAATAATTGTTGTAGTCCCTTCTATTATAGCTTCTATTGTTGTTGTTGAAGTTGTATCCACATTTGCCTCTATTGCTACCATATCCACCTCTTACACTTCCTTTTTGGGTCTCCCCATTGAACCAGCAATTTTGAGTGGTGTGGTTGGTCTTATCGCATATGGCACAATGTTGAACATTCTGACCTTTGGCTTTGTCTTGCTTTGGACCTTTCTTCTTCCCTTTCCACTTGCTCTTGCTTGCGAAGTTGGCTTGGGAGGTATCTTCTTCATCTTCTTCCTTATTCTTGCCTTTCTACTTCTTATCCTTCTTATCTGCATATAGAGCACTAGTTGAATTACCATGATAAGAGTTACCTTCCTTTATGCTATTGTTGGCTTCTTGATTGAAGAGTTTTTCCAAGAAAGATGTTGAAGTCTGGAGTTTGCACATCCATGATGAGATCATAAGCCATCGTGAAGGGTTGCCATTGCTGATCACTTTGAATGCCATTGAGAATTTGCCTCATGATGACCTCTTCTTCAATCAACTCTCCAATGGATGCTAACTAATCTGCAACCTCCTTGACCTTGGTAACAAACTCTGTGATGATTGGTTTAGGTGTCTTCTTCATTTGGTTGAACTCATTCCAAAGATGATTCTTTCTTGCTTTGATACTAGCAGAAAAGAAAGTCTCGAGGGCATCCCAAGTCTCGTGAGATGTCTTGCATCCTCTAATATGTGGTAATAGAAAGTCAGAGATAGAGTTTAGTATGTATGACCTTGCTTGAGCATCCCTTGCACACCAAAGTGTGATTTTATATGTCTCCTCTTGTATAGGTCCTCATTTGGATCTTGGAAAAGGCATAGCTTCATCAGCTACTACAATTCCCTAAATATTTCTACCTTGCAAATAGGCCTCCGTCCTGATTTTCCAAGCCGCATAGTTGTGTCGATCAAGCTTCTCGATCAGTGAGGGAAATCCGTCACCCATCTTGATCTAGCTCTAATACCACTGAAAGAACTTGGAGAAGCTTGTAGATGTCATGGACACAAAGAAAACCATCTTAAACCTTAGATTCCATGTGACTTTCCATATCTCATGATTGGCTCAGATTTTGGAGAAACTAATCCTATTGCAGAGCAAATTTGTTGGGATGGCACAGATGCTCAGGCACATGCATTGATAGCCTTGTCTGTCAAACGTGCCATTATTCCTCACATTTGCTCTTATGGAATAGCTAAGGATACTAGGGTACACTTATCACGTTATACAAGGCAAGGAATGAGGCTCGTGTTGCTTACCTTCAAAATCATTTGGAGAGTGAACACATGAATAAAGGAGATTCCATGGATAATTTTCTGACATAGATCAAGATTTGAAGGAATAGTTGATTTCTGTTGATGAAGTCTTGCCTAACAATTCACTTTTGCAGATCGTTCTGAATGGTCTTCCTTATTCATATCAGAGTTTTGCTTCCACTCTTCATTTGATGATGGAAAGCAAACCAAATGCCTTATCATTTGAGAAGTTAGTCTCTGTTTTATTGCATGAAGATGAGTCTAGGCAGAAAAGGTACATTATGCGTGTTGAAGATCAAGCTTTCCTGGCTAGTTAGAAGGTCAAAGGTAAATGGAGCTCTTCTAGTAGTAAGCCAAAATTTGCTACAGAGTCTGGTAATCTTGTGTAGAATGAAGAATGGGCATTTACCACTATTTAAAGTTTTGACCCATCTTCTCATGAACCATGTACGTATGTCTCCAATAGACTCAGATGTTTGGTACTTTGATAGTGGGGCCACCAAACATATTACCTCACAACGTAGTTTCTTCACTTCACTCGAGCATGCCCTTACAAGGGATACTATCACATGCACCAACAACTCCTCTTATCCTATTATGGGAGTTGGTAAGATCATTTTGACTACTATTGATGATAGTTCTTTTACATCGTCAGATGCTTTATTTGTGCTAGGGATCAAGAAAAATATGTTATCAATTTTAGCATTATCCAAGATTGGCTTGGTTGTGAAATTTGTTGATGACAGATGTATAGTTCATGATCTGTCAATTGGTGATGTCATTATTGCTTCTGGCATTTTATGTCATGGGTTGTATAAGCTCATAGACTATGAAAAATATGTGAATGATTTAGCATGTGCAGTACATGATTCTCAGGCTATGTGAGATGCAAAGCTTTGGCATGCATGATTTGGTCATCTAAATTTTGCTAGTTTGCTATGCTTATAAAACTATGAAATGGTGTCCACTTTTCCCAAACTTGAGGCATCTGTTAAACATGTCCTCTTGGGCAAAATGCAAAAGGCATTATATGGTTTGAAGCAAGCACCACGTGGTATGAAAAGATACATGACTATTTGATAACACATGGTTTTGAGAACACTTCAACTGAGAGCATCATATATATTAAGCATGCAAATGATGTGCTTCTGATCATTGTTGTGTATGTTGATGACATGATGTTCATTGGTCCTCATGAGAAGCATATTGCTGATTTTAAGGCTGATTTGCATGCCTCATTTGAGATGTCAGATTTGGGGCATTTGTATCATTATTTGGGCATTCATTTTATGCAAGTTGATGGCAGTATAGCTTTATGTCAAACCAAATATATTGAAAAATTACTGCAGTGTTTTGGCCTTGAAGACTGTAAGCCTATTGCCACTCCTATGGGGACACGTTTATGATTGAGTCTTCATGATGCTGTGTAAGATGCCACATTGATTTTCCACCCGGAAAAAAAAATGTGTAGCTAATAATGAAATTTTATGTTTATGATATTTTGATCATGTCTGCAAAATTTTTGTAGCAATAAGTTCTTACATTCTCTCTCTAGAAAGTTGTCGCATGAAATTTGTATGTTAAATTTGAGCATGAAGATGAAGGAATCTGAAAAAGTGTTGTATGAGAGAAAGGTAGAGTAGTCTTAGTAGAAAAACTTTACCTCATTGAATTTTCTGTAGTTCCTGTCTCATTTGGTTCCATGAAGATAGGTTAACAGAGAGATTGTTCATGTTTTTTACATCTCTCTCTAGAATTTTCGATTTTGCAAGGCCCAAAAGTGAGATTTGGGAGCAGATTTGGACCTGAGGCATCCCTAACACTATTGTACAGCTTTAAGAACTGAATATTTTTTTCTCTCACAAGCTTAAGCTAATTCCTCACCATTTTTGAGTTACACGGCTTGGAAAAGTGTCGTTTTCCTACACTTAAAAAAAAACAGAAGCCTTCATTCATTCATCTTATTCATGTTCGCAGATTTAGAAAATGCACATGGGTATATGGGTTATTTTTGGGTGATTGACGTGTGTGTGCGTGCGTTGTAGGGATCACCTCTATTTTTGCAGGTACGATTCTTGAGGTGGACATGAAAAGTAGATGCATGGGTGGTCTGGAAGTCTTGCATGAGACATGCGAAAAGACGCTATCTTGGAGCATGCAGATTCTAAGAGTGCGGGTCTAAGAAGGCGTGATTGGTCGAGCGCTGGCGAAAGGTGGAGATCCAAAAAGACGAAGACTGAGAGATAGAAAAGGACGATGGACATACAGTCATAACGATCGTTTTTCTGCTTCTGGAATTGCGATTGAGATTGGGATTGAGATTGAGATTGTGATTGAGATTGGGATTGAGATTGTGATTGTGATTGAGATTGGGATTGAGATTGAGATTGTGATTGAGATTGGGATTGAGATTGTGATTGTGATTGAGATTGGGATTGAGATCAGCTCGGGGGTGGTTGGGTGGATGAGGCTTCACATTGAAGCTATCTGATATATTTTGTAATGCAGATCAGAACTACTTGTAAATTTGCACAGATAATAAAATTCTCTCTCTTCTTGTTCTGCGTATACTCTGTTTTCCTTCTTTATACCTTGTGGTGTCGAAGCCTATTATTCTATGTGGGATTGTGATTCAAGATTAGGAGACTTGTTACAAGTGGTATCAGAGCAGAGTTGGATTTCGGGACAAGATGTAGGGTTTGAAGAAGAAGATAGAAGAATAAGAGGAGCTTATCCATAGATTGAATGCAGAATTACATAAAGAAAGATCCAACAAACAAAAAGAGGGTACTGCAAATGCTTTCATGGACCTCAATGATGAAGGTGGTAATGGTGCAGGCACATCGAACGCATGTAGAGCTAGACAATAATGTGAACCTGAAGAGGATGATGATGGAGGTGAATATGCACTTAAGCAAGCATTTAAAAGAGCAAAATTAAATGAATTTTATGGTGAGAAGAAAATTGGAGAGGATCTTGAAGCATGGATTGAGGAACTTGAAGATTTCTTTGACCTACATGTATTTAGTGAGGAATCAAAAGCAAAGGTGGCAATTTTGCATCTGCGAGGAGTCACAAAACTGTGGTGGAAATCATACATACAGACAAGAACACGAGAAGGTCCGATCCTTTGGAAAGAGTTTCGAGAGCAAGCAGAGAATCGTTATTGTTCTCCACATTATCGGATGTAAAAGAAAATGGAATTCTACTCTTTCAAGCAGTATCAGGATGATAGATATAACTTGTCTGTTGAAGAATATAAGGAGAAATTTTTGTGTTTACATAAGTATGTACTAGAAGTTCTTGGAGATGCCCTGAAAAGCAAGTTTATTGAGGGTTTGCAGGAAGAGCTTCACTATCAAGTAAAGGGGTCCGGATGTGTAGATTTTCTTGATGCAGTTGCAAAAGCAGAAAACTTTGAAAAGATGGAGAAGTTTACCACAAAAAAGGCATCCAAATCAAGGTTTATCTCAACAGGACATCGACCCCCAAGACCTATTTCAATAAATCAGAATGGACAGAGATTGACTAACTCTATTAATGGTCAAGGAGGAAAAAACTAAGCCGAAGCAAATGGATACACCTAAGAAGCAAAAAGTTCCGCACTTGCAACGTGATTCTAATTTCTTGGAGTGGGCTAAAAGACTAGGACTTTGTTTTTTATGTGGAGAACAAGGACATCGCACTTTTGAATGTCCAAACAAGGCCATCAACCATTCTATGCAAGCAAAAATAGCTCAGCTACAAGAAGAAATCATGACAATTGAGGAAGCGGATGATCAAGGTAAGTGTTCTAACCCTAGATTTCAATGCATGAAAACTTCTTCTCATTCAAGGTTGTTGAGGTTGTAGCAAGGAATGACCAAGAACCCTCACCACCTTGCATGGAAGCAAGAAGGAAAGCTCAAGAGTGACTCTCCTCTCATTCACCCCTACCTCCCACATGTTCAAGCCATTGGCAACAGCCCCATGCTTTGCCACATGCTTGAAAACAAGGAGAATAGGGAGTCAAGGATCCTAGTCCATGAGGAAAATACAAGCAAATGCAACTACTCTACTCATACAAAGGAGAGACATGCATAGCCACACACACACCACTCTCACACACTCACAAGACACAATACATGTAAATGTAAATAGTCTTCTTTGAGTAAATGAGAGCATCTTCCATTGATAAGAGATATTACATGAGAGCACGTCGACCAAAAGCTCCCTTCTTTACAAAAATGAGCTTCTACTTATAAGCTAAGCTCTATTCCCCATGTGCTCTTTTGAAAAGTCAAAAAGTGGATCTTTCTCTAACTAACATATCTTCTAGGATGTTCCAAGATCACATGTGTAACAAACAAATCCCCAAAAATACATGCGTGGGATTTTCTATGTGGGAATTCCTTAGAAGGGCAAAAAGGGTGAAAATATGAAGAGTCACAAGGAGAGTTATTCTCATGGTCTTAAGAAGGGTTCTTATGCACAATTGTGGATGTGTGCATACCCTACAACCCAACACTCTCCCCCCTCTAGTCTTTGTCGTCCTCGACAAAGCTAAAGAAGAAGAGCATACATAACTGAACTAACCCAAGGTAGAGTCTTTCAAGTCTGGAAATCTTCAAGTCTTGAAAATCTGCAATTCCTCAGTCTACAAAGCTTTAGGCTGATCTTTAAATTTGTAGCACTTCCAATCTTCAAGCCTTCAGTCCTTTCTTCAATCTGGAAATCTTCAGTCTTCAGAGCTAGGCGACACAATCCCCTTGGGGGGGCAGTCAGCCCAGCATGCATCCTACTATGTAGACCCAAGTAGGACTGATAGAGCCTCACCCAAGAAACTGACATGAAACATACAAAACACGAGTAGATTGTTTCTGAAAAGAGGTAGAATATAACATTTAGTTCAACTTTTAGTTTCCACTTCAGGGAACATCGATTACTGAAGACTTGCTCATCTAGAGAGAAGTCTGCGTGAAACTTTTCTTGTTCCTCTTTGATGCTTGTCTTCTAGTCTTGTTTCTGAGTGTGCTTTCTTACAGGCCTATCCAATTTAGTGCAAAGTATGAGTGCACAGTTGACTACCGTTCAAAGGCCAGTATGCATGTAACTGTGGAAAATCATTAAGGCCAGCTAAAGGTTTCTCAACATACAGATTCTCTCAAAATTACAAGAACATTGAGAACATATATACAAATAAAGCAAGCACATCATCAATTTCCTCCTTTGAACCTGACACAGTATCATCCAATGTCATCCATCATAGCATGAAGTACAAAAAATTGCTATTTTTTCAAAAAAACTTGATGTAGTAGCTAGCATTTATAGGTCTTTGGTTAGCTCCTAAGGACGAGACGCTATTACAATTTCACCTTCAAACCTGTATAATACCAAGACACGACAGATTTAGAACTTTAAATGGCCAAATGAAAAGTTACTTCACAGGGTCTCAAAGACCATCTAGGTTTCTTAAAGGCTCTATCCAGGGTGGTGATTCAACAATTATGATGATTCAAAAAGAGTAACTAGGCTCTATGGTTCCTGCATGTGACATGAAGACAAAGTAAGAAGAAGCTTCTATGTGCAAATCACACATTAGAAGATCTCAAGAATAGTCAAATAGGATTCCCAAAAGTGCCATTAAGTTTTCAAATGCCTCCTCAGAGAACACTTGGGTGAGCAATTTCCTGCAAGTAGAGGCCCCAAATGGTGTGACCACTTAACGAGTGAGTAAGCACAATGTCATTCAAGCATACGGACTGTATATAAGAGATGTAAAGGAACCAGTACTCTTATTATTCATCATGCATTTATGAAAATTTAGAGTATCGAGAGTTATTATACAATCAATTTAGAAGAGCAATGCTGAAGTGGTGTGAGTATGTGTACAATGCATAATGAGAACAAGTCTTAAGTGAGTATTGTAAAACTGGAGATTTTACTTCCCTAGCAAAAACAAGCACTCGGACTTTTGTGAGTTTCAATACTTAAGCAATAGCTCTTTGCCTAAAATTTTGAGCAGTCAGTGTGTGGAGCAAAAGGAAGCAGCCCAAGCAATTATGACATTCAAGAGGTTCCTTCTAGGTGTAGTTTTGGCCATCACCCCTAGTTTAGTGCACCCCCACCTATCACTCCAGATACCCTAGGAGCAATTTCAGAAAATAACAAATTTGCCTATGCTTTTAGTACCTGGAAGTGTGCATCCAAGTTGGCAAGTCACCTCATGTGGAAAGATATGCAATAAGTAATCAAGTTTAATTTATATTATCAGGTGAGTGCATCACACAATGAGGCATGCCTCTGACTAAGAGAACAAGTAATGTTAGTTCTATGCCCTAATCATACCAATTTTCTCCCAAAACTTGAGTGGAGAGTAACCTGTCCTGCATGGGTGAGTCACAATCGTTCAAAACCATAATCAAACCTGTGAGTAACTTCAAAACACGTTCATCCTAAGAAAACAATCTCTGCATCTATAAGAATTCCAAAGGTAATGCACCTTGTTTCATGTTTCAGACCAAGGGCAAACCTGCATTTTTTATTAGTATTAACAATCTGTCATGGAGTAAGACGCCGAATTGCATGCTTGATATCTTAAGAAGGCAGCTGGTTCAATTAGTGAGTGCATCATAAAATGAAGTCTACCCGTGACTTCATGAAAACATCAAAAAAAAATTTCAAAACTATTAACACTCCACCTCTATCTGTCAAACCTGAGATTACACCCATCATAAGGGAGCACCTTTTGCATCTATGAGAGTTCTACAGGACATACATCAGGTTTCGTGTGTTAGAGCTGGGTCAGACCTGCAATTGGACATTGACAAGCATGGAGATTTTCCTCAAAGATCAAGGAGCTTAATAATGTGTTTCAAGTGTCATGCAACCCATTGGAAAAGTTGCACAGACATCTCCTAAATGATGGTAGAAGCTAGATGTAGTTGGATCAATAGTTAGACTTGAAGATCAGGGGCTACAACCATCCCTCTCTTTGGCCTGTAGCACTCAGAGATAGGTCAATTTGATCATCATCTGAGCAATTGAAAAATCTTTTTGTATTTATGAAGTTAGTAGACAAGATGCCAAGATCCCACAAGGCTCTGCTTACTATGATAATGCATCAAGGAGATGAAGATATGAATAGATCAGGCACCACCACTCTTACACCTGCATAGCACATGTTAAAAGTATAGCAAGGTTCAGCATCCATTGATAAACCATATATGCACATAGCTGAGTTTCCAAGGAGTTTAGCAACAACAAAAATTCAATAGAAAGGTCATATTGTGATGCACATATGTTTCACTCCTCCTTGAGTGTGAAATCTTCATGGCTCAGAGACCTCAGAAAGATATCATCCCCCGAATTTCTCCAGTGGTCTATGGTTAAAAAACAGATCTGACTTAACCTTTGTTGTACAATTATTGCAAGAATGCTCCTCCTTTCCCCATACGGACACCTGGGGAATCTGTTTTACACATAATCAGAGGGTAGTTAATCAAAAATTCATAAGAACATGTGACAAACCATCATAATTCAAATCAAACCAACACTTTCCAGTCTTCTCTTCATAGTGCTTTTGAAGATTAAACAGTGGTTGACTCCAGTCTTGGCATCTAATAGAGATTCTGGCTATCATTCAATGTATGTGTGATGTGCCAACTGATAGCCTCTAAAAAGCCTTTTATTACCCAAAGGACATAAACTTCAAGCAGCTTAATCACTTTTTAATCTTCACAGAAGAGGTCTGATTAATCATGAAACAACAACAAATACAAAAATTGCACACATGAATTGAATAGAGAATCCTCAAGACAAGGGACATGATAACTTTTTTCATTCATAAGGGATTATATAATTTTGATATATCTGCGACCACACATTTCGGTCCCCATCCCAAATCTCACCCTGTGAAGATCTTTCCTCCATATTGGTTATCCTGTCATACTCACAATAGTGTTCTGAAAAAGTAGAGGGGAGCATGGATACTCAAGTCGTACTTCCCAGCTGCATAGCTTCTAACTATCCCAATTCTATGGTGATCTAGAGTCATTAGATTTCTTTCCTTTAATGATGTTGCACACACACAAGTACTTCATGCATGTTGGATAGTAGCATGGCCCATCTTGCATTCCTCCGAAAAGTGTATCTTGTGGAAGTCTCGATAGAGGGCATGTTCCTTAGTTGCATTAAGGAGACACTTAATCGGTCAGGGCCTCAATATTGTAGAGAATGGCACTTGCAGCAATTGGTTGTAGTAGACAGAAGGAAAAAACTTCAATCTTAACAGCATACTCAAAAACTTACCATTTTATCAACCCCCTTTGACACCTGAATGAGTCAAGAAAAAACCTTGCAATTGTTCATGCCAAGATATGCATATATTCTAAACATAGCACTACGCTCCCAAGTGAAGCTTACGCGATGAGGACATCATCCAAAGAAAGGTCGATCACCAACGATTATGACTCAAATGCATGTTCATGGTGTCATTACCACCTCTCTCAAACCAAAAAGTCACCCATTCTCAAAAGAGAAGACATTCACTCAGAAAAGCAATGATTAATTTAATAAACGATTGTCCAAGCACCATCAAACTACCCCATTACAGTAGAACAAACTTGACTAGGCAACATATGACAGTGCAGGATTAAACATGAAGAACTCGTTACAACAATCATTACCCGAACAAAACATCTGTAACAAACATGGCTACCAATCTGAAAGAACAAGTAGGCTCTAGGTGGGCATGGCAACACATTCGACATTCAGGGTTTGAGTTGACCCGAGGTAGCCTTTACCAACCATGCCAAAGAGGAAATTAAGAACATCTGGAAACTTTCTAATCACATAGAGATAGAGAAGCCTAGATTTTGCATCAACAGATAACAGAGAGGCTTCGGAGGTGCAACATCACAAGCAGTCCGAGAGCAAGAAGCACTCCCCCCATGGCCTGGGCATCCGCTAATGATAAGAGCCGGAAGGAAAAAGTTTTCTGAGAACAATAGTGAATATGTGTAGCAAAACATGAACAGATTTTCTTCTCATGGCGAGGTTGTTTAGAAGAACTATTGTAGTCCATAATATCCAATTGAGTAGAAAGTGGAGCCCATGAGGGCTTATTAGCATCATATGTCTACACACCAGGAGGCAAAGTCATTTGAAAAATACTTGGTATCGAAGTTTTGCAACCTCCTTTATGCTGATGAGTGAGATATTGACCACAAGGGGAAACATATCCATATGACTCCCAAGCATGGCGACAATGGGAACTACCAAGATTGGGAAGCCCAGAGGTGGACAGTCCTGGTGACATGTCCAAACAACAAGGAAGCTTTGAAAATGGACACCAAATGAGTGCCAAAACTTAATGTGGAGCCAAATAGAACATGCAAAGAGTAGCCAGAATGGAACTTGATGCCACGCGGCCAGGGATCAAGAAGCATACCCAATCTTGGGCACAATAGTAGGGAACGAAATGAGGATCTGGTGACACTTGACAACATTGGAGAAGCCAAGTTAGTGGAAATAAAATCTTAAGGTCAAGCATAGATACGTTCCCCAGGGCACTGAATGAACAAGCCGGAGTAGGAGAAACCTGACTGAGAGCAAACATATGATCTCAACAGCACCATCTACGAGAAAATAGGGAGCATGAAGGTTCCACCACCCGTCAGCCACAAAAAAGACAAAGATCAAGCCACTGATCTGCCTGTAGGAATCAAATTCAACCCAAAAATGCCCTAGCATAACACTAAATAGGTAATCTTAGAGCAAAGATCACTCTACCGTGTCCCTGTAGGAGCAGTGCTCGAACATGCAACACTGGGGACAAAAGACAAAGCTCAAACAAGTCTTTTCACAGGTACAATTTGAAGAGCCACAAAGACCCACCCGTAGTATAAGAGGGAAGTCAGAAAGTTCAACTTCACCGTTAATGAGAAGCAGCACTGACTTCGGTACTGATAATAGCAAACAATGTGTGTAGAGGGGAGCTCACGGAGAACTCATTCCCAAGCAGTATTAGACGAGAATGCCTCTGAGATGTGCCACACAGGTTGAGAAGCGCCAAGGAGAAGAGAACAGAAGGCACACCAAAGGCATGGAAGCCTTAGGCAACCATCAAAAGGCCAATGAGGCCGCTTGCATAGGGAGCTCATCAAGGAGCTCAACCCAAAGATAGAGCAGCAAAGAAAAGAGGGAGAAAGGGAACTGTTTCCCCCCCCTCATGCATTCATGCATCCGATCGTGCCTCAGGCTACATTGAAGAGGGCAGTATTGAAGATTGACAAGGAACAGTCGACATTTTCACCTACCCATATGGATAATTGAAGAGGGAGGAGCCGAACAACTTCCCCAACCACCCGCCGCTTAGGCCATACCTGAGTGCTATATCAAATTTTGAGGACAATTGGTTTGTTGAAGTGGGAAAAAGAACCAAAAGAAGAAAAAAATCCACAACCACCATCAAGTAGCTTTGTTTTGATGTTATTTTCGTTTTCCAAAGTGAAAAGAGGGAGGGATCAGTGGTCGACAAAGCATGGATGAGTATCAGCTTATGCCGATGAAGCAGGTGTCCGCTAGCTTCAGCACGACGGACATTCAGCAACAACACGACGATCTGCGATCTCAGTGTTGAAAGTTCTTGTGGAATGATTGCTTGAGTTTGATGTTGAAGCAAGATTTTAAGATTGGAGCTCAACTTCGAAGCAAACTGAGGAGGTTCGCAATGGAGAAGAAGGGTAGTCACAAACTCGTGCTCCATAGCCTTCTGCCTGCATCATATTCACCTATCGCACATTGAGTGCAAATTTGTCGCTGTGCAGAGCAAGCCTTCACTCACGAAGAAGCGTCTATCGTGAATCAGAAGCAAACCATCTCTCATGGTGTGCAACAAAACACTGTCGTAGTGAAATTTTCTATCGCATTGCAGGATTCCATCTATCGCAGTAAAAACCATCTATCGCGCTGCGAGATTCCGTCGATCACGGACTATTCCAAACCACTTTTTGTGGTGAAGCGCATCTCTCTCGCTGCAACATACCATATGTGGTGGTTTTGACGAACTGGGAGTACGGGACCTCTTTGTGCCACGTGGGTCACGCCTCTTATTCATTCCCTTCAGCCCGTCCGTCGTGGTCTGTAGCGTGCTTGCTGTCTATCGCACCATAGATAGGAGTTATGAAAAGAAATATTAAAAAAAAAAAAGAGAAACATTTTTGTTTAAGCCGTTCGTTTCTTTTCCCTCAAGTCCAAGCATGGGGATCATTCCACGAAGCAAGTGCAGCTCAGTAATAAGCAAGTTTTTCGCTTTCGGTGGAGAGTGTACCGCTCACCTCTATTGATTTAATTATAGTCTGTACTGTCGTGGGCCTCTTCAGGGCTGTTTTTTAAGCCTTTAATTTTATCTCTTATAAAAAGAAGAAAGTAATAAGTGGCCATTCATGTAAATTAATCCTGTCTTGTTGCAACATGGATTAAGTTTGACCCTTAAACCTGTCTTCTCAATGTTTGGAAAGCTTTTGGTGAGTCTCACTTTCATGTCTACCTTCTTTCCATCTTTGGTCTTAAGCAATGTGGGTTTGCTGATGGGGAGACTATAGAGGTCACTCGCATCAGGAATCGTTGGGATCAAATGTCGGGTGCATGTGTTCAAAAGTCTAGTGAGGAGCTAACTCAAAGTTTTCTTCTTGTCTATCCACCAAATGTTAATGGTTTGGTAATTGCTCTTAATACTCAAATCAGACCCCAATCTTGAACTTCTAAAGAATTCAGTACCTTACTCATGGAGGAGGAGCTGTGGCTTAAGGTAGGGAGTTGCAACAACAAAGGATGTTGCATTCACAACAAATGTCCAAGGAGGCAAAGCAGACTCTTCAAAAGATGGAGGTTAAAAGAAGAATGACAAGAAGAAGTTCAAGGGAGAGTGTTTCCACTACAAGAAGGAAGGCTGCAAAATTCAAGATTGTCACATCAAGAAGGCAGATAAGAAGAATGGATCTTCAAAAGATGCAAATGACAAGGAGTCTACCAAAAATCTAGAAATAGACCTTGAGTTATTTGTTACGATAGAGAAGGTATGCTCCTTGAGCTGAAGATTCAAGAGTAGATGGCTCATGGGCATTCAAGAGTGATACCTCTTGTCATAGGACGAGCAAAAAAGACCTTTGTAGTTCCTTATATCCTCTAAAGGAGCCCATCACAATAAAGGTAGGCAATAATGCAAGATGTCTTGTAGAGGGTGAAGGCACAATTTCTTTGATTAACTCTAACATGATATGAGTAAGCTTTCAAATGTGTTGTATGTTCCACAAATCAAAAGAAATCTACTTTTGGTAGCTTCTATAACTCATCAAGGTCATGAAGTATATTGAGCCCATAAAAGTCATGTTGGTCAAAGTCGACTGTAGTCAAAGTCAACCACAATCAAAGTCAAAAGGTCAAAGTCAAATTGATCAAAGTCAAGATTGTCAAGGAGAAAGTCAAAGTGTTCGAAGTTCAGGTGTCAAAGTGCACAGGTAGTGCACAATTAATGGTTCACAAAGGGAAAATTAGAGGAAGTGGTTGTAGGTTGCAGAGGTATTTCTCTAATTTCTCTAAGGTTCAAAGTGTTTTTAAAGTGTTTTGGAAGGTTCAGGTGAACCCTCTCTTAAGTTCACAAGTGAAGACTTAAAAGGAAAATGTGAAGGTATGTGAAGCAGCAGCATGCGTAGAAGTGAAAATATGGCCCCCCAATTAAATTTTTTGTTCAGTCTAAAGTCACTACAGGACAAAACAAGGATTCGTTGACTGCCCACTTGAGGAGACAATCTTGGGACATCAAAGTGAGCACCAAGATACTCTTGCAGTTAGGAGCGTACGTGAATTGACACTCAAATGAAGGCAAGGACTATTCTTGGACAAGCAAGTGTAATCAAGACTAAGCAAGGGAGCATAGCCTAAGTTAGGCAAGAGAGAGAAGTGCAAGAGACACAGTGTGCGACACAGAGAAGTGAAGTGCAAGGTGTGCATGAAGAGGGACTAAGAAGTGTGCAGAGAAGTGTTAAGCTATTCCCCCCAAGGATCCCAAGGTCTCATTGTAGTGTGTGCGTGCCGACAGAAGGTGTCCATCCCTCCCCCTTATTGGAAGCTTGGTGCAAGGTGTGGACAAGTGCAGGCTTGGAGAATGTGGAGGTTTGGTGCAGAGGAGGCCGGCAGCAACAAGACCTTGGGTATTTGGTATTTTGTAATTGAGCACTATGTGGGATTTCGCACAGAAGCTTTGAATTGTATTGTGCATCACCATTGTATTTGTCTTATTATAATCAATCGATAGAGGCTTCCAGTGTGTATCTTTCTTCTTGTCCTTCCCTTTTCTCCTACAAACACTCAAATCCCTTCTTGTCCAAAAATCCCCCAACAAAATTTGGCACGCCCGGTGGGACTCCAAGGAGATTTGAGAAAAGGAGAAGCCAAGTGCAAAGGGTAGAAGAGTTCAAGTGCCGACAGTACTACTTCAGTGGACTAAGAGGTAAATATTCCTATCAATTATCTCATACTAAAAGGACTATGAACAGCCCATGACCGCAACGCGGTCCCAAACATTGAGGGTCACCTGTAAGCAAACAAGAAGGAAGGCTATTATAAGATCCTCTAGTCCACTATCTTCAACCTCATCAGTAAAGAGCATGGCAGGATAGGTAGACTTGGAAACCTCACTATCAAGATTAAAATATAAAATCTCCTTCTTTCAAAGGCCTAGCTCAGGAAGATCCGAACGAGCATATTAGAAGGTTTTTCGTACTATGCAAAACTAAAGGCTTAATGGGTATGGAGGATGCCTTTTTGATACTCTTCCCTGCCACATTAGAAGTATTAGCAGATAAATGGTTCAACCAATTTGCTGAGAACCGTTTTACAACTTGGGACTTAATGAAAGATGCATTCAAAAATCAATTCCAGCATGGAAATGCTGGAGAGATCATCATAGAGGAATTAGAAAACTTGAGATTGGGTCCAAGTGAGAAATTTCCAGAGTTTGTAACTAGGGCTAAGGCACTAATGGCTAAGTTGCCAGATCCTCCACATGACTTTTTTGTTAAGAAATAGTTAGCTAAGCCACTTCCAGTGACCACCCTATGTAAAATCAAGGAATTAGTGTTGCCTACAGCCTCCATAGAGGAATTCATCAACATAGCTACATGACTGGAGCAGATAAGGCAACAGTATGGAGCAACTTCTTCTCAACTACCATATTCTACAGAAATGGAGGATCCAGTAATCTAGCTAAGGAAGGAGCTAGAGGGCTTAAAAAGGAATAAGCCCCACAAAGAGGAGGAGAATGATGTTACTCAGTTGAGGAGGGACATTAAGGCATTAAAGCTCCAAAAGGAGGAGGAGGCCCAAGCAGAGGAATCGGCTCAGCTGTGACAAGAGTTGCAGGAACTCAAAGCGGGTGGCATCAAGAGTGGACTTTGGTGTACCATGTGCAGCAAGCAAGGTCATATAGTAAGTGAATGTCCTCTGTTAAGTGTGACTTGCCAATTATGCAGGAAAGCTAGTCATGAAGCCTAGGAATGTCAATCAAGGGGAATACCTGCAACAACATATTTGACACAAGGAGGACCCTTACCACCAGCAAATGTGATTGTGGATTCACCCAATCAAGGTAATAATTACAACCCTGGAAAGATGAATAACTTTGGAAATGGGCCTAGGAGGCCAATCATTTGTTTCAGATGTGGAGAATGTGGACACTATCAAAGTAGGTGCACTCTACCAGAAAATGCCCCTCCTTGTAGGAACTGCCCAGAGGCCAGAGACCACTATACAAATTGTTGTCCTAAGAATCAAGCCTCTTCATCTAGACCCCACATTCAAATGATTTCTATGCACAAAGAAGAAATGTTAGATCAAATCAATGGGCCATCACCATCTACCAAATTGGTGCAGTTAGAAGAAATTGAATATTTTACAGTGCAGACAAGAAGCAAGGGGAAGGCTCAAGTAGAGATAGGTCAAGGATCAAGGATTAATGGATTGAATCAAGACAAAGAGACATCTGAAGACAAAGCCACCAAATGTGTCGATACAAGGCAAAAAGGAGATATCATATGCACCAGTGGTGCCCATTCAATAGGGCTCATGAGGAGTTTGATAAGTCAATTGGAGCCCAGGCTCTTAAGGAATCAGAAGCTTCAAAACTACTCAAATCCATGAAAAAGGAGGTTAGTATTTTCAATTTAATAAAGATGGTTGGGAAATTCATGTAGGAACTCTTGCAGATAATTGATGAAGCTTCCACTACAAGTTTAGTGGAAAAGACTGTTGTCATGCACAAAGGTAAAATTGTAGGGGAAGCACCCCTTACAGATTATAAGAGCCCTCGGCTGACAGTCTCTATCAAAGGTCATGAGTTTCAAGGAGTTGTTGTAGATGGTGGTTCTGGCATTAACTTAATGCTTGAACATACAATGGAAAAGATTGGACTACACCCTTCAAGGCCTGCAAATTTGGATATGGAGGTGGCTACTTTTGTTCCAGGAATTTGATTTTTCTGTAGTCGACCAGGTAAAGAAAATATCATGGTGGATCACTTATCCAGGATCAATATAATGGATCAAACAATTGGAGTCAATGATGATTTTCCAGATGCTAATTTGTTCCTTGTACAAGCACAAGGTTGGTATTATTATATCAAAAAATTTCATTAAAACTGGAGTGCATCCAGAGAAGGCTAGTGTTGTGCAAAGAAAGAGGCTGCTAATCAAGAGGAGACCTTATTCCTTCATTGAAGATAAATTATATAGACAGGGAAAAGACAACAGATTTAGGAAGTTCGTGGAAGAAGAAGAAGTGAGGGAAGTCCTTCAATCTGCACATGAAGGAACAGGTGGTGGGCACCTTCCAGGACATATTATGAGTCAGAGGATACTTGATCCTGGTTTATGGTGGCCTACATTATTCAAAAATGTAGATGAATGGGGAAAAGCATGTGATGTTTTCCAGAGGTGTGGACCTAAGCGAACAAAGCAGAGGTACAACCCCTTGATTATTTCCACTTCTTGGCAACCATTTGAGAAGTGGGGGCTAGATTTTGTAGGGCCTATCTACCCTCCATCGATTCCAAAAAAAGAGAAGTATCTATTGATCACCACAGACTATGCAACAAAGTGGGCTGAAGCTATTGCCTCACCTGACTACACCACTCAAATTGTTGTTGATTTCATTTATAGTAGCATCATTTGCAAGTTTGGATGCCCACTTGAAATTTGTACAGACCAAGGTACTCATTTTGTGAACAAGTTCCTACAAGAAATTTTCAACATGTACAGAATTCTACATAGGACCTCTTATGCCTACTATCCAAGAGCTAATGGACAGGCAGAATCCACTAATAAAGTATTAATTGCCATGTTAAAGAAAGAATGTATGTTACAACCCACTTCATGGGACATTGCTTATCAAGGTACCCTATGGGCATACAAGTTAGCTTACAAAGAGGCCACTGGATATTCTCCCTTCGAACTGGTTTATGGGATATTGCAATTTGAACCCTTTGAATTTTTACATGGATCACCAAAAGTAGCATTCATGCAGGGAAAGAAAGATTGTGGTATCTCTCAAAGGCTTGAAGCACTGCACAAATTGGAGGAGATATGTCTATATGCAGCAAAACAATTGATAGAGACTCAAATGAAGAGGAAGGAGGCACACGATCGGAATTTGTGGAACAACAACATAGAGCCACGCATGTTAGTTCTTCTCCATAGAACTCAAATCCAAACACAAGTTACAGGAAAATGGCTTCCACACTAGGAAGGACCTTGTCGGGTCAAAACAATGCTGAATTGGGGTGCTGTGGAGTTAGAGATGCTGAATGGAGAGGCCTTGCCATAGGTCAACATATCGAAGGCCTATCATCAACACAACTGAATAATTATGGATCACCTAGAACTGCAAAATCTGTCCAGGTTGTACATAGCCCTATCATTTCATTTTGCTTAAGTTTTAGTAGTTTTTATATCCATTTCATGCTTGTTCCTTGCATTTTTAGCAAAATTAGCAACCATTTCTTAGTCCTTGGCATAAGTATAGTTTTTGGAGATTTTTTAGAATTTTTGGGAAATTTTCAAGCATTTTTTAGAATTTTCTAGCATTTTTCATCCTTTTTAAGTGTCATTTTCTTGCCAAATTGGAGGAATAAAGGAAGCTCTCTGTAGATTTTGAGTGAGGAAATTGGCTGAGACCTGTAGGGATTTTTCTGAGTTTTTTTAGATTTTTTTAGGGTTGGTATTTTTTGGATTTTTTTCTGTCTTTATCTCTATTTTGGATATCCAAAAAAATAAGAAGCCCCCCTAGGGATCTTTTTCGGAAAAAAAAAAGATTTTTTTCGAAAAAAAACCCCCCCTCTCTCTCTCTCCCCCCCCCCCTCTCCCCTTCCCCCCCCCTCCCCCTCGCCCCCCTACCCCCTCTCTCTCTCTCTCTCTCTCTCTCTCTCTCTCTCTCTCTCTCTCTCTCTCTCTCTCTCTCTCTCTCTCTCTCTCTCTCTCTCTCTCTCTCTCTCTCTCTCTCTCTCTCTCTCTCTCTCCCCCCTCCCCCCCCCCCCCTCCCCTCCCCCCCCCCTCCCCTCCCCCCTTCCCCCCCTCCCCCCCTCGCTATGAAAGTGACAAAATAAAGAGAACCACCTAATGACCTTGTGGGCATAGGACCACACACATCTGTATGAATGAGATCTAAAGGCTGAATTGAAGAGGCAATGTGTGTCTTGTGCACATTACTAGTTTCTTTTTCATATTGACAATGATCACAAAATGAAAAAGCACAGAAATATAACATAGGTAAGTAGCCAGAACAAGAAATATTTTACATTCCACTACATGATATATGGCCAAAGCAGCCATGCCAAATACAAGCCATAGGCTATTCAGTAAGAGTTAACAAGTATTATTTCTATGATACAAATAAAGGATAAAGTGAGTCAACTTTGCTTCCTTTTGCAATAGCCATATTGCCCTTTGATATGCGAAAGGATTGAACATAGAAGACCACCTTGTAATCAAGGTCATCAAGTTGAGCAACTGACATCAAAATTTGTGATAACTAAGGTACATGGTGTACATTATGCATAGTAAATTTTGAACCACAAATGAATTGCCCAACCACATCTCCAATCCCCACAACGTCACACTGGTAAGAATCATCAAGTCTCATGGTACCAAGAGACTTTTCTGCATAATTAGAGAATCATTCTCTGTGTGGTGTCACATGGAAAGAAGCACCAGAATCTAGTCACCACATGTGGGAAAGAGAATCAACCATAAGAGCCTCAATTGGCATACTACTATCAGGTGTCAACACATCAACCAACATCATCAAAAATACCATAATTTCTTCAATATTCAAAGTCGAAGTAGATGATGCAGGTAGTTGTTTAACATGCACATCAACATTATATCCTTTACCTTTAGCATTCTTTAATGCATAATAGTCTTTCTTCATGTCTCCCTTCTTATAACAATAACGGCATTTGATATCTCTCTTCCTTGATTTACTTCCACTCTTATTCTGTTGACCATTCTTTTGTAACTTGATCGGATGTCATCTCGCTTGTAACTTCCATAATGATGGCAAGGTGCATAACAACAAGGATGCTTTCATTTCATTATCCATATCCATTTTTTGAGCCTGTAAATAGGAGAATATAGCATCAAACTCATTTAGGTGAGCAGCAACACTATCTGTGTCCTTCATGCGAAGGTCATATAATTTTCTCATCAAATACACTTTATTTGGTGCCGTCTCTTTTTCATATGTATTGCATAATGTCTTCTAAAGCTCCTTTGCACTTTCACAGTCTAATGTTGTAAAGTGAACATTATCTGCGAGGTGCAATCAAATAGTAGACTTAGTTATTTCATCTAACTCATCTCAATCATCTTCATCCATGTCAACAGGCTTCTTTGAGATTCCTTTTATTGACTTGCATTGCCTCCTCTAAGCACATCTTTAATCGGACTCTTCCATAAAGCAAAGTTTGTGCCATCAAATTTTTGGATCTCAAAAATGGTCTTTTTCCTACAAGTTATAGCTCCTCAAAACATTGGCACTAGACTGTGATCCACCAGACATGCCTGAGACCTCTAATGCCATGATGGTAGAGGATTGAATAGAATGATAATGGAGCTAGAAGAGTCCAAATACCACTAAGGCTCAAACAAGGATTACCAAGTGTCAAATTTTGGGAGAGAATTCAGCACTCTTCCCAAAAAAATGAACTAATATTGAACAATAATGACCAACCAAAAGGATTATCTGAGAATAAATGTGCTCATACCAATAAGTGTATCAAGGAGTAAATCGATCACTTCATAGTTGATAAAACCAAAAAAACTAGAAAATTTTTGCTAGATTATCCTCTATAAAATGACCATATGACCAATGTCAAAATCTCATAAAATTGCAAGTACTCTCATGTTTACTTGCATTGTGATCATTGACTCCACTGCATATAATCAGTTACCCCAAAGAAGCCAACTAGGCTTATCAAGCACCTATGAACAACTATCGTACATCTCCTATGGTAAAGCCGGGTAAATCCTCCACCTACATCACCGAAGAGAACCCGACATTTGGGTGTCTCCTAGTTAAGAAAACCTCACCACGACCCTCTTTATCAAACGTAAAAGGCTTTATGCAAAAAATATAACTGCTATATCAATGACCACATGGACGTAGATAAGCATTATCCACAGAAGCATACATAGTGTGTATGTGCTCAATATATGCAGTAAAATGGCACCGAAAGTCTAAATTCATTGCCCAAACACTGGCCAATGGTACTTGCAAGTGTCTATCAACTCTGTTCTTTATGCTCAAAAACCTACATAGACTTGGGGTGGTTGCTCGCATTGGTACTAAAACCTTCAAAGAAACCTTTGCATTAACTAGTGTGGCTGAATACAGAGCCCCAAAAAGTGAACATTTGCCTTGGTCGTACGCCTTGGAGAAAGGTCTGGTGGCCATTTGGCCTTTCACATGGACACTAACAATAACAAATTACTTGACATTAGATATTTCTAGAGTTCTTTTTGTTCAGATGGGGAAAAGGATCTTTGGTACCATTATGAAAATTGATCATAAAAGCCTTGCAAAGTAAAAATGGATTAAAACATGTTCAAATGTTAATGAATGATTAGAGAAAGGTAGATAGATAGAGAGAGGGAAGGGGAGTTGTTCTTTGAACTTATGGAAGCATTTTCTTAGGGATTTCTAATAAACCTGAAAATTCTCTCCATTGTTGCAAAAATTTAAAAAGAAAAACTGAAATGTATGGTTATATTATCCTTTTCATTCACTATACCTCTCCAATCTTTGTCGCATAAAGAAACTTGCTAGAATTTTAGGCTTTAAAGTCCGCAATATAATTCTAATGCTAATATGAAAGGTTCTTGCAAAAGATAAGAAAGAAGTATATGAGTAGGAGAAGGAGAGAGGATGCTGATGACTGTAATCTGCGATCCCTCATGCATGAGAGGCCAAGGAAAGAGACTGGAATGAGAAAGAAGAGGGTTGCAAATGAAAGAGTGGTAGAGAAGTATGCATCTAAGTTTCTTCCAAGTGATTGGAGAAACCTGCAGTAGGCCACATAGCAGCCTTATGATTTGCAACTGGGAGAATGAATGGTCCATTAGTTGATGTGCATGCGTGTGTGAGAGAGAGAACTTACTCAGAGTCACTGAATATCAAACGGAAATGGAAAGGCTCAAAGTGTATGATGAATATTTGAAAACATTTATTTTCTCCTTATTAACAAAGCTAACAAGTTAGCTCAACTGATGAGAACAAAAGTATAAAAGCATTTGTTTACTTTTGTTTAAGGTAGGAATAGGAAGCACAAAAGGCTTATTCAGAGACTTGGGCTTTTACAACTTATGGCAGAGGTTACATATATATATACAGTGCTTTGGAGCCCAAACCACTTCAACGACTACAGAAAGAAGGCCATTTTTAGAAGAGATGATGATGCTTCTTGTGCCCTTCAGGTTCTTCTTGCTTTTTCTTCTGATGGTGTTCATGGATTGCATAACCTCCAGCACCCACGGCAACTGCTGCTGCTATTTTCTCTTTGGTTTTGTGCCCGCCTGCATGCTCAGAATCCTTCTTTGCCTCAAAGTGCTCATACTGTTTTGCCAATGAACTTGGTTTATCAATATAGCATACAAAATTGGATGAAGAGGATTTTATTATCAAGAAAGAACACATAAATGCTTTTCTTCACATATTTCCGCACATTCTTCTGCATGCATAAATTGAGATGCACGCATGGACATTCAAAAATCTGTACACATGCAAGATTCTGAAGACCCAGGATTGCAAGGACCCAAGCTAAATTCAAGTCGAATGGGAGGGAAGAAAGATCCCCATGCCCAGATCCAGCCGTATGCTATAGACCCATGGACCCATACATTTGCACAATAAACACAAAACTGCATGATTCAAATATGTGCACACTATTTTCTTTTCATGCAGAGACGCTCATCTTTACAATAAACACATAATGCTTATCTTCTCATATTTGCACTGTAGGTATACGGACACATTCTTCTGCATACGTAGATTGAGATGCATGCAAAGACATTTGCAAATATGTACATGAGCACGATTCAGATGATCCGAAACTGCAAGACTCCATCATAAGCTCCAAGTCAAAGGGAAGGGAAGAAAAACCGCCTTTAGATCTAGCCGTGTGGTATAGTGCAATAGATCCTGATGCAACTCCAAGGCAGAAGTGGGTAAACAGGAACTCAAAGGCAAATACAGTTATTTACCAGAGCATATGCACCCGCAGCTGCCCCAAGTGCTTCTCCGATGTGCTCTTTGTGCTTGTGCGCCTTCTCCTGCTTCTTGTGGTGCCCCTCCTCAGTACCTGTCTTAACGGCATGATCTGTGGTCTGTGTCACGGTTGTGCCATATGCAGATTGTGCCATATTAGAGGGATAAGCATGACCTGCAGTGGGAGGTGGAGGGGTAGCCTCCTCATTCTTGTGATGCCCGAAAAAGTGGTGACGATGGTTGTGCTCCTCAGACATGGTCTGATAATGAACCGCAGCTCTCTCTCTCTCTCTCTCTCTCTCTCTCTCTCTCTCTCTCTCTCTCTCTCTCTCTCTCTCTCTCTCTCTCTCTCTCTCTCTCTCTCTCTCTCTCTCCGTAGGCGAGATAGTACACTACTACACATGCACCCTTCTGATCTCTCTTATACTTCTAAGTTCTCAGCTCATTCCGAGGATGGACCTTCCTGTAACCCACCTACTTTCAGATCTGACTGATCTTTTGGAATATATTGTAAAATACAAGATTTCCTGCGAGGTGCATCGATGCGTTCTCCACGATTGTTCTGCATGGATGATGGAGGTGAGTTGCAAATAATGCATACGAAAACACGTTGTGGACCAGTTCCATTCAGTCAAAATGAACCCCTTCTTCTTTCCACAAAGGCGGAATATCCAAAGAAAAATGCGCACAGACCAATCAGTTTTCTACAGCTGGAGACGGTCTATTTCTAAACTGTAGAGAGTTGACAATCGTAAAATACAATTTTTTATTAAAATATAAAAACTTAATGTCATATTTTTTTGTTTTTTTTTGTGATAGAGGTTGCAATACGTATGTTTATTCTTTTGTAGTTTATTATTTATTTTACTTATTTGCATATAATTTTAATGAATAAAAATTCTAATAAAGCCACCTAAAGATCTGATAGCTTTACTATCATGTGCGTTTAAATTTGGTGATTGGATGTTCGATAAAGTCATCCGGATTTCAATCACCAATTTATCATATGCATTTGATGCACTTTTTAGGTCACCCAAAAAGAGAAAAGAAATCTCGTCACTCGAAAATAAATCCATGTGCTATCTCTATCACTCTGGGCCTCCGACCTGAGATTGTTCCACCCATAGTTCATTTTTCGCGGTCTTATTGCTCGTTTTGAATTTTTTAAACCTTAAAATAAGATCACAAATTTTATTAAACCTTCAAAAATTACAAAAAAAGTACCACTTGTAGCTAAGTGCACAAATTACACATTGATTCATTGAATAGATCAAATGTGCCACTCCGACTGATGAACTTGTCAATGGTCATTCTTGCATGGACATAGCAACCGCATTGGGGAATGCGATTCTTCAGAGTAGTTTGGAACGGTGAATAACTTGTAAGTTGTAACACTGTAGTCTATAAACCTTTTGAACTTGGTTCTTCCTCAATGCTAGAATCGATTAGTTGCTTCAATGCTTCCCCCGTCACCTCGTCATTGTGTCACTATAAGTTTCTATGTTGTAATCATCAATCTCTGTGTAGTTGGTCAATGTCATTGCTTAGTTTCTTGGGCCTCGTCAGCAACCACCTCGTTTGTCATCTAGCATTGCCTTATCGCCATGTTCTCGGCAGCCTTGAGGAGAAGAGTTGAAGTTTGTTGATTCACTGTTAGAAGAACTGATACGTTCAACCCAAGCATGCACGAAACTGGACATGGGATGCCAAGGTGATTGTCAAAGAACATGTTTTTGTATTATGTTCACAAAGCCACTTTACAAGGGACGGCAATGAGAGCTTGAGAGAGGAGTAGTTCGACTACCCTTTATAGTTGCGCACAATTAGGTGCCGCAGAGCATACCCCTCAAGCACTGAAAAGCCTTGGATAGAAAAAGAGGGGTTGTCATAGAAACTTGGTGGTGCGCCATGAGTAATCTGTAGCATGTTGTGGGCATGCAGGTTGTGGTTGGCTATTGTCGACTCACGGGCAAGTCGATGTCGTCTGTAGATTTGGACTCTTAGCATGGTCGGTGGTGGTCATTGGATGCTTGGAAACATTTATTCTTGTCGTGCATTGTTGATTCGTGATTGTTTAATATTGGTCTATGGGGAATCATACCATCGACTCTTACTCTCGAGTTTAGAGTGAAAATCTTGAGGCTGGCCTTTGTCATGGGCTTCAAGCTTGCATTTGAATTCTTGTCCTTGGATTCAGCATTTTAAAGGTAAGAGCATTTACTCATCGGCATGGCCTAGCTACATATAGTGTGTATAGTTTTTTTTTTCAGAGTCAATGAATTGAAAGCACACTCACACACCCAACTTCATAAGGTAGAGGCACCCATCAGTGAGGAAATCATAGGTACATGTCTAGCCAAGACTTGAACTCAAGACTTCCTCCCAAAGACTCAATACATCAAACCACTTGGCTACGCCAGCAGCTTGGACAATGCGTAGACATATTGCTCGATTGTGACCAACCATTTTACCTGTTTCGGCTACCACTTTTGGATGATTCATGCATGGTTATGGTATTACTCGCAGCAACTTGCATTTTCAAAAGATCATTCTCTCTCAAAGGCATAGAGGCATAGCAAAGGCCTCTATGTGATAAAGTTAAGGCTCTCCTCATCGAGACATATGCACAGGACAAGAGTTGTCGAATTGCTTCTACAAACTAACTAGCTCAATCATCAACTCAGGTGATGGCCCCTCTTCCTTCATCCTAGAAGCAATAGCTCAATCATCGAGACATGTGCACACGACAAGAGTTGTCAAATTGCTTCTACAAACTAACTAGCTCAATCATCAACTCAGGTGATGGCCCCTCTTCCTTCACTTTCAAAATTACAATTGGTTTATACACGAACTATTTGTTATACTTCATGTATCACTATTCTTTTCATTTATATATGTATATGTTAATCTATATATCAATAACCAAGCGATTTCTAAATGATTTTAATCATCATCAAGTCTTTTTTTCTTTTTACTTACGATTGGGATTGAGATTCTCAATAGTGTGGCAAGACGTGGTCTTGGTTTTGCTTTTTGGTCATTTAGTAAGATATAAAATTTAGTAGTTTTGATGAATAATGGTGAAGAATCAAATAAGACGCGTGTGCCATTCTACATAAGTTATTTAAAATTGAAGGTTTGTTTACCTTGTATAATACATTGTGCGGTTTTTCCACATAAGTTCGGTGCAAAATTTCTTGTCATTGTTCTTGATTTCATCATCTCCTCAAGCCCCTCTACAGCTCCATTTTGGAAAGTCTCAATGTTGTAAACGTCCACCAAGTGTTAGAGTAGAATTGGAGGTAGAGCTTTTGCAAACATGACTATCAAGTTCTCCAATAGGTACATTACTCTAGAGTAATCTCATGGGATATGACCTTCTTGCATATGAAGTGGTACTAGATCTCAATGTGCTTTGTCCAATCATGGAAGATTGGATTCTTGCATATGGCCAAGGCTGATTGATTGTTGATGGAGAAGCATGTAGAAGTATCTCAATACGTGCAATATCAGATAATAATCATTGAAGCCATATGACCTCACATGTTGCAAAACAAGATGTGTGGTACTTAGCCTCTGTGGATGAAAGAGCAATTGTAGGCTCTTACTTACTTGCCCAAGAGATGGTTCTTGAGCCAAGCAAGAATACATACCCATTAGTGGAACATCATGAATCAATATCTCCAGCCCAATCCTAATCAAAATATCCAACAAAATGAATGCCCCCACTATGTCAAAGACCATGATGTTGTGTGAGGGCAAGGTAGTGAAGTAATCTTTAAGCTTCTTTCCAATGTGTTAGACAAGGCTGATGGGCAAACTAGGTAAAACCAACAATTTCATATGTGATGTTTGGTCTCGTATTGAATAAAAATAGTAGGGAGCCAATTATCTATTAATAATCATGCACATCCATAGTGGTGATGTGTCCTCTAGTGTGAGCTTGATTTTGGGATCAAGAGGTGTGGATATTGGGTGACACTAGTCTGTGTTATATTTGGAAAGTAGATGAGATAAACTTCTTCTTAGATAGAAAGATGGCTTTCTTTATTTGTCAAATTTCCATGCCAATGAAGTAGTGAAGCTAACCAAGATATGTGATAGAATACTCAAGGTGAAGTTATTGAATGATAAATTGGATGTGATCAAACATGATCTTCTTTACCTTGGATTTGGAAACCTTCAAGTTGTTCCACATTCCACATATTCTTCTTCTTTAAGACCCCCATCGAGGAAAATACTTTTCACATCAACTTGATAGATGGACCATTGAAAATGAGCGCTCAGTGCAAGAACTAGCCAAGTATTTGTAAACCTTTTTATGAAAGCAGAGGTTTTCTCATAGTTTATCCCATGCTTTTGCTTTTACCCTCTAGAAGTTATTTGTGCGTTGTATTTATCCAAGGTTCCACCTTATTTGTAATTAATTTTGTAAATCCATTTGATATATATGACTTGATTATCAGATGGCTGAGGTCCAAGTATTGTTTTTGTGAATTGCATCCATTTCAAATTGCATTGCTACTTTCCATTCAAGTTGGACTTGAACTTCTTTAAATGCAGAAGGTTATGAAATTTGTTGAAGTTGAGCCATGAGTGCATAGTTGAAATAATGAGTTTGTTCTTTTGTTGCTTCTCAAGAAGCCTTTACGACCTTCAATGTTGTTATCAAGTCCTTGCTTCTTACTATTCTTTGAAATAATAGTGTCCTCCTTTCAAATGTAGATGGATGGAATGGAACTTAAACTTGGATCTTTCGTGGAGTACTTAGAAGACTCATCAAAGATAGCATCCTTTGAGCTGGTCATTGTATGGTCTATATGTCTTAGATTTTTTGCTATATCGTATAAATATATGTTTCTTAGACTTGGAAGATAGTTTGTGTTCTTCTTCCTTATACACATGAATAAATGCATCACTAGTTACTCTAAAATAGTTCTCATTAGGAATTCTTCCAAAGTCAGACTCAAAAAGGTGTCCAATTGTGGAGTGCACTTGTACAACCTTGATTGAGTATGTGCATGACATTGAGACAACTTCAATCCACAATCATCCATGTCGAATGCCTTCAAAATCTATCTTGCATACTTTTGTTGATAGATGAAAATCTTCCCTAATTCCTACCATACTTTAAGGCCTAAGCAATAATGCATTAAGCCCAAGTCTATCATTTCAAATTTTGAACTCAGGGCATCTTTTGTTTGTTGAAGAAGTACATCTTCATTTCTTGTAATCACAAGGTCATCTACATAGAATATAAGAACAATTTTCTTTCCTCCTCTCTTTAGAACATACAAGTTAGCATGAGAAGAACATTTTTTGAAACCCATCTGTTGGTACCATGTTCTAAGGGCTTGTTTCAACGCATATTATGTCTTCTTGAGATTATATACCTTGTTCTCTTAATGGGAAGCATAAAAAAATAGTGGATGAGACACGTATACCTCCTCCATGAGGTCTCAATTCAAGAACGTTGATTTGAGATCCATGTGATAGACTCATCGCCATTTATGCATAACCAAAACTAGTACTACTCAGAAAGTAGTCATCCTAGCAATCGGGGAAAATGATTCACAAAAGTCAATCCCTTCAACTTGTGGGTACACCCATGCAATAAATTCATTGTGGGTAGCCTAATGACTTTGTGCTTAGGGGGTCAATCCACTAGCTCCCAAAATCCATTCTTCACGATATTTTGTATTCTATTTGCATGGAATCTCTCCAATTCAAATTGTGCAGTGCCTCTTACACATTCGTTGGTTCATTTCCATGTTCTTAAATGAGCTCAACATCAAGGATTTATTTACAATATGGGTGCTTTCTTATCTCCTCTCTTCTATTCTCTATGGCCGCATTGGTCCATCTACAACCTATTCTAGTGATTGTGGGATGGGGTTTGTAGAATCATAGAACTCCCTCCCCCAATGTGGCAATGGCTATTCCGCTTGAATAATGGTAGGTTGGTGAGTTTCATACTCATCATCTGAAGATGATGCTTCCTTCCCTTGTGTAAAAGGGATAGCTCTTGAGCAAGCTCGTAATGGATCGCCCCTTTGCCTAATGATAAAGTGGAAGCTCTCTTTTCCTTCTCCATTGCATGTGGATACTCCTCCTTAAACACCACATCGTGACTCGCCATGATCTTCTTAGCCTCACGATTGTAAAACTTATAAGAATTCTTATCCTCTCTGCCCTCAGAAGATACATTTGATGTTTTTAAGTTAAGATTGTTTCTCTACCTATCTAGAACATGTACATAACATTCACTTCCAAATACTTTGAAATGGGAAACAGATGGCTTTTTATGAGTGTAGGCAAGTACCTTGGTGTATTTTTTATTCAAGATGTAGACAACAGTGTTCAAAACCTCTACCCAAAATTGATTTGAAAAGCCCTTTTCCTTCAACATGCACCTTTCCATATCCATGATGGTTTGATTTTGATGTTCTCCAACACCATTTCTTTTTAGGGCTATGTGCCACTTTGAGTTGAATCTTGATCCCTTTACTCTTGGAGAAATCTTCAAACTCTGTTGATTTTAACTCACCACCACCATCTATTCTAAATTCCTTCATATTCTTCCCTCTTTGAGTTTTAACAAGTTGAATCCATTGTTTAAACTTACCAAAATCTTGATCCTTATTGCGAAGGAAGTACACCCACATCTTCCTGTTATAGTCTTGGATGAGTAACATGAAGTAGGAAGATCTTTCCAAGGCATGTATAGGCATTTTTCTATACAAGTTAGCATGCACCAACTCCAAAGGATAGATTGCTCTATTCTTTCTTTCTTGTGGAGACACCTTCCTCTTGTTGCTTGCCCATCATGCAAGCTTCACATGGTTCCTTCATCTTTGCAATGGATGGTGTTGAGATATCAAGCTCAACATGTGATGATCCAGGATAACATGTATCACATTTTCATTTCTCTAACATGTATAGTGGTCACACCGGTATACGCCAGGGACAATTCATTGAGCTTCATTAGATTTATCTATCGAGAGTGATGGCACATTTGGTTCTTGCCAGCTCACTCATTCGTGCACATTAGGTTTTTCCTTATGTACTCGTATTTATATATTGCACTTGTTGTATTCTTGTTTTTAGGTCATTCTTGTACATTCCTTTTATGTAATAATAGAAGAAGAAGATCATTCTTCCTTTCCTCAATTTGTGTGTGAGCTTCTCCTTGATTGTGAGATTATGTGTGTGAGCTCTCTTCCTTATCTCCTTCCTCATGACATGGTATCAGAGCCAGTGTGGCTGTAGAGAGCTCGTGGAGAAGATCGACGGTGAAGAGCATGTGAGAAGGCATGCAAAAAGCCCGATTCAAAAACACCCTTAGATTACTACAAAAATTGGCATTTCGGAGCCATCTCGATCTCTGTTTTGATCCTGCAAGGTGGGGCCCATAGAGAAACTAGGTTAGTTTACAAAACTGTAAGTTGCATCATGTTTGAAAACACCCATATATTCGAGATCCAAAATTTCAAGCGATTTTGTGTAGTGTTGATACACGAAAACTGTGTTTTTCTGAGATCAAATTGTCACATCATAGTGCGACAGTGTTTAAGCAGAAGTGCTGCTTGTAGTGTTTTGTAGTGTTATGAATATCTGCAGAAATGGCAAACACAGATGGAATGAGTCACCTTATGAGTGATAAGCTAGACAAGAACAACTTCCATGCTTGGAGATTTAGGATGACGAATTTCTTGATGGGAAAAGGCTACTCGAAGTACGTTGAAGGAGAGAACGAAGACGCTTCACAGTTACCAAAGAGGAATCGGACTGCATACCAGTTAAGAGCGTATGGAGAATGGAATCAAGGAGCAAGAAAGGTAATGTATTGGCTGTTTTTTAGCATACAAGATAGCATAATTGGGCACATACAAGATGCCAAGACTCTAAAAGAGGCTTGGAACAGTTTGATCACATTGTATGAGACCAATTCAAAGGCATGGAAATTGCAACTCAAGAATGAGCTGCATACATTGGAGATAAAGAGCATGTCGGTACATGACTGCACCCTAAAAATCAAAAGCATATGTGAGTCACTTGCATCTATTGGCGTGAATGTAGATGATGATGATAAGGTGGAAGTATGCCTTTGTGGTTTAGGAGTTGCATATAAGCAGTTCAGAACTTCTATACAAACTAGGGAAAATATTCCAAATTTTTCCGATCTAGTATCTATACTGATTATTGATGAAAAGAATCTTGGTAAGGATTCAAACTCCCAAGGAAAACCTAGTTTTGAGCAGGTATTCCACTCTGGAAGAGGAAGAGGCAGAGGTAAAGGCTTCGGAAGCAAAAGAGGACACAATAACCAAGACCAAGGTCAACAACAAAATCATGCAGGAGGAAGAGGACAGTTTCGAGGCAGGGGGAGCCAAAGAGGTCACAGAAATTTCCAAAGAAATGATTCAGGTAGTTACAATAAAGGATGTTGGAATTCTAGTAAACCTGGATACTTTGAATGTGATTGCAGGTTGAAGAATCAAAATAACAGAAGGAAGAAAAACAACTATGCATCCACAAGTGCATATGATTCTGAGAAGTTGTTCATGGTTCAACATCACATGATGAATAATATGTCTGCTGGTGTTTCAAAATTGAATGATAATGTCTCCTATGTTGATTCAGGTGCTTCAAATCACATGAACAATCACACGGAATGGTTTAGTACTTTGCAAAAGTTTCCAGTTCTTGGATATGTTGAAACAGGCAATGACACATCACACCCTATCACGCATACAGGAAACATAGAACTATCTATGGAGGATGGAAAGCTAAAAAATCTTGTTGATGTGTTGCATATTCCAAATATAACAAAGAATCTGGTTTCTATTGGACAAATGGTTGACCAGGGACTACAAGTCAGGTTCAATGCCGATGGCTTATATGTAGAAGAGTACATACAGGATGGAAGATTGATTGCCAAAGGAAACAAAGCGGGTAGGATGTTCACCTTAAATGTGAAAATTCTTGAAATGAATGTAGCCATTTTTTGCAATAGGTGTAGATGTTATTGCTGATATAGAGATGTGGCACGAATGGATTGTACATGCAAACGTGTAGAGGCTGAAATTGATGAAGTCAAAGGAGATTGTCCATGGACTACCAATTTTTAGGGTTGCAGAGATGCAAAAGGTATGTGGAGTGAAGTATTTCGATGGCGTACACCACACTGCACTCTCCTTCTCGAGAGCTCCACGACGATATGCTCGGAGTAGAAAACGGAGCTTCTTACGCCACACACAGTACTCCGCACAGATGTTGTGGAATACGCAGAAAACGCAGTACACAGGGAGCACGAAGACAGACTTCTTAGGTCTTACAAATGCGGTCGAACTTACAGTCTGTGACTGACCAGGCCACTATATGTTTTTATTAAGAACATATACAAAGAAGTGTCCGGTGGCCATTTGGCCTTTCACATGGACACTAACGGTAACAATCTCCCACTAAAGGCCAATATGGCCAGAGTAACTATGGGAGAAAAAAGAAAGAATGATAAAGAATACCTGAGTGTAAGTATACAAACTATACCTCCCACCTGATGGGCATGTTACACAGTATACAAGTGACTGCATAAGATCAAGAATCAAGTAACCCCTATCAAGTGACAACAGTATCGAAAGCTATCCTGTGGTAGAGCTTTAGTCAAAGCATCTGCAGCATTATCTCGAGTGTGAACCTTCTCAAGAATAATGCTCTCAGTGGCTAAGCAATCTCTAATGAAGTGATACCTCACCTCAATGTGCTTGGTCTTTGCATGATAGACCGGATTCTTAGCCAAAGCAATGGCACTCTGACTATCACTGAGCAAGTGAGGTACATGCTGAGGCAAACCCATATCACAAGCAAGACGAGAAAGCCACAATGCTTCCTTACATGCCTCACTTGCTGCAACATACTCTGCTTCTGTGGTGGAAACAGTTGTACATTCTTGAAGACGAGATCTCCAAGAGATAGCACCTCCAGCAAAATGAAAAATGTACCCTGATGTAGACTTACGATTGTCTACACAACCAGCATAGTCAGAATCTGTGTAACCAATAATGGATGCTTTCCCTCTACCTAAGCATAGACACTTGTCCTTAGTGCCACTCAGATATCTCAAAATCATTTTGACCGCTTCCCAATGTTTCTTGCCAGGATTAGACATATATCTGCTCACAACTCCCACTGCAAATGCAATGTCTGGTCTCGTAGCTACCATAGCATACATGAGACTACCAACAGCAGACTGATAGGGAATTTTGGTCATGAATTCCTTTTCCTCATCTGATTTGGGGCAGTCATCCTTGCTCAATTTCACATATGTGGGTAAAGGTGTACTCAATGCCTTTCCACCCTGCATATTGAATCGATGAAGTACTTTGGATATGTACTCACTTTGAGACAAGTATATGCATCTTTTACTCCTATCACGAGTAATGCGCATGCCAAGAATATGTTTGGCATCCCCCAAATCCTTCATATCAAATGTCTGACTCAACTTCTTTTTGAGAATTGACAAATCATAAGAGGACTTCCTGAATCAACATATCATCGATGTAAAGTATCAAGCATATCAAGCTACCATCAGAACATCTCTTTGTGTAGAGACAATGATCCTCATTGCTCCGAGAATAGCCTTGGGACTTCATAAAAGCATCAAACTTTTGGTACCATTGTCTAGGAGACTGTTTAAGTCCATACAAGCTCTTCTTGAGCTTACAAACTAGACTTTCCTTGCCAGGAACTACATAACCCTCTGGTTGTTCCATATAGATCTCATCTGTAAGATCTCCATGAAAGAAAGCTGTTTTCACATCCATTTGGACTAGCTCTAAGTCCTCCATTTCAACGAATCCAAGCAACATGCGCAAAGTAGTCATCTTGACCACTGGAGAGAAGATTTCCTCAAAATCAACACCATGTTGTTGCTTAAAACCCTTTGCAACAAGTCGTGCTTTATATTTTGGAGAAGCACTATCTGATGTGATTTTCAGCTTATATCCACATTTACATGGTAAAGCTTTCCTGCCCTTTGGCAAAGGTACTAAGTCCCAAGTACCATTCTTGTGAATAGAATCCAACTCACTCTTCATGGCACGCTCCCACTTGACATGATCCTCTGTCTGCATAGCCTCTTTGTAGCAAGAGGGCTCACCGGCATCTATTAGCATAACAAAATCTAAACCTGGAACATATCTATCAGGTGGATATGAGACACGTGCAGAACGTCTCAATGGTTGCTGAACAGGAACATGTGCAGACTGATCTGAATGGACATTCTCTTGAACATCCCTATGTGCAGCATTTTTATGCATGCTAACCGGAGGACTAGTATCCTCAAACACCACTCTTCTCACTTCAACCTCCTTAATCGGCTGTTTATGCATCTTAGACTCATTAAAAATGACATCACTACTTCTGATCACTGACCATGTTTCAGGATCCCATAAGCGATATCCAAATTGTCCTTCTCGACCATATCCAAGAAAAATGCATTTCTTTGACTTATGGTCCAACTTCTGTCTAAGATTCTTGGGTATATGAACATATGCTTCACACCCAAAAACTCGAAGATGATCATAATATGGTGGTTTCCCTGTCCATAACTCTTGTGCCACTTTCAGACCTTTGGCAGTACTAGGTGAAAGGTTAATCACATGAACTGCAGTCAATACTGCTTCTGCCCAAAAACCTTGTGAGAGGTTCGCATGATGCAACATAGAGACTACTCTATCTTGAATAGTTCTATTCATCCTCTCAGCTACACCATTCTGTACTGGGGTATAAGGAGCTGTAAACTCTCTATGAATCCCTCTACACTAACAGAAAAGGCTGAATTCATGTGAGGTATACTCACCCCCATTATCTGAACGTAAAGCCTTAAGCTTAGTTCCTTTTTCAGTCTCAACTGAAGCAAGCCATTTTTTGAAAGTAGGGAATACATCATCCTTCGATTTGATAGGATATACCCAGACTTTTCTAGTAGCATCATCTATGAAAGTGACACAGTAAAGAGAACCACCTAAGGACCTAGTGGGCATAGGACCACACACATCTGTATGAACAAGATCTAAAGGCTGAATTGAAGAGTCAATGTGCGTTTTATGCACATTTCTGGTTTGCTTTCCATATTGACAATGCTCACAAAATGAAAAATCAGAGAAAGATAACACAGGTAAGTAGCTAGAACGAGAAAGATTTTCCATTCCACTACGAGATATATGGCCCAAACGACCATGCCAAATACAAGCCATAGGCTGTTCAGTAACAGCTAACAAGTGTTCTTTCTGTGATACAAATGAAGGGTAAAGTGAGCCAACTTTCCTTCCTTTTGCAATAACCATATTGCCCTTTGATATACGAAAGGACTGAGCATAGAAGACCACCTTGTAACCAAGGTCATCAAGTTGACCAACTGACATCAAACTGCATGATAACTGAGGTACATGGCATACATTATGCATAGTAAATTTTGAACCGTCAATGAACTGCACAACCACATCTCCAATCCCCACAACATCACACTGGTAAGAGTCACCAAGTCTCACGGTACTAAGAGACTTTGCTGCATAATTAGAGAACCATTCTCTATGTGGTGTCACATGGAAAGAAGCACCAGAATCTAGCAGCCAGGTGTGGGAAAGAGAATCAGCCATAAGTGCCTCAGATGGCACAGTACTATCAAGTGTCAACACATCAACATCATCAGAAATAGCATTAATTTCTTCAATCTTCACAATCGAAGTAGATGGTGCAGGTAACTGTTTAACATGCCCATCAACATTCTGTCCTTTACCTTTAGCATTCTTTAATGCATAACAGTCTTTCTTCATGTGTCCTTTCTTATGACAATAATGGCATTCAATATCCCTCTTCCTTGATTTACTTCTGCTCTTATTCCGTTGACCATTCTTTTCCTTGTTCTTGCTCCTGCCACGTTGTTGATTCTTTCCTTGGTAAGAATCACGAACATTATATGCATCTCCACTCTGAGTGCCAACCATAGATTTTCTACGAATCTCCTCACTCAAGAGTGCTCCACATATGTCATCATAGACGAGTTTACCACCTGGTGCACTATTGCTAATAGCTGTGCAAAATGTATCCCATGATGATGGCAGGGTGCATAACAGCAATACTACTTTCATTTCATTGTCCATATCCATTTTCTGAGCCTGTAACTGGGAGAATATGGCATCAAACTCATTTAGATGAGCAGCAACACTATCTGTGTCCTTCATACGAAGGTCGTATAATTTTCTCATCAGATATACTTTGTTTGATGTCGTCTCCTTTTCATATGTATTGCATAACTTCTTCCAAAGCTCCTCTGCACTTTCATAGTCTAATACTGTAAAGTAAACATTATCTACTAGGTGCAAGCGAATGGTAGACCTGGCCATTTCATCTAACTCATCCCAATCATCTTCATCCATGTCAGCAGGCTTCTTTGAAATCCCATTTACTGGCTTCCATTGCCTTCTTTGAATCAGCACATCTTTAATCTGATTCTTCCATAGAGAAAAGTTTGTGCCATCAAATTTTCGGATCTCAAAATGGTCTTTGCCCTGCAAGTTATAGCTCCTCCTCGGAACGCTAGCACTAGACCTTGATCCACCGGATGTGCCTGAGACCTCTGATGCCATGATCGTAGAGAACTGAATAGAATGATAATGGAGCTAGAAGAGTCCAAACACCAACAAATAAGTGTATCAAGGAGTAAATCGACCACTATATAGTTGACTAAACCAGAAATCTAGAAAAATTTTGCCAGAGTATCCTCTGCAAAATTAGCATATGACTAGTGTCAAAGTATCATAAAACTGCAAGTACTAACATGTCTACCTGCATAGTGAATCACTGACTCCACTGCATATAATCAGTTACCCAATAGAAGCCAACTAGGCTTATCGAGCACCTATGAACAACTATCATACATCTCCTATGGCGAGGCTGGGTAAGTCTTCCACCTGCATCACCGAAGAGACCCCGACATCTGGGTGTCTCCCAGTTAAGAAAACCTCACCACGACCCTCTTTATCAAACGTAAAAGGCTTTATGCAAAGAACGTAACCGCTATATCAATGTCCACATGGACGTACATAAGCGGTATCCACAGAAGCGTACATGGTGTGTATGTGCTCAATATATGCAGTAAAATGACACTGAAAGGCTGAATACACAGCCCAAAAAACTAGCCAGTAACACCTGCAAGTGTCTGTCAACTCTGATGTTTTAGGCTTTAAAAAACCTGCATAAATTTGCAGCGACTACTCCCACCAAAACTGAAAACCCCTCGAGAAACCTGTAGTTTTACGAGTGTGGCTGAAAATACAGCCCCAAAGGTTGATATTTATTGTCTGAGAAGTACAAGGAACACTCTTCTTGATGTTCTTGGACCTGTGTGAAGAGAACTACGTGCGAAAGTACTCCGAAATGGCTCCAAAAAACACCCCAAAATTGCTTCAGAAATAGGCTTTAAAAGCAAAAATGAAGCTTTGAGGGACCAAAACTTGTTCAAGGTAATGTCAACCTTAGTCTTTCCCCTTCTTCAAACACCACAAGAGTGTAGCTTAGTGGCAAGAGATTGCCACGGTTAAGCGAGCTCTGGGGGGAACAGTACTGGGATGGGTGACCTCCCGAGAAGTACTGGGAACCTCTATATTCCTTGATCGTTGAGGTCCTCCCTCGCGCGCAGCCAACGGCGCCAACGGTGACTTCGGTGACTCCGATGACAAGGTATGCCAAGGTCTATGCCTTGGTCGCCGCCTTAGTCGAAAGCCTGGGGGGGGGGAACACTGCACTCTCCTTCTTGAGAGCTCCACGACGATATGCTCGAAGTAGAAAACGGAGCTTCTTACGCCACACACAGTACTCCGCACAGATGTTGTGGAATACGCAGAAAACGCAGTACACAGGGAGCACGAAGACAGACTTCTTAGGTCTTACAAATGCGGTCGAACTTACAGTCTGTGACTGACCAGGCCACTATATGTTTTTATTAAAGAACATATACAAAGAAGTGTCCGGTGGCCATTTGGCCTTTCACATGGACACTAACGGTAACATGGAGCATGTCGATTTTGTAAACAGTCAAGACCATCATTTCTGCATGACAACCATGTTAGTGGGAATGTGCTAGAAATAGTACATATAGATGTTTCGGGTCCTGCAAAGACCACATCTATGGGTGGTTGCAAGTTTTATGTTACTTTCTTGATGACCATAAACGAAAAGTGTGGGTATATTTCATGAAAGAGAAGAGTGAGGTGTTCACTCACTTCTAGAGTTTTAAAGCTATGGTGGAAAAGCAGACAGGGAAGTATATTCAGACATTAAGAGCTAATGGAGGAGGTGAATACATGTCAAATGAGTTCAGCAATTTTCTAAAAAATCATGGAATTCGGCAGCAGTTTTCATGGAGGTACACACCACAACAGAATGGTGTTGCTGAGCGCAAAAATAGACATATTGCAGAAATAGCAAGATCCTTGAATGTTGAGAAGAATATGCCTCATTGTTATTGGTCAGAAGTTGTGCATACGGCTGTATACATCATGAATAGAACCCCAATTGCTGTTGTACATCAAGTTACACCTGAAGAGAAGTTCACAAGTAAAAAGCCAAACTTATCACATATGAAAGTTTTTTGTTGTATTGCATATGTACATGTTCTAGATGAGTTGAGGATGAAGCTTGATCCAATAGCAAAAAAATGTGTCTTCATTGGATACTCTCTTGAGCAAAAGGGATATAAATGTTATAAGCCATCCACATGACAGGTGAAGGTGAGCAGAGATGTGGTATTTGATGAAATGGCAAGTTTCTATGCATATGCCAAAGATGCACTTAATCTTGAATCAAATGACAAAGAAAATGCTGAAAAATCAAGTGTAGAATCTCAAGTTCTGAGTGGATCGAATGAATCACCAAGCAATAGTTTGAACTCAAATCCATGGACTAGAAGATTGCATGGAAATTTCAGTCCAACAAATTCCTCAAATACATCCAAGAAAGGTAAAGAAAAGCTTTCTGTTGGTAGTAAAACATGTGCAAGTTTTGAAGAGATTAATGGAGATTCAAGCGGTTCAGAAAAGAGTCTTGATGAGGAACTTGGATTGCCCTCTGTGAAGACTCCAGGAGTAAGAAAGGCACATGCAGATGATACATGAAGAAGTGACTCAAGACCAAGAAGATCTAGGAGGATGCGGAATTCAATGCAATGATTGAGGTATGACAGTTATATGGCTCTTCATTGTGCCTACATGACCAAGATAATACAAGATGCTGAGCCTTCTTCTTTTGAAGATGCAATTGGAAACGCAGATTGAAAAAAAGCTATGGATGAGGAGACGGTTGCACTTTATGGAAACGAAACATGGAAGCTAGTTCCATTGCCACAAGGAAAGAAGCCCATAGGCTGCAAATGGGTTTACAAGGTAAAGCACAATGTTGATGGTAATATGAGTAGGTACAAAGCACGATTGGTAGCAAAAGGATATGTACAAACATATGGAATTGATTATGAGGAAACATTCAGTCCTGTAGCTAAAATGTCTACTCTCAAGACACTTGTTGCATTAGCTACAGCAAAAGGATGGACTTTGCATCAGATGGATGCAAAGAATGCTTTCCTACATGGTGAGTTATAGGAAGAAGTATACATGGACCAGCCACAAGGATATGAAAATTCAAAGATCCAAAATATGTTTGTAGGTTAGAAAAGGCTTTGTATGGGCTAAACCAAGCTCCTCGTGCACGACATGCAAGGATTGTTGATTACTTAACCACCACTGGGTTTTCTATGTGTGATGCATATCATTCACTATATGCAAGGGAGTGTGATGATGGCATCACAATTGAGGCTATTTATGTCGATTACTTGATTTGTAGGTGGTGATAATGAAGAAAGCATTAAAGAGGTAAAGCAACTACTTATGCAGGAATTTGACATGAAAGATCTTGGTGTGTTGCGCTATTTCTTGGGCATTGAGTTTATACATACAAAAACAAGTATATGGATGTCACAAAGGCAATATGCCTTGAATATGCTACAAAAGTATGGTATGGCTAATTACAAGCCAATTTCTATGTCATTAGATCAAAATTTGAATTTGGATACTACATCAGGTGAAACATTGGAAAATGCTACTATGTGCAATAAAATTGTGGGAAGCTTGATATATTTCACAATTACAAGGCCTTATCTAAGCTACACTGTTGGACTTGAAAGTCAATTTATGCAAGTTCCCACGAAGCCACATTTGGATGCTTTGAGGTGCACCCTACGTTATATGAGTGCTACTTCAGATTATGCATTGTTTTATGAAGCTGGTGTAGATTTATAGGTTCACGGATACACCAATGCAGATTGGGTTGGTAGCATTCCAGATAGAAGATCTACTAGTGCTTTTCTATTCTCACTTGGTAGTGCGGCTATTACATGGAGCAGTAAGAAGCAACCCACTGTTGCTTTGTTGAGTAGAGAGGCTGAGTATTGAGGTGCTGCAATCGCAGCATGTGAGGCATCATGGTTGGAGATGCTACTTGCAGATTTAGGTGTGGAAGTGCAAAAGCCTATCACCATCTATTGTGATAATCTTAGCAGTATAGAGTTAGCACGGAACCCTGTTTCTCATGTGGGAACAAAGCATATCGAGGTACATTATCACTTCATCAAAGAGAAGCTATTAGCAGGTGATATTGATCTTGTTTATGTGAGAACAGATGAGCAGGTTGCTGATATTTTCACTAAAGCACTTGGGGCAAAAAAGCTAAAGAAGTTTCAAAAGATGTTTGGATTAGAGGACATGGCATTGAGCTTGAGGGGGAGTGTTGAGATATCAAGCTCAACATGAGATGATACAGGATAACACGTATGACATTTTCATTTCTCTGACATGTATAATGGTCACGTCGATATATATCAGGGACAGTTCATTGAGCTTTATTAGATTTATCTACCGAGAGTGATGGCACATTTGTTTCTTACCAGTTCACTCATTTGCAAACATTAGGTTTTTCCTTATGTACTGGTCTTTATATATTACACTTGTTGTATTCTTGTTTTTAGGTCATTCTTGTACATTCCTTTTATGTAATAGAAGAAGAAGAAGATGATGATGATTCTTCCTTGCCTCAATGTATGTGTGTGCTTCTCCTTGATTGTGAGATTGTGTGTGTGAGCTCTCTTCCTTATCTCCTTCCTTGTGACAGATGGTAGGTGTGCAACCATACCCTTGGGATGCATCTCATTTAGTACATGGTATTTGAATATATGGCCAACTCTCTCATGCCGTAGCTTACTTGTGCCCACACTTGTAGTGGTTGTAAGAGCAAAAAGCTCATACAAGTTGTTCCTCCTTATGCAATTCCCAACAATGTTGTTTTTACTATTTGTAATTTTAGCTCTTGTCTTACTAAAAGATACTTCATGACCTTGATGGTTATAGAAGCTACCAAAAGTAGATTTCTTTTGATTTGTGGAACATACAACACATTTGAAAGCTTACTAATATCATGTTAGAGTTAATCAAAGAAATTGAAGACATCTTGCATTATTGCCTACCTTTATTGTGATGGGCTCCTTGTCATTTGCATCTTTTGAAGATCCATTCTTCTTATCTGCCTTCTTGATGTGACAACCTTGAATTTTGCAGCCTTTCTTCTTGTAGTGGAAACACTCTGCCTTGAACTTCTTCTTGTCATTCTTCTTTTTTCCTCCATCTTTTGAAGAGTGTGCTTTGCCTCCTTGGACATTTGTTGTGAATGCAACATCCTTTGTTGTTGCCACTCCCTACCTTAAGCCGCAGCTCCTCCTCCATGAGTAAGGCACTGGATTCTTTAGAAGTTCAAGATTGGGGTCTGATTTGAGTATTAGGAGCAATTACCAAACCATCAACATTTGGTGGATAGACGAGAAGAAAACTTTGAGTTACCTCCTCACTTGACTTTTGAACACATGCACTCGACATTTGATCCCATCGATTTCTGATGCGAGTGACCTCTATAGTCTCCCCATCAGCAAACCTTTCTATTGTTGATTGATTCCCCATGCTCTAAATTCATGTCTGATTATGATTTTCACATTGATTTCTCAATATGTTCCATGCTTCACAAGCCTTCGTAGTATGTTGAATGAGAGCTAGAACACTATCATTAGTACTTATAACTAGAGTATAGAGTGCACCTATCTTTCTACATTTCCAAGCACATAGAATATCAATTTTAAGGAGGAATCATTCGGCTAGGATTATTTGGATTAGGTGTTTCTTAGGGCTCATGATCAGTCCCAAGAATAGTCTCCAGAAGTGTTGGAGTTAGACGTCTACAGAAGCACGTAAACAACACAAGGAAGAAGAAGAAGCTTGGAGCACAACACACAATACTGAATGTATTACCACTAGAATGTACAAAAGATAAGTATCCCATCAAGGCAATAGATGTATATACAAACTCGGGGAAGAAAACCTCTTAAAGAAGGAAAAAAGTGTCCCGGTGGTCCTAGTGTGTTCACACATATCACTACCTAAATATATCAAGAAATTCCCCCTGGGAGTGATGCGGTGAACAAGGAGCTAGCACTCATGTATAAGGAAGTACCAAGCTATGTGGAAATCACTCCAAAAAAGGAAGTAAGCCCAAAGCTTTGCAAAAAGCTTCAAACTTCTCACTAGGCAAAGCCTTTGTGAAAAGGTCTGGAATGTTCTCCTACGTGGGCACATATGCCAAGCTGATCTCTCCAGCAGAGAACCTCTCCCTGACATAATGATAATGCACCTCAATGTGCTTAGCGTAAGCATGGAACACAGGGTTCCTCCCAACTTCCAATGCACTATGACTATCAGTGAAGATGGTGGTGCAGAAGACTAACCAACACCCAAATTATCCATAAGGTGTCTGAGTCACAGACACTCAACAGTTGCTGTGAAAGTTGCCCTATACTCAGGCTCATAACTGGAAGTGGTCATAGTAGGCTGCTTCTTGCTCAACCAAGATATACATGAGCTACCAAGCATGAAGCAAAAGCCACTAGTGAACACATGAGTGTTCTAGCAACCAGCCCAATCACTGTTAGAAAAAGCATGCAAATCTAGTAGTAGTGATCCCCCTTGGGATAAAACAATCCAAGTAGCCGGATACCACTCAAGTAGCGAAAGATGCACATAACCTTCTGCCAATGCTTGATACCTGGGCAATGCATAAACCTACTCATCTGTGAGAGAAAAAATTGAATATGGGGCCAAGTAATGCATAAATAAATCAAGCATCCAATAGCCTGCTGATAGAGAGCAGCATCAAATGCATCTCGAGCCTCATGAAGACTCAATCATAAACCTGTCTCCATAGGAGTGGCAATAGGCTTACAATCTTCAAGGCCAAAATGCTACAATAATGTGTCAATATATTTCATTTGACACAAAGCTATTCCATCATCAACTTGCATAAATTGAATGCCCAAATAATGATGCAAATGCCCCAAATCAAACATCTCAAATGAGGCATGCAAATCAGCCTTAAAATCAGCAAAGTGCTTCTAAATAGGAAGAGTGAGCAGCATGTCATCAACATAGACAACAATGATTAGAAGCACACCATTAGCGTGCTTAACATATAAGGTGCTTTCAGTTGGATTGTTCTCAAAACCATGTGCAATCATATAGGCATGTATCTTTTCATACTAAGCACATGGTGCTTGCTTTAAACCATATAATGCCTTCTTTAACATGCAAACCTGGTTTTCATGCCCTTTTTGCACAAATCCATGGGGCTGAAAACATACACTTATTCATGTAAGTCACCATTCAAAAATGTATTTTTAATGTCCAATTGATGTACATTCCAACCATGATGGGTTGCAAGTGCACATATGCTATGAAGAGTAGTCATACGGCATGTAGGTGCAAAGGTCTCATCAAAATCAATGCCCCTTTCTTGCGCATAACCCTCTACAACAAGCCTAGCCTTATATATTTCAACTGTTCCATCAGGCTTATGCTTCAGCTTGTAAACCCACTTATTGCCAATGGCCGTTTTTCCAGGAGGCAAGTCACATAAAGACCAAGTACCATTCTTCATTATAGCATCATATTCAGATTGCATAGGATCCATCCAATTTTTTGAATTTTGTGCTTCATCAAACAAAACATGCTCATTCTCATCACAGAGAGTAGATGCACCCATAGCATAGCAATCTGATGCAAAAGAGGCACTATGAGATCCTGAATGAGTATGGTATGACAGAGGTGCATCTAATTTGATATCATGCAAAGTTTGCACCAGACATTTTGGCATAGTTTCTGCCCCCTCAATATCAGCTCTCTCATCAACAAGTGCATCATGTAAATCTACATCAAAAATGGGACGATCTACATCATCACATGAAACCTGAAAAGGCTGAAAAGATGCCTCATAAGGACGAGCACTAGACTGTCTACTTGTAAAAAGAGGCAGCAAAGTATCATACATGTCTTTGGAGCTAACAGATGTCTCCTTAGTACATGAAAGCAATGGCTGAATAACATCTTCCACAAAAACAACATCACGGCTAACCAGAATGGGTTTAGTCTGTGGATGATACAGATGATAGCCTTTACTTTCAGAACTGTACCCAACAAAAATGCATTTTTACTACTTTATCATCCAATTTTCTACGATGTTGTTCATGCACTAATGCATATGCCAAACAACCAAAAACATGCAGATGAGCAACATATGGCTTGCAACCATGCCAAGCCTCATATGGAGTGATAGACTGCAGTGCTTTAGTGGGACACCTGTTAAGTACATATGCTGCACACATAACAGCCTCAAGCCAGAAACTATGTGGTAAAGCTTGACTCTTGACCATACACCTCGCCATCTCCATGAGTGACCTATTCTTCCATTTAGCAACTCCATTTTGTTGAGGTGTATACGACACTATACACTGATGTTTTATCCCACGTTTATCCAAAAATGCATTAAAGTTAGAAGACATATATTCCCCCCTCGATCAAAATGGAGGGTGCCCATTTTACATGCTGAGAAAGTTTTAGCCAAAAACCAAAAACTGTTTGAAGCACATAAAAACTTCGAACTTTGCTTTCAATGGATATATCCATGCATGCCTGCAAGAATCATCAATGAAAGTCACGAAGTAAAGATAGTTTCCAAAAGAAGGTGTCTGCATTATCCCTACGTACAAGCTACAATTTTTGGGTAGCCCGAACTAAACAATCTTTTCAAAAGGATGAATGCTACATTTTGCCAAAAATACAGCCTTCACAAATATGTTTACCAGGTGTCTCAAGTTTGGGCAAAGAGGACACCATTTCAGATTTCTGTAGGCATAGCAAACTAGCAAAATTCAGATAACCAAAGCATGCATGCCAAAGCTTTGCATCTGACATAGCCTGAGAATCATGTATTGCACATGCTAAATCATTCACAGATTTTTTATAATCTATGAGCTTATACAGCCCACAAGATAAAATGCTAGAAGCAATAATCATGTTGTCGTTTGATAGATCATGAATTGTACATCTGTCATCAATAAATTACGCAACCAAATCAATCTTGGCTAAGGTTGAAACTGATAAAAGATTCTTCTTGTTCTCGGGCAAAAATAAAGCATATGACAATGTAAAAGAACTACCATCAATAGTAGTCAGAATGATCTTACCAACTCCCATAACAGAATAAGAGGAGTTGTCCGTGCATGTAACAGTATTCCCTATAGGGGTAGGCTAGAGTGAAGAGAAGAAACTACATTACAAGGTGTTGGCCGTGGTCAGGGCAGTCAAGGACTTACGAGACAAGGAAGCCAACGAGAAGGGCCAAGTAGGCAAAGTAGTCAACAGAGATCTGGCAAATAGGCCTATCATTTTTCATGAATTAATATTTCCCAAATAGTGATTTTAGTCACTCCACACCATTGTAAATATCATTTTTTATTATTCCTAGTCCATTTTGTAGAAGCCAAGGAGTCCTCAAGCTTGAGGAGTATTATTAGTATCTATGCACCAATTTTCATAATTTTCAGAGCTCGTTTGAGCCTCCAAAATAGCCTTAGAACAAAAACTATAAATAGAGCTAGAGAGCTCATTTTTTAGTTTAGCTTGTTGTAGAATTGAACTTGTATGAGACTTTTTGAGTAATCTAAAGAAGTCCATTGTTTCTCTCTTTATCTTGTCGTGTGTATGCGTGTGTGTGTGTGTGTATGTGTGTGCATATTTGTGTGCTTCTCACTCACACATTTGTGTCATCACTTGTTTGAGGCCTTCATACCATCCTCACATCTTCCCGGATTGACATTAAAGGAGGTGCTACTCATCACTAAGCTACTCCAAATTTTGGCGCCGTTGTTGGTGATTGAGCTTTGAGGACGAGCGTGTGATGGTAAGACGTAGAGTTGTGCCGTTGGCATTGTAGGTAATTTCTTTACTTTTCCTTATTTTTCTTTTTCTTATTTCACCATCATCACCACCATCATCATCATCCTCACCATCTCCCACCTCCATCTCCATCATCGCAAAAATTTTAGTTTTTTTGGTCATATCGCCTTCTCCCTTCCATTTCCCTCATTTCATTTGTGAGAGAGAGAGCGAGAGAGCGATTTGTGTGCGCTGTTTTTGCATGTTTCTTGAGTGTCCTTGCAGGTTTTTGTTGTGTCATCATCTCCAACAGTCTGCATAGGTACGAAAAGCTCTGCACTGTCTCTACGGTGTGGACCCTCGCAATCGACATAAAATTTGAGCTTTTGGTAAAACAAAGTGCATGACTATGACACACATGAGGAGCACATTCCAATCACTAATTAAAACTAAAAAATTCCGTGTTTCTTTGTCAATCGTGACCGACTCTGTCAATCACGACCGACTGCCCCGATCGACAGACTCTACCAATCGCGACTGACAGACCCTGTCAATCGCGACCGACAGACACCATCGATCGCGACCGACCGAAATATCATGATTGACACAAAGATTCGCGTATCCACATGTCCATCGCAACGGACAGAACCCCGATTGACTGAAATTATGCTGGATTTTATGGAAAAAGTGTCGATCGCGATTGACACCATCAATCGCGACTTACGTGTCGATCGCGATTGATAGGCATTTTTGGCTAAATTTTTAGGGTTTTGAATTCCAAAGTTTTGGGGTAATTTTGGGCATAAATATCAAGTAATTAGCACTTTGTGAGACCCCTACACTAGTAATTTGAGAAAAATCCTGTTTGAACCCTGTTTTGACCCCAGAAGCCTGAATTGCCATAACTTCCTCATACGAAATCCGTTCGGAGTGATATTAGGCTCATTGGAAAGCTCGTTTCGAAATCACTAAAACATCTGTGTAAAACTAATACAGGGAGTTATAGATAGGTTATTTTCAAGTTGACCATACTTTGGGGTGAGAAAACTCAAGGATCTTTAGGATTGTTTTCCATAAAACCAAAGGACAATTTGGTCTGTGAGTTACATGAATGAAAGTGTTTTGTTGTGTCAATTGAATTTAAATCTTGAGCTAACTTTGGGACATTTATAGGTCCACTAAGAGCATTGAATGACATTCTGGGCAAGAGTGAACGCAGGCTTGGGAACACACTTCCTGGGCTTACAAGAGCAAGGGATAAGCAACTTGAGGTTGGATTATTCTCAACTCCCTCTGTGAATTCCTAGTTTAGGCTAAGTGCGAGTAGTGCTAGAAGTAAGTCAGGGTGAAGATAGGGATCTATCAAGTTGAAGACTACCTAAGCACTCAAGAACAAGCAAAAATATAATCTCTTTATGGTCGATAACTTAAAAGGAAAAGAACTTAACGTGGAATGATCAACTTAAAGTGTGGAAAATCCCTAAACTTTCCTGATGACGTGATATAGACAAGAGCATAAACACAATAATCAACTAAAAAAACCAAGTAACTGCTACAAATTGATATGCAATGAGGTTGTACCTTTGGTAAAAATGGCACTTGCTCACTAAGGCATATGAACCTTAGATCAGGATGACACCTAGGGAGAGATAGACAAAGCCTTAGGTCTTCAGAGGCTAGTGTCAATCACACTGCTAGGTCTTGGGCCCAGCAGTTGAGCAATTATTCACACTACCCTAGCTCTGAAACTAGCGAATCAGAGATGTCTCACGGAATGGAGAGACCAATAGGAAGTCCAGGCGTGGCTTACTTGCAAAGGGTTGGAGGTCCCTACAAGATTCAACTGAAATACCTTAGGACAAACCGGGTGCTTGCATCTATGAGGACGGCCTGGGAAGATCCGTGGTCCAGATCAAGAACTCAGATCAACCCATTAGACTAGAGCATCCGACAGTCAAGTTTGAAAATGGTGCATGTCTGGACAAAGAAGGAGCCATGTATGTGGTCACGACCTACCTAGATAGGACAGATGAATTTGGTAATGTGATCCCAAAAACAGACATAGGTGACCCGGAGCAAGGGAACATGGGTGGAGAGCCTAGAACCCCTCGAGGCAAATCAATTCTTACTAGAATTATCACACCAGAGTGGGTTCCCTAGGACAATAAAAGCATAGATCTACTCTTAAACCGAGAGACCGATGACGCCTTTTGGAGGTACAAGCCTAATCAGCCGAATGAGCTAGGAACAATTACAATCTATGAGTTCAAATATCCTAATAGCCGAGGCAAAGTGACCTATTTAGACAATACTTCAGAAAGGATCTTTGTGGTCACAGAGCATGGTAGGCATGCCTACACTTGGAAGGGTGAATTTATTTTTCCCCAACCAAGGTCGTCTCTTATGGCCACCAAGGAGCTGGAACATCCCAAGCTCATGGAGCTCAAAGAGACAGAAGTAGAGACAGGCCAGAGGTAAGTTTTGCCAACCCCTTGGGAAGAGAACGGATGAGAACAGAGACGGATAGAGTGGAAATTGAGAGACCTAGAGTCCCAAGAAACCAAAGAAATGCTGATGATTTTCCTTTGCCAAGGCCTAGAGAACACACTAGGACCTTCAGGCCGACCCAAATGGTTAAGTCCATGAAGAATTACTTTGATGGCAATGGAGACCCATACGATCAGGTGGCCGAGTTTAGGTAAGTCTTGAGAGCTGAACAAGTTGACCCGCTCACGCAATACAATGCATTTGTTCTAACCCTTAGGAACACCGCCCTTACATGGTTTCAACCACTAAATGAGAGACACTTCAGGAACATAGACCAACTTCTAGAGGCTTTCATTATTGAATTCTCTAAGAGTGGCATAAGGCATAATACTTCCTCACTGATTCACAACTTCAAGCAGACACCTCAAGAGACCGTCAGACTTGCAGGAAGAAGGTTTAGGCAATACTTAGAGACATGTCCTATTCCTGAGTTACCCACACCATCCAAACAGGTGGCTCTGTTCTTGGATGGATTGCTAAGTACCAAATTGAGATCATATGTGTACTTGAAGGATCCTAGGACCATAGAAGAGTGTGTACGTATGTGCATCGACATTGAGGATAACCTATGGGAGGAATTGGGGCTTTCAAAAATCTACAAAGATTCAGATAGTTCTACTAGCCTCTCTTCCACGCAATCCACATCTATTGAGGAACTCACTGAGAAAGTAGCTCAGAAGCTATGAGTCTCAAGTAAACAAATACCAAGGTTTGCCCCAGTGAAAAGATGTTAATACTTGTGGAGGTGACCATATGGTGAATGTATGTCCCATTATGGTTCAACCCCAAGTGAATCCTAGTAGTCAATACTGCACCATAGAACGGAGGTACACCAATCACATTGCGCAAGATTGCCCATACAATAAGCAAGCAGTTAGGCAAATGTACCCACAACAATACCCTCAACAAGGAAGATACCAGAACCAGTACCCACCACAATATGGCAGACCACAGCAACCCTACCAAACCTAGCAAAGGCCTCAGCTTGTGTTAGCTCAACAACCTCCAACCCCATCCAATGTGATTCCAGTGAAGTACGCGGCTGCAGAAGAGAATTTGAATAGAGCCATAGTGCCAGCTACACCATTGCTTTCAGAAAGCAACCCTAGTGATCATAGTTTTGACTCTACTCACATTGATAGCCCACTGTCTTACTACATGCAGTCACCTGAGCATAATGAATCTTATTATGAGGACCCGAGCAAACTGAGTTGGGAGCCAGAGCATGCACATGTCATGTACGCTAATCCCAACCCAAGACCCCAACCTAGGCATGTGAGACCCCCATTTCCTACATGCTACTGATGTCAGGGAGATCACCTTATTTGTGATTTCCCGATGCCTGCCTCCACACAACCCCAATCCATGACAATTTAAGGTTTTTGTCAAGCTTACGAAAAAGAGCACCTCTTATGAGATTGCCTTAAAAATCCCAATAACATGCCAAAAATCACTCCTATCAACGTTATTGGGTTAATAGTAGACTCTACAGGAAGTGCAACTTCCACTGCCCCAGTGTAAGTGGTCACTAAAGCTCAATTTGCAGCAAAACCAAGGTTCAAGCCAAGAAAAGAGTTCTGAGGTTAGTGAAACTGAGAGCATAACCAAGAAGAGGACTACAGCTTGGAAGGATAGTCGCGAGAGAATGAAAAGACAATGAGCAAAGAAAATGAGCAAACTTGAGGAAAGCCTAAGAGAAACAAAAGCCAAGATAATTGAACTCACATCTCAAACTCACTCTCACACTACTCCACCACTGCCATTCCTATCTCCCTCCAACCCACCACCTTCCAACCCACCTCACACAATCCCACCACCCCCTAGAGTAGGATCAGTCCTAGCAAATTGCACTCCCAAGGACCTCAACATGATGCTTAAGGCATATCAGGCCAAAATCCAAGAAGGGCCAAACGTAACGGATCATGAAAAGTGTTACCCTAGAGCTGAACTATAGCTCAAATGAACTAAAATGTGTGCTAAGATGGTGGAATTGGCTCAAACCATGTTTGAAGCGAGTCGCCTTTTTAACTTCTCTAGTTCAGCTAAGATGCAGTTGCACTTTGATGGATTGTTAGAAAAATTGGAGAGGCTAATTGTACAATCAGAAAAGGACCCCGCCTCTCAAAATAAGGACAAGGCAAGTGAAAGGATAAGCCTTCCTGGCCAGGAAGCTTATGTGCCTAACTCCACGGAACCAGACACATCTTCTTCTATGAATGGGTTCTCACCAGAGTTCCTGCGAGAGATTCAAGAAGAGAAATGGGCTAAAGAAAGTGAAGTTCCTCCTCCCATTGAACTTGTGGATGACGCGCATGATCAATTCCCACAAGACATTCCTTCCATTTATGAGGCGCAAGAGAATACCCAATCTTAGGAGAGATTAGACTTCGAGTCTAACCCCTTACAGGAACTACCCCATTTCACACGCCCATGGGAAGCAAAGTCTACTTGCATGAGAGCACCCATAGTCATGGTAAGAAACGAAGACTCAGTCATACCTAGGAACACAGAGGTTGTAAAGAACACTAAAGTGCAGTGCAATCTCACTTTAGAAGAGTTACTCAAGGTTAGGCCAGAACTATGGAAACATGTAGCCAATCAAGTGCCAAAGGTAGCAAAACCTCGTTCCCAGGTAGGATCTCATAGAACGGTGCCTGAAATACCCTTGGACAAGATAGGAGACATGAGTGAAGGAGAAGAAGGAAACACCTATATCCCTATCACTCATCAAGGATACACAACCAAGGCAATTCTGGACTCAGGCACAGGAGTTGCAATCGCTACCACTTCCCTATGGAAGCAATGGGGCAAGCCAGCACTCAGGCCGATGAGAATGAAATTGTAGATGGCCGATGCTCACATAGAAAGGCCCTTAGGACTGCTACAAGGGATAACTCTCACTACCTGTGGTGTAGAGTTTGAGCATACCTTTGCTATATGTGACTTTAGCAAAAATCAGGCCTATGAGATGATTTTGGGAAGACCATTTATGCGGCAGTTGCAAGTAGTACAGGATTGGGGAACCAATTCCTTGTACTTGCAACACTTAGGTGTTACAACCAAGGTCAATCTCAAGGATTACTCTCATAGAGATGTACCCCCCATCCAATGGAATCCCATCCATAGACCCAAAGATGATACTGAGTTAGTGCATTCCATAGGATCAGGATCCTCATGGATGCATGAAGACACCCACTTATGGATGTGCAAAGTAGCAGTAGAAGAAGAGAAGAGAGAAAAAGCCAGAGAGGTAGGTGCGAAAGAAACCCATAGATCAGTTCAAGACCCAGCCTATGCACCTGTAGTATTTCTTGATGAAGAATTCGAACCTCATGGTTGGGCGGAAATTTTAGCAACAATGGATGTCACCATCAATGAAGAACAATGGACACCCCACTGTGAGGAGGATGGCTATGACATTTGAGTTTTCACAATAGAGCCAATCATACGAGATTCGGTTCTGGAAGAATGTGAACCTAGCACTGATGCATTCGAGGATGCAAGTGACTCGGATCTAGAGTCAATAATTATGGACCCACCTTTTGCATCAGATGCAGAATACTTCTATGAGGTAGAAGCTCACCTTTAGAGACACGAAGAACTCACCAATGATGTGAGGTTAACCACACAAGTGTCTGCCAAGAGTGAAGGCAAGAAGAGGAAGAAGAAAGAAGTCACACGAGAAGAAGAAGAATCCTTGTTTGAGGTCCCACAAGACTTTAAAAAATATGAGATAGACGATAGGAGAGTCATGATAAGAATGCCTAAATGTGATGCACAAGCAGGAGAGGCCTATGATAACAAGGAAACCACCAAGAAAATTGTTGTAGCCATGGAAGAAGGAGAAGAAAAGTGCACCTACATTGGACATGACTTGACGGAAGAAGAAGAGCATGAGTTGATAGCTTTGCTAAGAGAATACAGATATGTATTCACTTTGAGCTACAAAGACTTGAAAGATGTAGATCCTGACATATGCTCACACACAATTCCCATGACCTCAGTGCCAAGCCATCTAAGCAAAAGCCATACACATATAATGATAACTATGCTGCTAAGATCAAAGAGGAGATAGTTAGACTGGTGGAAGCTAGATTCATTTATGAAATTGAGCACACTGAATGGGTATCCCCCATTGTAGTGGTGCCCAAAAAGAATGGAAAGTTATGTGTATGCATTAACTTGAAGAAGGTTAATGCAGCCACCATTCGAGATAACTATCCACTTCCTATCATTGAACATATCTTAAAAAGAGTACCAGGCAAGGAAGTGTACAACTTCCTTGATGGATTTTCTGGCTACAATCAAGTAGCCATTGCTCCAGAAGATCAGCATAAGACAGCTTTTGCCATAGAGTGGGGCATATTTGCCTTTCGAGTAATGCCATTTGGTCTTACCAATGCGCCAACCACTTTTCATAGGTTGATGTGCCATGTGTTTAAGGAATTCTTGAGGAAGAATTTGGAAGTCTATGCTGATGACCTTTGTGCTCATTCGAACATCAGACAAACACATACCTAAACTCAGACAAATATTTGATAAATGTAGAGAGTATCAAGTCTGCTTGAACCCAGAAAAGTGTGTTTTCATGGTCAGGCAAGGCAAGATTCTAGGACACATAGTGTCAAAGAATGGCATATCCACTGATGAAGAGAAAGTGAGAGCCATCACAGAACTACTTAGGCCAAAGAATGTCAAGGAAGTACAAGCTTTCATGGGGCATTGTGGTTATTGCTGACGTTTTATACACATGTATGCCATCATTGCAAAGCCTCTGTACGGCATTTTGACAAATTTTTGTTGTCTCTCAAATGAGCAAGATTATGTATTGCCAAGGTATCTAGCATTGGCACGTAGTTAAGTGCATCTTTCACTACTTGAGTGGTACCTAGGGTAGCTTTCACATGGATTGTTGAGTGTATGTGGCTAAGGTGCATTTTTGTTGATTTAGGTGTTTTTAGATCTTCTTCTACCACCATCTTCATTGATAGTCAGAGCGCATGGGTATTTTTGAGGAACCCTATATTCCATGCTTGCACAAAGCACATTGAGGTTCACTATCATTTTGTGAAGGAGAGGTTCTTTGTTGAAGAGATCGGTTTGGCTTATGTGCCCACATAGGATAATGTTGCAAACCTTTTCACAAAGGCGCTACCTAGCTAGAAGTTTGAAGCCTTTCACAAACCTTTGGGATTACTTCCTTTTGTGGATTGATTTCTTTCCACATAGCTTGGCACTTCCTTATACATGAGCATCAGCTCCTTGTTCACCGCATCACTCCTAGGGGGATTTGTTGATATATTTTGGGAGTTTTGTGTGTGAACGACTCAAGACATTTGGGGCACTTTCTTCCATCTTTAGAAGGTTTTTTTCCTTGATTTGTATATTTAATTATGACCCTAATGGGTCACTTATCTTTCTACATTCACTTGGTAAAACATTATGTATTGTGTTGTGCTTTAAATCTTCTTCTTCTTCCTTGTGTTGTTTGTGTGCTTCCATAGACATCAAACTCCAACAACTACCCCATAACGTAACAAGCTTCCAAACTTTCAGAATGTGATACTCCTATTTTGATGTAAAGAAACTTTTACTTATAAATAAAAACTTACTTTTACAAACAAATATCTACATACACACATATACACATACATAGAGAGAGAGAGAGAGGATGACATTAAAACATGCAGGATGTTATGACAAAAGCAAGTCTAGGAAATGTCATTTTAATTACTTCATTGCTTAATTGTTGAATTTGATTGCTTTTCTTTAGAGAATCCTTCTTAAAAGAACTTTTGCCCTTTGTTTACATTTTTGCGGTGCTATACCTTATCAGATATTCGATTTGGGACCTTTCTCATTTTCCTTCTTTCTTTATGGGGCATTGCCTCTTTAGTTCTTTCTTTTGATGGGAAAGCTAGATCTTATGGAAAAATAGAATATGATAAAAAATTTCTTATTGTTTTTGCTTTTATCCTATCCAATCAAGCATATGATATTCATCTGTATCCATTCATTGTTTATTGAAATTTTATTCTACAAATATCCATGCTTTTTAATAATCTTTTGCCCACAACATATGGATTATATTTGTAGAGGCAAAATTTCATTGATATATACAAATAGCCTTTTTCCATTATTTTTACAAAATTCTATAGATATTTTATTGAATTGCAATTTAATGACTATGGTATCGTTATATAGAGCTCTAAATTAAATGATATGGTATCAACAATATTGATCTTAAAACGTACCTTAATTCAATGTGTGAAATAGGCTCAAAAAATTTTGAATTGAAATACTATGGTAGTATGTTGTCCTTTGGACTAATATTTAAGACATAATCTTCCTCCGAATTCATGAAAATATCAGGTCAAACATTTCCATGAGATTTTCTTATCGCAATGGAGTTTGAGAATTTTAGAGATTCAACTTATTATTTGAAATCATTTTTTTATCAAGTTCTATTATTTTCTCTTTACTTGTTCTAGTTCTTCTGAGTCCCTTGTAGAATGGAGGTGATTGACATCCTATAACAACACTTTTGATTGTTTTTGTGTCCTCACTAGAGGAACATTGAGTATCTCAAAGAATAATGTACCATTATTTGCATTTGGCTTTGTTGGAGCAATTGGACAAGCCTTCAAATTTGGCTTCACTTGAAGAGTCATATGAAGAAGCATGTGATGAGTCACATGAACTATTGCTTGTAATTGTGTGATCATTTACCATTTGTAAATGGTTAACTCATTAAAGAATCTTGTAAAAGGATACAAACTCGTGGAGTTAGATAAAGCGTTAGTTACAAATTTGGATTGAGAGAAGATCAATGGGATCACTTTTTAGTGAGAGCCAAATTTGAATTTCAAATTCAAATTTGAAGAAAGTCATTATAAAAAATACTTGTAAACTCGCGGTCCATGAGGCATCCTATTGAAGCTCTTCCATTGATCACTTATTGGATTTGAGTAGCTCTCTTAATAGACTACTCATATCACTATCATTTGGCATCAATTCCTTGCCAATGATCTTGTTGCATAATACATATACATCATTGAGTGTCTCTATTGATTTCTCTGCTATGTCCACTCAGTACAGTGTACTTGGGATTATCATATATCAATGATATCTCCATCATTTTCCATGATCTATAGCTTCTTGGAACCAGCTCAAAGTCTACTACAAGCTCTCAAATTTTCAAAGGCTTTGCTTCAGAAAATTGAGAGAAATCTGTGTCGAAGTGGTCTTTGGTCATTCTCTGCATAGTCCCTAAAATATCGGGGGTAAGATATTGATTGTTAACCAGTACATAGTTTATCATTTTAAGTGATTCCACTTGGAATCATTAGCTATTTAAACTAATTATATACCGTCAAAAGGAAATTTCCTAATTGCTACTGTATTGTGAGCACTAAGCAAAATATCCAGCATGTGTCAAGACCAAAACAGCAAGTTTTTGGTCACTAGCTATTTGCAAAATTATCTATTTTGATCTAATTATTTGAAGCATCATCTGCAAAGTACATAAGTACTTTATTTGTGTCATTTGCAAGCTAAGAGGGCCTACAACATAACCCTGAAGTGAAATAGGGCAGGTACCAACACCTCACTTCCTAGAGGTATCCATCCATCTCTTCCAACAGTGGTACCAGAGCAATTTGAGGTAAAATGGGAGATGGTTTCCCTTATTTTATTGATAAATTAGATAGGAAAAACTACCAAGAATGGTCCTTGAGGATGAAGACATACTTACAAGGAAGGAGTCTTTATGGATACATATCAGGAGATGAGGAGATGCCCATTTTCAGAAGCAAAGGACAACCTACAAGAGAGGAGATTGAAAGACTCAACTCATGGTGTGCCAAAGATGCATTAGCAAGGTCATATCTACTTAACTCTATCTCTGAACTCCTTCTTTCACACATAAGGAATTGTAAAACTTCCCAAGAGACTTGAGATACATTGTCTTCATACTTTTCTTCCAATACAAGAGCAAGAAAAAAGCAACTATGGATTGAGTTTACCACTCAGAGGAAGCAACCCAAGCAAAGTGTTTCAGAGTTAGTGACTAAGGTCAAAGATGTGGCTGACCAATTGGCAGCCATAGGAAAGGAGATTGAAGAGGAGCAAATAGTGAGACAAGTAATCAATGGCATCAAGGCAGATGACAGGTGGGAAGCCTTCACAACTGCTATGTACTTATACATGGACATGCAGATTCCAGATCTTACCACACTCATGGGGCAACTCTTTACCCATGAAGCCAATCTCAACAAAAATGGAGAACCATCAAGAGGTAACAATTACTTTTCCCTATACACATATAAAGGAAAGTCTAAAGAGAAAGGGAAAAGCAAAAAGATTGAAGATGAAGGTACTACTTCTCAAGCTAACTATGCAGGAAGAGGTAGGAACTCAAGGGGTAGGGGCAGAGGAGGTAACCAAGGTAGGGGGAGACCTTTCAACTCTTCCCCATGCAACATATGTGGACTTTCTAATCACACTACAGATGAGTGCTATAGGAACTTCAAAAATCAGAGAGGAAGAGGATATCAAAGATGTGGCTACTCACACTCAAGAGGAAGGTTCAACCAATATCAAGGCTACAACCATGGCTACAACAACAAATACAACAACAAATACAACAACAATTATCAAGAAGGATACAAATCAAGGATGGACTTCAACAATCACAACAAACCATGTAGCAGGCAATGTAGCTCTTCTCTTTGACCTTGAGGACCCCAAGGGGAAGCACCAAGTACAGACAGGTGATGACACCAAGCACTCAATGGTCAAGGTAGGAAATGTCAAAACTTCTTATGGGAATGGAAATCTGTTGATCACGGTTCTTTATGTACCTATAATTACCAAGAATCTAATGAGTGTTGGACAGATAGTGGAAAAGGGTTTGCAGGTTAGATTCAACAAATATGGAGCTTTTGTGGAGGACCCCCAACATGGATTCAAGAGAATTTCCAAAGGAGAAAAAATAGGTAGACTATTTACATTTGAACTGGAGGACAATAGAAATATTGCACTCTATAATTACAAAGATCAAACATTGTCAGAGCTTGAGATTTGGCATAAAAGATTAGGGCATATTGGTGAGAAAACCTTGATGCAAATATGTAGAGATCAATGTGTGCTTGGGATAGCTAATGTATCCAAGCAACACATGATCTATAAATGTGGTGCATGTCAGTTTGGTAAATCACACAGGTTACCCTTCACAAAGAAGGGCTACATGCATGAGGATTACTTGGAACTTGTCCACACAGATGTGTGGGGACCAAGCAAGGACCCTTCAATTTCAGGCTAAAGGTACTATGTGTCATTCATTGATGATTTTAGTAGGTGGACTATCTTGTATTTCATGAAGCACAAAGATGAAGTGTTCAATTGTTTCAAAAAATTTGTTGCACTTGTGGAAAATCAAACAGGAAGAAGTCTAAAGAGGATAAGGTCAGATGGAGGAGGTGACTACACCTCAAATGAATTTGATGCATTCTTGCAGGACAGAGGTATCAAAAGGGAGATTACTACAAGGTATACCCCTGAGCAAAATGGGGTAGCATAGAGGAGAAATAGGTTGATTGTGGAAGCAGCTAGATCAATGCTTAATGAAAAGAAACTGCCTAATTATTTGTGGACAGAGAGTATTTCTACTGCCACTTACCTTATTAACAAGTTTCCATCCAAATCACTTGATGGGATGACCCCATATGAAGCATGGCATGGTAGGAGGCCATCACTTGATCATTGTAGGATATTTGGATGTGTTGCTTATGTGCATGTTCCATCTCAAATCAGAGGTAAACTAGACCCTAAGGCAGAGAAGTGCATCTTCATAGGATATGATTTAAATCAAAAAGGATATAGGTTTTATAATCCATGCAACAAACGATTTATGGTTAGTAGAGATGTGTTTAATGAGAATGACTCTTGGTTTGAAAGTGAATGCAGGAAAGTCAAGTTGCCATATGACTTGGAAGAGGAGTTTCCAAGCCTCACAAAGGAGGAGCTAAGCCAAATTGAAGACATCAAACCAGATGATGAGGACATCATCAATCTAGAAGAATTCAAGGCATGGAAATAAAGGGCAAGGCCAAGATGAAGAGGTTGGGAGACATACCTGAATCATCCAACCAAGCTCTAAGGAGATCACAAAGGGAGAGCAAGAAACCAATCAGATATGGGTATGACACTTCATTAGTTGCTAAGCATTCTATTTATCTTGCTAAGGATTTATCACTTGAAGAACCTACTTCATATGAAGAGGCAAATACCAAGGCAGAATGGAAGGAAGCTATGGATGAAGAAATAGAAGCACTCTAAGAGAATGATACTTGGGAGCTAGTACCCAAGAAGGCATCAATGAAGATAACTGGTTCTAGATGGATCTACAAAATCAAGAGAAACTCAGATGGATCCATAAATAGGTATAAAGCTAGACTTGTGGCTAAGGGTTTTGCACAAACTCAAGGAGTTGATTATGAAGAGATTGTCTCACATGTGGCTAAAAATGCCAACCATCAGAGTAATGGTAAGTGTGGATGCATCTAGGAATTGGAATATGTATCAATTGGATGTGAAAAATCCTTTTCTCAATGGCTGGATTTTAGAGGAGGTTTACATGGCTCAACCTCATGGCTATGAAGACCCAAGCAAGGTAAATTATGTGTACAAATTGAACAAAGCTCTTTATGGTTTGAAGCAGGCACCTAAGGCATGGAATCATAGGCTAACTACCTATCTTCAAGATCAAGGATTCACAATGAGAAAGGCATATACTTCTCTGTTTGTCAAGAGAAGCAACTCGGAATTGATATATTTATGTGTGTATGTTGATGACATCATCCTTACAGGTAGTGATGCTAATGGCATAAAAAAATCCAAGAACCAAATGATGCAGGAGTTCAAAATCAGTGACCCACGGTTTTTGAAGTATTTACTTGGACTTGAATTGGTCTACGCACCCCTATGGAGGTAAATAATTATGATTTTTGGATTGGTAAATTCTAAAATGCATGGCATAAGACTTTTATAATGTCAAACCTCCACTCCTATTGGTCTTTCCAAGGCTCATGCTAGCTATTCGTTTCCAATGTTGCCCTATTTTTTGTCTATGCTCTCTCAAGCCCAATCATTTAAATTTGATAATATTCAAGTTAGCAACAATATATTGTAAAAAAAGGTCTCTTCTTATCCATTCACCTACACATTCTTCAATGGAATACATTGGTGGGATGATGTAGAATTACCTTTGTAATGGCCCAATGATGAGATTCAAGCTTGCATCAATCCCCACAAGCATGCATAGGTTAAAAAATGGATCTCTCTCTCCCTCTCTCTCCATGAAAAGACACTCTCACTCTCTCACTTTGATAATTGACACCCTCAAAATGTGACTCAAAAATGAAAATGGGGCTTTAATTTAATGTTCCTTCTTTTTTTTTGTTTTTTTTTGAAGTTCTGGAGAAGAAAAATATCTATTGTGTGACTTGTCCAAATGTACAAAGACATAGTAGAATGCTTGTACCTCTTCCTAGCTATGGAATATGCTTCTCCCTACTATTCTTCCTATTATGCAACAAAGTTGGGAAGTGTAGAGAAGAAGAAGAAGGTGAAAAAATAAAAAAATAAGAAAGAAATCAAACCAATATCCTGAAGGAAGGACTTATGAACCTCTCGATATCTTGAACCATCCATACAAGAATTCAATTTGCAATAGGCCCCTAGACAAAGATGTCAAAAATATTTTGTAGACCTGCAAAGATGAATCTTACTTGCTCAACTTCAATAGTCAATCCAAGTACCTTACTCCAGTTGAGTGAATGGAAGCATGCCTACAAAGATATGAAAAGTCCAAATGAAGCTCAAGAAGCAAAAGACAAGCACATGCACAAGCAAGATAGAGAGCAACTAGCATGAAAAGCATGCAAGCAAGCCCTAAAGCATGCAAACAAGCCCAAATGCATGGACATGGCCATGGAACACCTCAAGAACACCATGGAAGCTCCAAATGAAGGAGATGAGAGAAAAGTGTTCAAGAATCAAGATGCATGAGATTTCATTCAAAATGAAACTAAAAAGTGATTACAACTTAGGGTTTTATTTACAACTACCCAAAAGATTTCCCTATTCACACTTATTTGGCCTAAAAATTTAAAAGTGATAATTCTAGATCAATTGAAATCCTATTCAAGCTTTGCTAAAAAATCTAGAAGGCTAGCCTATTGTTGTAGAGGCTCAACACATGCTTTTCCTTCGCAAAAATGAATTAAATTATAAAAAATGAATTTTCTATTCATAGAAAAGACACTCAAAGTCCATGAAAATATGCATCTTGACTAACATGATCCCTCTTTTGCTGGTGAGTTTTCACTTGAATTCAATTTCAAGATATTTTGCATCCATTCCTTGGCTTCACTTTCAAGTTATTTTGCATCCATTCCAAAAGCAAAAATTTTGTATGACACCCTTTCAACTTTGACTTCTACTTTCTGCCAACAATCCTCGATTCAAGAACTTCTTTTGGCTCCATGTTTTAGTTGTCTCTGTGATGTGATTATGGATATATGGATTCATTTAAACACACAAATACACGAAATTATTTGTATCCTTTGGTATGATAATTGTCAATACTAATGGTTTTTGGGATTCAATATATTGTAAAATTCTTTGGAAGCAAAAATAATGATCAAATAGATTTCAATAATGAAATTGGAGAATTTTGAGATGCCCATTCATGCATGTGCATACTTCTTGATAAAGATTAAGTTGATTTTCTTTCCTCCTAGAAACTGTTGATATATTTAGGTAGTGATGTGTGTGAACACTCTAGGACCGCCGGGGCACTTTTTTCCCTCTTTAGGAGGTTTTTTTCCCCCGGCTTGTATATACGCCTATTGCCCTAATGGGCTACTTATCTTTGTACATTCTCTAGTAATACATTCAGTATTGTGTGTTTGTGCTCCAAGCTTCTTCTTCTTCCTTGTGTTGTTTGCGTGCTTCCGAAGACGTCTATCTCCAACAATTGGTATCAGAGCAGGTCGTCGCTTCTTCTAGGGCTCCGTCGACACTCCTCCGTTTGCAGTCTCAGATTCGCATGAAATTTGGTGAGCATACTCAGGGTGTTTCCGAGATCAAAACAGCTTGTTGTGTGGTGCCGAAATCGCGATCTGAGCTCGTTTCGGCCTTCGAACGCACTATCGCAGCACTTGTGCAGGCTATTTCGTCCTTTTGTGCCAAAGGTATATACCAGTTTCTTTTTGCCAGTTTAAGCGTCTCGAAGTCTACTACAGGTCTAGCAGAACTTGTCTGGGCAGTTTTGTTCAACTTTTTGAGATACAGTCAATTTTCTGCATCAAGGTATTTTAGTCACCGGCCATGGCTGAAAGCAGTGATGTATTCCGTATGTTGGCTGTTGAGGATAAGTTGGATGGTACCAACTACCCATTATGGGCTTATATGATGCGACATGTACTGGTTGCAAAAGGATTGTGGAATATTGTGCAAGGTGTTGAAAGACATCCTGTTACACTTGTAACGACAGGTACTGTAAATACAGGTGTTGGAGCTGATGAAGATGGTGTCGAAGATGATATTCCACAGATTCCTGTTCGTGCTGCTGTTTCTGTTGCACCTACTGCAGAGCAGATTCGTTGGGATGGCAAAGATGCCCAGGCACATGCATTGATAGCCTTGTCTGTCAAACGTGCCATTATTCGTCACATTTGCTCTTGCAGAACAGCAAAGGATGCTTGGGATACACTTACCACTTTGTACCAGGCTAGGAATGAGGCTCGTGTTGCTTAGCTCGGAAAACAGTTGGAGAGTGAGCACATGAATGAAGGTGATTCTATGGACAGTTTTCTTACAAAGATCAAAGACCTGAAGGAACAATTGATTTCTGCTGATGAGGTTATACCAGATAGCTCACTTGTGCAGACCGTTCTGAATGGTCTTCTTGATTCATATCAGAGTTTTGCCTCTACTCTTCGGTTGATGATGAAAGGCAATCCGAATGCCTTGTCATTTGAGGAATTAGTCTCTGTTCTGTTGCAGGAAGATCAGTCCAGGCAGAACAGGTCCATTATGCGTGTTGCAGATCAAGCTTTCCTGGCTAGTCAGAAGGGCAAAGGAAAATGGAGCTCTTCTACTAGTAAGCAGAAATCTGCAAATGCTGCACAATCAAAGAACCAGGATAAAGATGAGAAGAAATCAGAAAAGCAGAAATTGTTCTGCAAGTACTGTAAAGGAAATGATCATATTATAAAGAACTGTCCAAAACTGGCTGCTAAAGAGGCAAAGAAGAAAGAGGCTGGAATGGTTGTTGCAGAGGCCTCTACACCAAAAACAGAGTCTGCAAATCTTGTGCAAGAAGAAGAATGGGCGTTTACTACTGTCTGCAGTTTTGACCCATCTTCTCATGATCAGTGCATGTCCGCAGTAGACTCAGATGTTTGGTACTTTGACAGTGGGGCGACCAAACATATTACCTCGCAGTGCAGTTTCTTCTCTTCACTCGAGCCTGCCCCTACAGGGAATACTATCACATGCGCCAATAACTCCTCTTATCCTGTTATGGGAGTTGGTAAGATCATTCTGACTACTGCTGATGGTAGTTCTTTCACTTTGTCAGATGCTTTATTTGTGCCAGGGATCAAAAAGAACCTGTTATCAGTTTCTGCATTAGCCAAGATTGGCTTGGTTGTGAAATTCGTTGATGACAGGTGTACAGTCCATGATCTCTCAAATGGCGATGTGATTATTGCTTCTGGCATTTTATGTCGTGGGCTGTATAAGCTCATAGACTATGAAAGATCTGTGAATGATTCGGCATGTGCAGTTCATGATTCTCAGGCTATGTCAGATGCAAAGTTTTGGCATGCACGCTTTGGTCATCTGAATTTTGCTAGTTTGTTACGCCTGCTGAAATCTGAAATGGTGTCCTCTTTGCCCAAACTTGAGGCACCTGGAAAACATGTTTGTGAAGGCTGTATTTTGGGCAAAATGCAGCGTTCTTCCTTTCCAAAAGATGGTTCAGTTCGGGCTACGTAGAAATTGCAGCTTGTACACAGTGATGTCTGTGGTCCTATGCAGACACCCTCTTTTGGAAATTACCTTTACTTCGTGACTTTCATTAATGATTTTTCCAGGCATGCATGGGTATATCCACTCAAAGCAAAGTCCGAAGTGTTCATGTGCTTCAAACAGTTTTTGGTTTTGGCTCAAAATCTGTCAGCATGTAAAATGGGCACCCTCCATTCTGATCGAGGGGGGGAATATATGTCTTCAGAATTTAATGCATTTCTGGCTGAACGTGGGATAAAACACCAGTGTACAATGCCGTATACACCTCAACAGAATGGAGTTGCTGAACGAAAGAACAGGTCACTCATGGAGATGGCGAGGTGCATGGTCAAAAGTCAGGCTTTACCACATAGTTTTTGGCTTGAGGCTGTCATGTGTGCAGCATATGTACTGAACAGGTGTCCCACTAAAGCATTGCAGTCTATCACTCCATATGAGGCTTGGCATGACCGCAAGCCATCTGTTGCTCATCTGCGTGTTTTTGGTTGTTTGGCATATGCATTAGTGCCTGAACAACATCGCAGAAAATTGGATGATAAGGCAGTAAAATGTATTTTTGTTGGGTACAGTTCTGAAAGTAAAGGCTATCGTCTGTATCATCCACACACTAAACGCATTCTGGTTAGCCATGATGTTGTCTTTGTGGAAGATGCTATTCAGCCATTGCTTTCATGTACTAAGGAGACATCTGTTAGCTCCAAAGACATGTATGATACTTTGATGCCTCTTTTTACAGGTGGACAGGCTAGTGCTGGTCCTAATGAGGCAACTTCTCAGCCTTTGCAGGTTTCATATGATGATGCAGATCATTCCATTTCTGATGTAGATTTACATGATGCACTTGTTGATGAGAGAGCTGATATTGAGCAGGCAAAAACTATGCCAAAATGGCTGGTGCAGACTTTGCGTGACAGCAAATTAGATGCACCTTTGTCATATCATACTCGTTCAGGCTCTCATAGTGCCTCCTTTGCATCAGATTGCTATGCTATGGCTGCATCTAGTCTCTGTGATGAGAATGAGCCTGTTTCTTTTGATGAAGCACAAAATTCAGAAAATTGGATGGCTGCTATGCAATCTGAATATGATGCTATAATGAAGAATGGTACATGGTCTTTATGTGACTTGCCTCCTGGCAAGAAGGCCATTGGCACTAAGTGGGTATACAAGCTGAGCGTAAACCTGATGGTACAGTTGACAGGTATAAGGCTAGGCTTGTTGCAAAGGGTTATGCACAAGAAAGAGGCATTGATTTTGATGAGACCTTTGCACCTACATGCCGTATGACTACTGTTCGGAGCATTTGTGCACTTGCAGCCCATCATGGTTGGAATGTACATCAGTTGGACATTAAAATAGCATTTTTGAATGGTGACTTGCATGAAGAAGTGTATGTTTTTCAGCCCCGTGGCTTTGTGGAGAAAGGGCATGAAAACTAGGTTTGCAGGTTAAAGAAGGCATTATATGGTTTAAAACAAGCACCACGTGCTTGGTATGAGAAGATACATGCCTATCTGATTGCACATGGTTTTGAGAACAGTCCAACTAAAAGCACCTTATATGTTAAACGTGCTAATGATGTGCTTCTGATCATTGTTATCTATGTTGATGACATGCTGCTCACTAGTCCTATTGAGACACATATTGCTGATTTTAAGGTTGATTTGCATGCCTCATTTGAGATGTCTGATTTGGGGCATTTGCATCACTATTTGGGCATTCAGTTTATGCACGTTGATGGTGGAATGGCTTTGTGTCAAACGAAATATATTGACACATTATTGCAGCGTTTTGGCCTTGAAGACTGTAAGCCTATTGCCACTCCTATGGAGACAGGTTTACAATTGAGTCTTCATGATGCTGGAGATGCATTTGATGCTGTTCTCTATCAGCAGGCTATTGGATGCTTGATTTACTTATGCATTACTCGGCCAGATATTCAGTTTGCTGTCTCATAGATGAGCAGGTTTATGCATTGCCCAGGAGTCACGCATTGGAAAGCGCTTAAGCGCATCTTTCGCTACTTGAGTGGTACTCGGCTACTTGGGTTGTTTTACCCCAAGGGGGGATCACTACCACCAGATTTGCATGCTTTTTTTGACTCAGATTGGGCTGGTTGCTATGACACTCGTGTGTCCACCAGTGGTTTTTGCTTCATGCTTGGTAGCTCATGTATATCTTGGTTGAGCAAGAAGCAGCCTACTGTGGCCACTTCCAGTTGTGAGGTTGAGTATAGGGAAGCTTTCACAGCGACTGTTGAGTGTGTGTGGCTCAGACGGCTTATGGTTGATTTGGGTGTTGGCCAGTCTTCTGCCACCACCATCTTCACTGACAGTCAGAGCGCATTGGCAGTTGCGAGGAACCCTGTGTTCCATGCTCGCACTAAGCACATTGAGGTGCATTATCACTATGTCAGGGAGAGGTTCTCTGCTGGGGAGATCAGCTTGGCATATGTGCCCACGCAGGAGAACATTGCAGACCTTTTCACGAAGGCTCTGCCTAGGGAGAAGTTTGAAGCTTTCCGCAAAGCTTTGGGCTTACTTCCTTTTGTGGAGTGATTTCCACATAGCTTGGCACTTCCTTATACATGAGTGCCAACTCCTTGTTCACCGCATCACTCCCAGGGGGGATTTGTTGATATATTTAGGTAGTGATGTGTGTGAACACTCTAGGACCGCCGGGGCACTTTTTTCCCTCTTTAGGAGGTTTTTTTCCCCTGGCTTGTATATACGCCTATTGCCCTAATGGGCTACTTATCTTTGTACATTCTCTAGTAATACATTCAGTATTGTGTGTTTGTGCTCCAAGCTTCTTCTTCTTCCTTGTGTTGTTCGCGTGCTTCCGAAGAGGTCTATCTCCAACAGAAACACAAAGGATTCATTTATATTTTGCTTTTGATCATAATTTTCCTTTTCTATTGATAAAAATCTTGAGGTATGTGAGTTAGGTATGAGTCATTGTTCTATATCTTTACTTCATCAATTGATAATTCATCATTACAACTATCATAATCAATGAAATGAATGGGTTGTGCCAACATACCATGAAGTCCTACTAGTATGTATCTTCTATAAATAGGCTTAGCTTTTTGGAGTTCTTGAGAGTTATTGTGACAATATTTTATATTTGAAGTCTCCTTTGGTTAGTATAAGAATGTCATAAAATCTTATAGCAAAATTCTTATTTTTGCTTCAACATGACATGATCCTCCTTTTTCTTCCTTCTTCATCTATCTCAATAAGTGACATAAAAAATATGCTACAAATCAGCCATAAGAATGTCAAGTTTTGCATCACATGACCCAATCAAGAGTATGTCATCGACATAAAGAACAAGCACTATAAGATCAGCCCCATCTGTGCAGCTTGCTTGAGACCATACAAACCTTTATGCAAGCGAAAAACCATATGCTCTTTCCCTTTCATAGCAAATCCAATAGGTTGCTTCACATAGACCTCTTCTTGCAAATCACCATTCAAGAAGGCTGTTTTTATGTCCTACTAGTGCACTTTCCAATGTCTATGGGCAGCCAATTCAACCACAGTATGAATGGTAGTCATGTGTGAAGTAGGTGCAAAAGTTTCCTCATAGTCAATGCCATATTGCTGTGCATATCCTTGGCAACCAATCTAGCTTTGTAGCGATCAATGCTACCATCATATTTTCTCTTAATCTTATAAACCCACTCTGTACCAACGGCAGTCTTTCCTTTGGGCAATTCACATAACTCCCAAGTTTCATTCCTATGTATGGAATCCATTTCTCATTGCATAGCGCTCATCCATTATGGATTGTCACATGCATCTTCAAAAGAAAATGGCTCTTCATTACATGTTGTGGCAATAAGAGAATAATCCACAAAAATACTTGATGCATGGTGAGAGCTTGATCTTGTTCTACCAAGTAAAGGTTTGTTTCACCCACTTTGGCATAGTTTGCACACTCTTGGCAGACATGCATTCATTATGCAATACATCATCAACATGTACATGTGTGGGCTGAATTTCATGCTTATTTTCAACCATATTTTGATGCAAATGTTTAGCCATGTTTGGCTAGAAATTCTCTACATTTTCAGCTCTATTTTGCTGGAATTTTTCAGCCCTTTGAGCCTCACTTGGTTTCTCTACATGGCCATAGTTGAGCACACCATTTCGGAACAAAGGCATGAGTGTATCAAACACATCTTGTGAGATAACTGTTGGCTGTTTTTTGCATTCAAGTAGAGGGAAAATTGAATTTTCAGCAAATACCACATCTTGATTTACAATCATTGTGTTTGTAAATGGATGATACAAATGATATCCCTTGCTTCCAACACTATAACCAAAAAAATATACATTTCTTTGCATTATCATCAAGTTTGTGACGTTGTTGTGATGGCACAAGAGCATATGCCAAACAACCAAACACACGCATATGACTAACCATGGGCTTATGTCCATTCCAAGCCTCATAAGGAGTGATGAATCTCAATGCTTTTGTAGGGCAGTGATTCAACAAATAATTTTCACACATGACCCCTTCCATCCAAAACTTATCAAGAAGATGTTTTTCTTTAACCATATGTTGTGCCATTTCAAGAAGTTTTCTATTTTTATGCTCAGGAACACCATTTTGCTGAGGTGTATATGGCACCCTACATTGGTGTGAAATACCTCTTTCATGAAGAAAAGCATTAAACTCATATGACATGTATTCACCACCACGATTCGTGCGTAGATTCAAAAGCTTTTGTGAAGAAATATTTTCAGCCATAGCTAAAAATGCTTTGAAGCAAGAAAATACCCCATTCTTTGCTTTCATAGGATACACCCATGTATGGCAAGTAGCATCATCAATGAAGGTAACAAAATATATATGCTTCCCAAGAGATGGAGTCTTGACGAAACCACATACATCACTATGAAGAAGCTGCAATTTTCTTGTAGTGTATGACTATCTTTTGGAAAAGAAGCATGATTCATTTTTCCAAGAATGCAACCTTCACATGCATGCTTTTCAATGGACTCAAGTGTAGGCAAACCAATAACCATTTCCTTCTTTTGCAAGTAAACCAAACTATTGAAGTTCAAGTGACCAAAATGAGCATGCCAAAGCCCCATTTCAGCCATGGAAGAAGTATGAGAAACCAAGGCATTTGACGGAGCCCTCTTGTATGTATCCATGTGATACAAACCATTACATAATGTACCAGACATCACGATAACATCGCCATTGCTAAAATAATGAACCATACACTTATCATCAACAAAGTGTACATGAAGTCCAACTTTGGCAATCAACGGAACTGAAATTAGGTTCTTCTTGATACCGGGCACATACAATGCATTTTTCAAGAGAATCACACCTCCATTTGTAGCGGTAAGCTCAATTTCTCCTAGTCCAATGATAGGATAAGATGCATTGTTTTCACACATCACATGTCCTCCTTAGGGTGCATCTTTCAAAGAGGCAAAAAATCTTTTGCATGATGTTATGTGCTTTGAAGCACCACTATCAAAGAACCAATCCAAATCAGCCTCACTCACAACCATACATTTGGAATGCAAAGAAGCATCATAATGACATGTAACAACACATGCCCAAAAATCTTGAGCCATGTTAGCTTCATCATTCTTTACATTTGCCGAATTTTCAGCAATAGACATGCCGAAATCCTTCTTCTTTCCATTACATTGAGCAAGCTTTCTACATACATAAATATTATGACCAAGCTTTCGACAATATTTGCCTCTCTTCTTCTTTTGCAAATCGGCATCATTAGAGTAATGAGTGGAAGACGAAGATTGAGGCTTTGGTTTTGATGAACCTAAAGCTGAACCATACTTGCTCTTCCCCTTTTGTGAGATAGCAAGTGCTTGTGTTCCCTCAATCAAACCACTCCTATTCACTCTAGATTGCTCTTCTTACAAAAGAAGAGACACAACATCATCAAATGCATACATATTAGGATTTCCTTTTGCAACCAAATGGAGTGTAGTAGCAAATGAGATTCGGGTAATCCTTTCAACAATGTAGAAATGAGTGATGCATCCAAAATGATCTCATCTATGTTTGCCAATTGCTCTTTCAAGTCCTTGATGTGTGTCACATACACATCCACCGACTCATTTTCAGCCATACATACATCCTCAAGTTGCTTCCTTAAGTATGCAATACATGCTTCATTATGCATGGCACACAAAGAAGCAAGAGTGTCCCATGCTTGTCTTGATGTAGAACATGACTAAATGTGTGGAACTATGTGACACTTCACAGAAAGCGCAATCAATGCATGAGCTTGAGCATATTTTCCATCCCATCTAATCTGCTCCTGTGTAGGTTGAGAAGAAGAAACCATTGTACTCAAAGAAGAAGCTCCATCTGTGACAGTAGACTGTGAAGTAGAAGCACCTGCGGGTCTTTGATCTACATATGTCACTATGTTCCAAAGTTGTTTTACAACAAGAAAATGCTTCATTATGTAAGACCACATCGGATAGTTGGTCCCATCAAGCTTATCTTCAGCTTGAAGCATGCCAAACAAGTCATTGTTGCCTGCCATTTCACTAAGGAACAAGAATGTGACAAAATCTTTACTTCGACGAAAGTTAAAATGAATGCTGAAATTTCAGCTCACAAACCATCACTTAGATGGAAATTCTAACTGCACAAATGGATTTGAAATGGGGATAAAACTCAAGTTCAACTGATGGAACTACTTCTTGGCTGCTGAAATTCACTATTCTATGCTCGAAAGTTGATTTGCACTGTTAAAATTGCACGCATGCTGCAACGTGGAAAACCAAAACTTGAGAAGGAGCTGAACGTGCTCTGATACCACTGTTGGGTGTGTGTAGAAGTGTGAGAGACACATGAGAAGCACACAAAAGGAGCACAAATGCAGCAAGACACATGGAGAAGACGGATGGTTGGAATATATTGCACTTGTTGTATTCTTGTTTTTAGGTCATTCTTGTACATTCCTTTTTATGTAATAGAAGAAGAAGAAGAAGAAGAAGAAGAAGATCATTCTTCCTTGCCTCAATCTGTGTGTGTGCTTCTCCTTGAGAGTGAGAGTGTGCTGCCAGATCCAGAATTTCAAGCGATTTTGTGTACTGTTGATACACGAAAACTGTGATTTTCTGAGATCAAACTGTCACATCATAGTGCAATAGTGTTCAAGCAAAAATGCTGCTTGTAGTGTTTTGCAGTGTTGTGAATTGTCGCAGAAATGGCAAACGCAGATGGAATGTGTCAGCTTATGAGCGATAAGCTAGACAAGAACAACTTCCATGCTTGGAGATTGAGAATGACAAATTTCTTGATGGGAAAAGGCTATTGGAAGTACATCGAAGGAGAGAATGAAAATGCTCCACAGTTACTAGAAAGGAATCAGACTGCAGATCAGGTAAGAGCATATGAGGAATGGAATCAAGGAGCACGAAAGGTAATGTACTGGCTATCTATTAGCATACAGGATAGCATGATTGGACACATACAGGATGCCAAGACTCCAAAAGAGGCTTGGAACACTTTGGTCACATTGTATGAGACCAATCCAAAGGCATGGAAATTACAACTCAAGAATGAGCTACATACATTAGAGAAGAAGAGCATGTCGGTAAGTGACTACACCTTGAAAATCAAAAACATATGTGAGTCACTTGCATCTATTGGCGTGAATGTAGATGTGATGATAAGGTGGAAGTGTGTCTTCGTGGTTTAGGAGCTGCATATAAGCAGTTCAGAACTTCTATACAGCCCAAGGAAAATATTCCGAATTTCACTGATCTGGTATCTATGCTGATTATTGAAGAAAAGAATCTTGTTGAGGATTCAAACGCCCAAGGAAAATCTAGTTCTAAGCAGGTATTCTACTTTGGTAGAGGAAGAGGCAGAGGTAGAGGTTTTGGAAGTGGAAGAGGAAATAATAACCAAGACCAAAGTCAACAACAGAATCATGCAGGAGGAAAAGACAGTTTCGAGGCAGGGGGAGCCAAAGAGGCTGCAGAAATTTCCAAAGAAATGATTCAGGTAATGACAGTAAAGGATGTTGGAATTGTGGTAAACCTGGACACTTTGAACAAGATTGTAGGTTGAAGAATCAAAATAATATAAGGCAGTAGAATAACTATGCATCCACAAGTGCAGATGATTTTGAGAAGTTGTTCATGGTTCAACATCACATCATGAATACGATGTCTACTGGTGTTTCAAAATCAAATGATAATGTCTGGTATGTTGATTCAGGTGCTTCAAATCACATGACCAGCCATGCAGAATGGTTTAGTACTTTGCAGAAATTGCCAGTTCCTGGATATGTTGAAACAGGTGATGACACATCACATTCTATTGAGCATACAAGAAATATAGCACTATCGATGGAGGATGGAAAGGTAAAACATCTTGTTGATGTGATGCATGTTCCAAATATAACAAAGAATCTGGTTTCTGTTGGACAAATGGTTGACCAGGGATTAGAAGTCAGGTTCAATACTGATGGATTATATGTAGAAGAGTACAAGCAGGATGGACGATTGGTTGCCAAAGGAAACAAAATGGGTAGGATGTTTGAAGATTCCTGAAATGAATGCAACCATGTTTGCAAAAGGTGTAGGAGTTATTGCAGATATAGAGATGTGGCACAAATAGATTGGACATACAAACTTGCAAAGGCTGAAATTGATGCAGTCAAAGGAGATTGTCCATGGACTACCAAATTTCAAAGTTGCAGAAATGCAAAAGGTATGTGCAGCATGTCAATTTGGTAAACAGTCAAGAGCATCATTTCAACATGACAAGCATGTTAGTGAGAATGTACTAGAAGTAGTACATACAGATGTTTGGGGTCCAGCAAAGACCACATCTATGGGTGGTTGCAGGTTTTATGTTACTTTTATTGATGACCATACATGCAAAGTATGGGTATATTTCATGAAAGAGAACAGCGAGGTGTTCACTCACTTCCAGAATTTTAAAGCTATGGTGGAAAAGCAGACAGGGAAGTACATTCGGACATTAAGATCTGAAGGAGGAGGTAAACACATGTCAAATGAGTTTAGCACTTTTCTAAAAAATCATGGAATTCGGCATCATTTTTCATGGAGGTACACACCACAACAAAATGGCATTGCTGAATGCAAAAATAGCAAGAGCCTTGATGGCTGAGAAGAATACGCCTCATTGTTATTGGGCAGAAGTTGTGCATACTACTGTATACATCATGAACAGAACTCCGACTGCTGTAGTTACATGTGAAGAGAATTTTACAAGTAAAAATCCAAACTTATCACATCTGAAAGGGTTGTATTGCATATGTACATGTCCCAGATGAATTGAGGACAAAGCTTGATCCAAAAGCAGAAAAGTGTGTCTTCATTGGATATTCCCTTGAGCAAAAGGGATATAAATGTTATAATCCACTCACACGACAGGTAAAGGTGAGTAGAGATGTGGTATTTGATGAAATGTCAAGCTTCTGTGCAGATGCCAAAGAAGGACTGAATCTTGAACCAAATGACAAAGAAAATGCCAAAAAATCAAGTGCAGAATCTCAAGTTTTGAGTGGACCAAATGCATCACCAAGCAATAGTTCCAACTCAAATCCATGGAGTGGAAGATTGCATGGAAATTTCAATCCAGCAAATTCATCAAATACATCCAAGAAAGGTAAAGAAAAGCTTTCTGTAGGTCATAAAACGTGTGCAGGTTTTGAAGATGTTGATGGAGATTCAAGCGGTTCAGAAAAGGGTCTTGATGAGGAACTTGGACTGCCCTCTGTGAAGACTCTAGGAGTAAGAAGGGCACATGCAGATGATACAAGGAGAAGTTACCCAAGACCAAGAAGATCTAGGAGGATGCAAAATTCAGTGCAACGATTGATGTATGACAGTTATATGGCTCGTCATTATGCCTACATGACAAAGGTAATACAAGATGTTGAACCTTCTTGCTTTGAAGATGCAATTGGAATTGCAGATTGGGAAAAAGCTATGGATGAGGCCGCACTTTATTGAAATGATACATGGAAGCTGGTTCCATTGCCACAAGGAAAGAAACCCATAGGCTGCAAATGGGTTTACAAGGTAAAGCATAATGTTGATGGTAGCATAAGCATGTATAAAGCACGATTGGTAGCTAAAGGATATGCACAGACGTATGGCATTGATTATGAGGAAACATTCAACCCTGTAGCTAAAATGTCTACTGTCAGAACACTTGTTGCATTAGCTATAGCAAAAGGATGGACTTTGCATCAGATGGATGTGAAGAATGCTTTCCTACATGGTGAGTTACAGGAAGAAGTATATATGGACCAGCCACAAGGATATGAAGATTCAAAGCATCCTGAATATGTTTGTAGGTTGCAAAAGGCTTTGTATGGGTTGAAGCAAGCCCCCCATGCATGGCATGCAAGGATTGTTGATTACTTAACTAGCATTGGGTTTTCTATGTGTGATGTAGATCACCACTATATGCAAGGAAGGCTGATGATGGCATCAGAATTGTGTCTATTTATGTTGATGACCTGATTGTAGGTGGTGATAATGAAGGAAGCATCAAAGAGGTAAAGCAACTTCTTATGCAGGAATTTGACATGAAAGATCTTGGTGTGCTGCGCTATTTCTTGGGCATTGAGTTTATACATATAGAAACACTAAGTTATACTGTTGGACTTGAAATTCAGTTTATGCAGGTTCCCAGGAAGCCACATTTGAATGCTCTGAGGCGCACTCTGCGTTATGTGAGTGCTACTTTGGATTATGCATTGTTTGATGAGGCTAGTGTAGATTTGCAAGTTTTTGGATACACCGATGCAGATTGGGCTAGTGGCATTCAAGATAGAAGATCTACTAGTGGTTTTCTATTCTCACTTGGGAGTGCAGTTGTTACATGGAGCAGCAAGAAGCAACCCATTGTTGCTTTGTCGAGTACAGAGGCTGAGTATAGAGGTGCTACAAAGGCAGCATGTGAGGCATCATGGCTAGAAATGTTGCTTGTAGATTTAGGTGTGGGAGTGGGAAAGCATATCACTATTTATTGCGATAATCTTAGCAGCATACAGTTAGCACGGAATCCTATTTTCCATGCTAGAACAAAGCATATCGAGGTACATTATCACTTCATTAGAGAGAAAGTATTAGCAAGTGATATTGATCTTGTTTATGTGAGGACAGATGAGCAGGTTGCTAATATTTCCACCAAAGCACTTGGAGTTAAGAAGTTGAAGAAGTTTCGGGAGGTGCTTGGATTACAGGATATGGCATTGAGCTTGAGGGGGAGTGTTGAGATATCAAGCTCAACATGTGATGATCCAAGATGCCACGTACCAGTTTTTCGTTTCTCTGACATGTATAGTGGTCACACCGGTATATGTTAGGGATACTTCATTGAGCTTTATTAGATTTTTCTACCGAGAGTGATAGCACATTTGTTTCTTTCCAGCTCACTCATTCGTGGACATTAGGTTTTTCCTTATGTACTGATCTTTATATATTGCACTTGTTGTATTCTTGTTTTTAGGTAATTCTTGTACATTCCTTTTTATGTAATAGAAGAAGAAGAAGATCATTCTTCCTTGCCTCAATCTGTGTGTGTGCTTCTCCTTGAGAGTGAGAGTGTGTGTGTGAGCTCTCTTCCTTATCTCCTTCGTCGTGACTCATCAATAGTATGACCAACCTTTTGGCAATATTTTCATCTCTTCTTCTTTTGCAAATCGCCATCATTAGAGGAATGAGTGGAAGAGGAAGATTGAGGCTTTGGTTTTGATGAATCCAAAGCTCAACCATACTTGCTCTTCCCCTTTTGTGAGATAGCAAGTGCTTGCGTTCCCTCAATCAAACCACTCCTATTCACTCTATATTGCTCTTCTTACAAAAGAAGAGACACAACATCATCAAATGCATACATATTAGGATTTCCTTTTGCAACCAAACGGAGTGTAGTAGCAAAGCTTTGCAAAGATTCTACTAATCCTTTCAACAATGTAGAAATGAGTGATGCATTTGAAAGGATCTCATCTATGTTTGCCAATTTCTCTTTCAAGTCCTTGATGAGTGTCACATACACATCCACCTACTCATTTTCAGCCATACATACATCCTCAAGTTGCTTTCTCAAGTATGCAACACGTGCTTCATTACGCACGGCATACAAAGAAGCAAGAGTGTCCCATGCTTGTCTTGATGTACAACATGAACGAATGTGTGGAACTATGTGATGCTTCACAGAAAGCACAATCAATGCATGAGCTTGAGCATATTTTCCATCCCATCAAGCTGCTCCTATGTAGGTTGAGAAGAAGAAACCATTGTACTCCAAGAAGAAGCTCCATCTGTGATAGTAGACTGTGAACTAGAAGCACCTGTAGGTCTTCAATCTACATCTGTCACTATGTTCCAAAGTTGTTTTACAACAAGAACATGCTTCATCATGTAAGACCACATCGGATAGTTGGTCCCATCAAGCTTATCTTCAGCTTGAAGCATGCCAAACAAGTCATTGTTGCCTACCATTTCACTAAGGAACAAGAATGTGACGTAATCTTTACTTCGACGAAAGCTGAAATGAATGTTGAAATTTCAGCTCACAAACCATCACTCAGATCGCAATTCTGAAGCTTTGAAATGGGGATAAAAGTCAAGTGCAGCTAGTGGAACTACTTCTTGGCTGCTGAAATTCACTGTTCTATGCTCAAAAGTTGATTTGCACTGTTAAAAGTGCATGCATGCTGCAACACAGAAAACCAAAATTTGAGAAGGAGCTAAATGTGCTCTGATACCATTGTTGGGTGTGTGTAGAAGTGGAAGACACACACGAGAAGCACACACAAGTAGCACAAATGAAGTAAGACATACAAAGAAGATGGATGGCTGGAATAGCTCTCTCTATTGATGATGAACTGAATTGAAGTAAGAGCTGAACAATATCCCTAAGTACAAAGTACCACCACATATCAATAAATCATGTATGTGGTAACATGGGGAAAAATCCTCTAGCCAGCACTAGAGTAAAAAGTGCCCATGTATAGGGAAAAGGTTCACATCAAAGCAAATTGAGGAACACATAAGCGTAACAGAGTCATCTAGAATTTGACTCATAGCAAGTTTACGTGTCTTCAAAGTTTGGATAGGTTGTACAAAGTTTTAGTTCTTTCTTTTTGCGTCAATCACACTTCAAGTTTTCCAAATCAAATTCAAGTGAATCAAGAGTTCTCAAAGATTGGATAAGGATAAGAATCCCACTTTTGTTACTAAGTCTATGCACTAGTCATGCCCAGAAATGGACTAGCAAATTCGCATCCACCTAGTTCACATGTTTCTACCTAGAACGCACATCGAGAAACTATGAATTGGCCAGGGAGGTTTTTAGATCCACCCTTATTATTCGTTCACTACTTTCTACTTTGACCAATTTATGAAAGTGTGAAACCAAACGATGTTTTGATTCAGGCAAGGATCCCACCACAGAGATGAGACATGTTCTTAGAACATGACCATGTTCTTTCGGTTTAGGAACATGAGGCTCAGGGGTCGCCTATGGTATTTATATAGCTCTATTTTTGAGGATGAAAATATTTTTTCAAGGGGGAAAGAATGTATGATCTAAGGTTCCGATCGATTCAGATGGATCTAAAATTAGACACCATTTGGTCATCTGTGTGTATGACCAAAGATCTCGAGTCTAGACTTACTACGAGGTGTGCTCTTGTAAAAAAGTGATCCACTTAGCATAGTGGTTAATCCTCAAGGGTGTGAAGGAGGGGGTCTTGGGTTCAATACCCATGGGGTACATGGGGAGAGTATTTTGCCCAAAGAGCTCTAGAGCCTTCTAGAAGCATCCACTTGAGTTAACTCGAGTTAACTGAAACACTTGGCATACATGCAGTTACCTAGCTGACACATGGATGGTTAGAATCCACCTGCCCAACATTTGATCGATCAATGATGCCACCTAGATCCTTGCTTGATATCAAATTGAGCATCCTAAACCTCCAAGGCTGGTAGTTTTCCTTCTCAAGCTTCTCAATAGCATTGGAATTATCAGCCATGATAAAAGTAGGTGTGTGTTATATCTGTACAATTCATAGATAGCTTTACTCCTTTGATGGTGAGCACTCCTCTAGATGCCCCCCCTTGATGTAGCCTTCAAGTAATTCACCTTGTTGTCTTGCTTCACTTCAAGTATTCTTGCACTCAGCTTGATGTATTCAAGCTGCTCTGATACCATTGATGGAAGATTTCTCCTCCAAATGCACAACAAGAAGCTTGGACCCTACCCAAGACCTAACTACTCTCGGACCAATACTCACTAAAACTGATATAACTCAGAATTCCTAAATCCAATTGACAAACACTTTTAGCCACATAAACTAGATAGTAAGACTTTCCTGTGAGCTATCAATTACTAGAATTGGACACCTGTAGACCAATCAACTTAGTCACACAAGACAAACTAGTTTTTCTTTCAAGTTTTGGGATAGACCAATAGAGATATAAATAGCTATAACTCATAGTACAAGAAGAATTTGGCAAAATGTATTCATGTATAGAATCCTTGCTTTATAAGCTTTCTAAAAAGTATAAGAAATTAAAAAATGGAGCTTCCAATAGAGAGAAAATGAAGTCCTAATAGGTTTCTATACAAATTCATCACCTTTTGGAAAGGGTAGGAGAGATATACAAGAGAGTATGAACTCCTATGATAGATGATGGCTCAGTAGCACATGTATAAGTAGCACATGTATGATAGATGATGGCTCAGTAGCACATGTATAGTTGACTCTCTAGCTCTTCAGTTTTCTTTTTCATCCTTGTGGTTTTTCTTTTGTGTTTCCTTTTCCCCGATGTTTCTCTCTCTTTCTCACTAGCAGACGTGTCTAGATTTTTTGGGTTTGGGTTGCTATCGTCATCTTCCTTAAAATATTTGGGCAATGTTTGAGCCAATGGGGGATCCCATAATCATGAAATTATGGTGGCCTCTATTCCATTGATGGAGATATTCATGGTCTATGAGGTGCCTCTATATGAGGAGGTTAATCTTCTAAGATATCATCTATATCTACTTGAATTGCTTACTCTCTCATTCGATTCTTCTAGATCAGTTTATGTGAATCCCCTTGTGCAAGATTATCATGCATAGAGAAAGAGGTCATCAAAGTCATGTGAATGGTATGTTGAGCTCTCTTAGGGTGATAAGGGAAATCCTTGAATAGATGAGTCACCATGTGTTAGTAGTGTAGCCAGTAGTGGCCACAGGCATCAGCGTAGAGGTAGTATGTGAAAAAAGAATATAGTAAGCTTGGGGGGTCAGACATGTTCAATTTTTTTTTCAAGAAATATGTTTTACAGTACTTTATTAAAAAATTCAAATAGTGATTTTCATCACTCTTGTAACATATGTACAATAGAATACCCAATTTTGTACCAACTAGCTTGATTTTGTGCAATCCAAGGATTCCTTGAGCTTGAGGAGCTTATGCAGAATACTCACACCAATTTTGGTAAGTTTTAGACTTCATTTGGACCTCCAAATGACCCCTAGAACCTATTTTTTAATTATGCGAGACACCAGGTTCGAAACCGATCAAAACTAGTCTAGGTTAGCTTGTTAGAGATTGTAGCTTGTGTGAGAGCTTGTAAGAGTGTTCTTGAGTAATAGAGCTTATTCTTCACCTTCCATTGCTTCTCTCTTATCTCTACTGTGTATGTGTGTTTTCGTGTATGTGTGTGTGCATGTGCATGCTTTTCACCTTCAGTGTCACTCACCTCACTCGTTCACGATCTTCATATCAACCTATCTCTTCTGCAGATTGACAATTAAGGAGGTGGAGATTCTTGATGTGGTGCTTATCTTTGTCTAGAATAACACCAAATTTGGCATCGTTGTTGGGGAGGAGCTCTAGCAAGAACATGTGATGGTAAGAGTATAGCAAGCATTGGCATTGGAAGGTAATTAATTAAGTTATGTTGTTGTCTTTGTGTTGCTTTTAGCATTTTTCACCTCCCCTATACTCCTCTTTCATCCCTGCATCATCTTCTTGCATTCCAAAAAAATCCAAAAATTTACCACATTCACCTACTCACCTCATTTTCTTCATTTGCAAGAGAGTGTGTGTGTGTGTGTGAGAGAGAGAGAGAGAGCTTGTGAGCAAGAGTGTGTGTTAGTGTTTTTGACTTTTTCATGTAGGAAAGTACTCCAATGCAACAAGATAGCTCTAAAAAGGTAAAAACTTTGATTCTCTGCCATATCCGCCGAATGCCTCAGACCATCAAGGTGGTTTGAGAAATTTGGATTTTTGTGATTACATCACAAGCATGGTGTAGGGCACACTAGAGCCTTTAGGAATCCCTTGGTGCAGCTGTAAAATTTTCACTTTGGTGAGCCATCATGATTGGATCACACCATCACAACGAGACTTCACCATCACGATTGGTTCACGCCATCACGATGAGATTGAACCATCATGACGGGCTCACACCATCATGACAGTTCACAATCACCATCGCGATAATCATATGGCCTACACCATCGCAATTGGCTTGTGCCATCACAACACTTCCAAACCATCGTACTTAGACCATCGCATTGTGGTCATAGGACACCATCGCGACAACCTCCCCTTACCGGACCATCACATTGTGGTCATAGGACACCATCACAACGACTCATTTGAACATAGACCATCAGGATTGGCTCATGCCATCATGACAACCTTAGGCCATCACGGTTAGAATGCGCCATTGTGATGCTTCATAGTCACCATCGTGACGAGACTAGGCCATCGCATCGCACTCAGTGCACACCATTGCGACAACCTATAAGCTGCAGACCATCGCGAAGACTCTCCATTATGCCATCATGATTGTGTATGACCATTGCAATGGTTTACTTGAAACACATTTTTTAGGGTTTAAGTTTTTGGAAGTTTTAGGCCTATTTTGGGTGATTTTCAAGCAAAGTGTGTGTATTGAAGGCCCTAATACATGTTTAAAGAAGGACCAATTTTATGTCTCATCAATGAAAGCTTTATCTAATCTACAGGTTATTTAGAGTACCCGAGGCAAGGCAAAGCACAAGGCGAGGCAAAAGCTTGGGAAGCGTGTCTTCTTGGGCGAAAAAGAGCAACCAATGAGACATCGGACTTGAGGTTGGAAGAATTCTCAACCTCCTCTGTCAATTGTTAGCTCAAGCTAAGTGTGAATAGCGATATTGATTGAATTAGGGTTGTGATAGGATTGATTCAAGTATAAGAAATACTAATCATTCAAGTCCAAGTGTAAGCTAAGACACTGTGACAACAAAAACCTAAGGGAAAAGGATTAATATTTGATGGTGTGAGAACCTAAACTTACAACAAAAAGACAATTTGTGATGTATATAGTTGGACAAGATGAGAGGTCAAAAGGAGTGAAAAAAAATGAACCAAGGTATTGAGAACAAAGCAGTAGAAGGGACAACAACTCGCATTGAGTGTCAGAGGGAGGTAAATTCATGAACCTTAGATCAGGAAAGCACCTAGGAAAGGTAGATCGATGAAGCCTTAGGTCATCAAAGGTGAGTGTGAGAACCACCGCACGTTCTTGGCCTCAACAACTGAGTAGTTATCCTTATGATTTGAGCTCAGAGACAAGCGAATCAAAAATGTCTTATAGTATGGAGAGATGAGAAGGAGGATCACGTGTAGCCTATTTAGAAATACCTAAAGGACCTTACAGGACCCAATTAGAATAGATCTAGATCAACCACTTAGGTGCTTATGGATTGGAACATCCGATAGTTAAATTTGAGAGAGATGCATACATAGACAAGGAAGGAAAAATGTACATCATTTCCAACCAACCTAACAACACTAATGAATTTGGAGTAGTTGTTTCTAAAGCGGAAGTAGGGATCCAAGGACAAGAACCATTAGGAGATGAACCTAGGACACCAAGAGGGAAATCAGTGTTGACAAGGATGTTAAACCCAGAGTGGATCCCTCAAGATAACAAAAGTATTGAATTATTCCTCAATAAGGACACGAATGAAGCATTTTGGAGGTATAGGGTGGAACAGCCAAGTGAAATAGGATGATTCACAATCTACAAATTCAAGGACCTTGAGATACCTAGAAAAGTAGTGTACTTAGGCAACACATCAGAACAAGTGTTTGTAGTGTCCAATCATGGAAGACATGCCTATGCATTGAGGGGTGAATTGGTGTTTCCCCTACCATGTGCCAATGCTGTCTTTAACCACCAAGGAGTAGGGATATCCATGGCCCATGGCTCCCAAAAAGGGAAAGGCAAAGAGAAGCCAAAAGTGAGTTTTGCTCACACCAGAGAAAGAGACTCATCAACAATGGAAACTGATAGAATGGAGAGACCGAGAGAACCAAGACTACCAGGTGGTAGAGATGACTTCCCTCTACCTAGACCTTGAGAGCACCCAAGAATATTGAGGCCTACCTAGTTAGTGAAATTGATGAAAAATTATTTTGACGGGACAAGAGATCCCAATGATCACATTGCTAAGTTCAAACAAGTGTTGCAGAGCAAGTGGACGATGTGTTCACCCAATACAATGCATTTGGACTCACACTGAAAAACATGGCCTTAACCTGGTTCCAACCTTTGCAAAAAAGGAAATTTAGGAATATTCATCACTTGTTAGAATCATTCATCACAGAATTCTCTAAAAGTGGAATTAGGCATAATACTTCCTCGTTAATTCACAACTTCAAACAAACCCCCCAGGAGATAGTCAGAATTGCAGGATGTAGATTTAGACATTATATTGTGCCCAATGCAAAAACTACCCACTCAGGCCAAACAAGTATCTTTTTATTTTTAGACGGAATCTTGATCTCTAAACTACGATCCTATGTATGCTTGAAGGAACGCTGAACGTTGCAGCAATGTGTGAGAATTTGTATAGACATTGAGGACAACTTAGGAGATGAATTGGAACTTTCTAAGGTCTACAAAGATTCAATTAGCTCCTCTCAATCATCTTCGAAACATTCTAGTTCCATAGAAGATCTACTTGAGAAGGTAGCTCAAAAACTAGGAGTCTCTAGCAAAGAGATATTCATGTTAACTTCAGCCAAACATTGCTACACCTGTGGGGGCGATCATATGGCAAATGTATGCCCAAATATAATAAAAACCCAAGCCAAGCCTAGTGGCCAGTACTGCATAATTGAAAGGTGATAGGCTAATCATACTGCACAAGACTGTCCGTACAACAAACAAGTGGTTCGATAGAACTACCCACAAGTGTATCCTCAACCAGGTAGATACCCAAGCCAATACAATCCTCAGCCTCATTATTACATGCCCCAACAAAACTATTTGGTACCTTACTAGATGCAACCAAGACCTCAACTAGCTTTAGCTCAACAACCACCCCCACCAGCCAATGTAATCTCTCTCAAATATGTTGCCACAAAAGAGAACCTCAGTACGGCTTTAGTGCCTTCATCCACCTTGATCATTGAAAATGACACCAATTCTAATAGCTTTGATTCCACCCATGTAGGTAGCTCACCCCCATATTACACTGAGTCACCAAAACACATGGAAACATACCAATATGAAAGTCCACCATTGGAACGCAATTGGCAACTAGACTACTCTAACTTCATGTACACCGACCCCAATGCACGGCCCCAGCTGAAACAAATGTGACCAAAGGGCCCTAAAGGACCATGTTTTAGGTACCAAGGAGATCATTACATAAAGAAGCGCCCACATCCTCCAATAGTAGGACACTCACAATATTACAATTTTCAAGGTTTTTGTGCCCAATGTGGCAAAGAGCATGTCATAAGAGAGTGCCCTAAGAACCCTGATAATGTCTCTAAAGTGAGACCCATAAACGTGATAGGCATTGTGCAATCCTCGGATGGATCTACACCAGCATTTGTACCTATCCAAGCAATAATGAGAGCCCAAGCATTGTTGCAAAATCAACAACCAAAACTTGATAAAATGGCTGAGAATAGCAAAGTTAGAGAGTCTAATGGAAAAAAAACTAAATCTTGGAAGGATTCACAAGAGAGAATTAAGAGGAAATGGAGTAAGAAAATAAGTGAGTTGGAAGGAAGTTCAAAGGAGACAAAAGCTAAAATCTTAGAGTTGACCTCGCAAGAGTCAAATCAAACGACCTTGAATCAGAGACCAAGATCGGTTTTCGTTGAGCCCATACCTGAGAATATAGACATGATGTTTTGAGCATACCAGGTGAGATTAAGAGAAGGACCCCAAGTTGCAGAATTAAGCAAGAATTGAAGTGCAGACTTGGAAATTGAGAGAACTAAAGTTTCCATGAAGATGGTAGAATTGGGTCAAACCATGTTTGAAGCCTCTCAATATGTCAATTGGAGTAACATAGTGAAACCAAAGCTACACTTTCAAGGACTATTGGAGAGGCTAGAACACTTGATTTCTAGTAATGAAAAGAAGAGTTTGCAGAAGAACCCTACTACTCCTAAGGCATAGGAAAGTGATACACCATCCTTGTCTCAAGTACCTAATACTACCAAATGGGAGAATCTTTCCTCCATACGTAAGTACTCACAGGGATTTCTATGGGGAATCCAAGAAGAAAAGTGGAGAAGGAAGCAAGAAACCCACCCCCCCCCCCAATTCATAGGAAAAAATTCCCCAAAATATACCCTCTATATATGATGCACTAGAGGAAGAGCAACTTAGTGAACAAACAAATTTTGAACCTAATTCTATACAAGAATTACCTCGGCTCACTAGACCTTGGGAAGATAAGCCTATCAGTATGAGAGCACCTACCATATTAGTTACAAATGAAGAGTCACTAATTCCAAGAAACACGGATGTGATAAAGAACACTATAGTGTAGTGTCATCTCACTTTAGAAGAATTACTGAAGATTAAACCCGAGCTATGGAAGCATGTAGCAGTCCAGTTACCAGAGAAGGATACTACCCACTCTCAGGCAAGTTCACACCAGAAAGTGCCAGAAATACCCATTGAAAGAATCGGAGACATGAGCGAGGGAGAGGAGGGTAATACCTATCTCTCAATCACCTATCAAGTTTACACCACCAAATCCATCCTAGATTCAAGTGTTGGGGTAGCCATTGCAACCACGTCCTTATGGAAACGTTGGGGTAAGCCAACATTAAGACCTACAAGAATGAAGTTGCAAATGGCTGATGGACACATTGAGAAACCATTAGGTTTGTTGGAAGGAACATCTCTCACCACATACTTTTGCCATTTGTGAGTTTTGAAAGAATCAGGCTTTACGAGATGATTTTGGGACGTCCATTCATGCAACAATTGCAAATTGTGCAAGATTGGGAACCAATTCTTTGTATATGCAACATTTAGGAGTGACTACCAAAGTCAATCTCCAGGATTATTCCCACCATGGTGTACCCCCACTACAGTGGAATACCATCCACAGGATGCCTAAAGAAACAGAGTTGGTGAAATCTATAGAATCAGACCCTCGCATGAGGATACTCATCTCTGGATGTGCAAGGTAGCTAAACAAGAGGAAGAATGATTGAAAGCCATAACTTTAGGCTCCAAACAACATCCACAAACCCTTCAAGATCCTGCTTACACACCTATAGTGTTTCCAGATGAGGAATTTGAGCCTCACAGTTGGGCAGAGATTTTAACCACCATGGATATAGTAGTAAATGAGGAACAATGGACCCCTCACTATGATGAGGAGGGATATGAAATTTCCATGTTTTTGGTAGAACCATTTGAGGAAGACCTTATTCTAGAAGAATGCAGAGATCGAACTCAAGGAGCAGGTGAGACAAGTGATGAGGACCTAGAGTCCGTTATCATGGAACCCTTCTGCTCATCAGAAGAGGAGTATCTTTACTTTATAGAAGCCATCATCCCTGAGGTAGGGAAGAAAAATCAAACTGAACAACCCAAGTCACTCACAGATGACAAGGAGAGTAAGCACAAGAGAGTAAGCAAGAAGTCACCTAAGAAAGAAGAAGAAGAAATCCTCATGGAAGTGCCGAAGAACTTTAAAAAATATGAAGTAGAAGATAGAAGGATTATGATATGGAGGCCTAAACGAGAAGCAAGTATAGGAAAAGCATATGATAATCGAAAGAAAACCAAAAAGATATTGGTCACGATTGAAGAAGGACAAGAGAAATGCAGTTATATAGGGCATGATTTGATAGAAGAGGAGGAAGAAGAATTAACTACCTTATTGCGAGAATATAGGGATGTATTTGCTTGGAGCTACAAGGATTTGAAAGGAGTGGACCCAAGTATATGCTCCCATAGGATTCCCATGACTCCAAAAGCCAAGCCTTCTAAACAAAAACGATACATCTATAATGATAATTATGCTACCAAGATTAAAGAAGATATAAATTGTTTGGTAGAAACTGGATTTATTTACGAGATTGAGCATACCAACTGGGTATCCCCCATTGTGGTTGTGCTCAAGAAAAATGGAAAATTGCATGTGTGTATTAACCTTAAAAAAGTTAATGGCACTACGATTAGAGATAGTTGTCCACTTCCTATCATGGAGCATTTATTGGAATGAGTCACAGGTAAGGAAGTTTATAGCTTCCTTGATGGATTCTCATGTTACAATCAGGTAGCCATTGCTCTCGAAGATCAACACAAGACAACATTTGCCACAGAATGGGGCAGTTTTGCATTTTGTGTGATGCCATTTGGGCTGAAAAATGAACATGCCACTTTTCAATGACTAACCTGTCATGTTTTTAGGGAATTTTAACAAAAGAACTTGGAAGTTTATGTGGGTGATTTATGTGCACATTCTAACATGAGACAAACCCACATCCTTGAATTGAAGCAAGTCTTTCACAAATGTCGAGAGTATCAAGTCTGCTTGAACCCAAAAATGTGTTTTCATGGTCAGGCAAGGCAAAATTCTAGGACCCATTGTGTCAAAGAATGGAATCTCTAGAAGAAAAGGTTAGCATAATTGCAAATCTACCTAGGTCAAAAAATATGAAGGAGGTACATCCTTTCATGGGGCATTGTGCTTATTATCCATGATTCATACGCTTGTGCAATCATCGCAAAGCTTGTGTACTCCCTTTTGACTAGATTTGAATGGATGGATGAATCTGTGAAATCATTCAATGAACTTAAACAATGATTGTGTTCAACATCCATATTAACTACACCAGATTGGAGTAAGCCATTCCATGTACATGCATCCAACTATGCCATAGGGTGTGTGCTAGCACAACATACGAGTGAGAACAATATAGATCTTCCCATTGCATACGCAAGTAGACAACTAAATATAGTAGAACAAAATTACACCAGTACAGAACGCGAAGGATTAGGAATGATCTATGCAGTAAAAAAAATCAGACATTATTTACTGGCAAATAAGTTCAAATTCTTCACATATCATTAGGCCTTGTTGTACTTGGTCAATAAGCCTTATAAAAAAGGATGATTGATGCATTGGTTTCTACTCTTGATGGAGTATAATTTTGAAATAGCAGTCAAGAAAGAAAAGACTCACCTTAGAGCCGATCATCTTTCATGGCTTACTACCGGAGAAGCCCCTCAAGCGATAGTAGATGAACTACCAGATGTGTATCTGTTTAATCTTGAGGTAATACCCAAATGGGCCAAGTCTATTGTCCCTATTCTCACATTTGTACCAAAAAATCACCAAGTCATAAAGATACCAAATACTAGTAAGAAGTGTGTACAAACAAGATAATCAGAGAATTCTTGCTTGTTGTATAGAGGAGTTAGAATACGAGAAATGGTTGCAAATAGCACACGTAGGTGCATTAGAGCAACATCATTTGAGGCAATGTATATTGAAAACTTTGTATAGATTAGGAGTGAACTGACCTTCTATGGAAAGAGATCTATAGACTATGCAAGAAATGTACAGACTGTTGTGAAAGACCACCCATGGAGCATGCCACTTTATACCATGTGTCTCTCACACTTGATTGGATTAAACCCATGGTGACTTACTTGAGGATGAACACATTCCCTCAAGGAATGGCATTAGCAAGACAACAAAGTCTAGAGCAAGAAGCTCAAGACTACACACTCATTGGCAATAACTTGTGCAAAAGAGGAAGAGATGGGTATTTGAGACAGTGTGTTCATGAGAGTGATCATTTAAGTATGTTAGAGACTGCACACCAAGGTGTTGCAGGGGATCATTTTGGCCATGAAAGAATAATCAAAGCCATACCATTCGCAAGATTATGGTGGCTAACTCTTCATATGGATGCACATAAATATGTGAAGAGGTGTGATGTATGCCAAAAACTCAGTTTCCTACTCGTAAAGATGAAATGTCACTGAAACCCATGATGGGAGGACGTGCATCCTCTAAGTGGGGTATAGATTTTGTAGGACCCATAAACCACCCTTGCTAAAGGTACTCATGATGAATACATCACAGTGGCGACAAACTATCCCAGCAAATGGGTAGAGGCTAAGGCTAGCAAAAAGAATGATGCACACACAACTGCAAAATTCTTATTTGAGAATTTCTTTACGAGGTATGGATTGCTTATAGAACTAGTGAGCGATTAAGGGATTCACTTTCTAAACCAAGTTATTGAATATTTGTTACAGGATTTTATGGTGATTCACAAGAAATCGGCACCATATCATCCTCAAGCCAATGGACATGCAGAAAGTACTAATAAGATCCTTTACAATGTACTGATGAAACTCACAAAAAACAAACATTCACATTGGGATAAATAGCTACATCACATTGTTCGAGCATATCGAGTGGCCTACAAGACTGTACTCAATGCCACTCTTTTTCAAATGGTTTTTGGTCAAAATGTAGTGCTTTCTTTGGATTTTTTGATACCACCCTTAAGGTTGCACACGAGCATCACTAGACTAGCCATGAGTTATCATCAAGGATCATGGACTTGGAATGATTAGGAGAGACCATGTTAAAAGCAGTAGCAAGCATATATGTAGCCAAGAAGCAACAAAAAACCTACTTCAATGCACATGTGAAAGATAAAGACTTGAAACAAGGAGATTTAGTCCTAGTATATACATTGAAACAAGATGCATGAAAGATAGATAAACGTGGTTATGGACCTATGATTATAACAGACTTTCGACAAGTGGAGCAGTACAACTAGCCACACTAGAAGGAGAAATAATGTCTAATTACATTAGTGGCTATAGAGTCAAGCTTTATCAGGAACCTCTTACTAAGCATATGCTCAGATGAATCATATTGGCAAAGAGATGTAAGGAGGAAGAGAAGAGAATATGGGAAGAAGCTCAGGTTGAGGCCTTAGAACGCATTAAACATATGAAATTACGAAGACAAGGACTAGGGAGAGAACACTATAACCATTTCAAAGGTTCTAAAGTGAACATCAATATCGACGAAGAAGTCCACATATATCCTATGGCCATGTGTCAAACTAAGTCAACTGCTTGTTCTAGCATAGTGGATAGGAGGCAATTCATTTCAGTCATGCTAAGGAAAGGTAGTACCCTCTAGGAGATTAGGGCTTTTATTGATTCAAGCGCTACAACTAGTGCAATTAGCTAGTCTCACTGTCAAGACATGGGATTAGAAATGTGTCCGATTAAGGCATATCTCATAGGTCTAGGAAGTATAGAAACCCCTTGCATGGGTGAGGTGGATCTTCCCATTCTCATACATGATGTGACCTTAATGGTGAAACTCCTAGTGTGACATGACAATGACCTGATAGAACCATTAATCCTTGGCCAATATTGATTATATGATCACTCAGTGGACTTAAATTCTTAGAAAATTCTCCCTATAGATCAGGACCTTAGACTAGTAGCGAGTGATACTGCTTGACTTCCAAAACGATACTCCTTTTGAGAAACATAACCCCAACCCATATAAAATACATGCTAAGGAGGATCAAAAGATCTTTGGATAGATGATTCCATTGACAACAACCCTCGCGGGGAAAATGATGAATAACCTTTGCCCTAGGAGATATGAAGAGATTTTCCTTCCTCTTTCCCTGAACAAGTAGAGACCACCAGCAATCAGGTGGGTCAAGTGGGTTACATTAGTGGCCAAATGGGCACTATAGCCTCGTCAAGCCCATCCTCCACACTTCCTGTATACCTACCTAGATTTGTGGTATAGAATGCCTCACTTCTTGATGGGCAGGTCATGCAAGTGTTGGACCTCCCTTCTTTTCCAAAGCAGAGTGTCGACCTGACCTCTCGACCACAACCACAAAAAAGTCAATCATGAATTAGAGACCCAAACCGATGACAGTCCTAGATGACCCCATGGTGGAAGCGGCATTGGCAAGCCAAAACAATTGGCACTAAGCAAGTATGGGTACCAAAAGGTCAAAAAATGCCAACTATTTCTAGCAATGTAGGCCATGATGAGAAGAAGCGAGAGCACAGTTAGACTCAACGTCCGACATCCCCTTGACCTCCTTCTCCACCAATGAGAACTTGACAAATTTGGGTTGCTGAGAAGTATCTGATGGCCAAAATCAACCTCACAGAGATCCATAATAAACACCCCTATGAAATCACTCCACTCATCAATGCTACCACTGCTAGATTATCCCTTGTACCTATTTAAAAGAAGTATATTCACACACCGACTCTTAGAAAGTGGGTGCCGAAACGCATCCATAAGCCTCCACATGACTCTTTGTAAAACAAAACATCTCTCACAACTAACCTTTATCCTTGTAACGACTCACTGACACCTAAAACTTGTATAAATCTACCTTCGCTAGCCCACTATCACTTGTAATAACATCTCACAAAAGGCAATGTATGCATTATTCAAAGCATGTAGAATGTCTAGCGACCTACATTCGTTACTGAGAGAGCATGACATCGATGACTTCACAACACATGGCTACACAGGTTACACATCGGTTATGGAAAGAGATTATAGACTCACATTATTGGGATCATAATTAATTTCTATGCTAATGTGTTATCATTTTGTAGCAGATTCATTATACACACTGAGATCACCATGCAAGCAGAAGGAACCTCTAAGGTTGGCAGCAACACACCATTGGTAGGTTTTGAGAACTTATTGGTCAAACCCCACCCTACAATGAAACCTCTAGAATTCCAAGACTTCATGGGGCCAATTCCTATTGAAGATCCCCCCATCGGAAGGATAGAGAAAGTACACACTAAGTCACATTGGTTTCAGGGCTTCGCAAGACCATTGGTAGAAAAGTACAACACATTTATGATGCGATACTCTATGTCAGTGGAGATACTTGGGGTAGGTACACTACTTCTCTTGGGATTTCAAAGCCCTTCAAAATTCAGAAGAGTTACAACCAATTTGGGCAAGAGCAGGGTTTACAAAATATTTTAGTGCTCCCCTCTCCAAACCTGACTTTTATCATTGTTTATATTAGGTTGCCACACTGCGACAACCTGCCAAGAAAAAGTTACCCGACACATTCATTTTGCCCTCATTAGTTGCAAATCCCCCTTTCAAGAAGTTTTGCCTCTCGACGAATCTTATCAAGGCTACACTCAAGATCCACGGCATGCACATACCAACGAAAAGGGAAAGGCTCATCCTAGAGTCAATGAAGAAAGGTGATGTACTCAAATGGGTAGATATTTTGGCCATAACACCTGAGTTTTAAAAACCCTTACAAGTTTGTATGCAACACCTCATCTTCCCAACCTAGGACCATTTTACACTACCCTAGAAACGAATTTGGTTTGGCATATACTTGGCAAATATAGGGCCCCAAACCATCAATCTTGCTATCTGGATTCATGAAAAATTATATTTGGCACAACAAAGATGGACATGAAAAAGGGTCATTCATGGATGTTGTGCCATTACCAAGATTGTATACATGTGTCTAGCTTATGATATCCCCATTGAGCATGCCATGACTAGTGAGGAGTTAAAGCAGTTTAAAGGAACTTCCAAGAAAGCCCGCAAGTCAACCAAGACAAGGGAAGGAAAGCATATGAGAGGTAAGATCCCATGCTTGCAGGTCCCAGAATCACCATCACCTCAACCTTCCCCACAACAACCCCCCACAGAGCCTCCAGTACTTGTACCTCCTATTCATATTTGCCTATCATGCCCCATCACAACTGAAGGTACCACCAGCATAGTGCTCACCTTAGAAACTGCCCTTGCCACCACCACTCATGCACCAACTATTGACATAAGAGATGCTCCCACCACCATTGGTGCGTAAGCATTTACATTCCGAATACCTAACGAAGCAGAACTCTCAATACCACCTTTGAGTTTGAGATGCAGGATGCATTTTCAAGTGAGTTATAGTTATCAAACGCACAATTTTGCTCTCAAGAATATGAACGAATGACCTACCCCAACTCTCCCTCTAAGCAAGGGCATGAACAAGTAGTATTGAGTTCATATGAGGAAGACCAAACAATAACTGATGACGAAGGTGATGATGAAGAGAGCCAACATAGTCAAGACTCGCAAGATGATGACCAACACGAACATGAAGAACAACACACTAGGGCCCACAGTGATACAAGTACAAGAGAAGAGGATACATCAGAGGCCAGCGCATACATGATTGCCATTCAAATGCCGTATCGCAATATGCAAGCTGTGTGGGTGAGCAGACAGATCTCAAAACAATAGAACAAGGAAATTTTACAACAAAAATTGGCTACTGGAGGGTTTGAAGCTTCCTTTCTGGAAGGTTTTAATGAATTAATCAATTCAGTGGGTACAGTAGAAGTGCTTCATTTCTTAAAGAGAAGACCCCTGCCACAATTTTGTTGAGAGCTCCATGCTCCACCCTTTTGTCCAAAGCTAGAATCATTCTCATGCAAGCACATATATCCCACATGCAAGGGAATTCTCCCAAACTCCATATAAGCAAGGCCTCCCTTCACTCCTCACCAGTCATTCCACTCTAGCTCATTGCCAAGAGTGTGCATCCTCTCCTCACGGAGCCACCATGCTCATAGAGCAATCTTTGTAAGTTCATTTCCATTTTAATTCATTCATCATGTTTTGTTATCTTTTGTTCCTTCCTCCATAGCTTGTTAGATTTGTGCATGTGAGTAGAGTAGGAGTAGTTCTTTGTTATTTTAACATGGTATCAGAGCATAGGTTGAGTATTTGTGTTTAGGATTTCTATCTTTCATGCTTTAGATTTAGTAGTTATTCATTTTTCCATTTCTAACAGATGTCAGCTCTTTGATAAAAGTGCTTTTGAACACTATCTCTAATTTTATTCCCTCCCTCCCTCTCCCTTGCCATATAATTTCAATAAAAGTGCCTCTTCGCACTGTTTTCATTTCATTACAGTAGAATGATTTCTTTTGTTTGTCTTCTTGTGTTGCGTATCTTGAGTTCCTTGTTCGTTGCACCATAGACTTTTCCATTTTAAAAAATCATGCACACGAATGAAGTGCCCATGGACACTCTCATGAGGAGAGGTGTCATCCTGCTAAGAACGTCCAAATCTATGAAGCACATCAGTGATTGTCAAGCAAAGTGAGTGGGAGTGGGATGCACGCACAGCGGAGAATTTGTCCTTGCATCCATCATTGTACCTAGGATCACGACTACGCTGGTGCTCGGAAGGGAATGATATGGACGGGGTTCCTACCGAAACAGTAATGTCAGCTGAAGTTTATCAGCCTGCTAGGGCAAAAGAACTAGGAAAATGAAATGGAAGATTTAGCTATTTGCATGGAAAGGGTTGCTGCGGAGATGAAGGAAGTAGATAGAAATATGGCCATCTCCAGGGTTACAAGCTCAAGTGTCGCCATGGCGGATGGTGTTATGATGGTGGCTGAAATCATTGGACGTGTTTTTACATTTGAAGGATTACCTATTGTGAGCATCGGATCGCTACTGACCACAATTATAGAGGTCACAAGAGCTCTCAACAAAGTGCTGATCTCGGGGGGAGCTGGGGTTGTGGCTAAGGTAGGGATGAAAAGCCTTGGTGTAGAAGGAGATGCTATCACTGTGGGTACTGGTATGGCTATTTACGATGTGATCACTACATCGGACATTTTGCAGAATGGAGGCAACAGTTGCAACTCATTCGAAAGAATAGCAGAAAGCATATATAAAGTAAAAGAAAGTCGTGCATGAAGAACTGACAACACTATCGAGTTCATGATCTACCTCTCTTCCTCATATCAAAAGTTCAATGTCAGTCCAAGACTTTGAGTAGCTCTCTCTGAATGAAGTCCGCCACTTGACAGAGAGAGAAAGGCACCCTGTAGGTTGGAATGAAAAGGGGGATGATGCTTCAGGAATGTCTCAGTTTGGTTGTGAAGTAAGTCCCACAACAGGCCTCTCGTGGAGTTCATTTATGATATACAAGGAAGATCTACAACAGAGCTCGAGATTCTCTATAGTTTGGTGCTATCTGCAGACTGCAAGGGCTAGTAAATGCCTTTCTAAATTCTTCAAGTGACAGAAGGAGCCGTCAACTCAGGTGGTGAAGAGAGAAAGGGCTCATGATGTTTCCATCATCAATGATGTCAGCAGACCATGAAGCGCATCCAAGTTCATCACATTGCTGATATAAACTCTACAAAATCACGTGAACCCAGATTGTACAATAGCTGCTGCACATAATTCTCTGTAGATTTAGGACATATTCCGATTAAGGCATGGTTCACTATTTCTCTTTAGAGATAATTTGGACACTCTTTTATGTCATTTTTGAATTATGTACATACTCATACGATTCACATAGAGTAGCACTCTCTTTAAAGAGATCTCACTAGAATGATGATGTATTAACACTTTCCAAGCTCTCCAAAATATAGCGCACTACAAGGCCATGACGCTCTCAAGACAAATGCCACATCAACAACGAAAGACCCAAAGAAAAGAACAATGCTCAAAAGGTGGAAAATGGTTCCATAAGCACTACCTACCCCATGATGTAAACCCTTGTACATGTCTAGGGATCCCATATGTCCCTAGATCCCATTAAAAAAACCACTTGGATCCCAAATATCCAAGTATATGTCTTGGGATCCCATATGTCCCAAGATCCTAGGGATGCCATATGTCCCACACTTGAATGCCATATGTCCAAGATATGTCTAAGGATCCCATATGTCCTTAGATCCTAAAAACCGAGAGTTCCATGCTCCACCCTTTTGTCCAAAGCTAGAATCATTCTCATGCAAGCACATATATCCCACATGCAAGGGAATTCTCCCAAAGTCCATATAAGAAAGGCCTCCCTTCACTCCTCACAAGTCATTCCACTCTAGCTCATTGCCAAGAGTGTGCATCCTCTCCTCATGGAGTCACCATGCTCATAGAGCAATCTTTGTAAGTTCATTTCCATTTTAATTCATTCATCATGTTTTGTTTTGTTTTTTTCCTTCCTCCGTAGCTTGTTAGATTTGTGCATGTGAGTAGAGTAGGAGTAGTTCTTTGTTATTTTAACAAATTTGACCCTAGACGTATCCGCTTGAAGCACGACTAGTAGTAGAGTTGCCACCCCAAGGAGAAACTATTGTCATCGACTCTCCTCCTTGATCCTCAACATCCATTCCCACCACCATTGTGGAAATCACCTCTACATCAATAGGAACCCTCCCTTCTCTAGTACATCCCACTTCCCCTTTATATGCTACATCACTCTCGCTAACTTCACCCATCTCGAGTGCTATCACAGAAGTTGTAGCAAATCTAATTTCTAGTTCTCCCATTGAATCCTATACACCCATTACGTTGACGATAGTTCCCCCCATTCCCCCTAATCCTTTCCTCACCCCTTTTATTTCTTCTATTCAATTTTCACGAAAACCATTTTTTCCCCTATAGTACCCCATGACTTTTTCACCTATGACACCTCCCAGTACTAGTACTTTACCATCATCTTCTCCCATACACCAATCAGTCCGTGAAGCTCCCCATGTAATATATTCATCCACATTTGTAAATATTGTGTTTACACGCACACATCAACCCACAATCACACCACTCTTCACCATTAGCTCACTTGATCACACTTCTAGTGACATGGACATCTCACCATCCACAACACCAACACTCACATTCACCACCCCACTACACTCTCTCACGACCACACATTTTTCAACTATCGCTATAACATCCACAATCCCGACCCCATCTCCCTTTCCCCCTGCATCCACTACACAAACTTCATTGTTTAGCACACCATCACTACTATCATCATATATTGTAGATAATGTATTTCACCAAATGTTTGCTTGCATCCACAAAAATATATGAGGAATTCGTAGCATTAGGACAACTACCAGGCTTTGTAGCAAACAATGACACAATTGCAAGCTAGCCTCAATTTGCTAATCATCGAGAATGCCTCTCTAAATGCATGGAATCAAGAGCTCCGTGAGGCCTACCACTCCATGGAGTTGGAGTTTGAATAGAAGACAAAAGAAGCTATTACAGAGGCAGAAGAACATCTATGAGTTCAGGTCGTCACGAATGCAATGCTAACACAAAATATGGGACTCTTGTGATGACATCTTGCAATAGCAAAGGAAGAAAATCAACACTTATAGTAACAAAATAGAGAATTTCGAAGCAACTATAGACAAGCCTGATAAATCCATTAGCCCCAACTGATTCAAAGTTGTTCCATCTGAAACAATGCAAATGCTACTAGAAGACCATGCACATTTACTAGAGGATTATGATAGATTAAACGAGGAATACCAGCTACGGAAAAGTGATAATGCCATCTTACGTTTACTAGCACCAATGCAGCAACCTATAATTCATGGAGTTACATCGTTAGAGATAATAGAGGAATTAACTACATTAAGGGCACGTGTGTTGGAGCTACAAGCCCAAGTTCCCAATCATTCAGAGATTCCTACACCCAATTCCGCGCCTGAAGTCCCAACAGATGAAGAGACCATCCCCATCCCGGTGGAGGCAACTTTCAAAGAAGAATATGAACCCCAGTCTGCCCCTGGTGGAGGCATTACTAAAGATGGCTAGGATACATTTGAACTACGCACCCCACATGGATGAAACCAATAGAGGAGCTCAGCACAACTCATGCAGCATGGGTCGAAGCACAACTCCATGCAATGGCCGTAGTTGAGGAAAAGATACTTCAATCACCCTATTTTGCACAGTTAGCACCATGACAATATATCTCTATCAATGAACTTCAATACAATCCATACTTTCTATATATGGTTGAGTATCATCTGCCGATTGAGAAGGCCACGATGAAGAAACCCTCACACACCACATAGTTTGAACATGAAGATCTACCTTTAGAGGCTCAACAAGGTAAAATTTTTCAACCTAATTGGCACAAGGAACTATTACAAAAATATCCCAAAATGTTGTATACATGGAACAAGGCTCCCCTACACCTCAAATACAACCCCTATTATGGCCTAGTACCACAACATCGCTCTTGGATTGCATTTGCAATCAAAGTACAAAACAATAAGCAGTGCCAGGACTGGCTAAATGACCCATACTTCACGCCACCTCTCCAACCATCACTATAAATACATGGCTCTTTAGTCGCATTTTTTAGACCTCCATGAGTTGATCTTTATGCCATATCAAAGTGTGGGTTCAAGGCACACATATGTGTCAGTAAGTCCATTGTATTTTACAATCAATATACTTTCAGGTTCATGATCATTTGAGTTCATCATTTCATGCTTTTGTGAAGTGTACTATTCATTGCCATATCTCTCAGTTTTCTCAGTCAGATTGTAGAGATGATTTCTTTGAGCTTGGTGCATCATTTTCAATGATTTAAGTTGTTAAAGTTTTCTCCTTAAGTCTACTATATAGTCACAAATTTTCATTGTAATCAACTTTTTCAATAGTGATCTATGTTCATTTAAATTCGACTATATCGCTTCATTCTCTACTTCTCTGTCAGCACTCCATCATATCAGTGTTCTTCTCAGAGTGGCTTATCAGTGTGTATTTCATCATTTTCCATGATTCAAGACTTGATAGAATCAGCATATAACTATCTAGTATATTGTTACAAAATTTCATAAGCATTGGATCTTGGAATCTCGAGATATTACCATTTCTCTACTCACGGGTCTGAGTACTGCTACAGCCCGTGAAAATTAGGGTAATGCTACAACTTGTTAAACACTTTTCTCTTGTGGTCCATCATTTTTTATGAAATAACTCTTGATTGTTAGATTACTAAGTTAATAAGAGTTCCCCAAAAGGAATCAAGTCAATTGTTGTTGTGTCCAGAGAATTGTTCAAAACACTAGACATGTGTATGAACATAAATAACAAGTTTTTTGGTCTTGAATCTACTTCAGCTTATCTGTTTTGATTCATCCTTTTGAGAGTGATCTTCCAAGGTACATAGGGTGTCTAATACATCCTTTGGCAAGCTAAAAGGGCCCACTACATATCTTTAGAGTTCATTTGGCTGGTGTAGTGCAAAGTTTTTGCAACACCACTTCATATTCTCCAAGTTCAAATCCATCTCTTCACATGTGGGAGCAAAGGCCTCATCAAGATCAATGCCTCTTTCTTGAGCATAATTTTTTGCAACTAGCCTGCCTTATACCTATCAATTGTTCCATCATGCTTAGGATTCAGCTTGTGTACCCACATAATGCCAATGGCCTTCTTGCCAAGAGGAAAATGACATAAAGAGTAGGTACCAATCTCTATAATAACATCATATTTTGATTGGATAGCAGCCATCCAATTTTTTGAATTTTGTGCTTCATCAAACGAAACATGATCATTCTCATCATAAAGACTAGAGGTAGTCATAGCATAGCAATCTAATGCAAAAGAAGCACTATGAGAGCTTGAACGAGTACGTGATGCCTCCTTAATACATGAAAATAATGGATGAATTGCATCTTCCACAAAAACAACATCATGGCTGACCAAAATGCATTTAGTCTATGGATGATACAGGCGATAGCCTTTGCTTTCAGAACTATACCCAACAAAAATACATTTCACTCCTTTATCATCCAATTTTTCGTGTTGTTGTTCAAGCACGAATGAATATGCCAGACAACCAAAGATAGGCAGATGAGCAACACATGGCTTGCGACCATGCGAAGCTTCATATGGAGTGATAGACTACAGTGCTTTGGTGGGATACCTGTTAAGTACATAAGTTGCACACATAACAACCCCAAGCCATAAGCTATGTGGTGAAGCTTGAATTTTCCCCATACACCTCACTGTCTCCATGAGTGACATATTTTTGCTTTCAGCAACTCCATTCCATTGAGGTGTATACGACACTATACACTAATGTTTTATCCCATGTTCAGCCAAAAATGTGTTAAAATTAGAAGACATTATTCCCCCCCGATGAGAATGGAGCATGCCCGTTTTACATGCAAGAAGATTTTCAACCAAAAACACAAATGCACATAAACACTTCAAACTTTGCTTTCAATGGATATACCCATGCATGTCTGGAAAAATCATCAACAAAAGTTACGAACTAAAGGTAGTTCCCAAAAGAAGGTGCCTTCATAGGACCAAAGACATCATTGTGAACAAGCTGCAATTTATGAGGAGCTCGGACAGAACCATCTTTTGGGAAGGAGGAATGTTGCATTTTGCCCAAAAACAGCCTTCATAAACATGTTTACAAGGTGCCTCGAGTTTGGGCAGAGAGGACACCTTTTCAGATTTCTACATGCATAGCAAACTAGCATAATTCAGATCACCAAAGTGTACATGCCAAAGCTTTGCATCTGACATAGCCTGAGAGTCTTGAACTACTTATCCTAAATCATTCACAAACTTTACAGAATCTATGAGTTGATACAACCCATGACATAAAATGCGAGAAGCAATAATGACATTGCCATTTGACATATCATGAACTCTACATCTATCATCAACATATATCACAACCAAGCCAATCTTGGCTAATGCTGGAATCGATAACAATTTTTTCTTGATCCCTTGCACAAATAAAGCATCTGACAATGTAAAAGAACTACCATCGGCAGTAGTCAGAATGATCTTACCAACTCTCATGACAAGATAAGGGGATTTGTTGGTGCATGTGACAGTATTCCCTATAGAGGTAGACTCAAGCGAAGTGAAGTTGCTGCACTGCGAGGTAATATGTTTGTTTGCCCCACTATCAAAGTACCAAACATCTCAATCTACTACAAACAAACACTGCTCATGAGAAGATGGGTCATAATTGCAAACACTAGTAAATGTGCATTCTTCATTCGGCACAAGATTGGTAGACTCTGTTTTAGGTGTAGAGACCTTTGCAACAACCATTCCAACCTCTTTCTTCTTTGCTCTTTTGTAGCCATCTTTTGACAGCTCTTTATGACATGATCATTTTCTTTACAGTATTTGCAAAACAATTTCTGCTTTTCTGTTTGCTTCTTGTATTTGTCATCCTTCTTTGATTGTGCAAAATTAGGAAATTTCTGCTTAGTAGTAGATGATCTCCATTTACCTTTGCCCTTCTGAGTAGCTAGGAAAGCTTGATCTACAACACACATAATGGACCTATTCTGCCTAGATTGATCTTCTTGCAATAGAATAGAGACTAACTCCTCAAATGTTAAGGCATTTGGATTGCCTTTCATCATCAAACGAAGAGTAGAAGTAAAACTCTTATATGAATCTAAAAGACCCATTAGAAGAGTCTGCATAAGCGAATTTTCTAGCAATACTTCATCAGCAAAAATCAACTCATCCTTCAAATCTTTGATCTTTGTCAAAAAATTGTCCATATAATCTCCTTCATTCATATGATCACTCTCCAATTATTTTTGGAGGTAAGCAACACGAGCCTCATTTCTTGCCTAGTACAAAGTGGTAATGTATCCCAAGCATCCTTTGCTATTTTGCAAGAGTGAATATGAGGGATAATAGCACATTTGATAGAAAAGGCTATCAATGCATGTGCCTAAGCATCTTTTCCATCCCAACGAAGTTCCTCTATAGTAGGTGCAGTAGGAACCACAATATGACTAGGAATTTGAAGATTGTCATCTTCAATGCCATCTGCATCATCTTCAATAGTTGTATTTGCTAGTGTAGTAGGTCATTTTTCAACACTTGCACAATATTCCACAGTCCTTTTGCAACCAATACATGATGCATCATATATGCCCACTATGGGTAGTTGGTACCATCCAACTTATCCTCAACAGCCAACATATGTAATACATCACTGCTTTCAGCCATGGTCACTTACTTAAATACTGTTGGAATTTGAGGTTTGCAGAAGCACGTGAATAGCACAAAGGAAGAAGAAGAAGCTTGGAGCACAACACATAATACTAGATGTATTACCAAGAGAATGTATAGAGATAAGTGACTCCTTAGTGTTATAGGCGTATATACAAGCTGAGGGAAAAAAAACCTCCTAAAGAGGGAAAAAAGTGCCCCTGTGGTCCTAGTGTGTTCACACACATCAGTACCTAAATATATCAACAAATCCCCCCTAGGAGTGATGCGGTCAACAAGGAGATGTCAAACATGTATAAGGAAGTGCCAAGCTATGTGGAATCAATCCACAAAAGGAAGTAAGCCCAAAGCTTTGTGGAAATCTTCAAATTTCTCCCTAGGTAGAGCCTTTGTGAAAAGGTTTGCAATGTTCTCCTGTGTGGGCACATATGCCGAATTGACCTGTAAGGCCGTCGGAATATTTTTAGCCGAATCCTTGTAATTAGAAAAGTCGCGCATCAAAAGGGTGTAGTGAAAACATTGTATCATTTCTTTCTAATCAATAGAATATGCGCGAAAGAGATGATAGAGAATCGTCGGCCTATTCGGTCTGGGTGATGCTACTCCAGCGGGTACCGGTCGTGGTGGTATGGCCTGCTGCTGCTGCTGTTGTTGTTGATGTTGCTGTTGGTGCTGCTGTTGGTGCTGCTATTGGTGTTGTTGGTGCTGCGAACCACTCATGGTGTTTGAATCAAGGAGAAATGTTACTGCCTAATTATTTGAACCAGTTAACCTTTATTGATGTTGTGTTGTCCCGTTGTCTTGTATGCTCTCCGGTAATTGGATAGTGTTCAGTCGTTCCCTCACACCTTCAGCCAATTGCCCTTCGTCGTAATGGACTTTTGTAGTGAGCTTTTCAGCAAAACTTTCATTCAACAATACACTAGTTCCCTCAAAATCAGAACCAAGAATGGAACTTTCACCAAAATTTAGCAACCCGGCCCCAAAATTATCCGACATTCCACCGGAATTCCACAAACTACTATTGGAAATTTCCACACTGTCACCAGAACCAATAGTTTCTTCACCAGTCTTACTTTCCACAGATGGGGTTGGTTGCACTTCTGGTATACCCTGTACTCCTTGCACAAGGAAATGCTGAGGTGGTACTCCATTGGCCCAAATTTCGTGCTTTCCTTCCAATGTTTTTCCATCACCACTACTACTTGGAGGTGTGCCCAATGCGCTAGGAATTTTACAGGGATGCTGATCCCTTCTGTACTTCGGGTACGATTCTTCGGAACGTGTTACAGGCATATATCATCGGATTCTTCTCAACTCTTAGTCTATGCACCGACTGGCTACTCCATGCCCCATGGCCGATGCCAATGTTAAATTGTTATAGTTATTCTTACTCGTGGGTTCTTGGGATGGTCAAGGGTCTGATAATTCAGAGGCCCTATATGTATTTTCCCAATTCACTACTTAATTTCAAACTATCAATTTCATTGATTCATCTCGAACAATTACAGGAGATGTAATTACACTTCGATGCATAACAATCTTAACGATTACTGCAATTTTATACGCAGCACTTTCACTTCTTCTTTACAATACCGCCACACTTCACTTCAACACAGTAACATTAACACAGTACCTGATTTACTTCATCTTTGAATATAGATTCGTATAGACAATTCTACAATTAATATAACTTCAAACCAGAATCGACACATATACGAAATTTGGCAGATTTCCCGGTGATGATCCGGATGCACATGTAAGAACTTTTGAAATTAATTATGCAGTACTCAACTACCCAGCAGATCCGACATATAAGGCTATAGTGTTCTAGTCTACACTGGTTAATGAGGTTGCTCAGTGGCTAATTGAATATGACATTAACCATTTCGGACAGTACGATGATGTTAAGGATGCCTTCTTACAACGATTCTGGTTGAAGAAAAACGCGGATGAGATCTTTGATTATCTGCAAAACAATAGACAAAAATCACACTAGAATGTGCAGGAGTATGCCACTTTATTTCGTACTCATCTACGACAACTACCGCCAGTGCATGCCAACCTACCGGATGATGTGATCACCCAATGGTTTATTAATGGGTTAAACCCTCAACTCAAACAAGTAATGATCATACGATGTGTGGGCGGAATGACTCTGGATGCGGTTATAGCTATGGCATTACAGTTGGAACATGAGGTGGGTGGATTCGCTGAAGATTTGGACTGGTTGAAGGCAACCAAGGGTACGAGTGAAGATTCATTGAAACAAGTGTATTGCACAAAATGTAAGAACCTGGGACACACTGCTTCTGCATGTGCATTGAACCAAATGTACTGTGCTATTTGTAATACGGTGAGTCACTCCACCGAAACGTGTCCATATAATGCCAAAGTACAGGCAAGGCCAACCGTAAACACTATAATACAAGATCAAGGACAACCGACTGCTCACTATGTACCACCGCAGTTAAGGAATACTTCCTACCAAAGTTATAAAGCCTATCGAGGAACACGAGCAAACAATTTCGGCCAGACTCGGTAGAATTCTGGTCAATCATGTGAAGGAACATCCCTCCCACCACCCAGATGCCATTTCTACGGTGAGATTGGGCATATCCAAAGATATTGTAAAGAGGCAGCCGAGTGTGATAAACGAAGAAAAGAGTGACAAAATCCAATGGCCAACATGGTATATATTTCAGCAGTAGATACTCAAGCAGCAGTAATCCAAACCCGTTTCGGCAAGAAATTACAACCAGCTGCTGAGATTTTTGAACTTGGCATTTGAGAACAACAGAGAGCTTTTACCAAAGCTAGCACATGGGCCAGTCAAGAACCAATAGTTTTTCCCAATCCAAAACCGGTGGTTGAGCAGACAGTACTGAATCCACCACTGGAAGCACCTAGTCCAGTGAAAGCACCACCGGAGAGTCCACTGAATGCGGTAAGGAGTACGTCGAATTTTGACTCTGTGTGGAATATTCTTTCGTAGGCCTCCATTACAATACCGTTGGGGCAACTGTTAGCCTTGGTTCCGGTTGTACGACAATAATTTCAGCAACAAGTTTGTCCCGAAACTTCCTGTACACCTACTACGGCTACTATTAATCCAGAAACTGATTCTGCGATGGACTATGTTGTTCCTTTAATTACGGCATGGTATAAAAACCATAAGATCAACCAAGTGTTAATTGATGGAGGCTTTGGTGTGAATATTGCGACAGTCGCCCTTTGTAAACGGTTAGGATGGACTCAAATTGAACTTGTTCAGTTTTTTGTGAGGATGGTGGATCAGTCCAGGGTGTATCCGGTGGGTTTGGTACATGATATACCCATTACTCTTTAGGGAGCGGTGTTCAAAATGACTTTTATTGTTCTAGAATTACTTGATTCAACTCTGGACTACAACTTGCTGTTCGGAAGGCCTTAGCTGAAAAAAGCCAAAGTATTACAGGACTGGTCAGCACTCGAACTTATTTTCAAAAGCAACCACCGGAAGTATGACGTTCCATTAGATGAGATAAAACCATGCGATCTCCATGCTCGACCCCACGTAGCCAAACCTGTGCATATGTTGGATGGACTTTCAGATGATGAAGAAGAAGCTTTTCTCAAGGCTAAGCAAGATTTTCTCGCCTTGGGGACAATTGACTTACAAGTGGTTGCAGATAATTGGAATCCGGTCATCTGTTCGGTAGTTCCGTTTCTAGAAGAAGAGGACCTAGCTATAGGGACAGGAGGTCCTAGTGGCCTCTTCGTATTATGATACTCTTGACCTTCCTCACCAGCGGTAGCCCCCCGACTAATACTTCTACTTTGGCTCATCGTAAATTGGCAATGTATAGTCGATGGTCCTGGATTGTTGTAGGCCACTTGTATTATATGGATCCTTTTGGTGCCCTATTACGGTGTATTCCACCCCATGAAGTTCCCTCGATTATTGCCATGACACATTCTACTCCTTCCGGTGGTCATTTTTTTATCGATCTTACTTATCGAAAAATTTTGCACAGTGGCTTATGGTGGCCCACTATGCAGCGTGATATTGCTACCTCTATTAAAACGTGTGATGCTTGCCAATGCTCGGGACACCCTTTACAACGACATCACTTTCCATTACAGCTTGTTGCTCCCCTTAAACCTTTTCAAAAGTGGGACTTGAATTTCATTGGTCCCATTACACCTCCGGCGATAATCACTCATCATTGATATATACTTACTTGTACAGATTATGCTACTCGATGGGCAGAAGCTTGGGCTTTACGGTCCGCCACTACGGTTGTGGTGGCTAAATGTTTGATGATTGATGTGTTTCCTCGGTTCGGTCTTCCCTTAGAGATTGTTTCGGACCAGGGCACACATTTTGTTAATTCCTTACTGCAAGCACTTACCCACACCCTGTAGATTGTTCATAAATTTAGCTCTCCCTATTACCCTCGTGCCAATGGTCTTGCTGAAAGTACCAATAAAACCTTACTTAACATGCTCAAGAAATTAGTTTTGGAATGTCCAGAGCACTGGGATCAATTCCTTCCCTCAGTTCTGGGGGCATATCGCACTACGTACAAAGTGGCTACAGGGAATCAACCTTTCAAACTGGCATATGGGCTGGAGGCCATTGCACCCATGGAGTTGGTGGTACCTAGCCTCAGGGTGGCACTAGAACATAAGCTCTTACCGGAGGAATCCTTTCCTTTCCGATTGGAGGTGTTGCGGTCCTTGGATGAACAACGTTGGGAAAGTTTTCTATTGCTGCAAGAAGTCCAACTGCAACAAGCCAGGATACATGATCGGTTTCTGCGTACTCCTGTTTTTACTAAAGGACAATTAGTTCTGTTCTATAATGCTAAATCTAATCGTTCAACGGGCAAGTTCAAACTCTGGTGGTTTGGTCCTTACCGTATTGCATCACAGATTGGACCTGCTACGTTCCTGTTATCCACGTTAACTGGTACCCTTCTCCCTAAGGCGATCAATGGATCGAAGCTTCATCCCTATTATCCCATGCCTTCTTCATTGTGATGCTTGATCGATATTTTTATTCTCCGCCCGGTTTCTACCACTGTTCTGACTAGACGTTCCTTTTCGGTCTATGTGTTCCGATTGACCGACTGACCGTAAGATTTCCCTTTTCTTACCTACCCATGATTAGTAGCCACCTCATGTGTCTAAGATTTTGTTAATGCATGCATGTCACCATTATGTCTGTATATTTCCAACACTGGGTGATGATTATGTTTCTCCCTGCATTTCCATTCGGTGTCTTTACTTAATTTCGTTCTTCCCTCTTTTTTCCACTATTGGTCTTATGTGTTTGTGCGCTTGCATGTTTTGTGTTACCTAGTGCCTTCGTGATCTCCTATTCACCATGGAAGCTCTGGCTAACATTGCGACTTTCCGTGTTGGCCTCGCTCTGGAATTGAGCGAGTTCCTGCGCAACCGTGGGCTTTTGGCTTTCGTTGAACTGTCCTGGCATACAGTGGAATGCCATCCTTTCTTTGCGCAGATCATATCTGCCATTGCTGCTACTCCTGCTTCTAAATCCTGCTGGCCGATTGCTTGTCTTAATCCGCGTGTACTTGTCAACATACACACCATCGTTGAATGCTTTCATCTCCCTCAGGAGGGGCTTGTCGATGGACCTCTCTTATCGATGTCCACCATGAAAGAGCTATTTCCATGCCACTCATCCAATGAATTCGCCATCCTTTGTCGCCCTGAACCGGAGTGCTCCACCCTCCAGTTTTTAGTAGCAGCTCTTAACCTCCAAAAACGGACGTACGGCATTTCCTGACCATTCTTTTCGATGATTGATGCCGCTGCGAAGGAAGCCGTTAATTTTGCTTCGTTCTTCTTCCGGGGAATTCACAAAGAATGTCAAGCGGTCTCATGACAAATGGCTAAGGGCGACATTCCTCATACCAGACTCCATCAACTGCTTACATTCCTGCTCCCCGTGATGCAACTCATCCAGCCCCCTCCAATGAACACTCTCCTTTTCCATGAAGAATTTGTGCGGGTTGTGGAGGACAATGATGATGCTGACCTACTGCGTTTTTTTAAGGGGAAGCGCCAAAAACTGAGCCCCTCCCAAAGTCAAGCTCAATCTTCTTCCTCTGTCCAAGTGCAGGATACTACTTCTTCTGCCAAGATCATTTCTGCTCCATCGTCTCCTCAGAAACACACCGCTCTCGATACCGTAATGAAAGTTGTTGACCCCGATGATTCAATGGTTCGGCCACAACATCAGTCCTAGAAAGACGTGCTCACCAAGGTCATCGAGGTTGTGCAGAGTGCAGACGAATTGCACACCGCGGAAGAAGTAGTTGCACAGGAGTTACAATCTCTCAAGGTAACTATTTTGGCCCTGTCGTCTTCACCTTGCAAAAACCCTCCCATCTCACCGTCCAAAGTGCTTTTGCCACTTAGCCCTCCTCCTTCACCAAAACAGTCAGTAGCCCTTAGCGCTTCCAACCTCCTCCTATCCTCCCCCGATTATTCACTGCCTTCTTCTTCCACCACCGTTTCGACGATTCCCTCTCGGTCCATTTCTACCCCTATTTTTTACTCCGTGGCACAATTAGCCAATATTGGAACTTATCTTCTCCGCTTATCCAAGCACCTCCCTCACCAAATCTAAGAAGCTCAGCAATCCATGTGTATGGAGTATCAGTTCAAAGTTGATCTCCTGGAGGCAGATATTGCACCTCTCCAGGAAGAAGTTGTCACTGCCAAAGCCGAGGTTAGTCTGTTGCAGGAACAGATTCAACTTTTACAAAGACAACTAATGGAGAAGGATACCATCATTGCAACCTGCGATGAGGAAATCTGCCATCTTAATCAAACAATCATTGATAAGGCAGATGCCATGACCGCCTTGGGCAATCTCTTAGGGACCACATGTGCTGATCTAGCTCTGGTGGAGTCACCACTGACTTAAAGAAAGTAACCGAAGAGCTCTTTCAAAAAAGTCGCTCTCTGGAAGAAGAAATTGGCCGTAATATTCAGCTCAAGAAGGATATCGAAGCCGTTCAGAAAGAGAGGCAGGACTTTTATAAAACCATGCAGTTCCAGTCTCAAGAGCTAGAGCGCAGAGAGAGATAATTGGGTGTCCAGGACGAGAGATTATTGTGCATCGATGAAGAAATTGCAGAGATGAAGTTACGACGAGATGCTGCGCTCGACAACGATTTCTATATTCAAGAAGCCTTTTTGCAAAGTCAGGCCGAAGACTTACTTTCCCAAGTGATCGCTGCCAGCTCTGTGTGAACTGATGCACATCTGGTTGAACCTCAAATTTTGACAGAGATGCTAGAGTCACTCAACAGAGATATCTCGCACTTTTAAATTAGCCCGCTCTATGTACATACAAGGCATTATTGATGATGCCTAACCATTGTAATTATCCCTGCTAGGTTAGAGTCCACCGTGCATTCCAGTGTAAGGCCGTCGGAATATTTTTAGTCGAATCCTTGTAATTAAAAAAGTTGTGCACCGAAAGGGTGTAGCGAAAACGTTGTATGGTTTCTTTCTAATCAATAGAATATGCGTGGAAGAGATGACAGAGAATTGCCGGCCTGTTTGGTCTGGGTGATGCGCTGGAGTCAATTCTAGTTTGAATTTATATTAATTGTAGAATTGTCTGTACAAATTTGTATTCGAAGTTGAAGTAAATCAGGTATTGTGTTAATGTTACTGTGTTGAAGTGAACTATGGTGTTATTGTAAAGAAGAAGTGAAAGTGCTCCGTAGAAAATTGTGGTAATCGTTAAGATTATTATGCACTGAAGTGTAATTGCATCTTCTGTAATTGTTTGGGATGAATCAACGAAATTGATAGTTTGAAATTAAGTAGTGAATTGGGAAAATACATATAGGGCCTCTGGATTATCAGACCCTTGACCATCCCAAGAACCCACGAGTAAGAATACTGTAACAATTTAACAGACCTCTCCAGCAAAGAACCTCTCCCTGACAAAATGATAGTGCACCTCAATGTGCTTAGTGTGAGCATGGAGCATAGGGTTCCTTGCAACTAACAATGCACTTGATTGTCAGTGAAGATGGTGGTGGAAAAAGTATGACCAACACCCAAATCAGCCAAAAGGCATCAAATCCACACACAGTCAACAATTGTTGTGAAACTTGCTCTATACTCAGCCTCACACAACTAGAAGTGGCCACAAAAAAGCTTCTTCTTGATCAACCAAGATATGCATGAGCTACCAAGCATGAAGCAAAGACCACTGGTGGACTCATCTATGAGACAAAAAACTAAATACCTAGTAGAGTAATGCATAACTAAATCAAGCATCCAACATCCTTCTGATAGAGAACGACATCAAATGCATCTCCAACATCATGAAGACTCAACCATAAACATAGGACTGGCAATAGGTTTGCAATTGTCAAGGCCAAAATGCTGCAGTAATGTGTCAATATATCTTGTTTGACACAAAGCTATTCTATGATCAACTTGCATAAAGTGAATGCCCAAATAATGATGCAAATGCCCCAAATCTAACATCTCAAATGAGGCATGCAAATCAGCCTTAAAATCAACAATATGCTTCTCATGAGGACTAGTGAGAAACATGTCATCAACATAGACAACAATGATAAGAAGCACATCATTTGCATGCTTAACATATAAGGTGCTCTTAGCTAGAATATTCTCAAAACCATGTGCAATCATGTAGGCATGTGTCTTTTCATACCAATCATGTGGTGCTTGCTTCAAACCATATAATGCCTTTTTCAACTTGCATGCTTTGTTTTCATGCCCTTTCTACACAAAACCATGGGGCTAAAAAACATACACTTCTTCATTCAAGTCACAATTGAGAAATGCAGTTTTAATGTCCAACTCATGTACATTCCAACCATGATGAGTTGCAAGTGCATAGATGCTATGAACAATAGTCATTCGGCATGTAGGAGGAAAGGTCTCGTCAAAATCAATGCCTCTTTCTTGAGCATAACCCTTTGCGACAAGCCTAGCCTTATACCTATCAATTGTTCCATGAAGCTTACGCTTTACCTTGTTTACCCACTTAGTGCCAATGTCCTTCTTGCCAAAAGGCAAGTCACATAAAGACCATGTACAATTTTTCATAATAACATCATATGCATAGCAACCATCCAATTTTTAGAATTTTGTGTTTCATCAAACAAAATAGGCTCATTCTCATCACAAAGACTAGAGGTAGCCATAACATAGCAATATGATGAAAAAGAAGCACTATGAGAGCATGAACGAGTATGATATGATAGAGGTGCATCTAATTTGTTGTCTCGCAAAGTTTGCACTAGCCATTTAGGCACAATTTTTGCCTTCTCTATATCAATTCTCTCATCAATAAGTGCATCACGCAAATCTGCATAAAAAATGGAATGATTTGCATCATCATGTGCAACGTGTAAAGGTTGAGAAGTTGCCTCATTTGGACCTGCATTAGACTATCCACCTGTAAAAAGAGACAACAAAGTGTCATACACATCTTTGGAGCTAACAAATGTCTTCTTAGTTCATGAAAGTAATGGCTAAATAGCATCTTCCACAAAAACAACATCATGACTAACCAAAATGCATTTAGTGTGTGGATGAAACAAACGATAGCTTTTGCTTTGAGAACTGTACATAACAAAAATACATTTCACTACTTTATCATCTAATTTCCTGCATTTTTGTTCAGGCACTAATGCATATGCTAGACAACCAAAGACACATAGGTGAGAAACAGATGGCTTGCAATTATGTCAAACCTCATATGGAGTGATAGACTGCAATGCTTTAGTGGGACACCTGTTAAGTTAAGTACGTATGTTGCACACATAACAACCTCAAGCCAGAAACTATGTGGTAAAGCTTGACTCTTGACCATACACTTTGCCATCTCCATGAGTGACATGTTCTTCCTTTCAGCAGCTCCATTTTGTTGAGCTGTATATGACAATGTACACTCATGTATTATCCTATGTTCAGCCAGCAATGCACTAAAATCAGAAGACATATATTCCCCCTCGATCAGAATGGAGGGTGCCCATTTTACATGCTGACAGATTGTCAGCCAAAACCAGAATTTTTTTGAAGCACATAAACACTTTGGACTTTGCTTTCAATGGATATAGCCATGCATGCCTAGACAAATCATCAATGAAAGTCTCGAAGTAAAGATAGTTCCCAAAGTAAGGTGTTTGCATAGGACCACGAACATCACTATGAACAGGCTATAATTTATGAGTAGTTCATATTGAACCATCTTTTGGGAAGGAGGAATGCTGCATTTTACCCAAAATATAGCCTTTACATACATATTTACCAGATACCTCAAGTTTGGGTAGAGAGGACACCATTTTAGATTTCTGCAGGCGTAACAAACTAGCGAAGTTCAGATGACCAAAGCGTGCATGCCAAAGCTTTGCATCTGACATAGCTTGAGAATCTTGAACTCCACATGTTGAATCATTCACATATTTTGCATAACCTATGAAGTTATATTACCCACAACATAAAATGCTAGAAGCAATAATGATGTCTCCATTTGACAGATCATGAACTGTACATATGTCATCAACAAATTTCACAACCAAGTTGATCTTGGCTAATGCTAAAACAGATAACAAATTTTTCTTCATCCGTGGCACAAATGAAGCATCTAACAATGTAAAAGAACTATCATCAGCAGTAGTCAGAATGATCTTACCAACTCCCATGATAAGATAAGAGGAGTTGTTGGCACATGTGATTGTATAATGTATTCCCTATAGGGGGAAGGCTAAAGTGAAGCGAAAAAACTGCGTTGGGAGGTAATATATTTGGGTGCCCCACTATCAAAGTACCAAACGTCTGAGTCTACTGCAGATATACATGTTCATGAGAAGATGGGTCATAACTGCAAATAGTCTTCTTTGCCTCTTTTGCAGCCAGTTTTGGACAACTATTTATGACATGATCATTTCCTTTACAATATTTGCAAAAAACATTTTGCTTTTTTGTTTTCTTCTTGACTCTATCATCCTTCTTTGATTGTGCAGAATTAGCAAATTTTTGCTTACTAGTAGAAGAGCTTTAGTTATCTTTGCCCTTCTGACTAGCAAGGAAAGCTTGATCTAAAACATGCATAATGGACCTATTCTGCCTAGATTGATCTTCCTGCAATAGAATAGAGACTAACTCCTCAAATGTTAAGGCAATGGGATTTACTTTCATCATCAATCGAAGAGTAGAAGCAAAACTCTGATAGGAATCTGGAAGACCATTCAGAACTGTTTGCACAAGTGAACTGTCACGCATGACTTCATCAACAGAAATCAACTGCTCCTTTTGATTTTTTATCTTTGTCAAAAAACTGTCCATGGAATCTCCTTCATTCATGTGCTCACTCTCCAATTGTTTTCGGAGGTAAGCAACACAAGCCCCATTCCTTGCCTGGTATAAAGTGGTAAGTGTATCCCAAGCATCCTTTGATGTTTTGCAAGACTGAATGTGAGGAATAATGGCACATTTGATGGACAAGACTATCAATGCATGTGCCTAAGCATCTCTGCCATCCCAATGAAGTTGCTCTACAATAGATGCAGCAAGAAACGTAGCAGGAACAAGAACTTGAATAATATCACCATCTTCAGTGCCATCTTCATCAGCTTCAATAACTATATTTGCAGGCGTAATAGGAGGTTTTTCAACATCTTGCACAATATTCCGTAGTCCTTTTGCAACTAATACATGAAACATCATATAAGCCCATAATGGGTAATTGGTACCATCCAACTTATCCTCAATAGCCAACATAACAAATACATCATTGCTTTTAACCATGGCCACTCACTAAATTACTATGATGTAGAAAAATGAATATATCTCAAAAAGTTGAACAAAACTACCCTATCAAGTTCTTCTAAACCTGTAGCAAACTTTGAGGCGCTTATATTGGCGAACCAAAACTTGTAGATATCTTTGGCACAAAAAGACAAAATTTCCTACACAAGTGCTATGATAGTGCATTCAGAGGTCAAAATGAGCTCAGATCGCTATGAGTATGCTCATCAATTTTCGTGTGATTGTGAGACTATGATCGAAGGTGTGTTGACAACACCCTAGATGAAGGAGGGACTTGCTTTGATACCAATTGTTGGAGTTTGAGGTCTACGGAAGCATGCGAACAACACAAGGAAGAAGAAGAAGCTTGAGGCACAACACACAATACTCAATGTATTATCAAAAGAATGTACAAAGATAAATAACTCATTAGTGTTATAATTGTATATACAAGTTGGGGGAAAAACCTCCTAAAGAGGGAAAAATGTTCCTCGGCGGTCCTAGTGTGTTCACAGATATCACTACCTAAATATATCAACAAATATCTGTTACACTTATGTGTTCCTCGAGTAGTTTTGATGTGAACCTTTTCCCTATACATAGGCACTTTTTACTCTAGTGTTGGCTATAGGTTTTTTCCCCATGTTACCACATACTTGATACTCTCATATGTGGTGGTACTTTGTACTTAGGGATATTATTCAGCTCTTACTTCAATTTAGTTCATCGTCAATAGAGAGAGCTATTCTAGCCATCGTCTTCTCCGTGTGTCTTGCTGCATTTGTGCTTCTTGTGTGTGCTTCTCGTGTGTCTCTCGCACTTCTACACACACCCAACAGTGGTATCAGAGCAGGTTCAACTCCTTCTCAAGTTTCAGTTTTTAGCGTCGCGGCACACGCACACTTTTAACATTGCAAATCGACTTCGGAGCATAGAAACTGTGAATTTCAGAAGCCAAGAAATATTTCGAGCAGGTGCGCTGGGGTTTTACCCCCATTTTGAAGCCATTCGTGCAGTCAGAATCGCCATCAGAGTGACAGTTTTGAGCTGAAATTTCAGCACTCATTTCAGCTTTCGTCGAAGTGAAGATTTTGTCACATTCTTGTTCATTTGCGAAATGGCGGGCAGCAATGACTTGTTTGGCATGCTTCAAGCTGAAGATAAGCTTGATGGGACCAACTATCCAATGTGGTCTTACATGATGAAGCAAGTTCTTGTTGCAAAAAAACTTTAGAACATAGTGGTAGATGTAGATCGAAGACCAGAAGGTGCTTCTACTTCATAGTCTACTGTCACAGATGGAGCTTCTTCGTTGAGTATAGTGGTTTCTCCTTCTCCACCTACACAGGAGCAGCTTAGATGGGATGGAAAAGATGCTCAAGATCATGCTTTGATTACGCTTTCAGTGAAGTGTCATATAGTTCCACACATTCGGTCATGTTCTACATCGAGACAGGCATGGGACACTCTTGCTTCTTTGTATGCCGTGCGTAATGAAGCACGTGTTGCATACTTGAGGAGGCAACTTGAGGATGTATGTATGGCTGAAAATGAGTCGATGGATGTGTATGTGACTCACATCAAGGACTTGAAAGAGCAATTGGCAAACATAGATGAGATTATTCCAGATGCATCACTCATTTCTACATTGTTGAAAGGATTACCAGAACCTTTTCAAAGCTTTGCTACTACACTCCGTTTGATTGCAAAAGGAAATCCTAATATGTATGCATTTGATGAGGTTGTGTCTCTTCTTTTGCAAGAAGAGCAATCTAGAGTGAATAAGAGTGGTTTGATTGAGGGAACACAAGCACTTGCTATCTCACAAAAGGGGAAAAGCAAGTATGATTCAGCTTTGGGTTCATCAAAACCAAAGCCTTAAGCTTCCTCTTCCACTCATTCCTCTAATGATGATGATTTGCAAAAGAAGAAGAGATGCAAATATTGCCAGAAGGCTGGTCATACTATTGATGAGTGTAGAAAGCTTGCTAAGCGCAATGAAAAGAAGAAGGAATCTGGCATGTCTATTGTTGAAAATTCAGCAAATGTAAAGAATGATGAAGCTAACACGGCTCAAGATTTTTGGGCATGTGTTGTTACATGTCATTATGATGCTTCTTTGCATTCTAAATGTATGGTCGTGAGTGAGGCTGATTCCAATTAGTTCTTTGATAGTGGTGCTTCAAAGCACATAACATCATGCAAAAGATTTTTTGCCTCTTTGAAAGATGCACTCAAAGGAGGACATGTGGTGTGTGCAAACAATGCCTCTTATCCTATCATTGGAGTAGGAGAAATTGAGCTTACAACTGCAAATGGAGGTGTGATTCTCTTGAAAAATGCATTGTATGTGCCCAGTATAAAGAAGAACTTAATTTCAATTCCGTTGATTGCCAAAGCTTGACTTCATGTACACTTTGTTGATGATCAGTGTATGGTTCATGATTTGAGCAATGGTGATGTTATCGTGATGTCCAGTACATTATGTAATGGTTTGTATCGCATGGATACATACAAGAGGGCTGGCTCGAATGCCTTAGTTGCTCATACTTCTTCCATGGTTGAAATGGAGCTTTGGCATGCTCGTTTTGGTCACTTGAACTTCAATAGTTTGCTTTACTTGCAAAAGGACATGGTTATTGATTTGCCTACACTTGAGTCCATTGAAAAGCATGCATGTGAAGGTTGCATTCTTGGAAAAATGCATCGTGCTTCTTTTCCAAAAGATAGTCATACACACACTGCAAGAAAATTGCAACTTGTTCATAGTGATGTACGTGGTCCCGTCAAAACTCCATCTTTTGGGAAGCATGTATGTTTTGTTACCTTCATTGATGATGCTACTTTCCATACATGGGTGTATCCTATGAAAGCAAAGAATGAAGTATTTTTTTGCTTCAAAGCATTTTTAGCTATGAATGAAAAATTTTCTTCACAAATGCTTTTGACTCTACACACGGATCGTGGTGGTGAATACATGTCACATGAGTTTAATTCTTTTCTTCGTGAAAGAGGTATTTCACACCAATGTATGGTGCCATATACACCTCAGCAAAATGGTGTTGCTGAGCGTAAAAATAGAACTCTACTTGAAATGGCACGATGTATGGTTAAAGGAAAGCATCTTCCTGATAAGTTTTGGATGGAAGCGGTCATGTGTGCAAATTATGTGTTGAATCGCTGCCCTAAAAAAGCATTGAGAGTCATCACTCCTTATGAGGCTTGGAATGGTCATAAGCCTATGGTTAGTCATATGTGTGTGTTTGGTTGTTTGGCATATGCTCTTGTGCTATCACAACAACGTCACAAACTTGATGACAAGGCAAAGAAATGTATATTTGTTGGTTATAGTGCTGAAAGTAAGGGATATCAGTTGAACCATCCATTGACGAACACAATTATTGTGAGTCGAGATGTGGTATTTGCTAAAAATTCAATTTTCCCTCTACTTGAATGCAAAAAACAGCCAACAGTTAGCTCACAAGATGTGTTCGATACACTCATGCCTTTGTTCCAAAATGGTGTGCTTGACTATGGCCATGTAGACCAGCCAAACTGAGGTTCAAAGGGCTGAAAAAACCAGTCAAATAGGGCTGAAAATATAGAGAATTTCCAGCCGAACATGGCTGAAAAATTTCAGCCAAAAATTGTCAAAACTGCTAGAAATTTCCAGCCACATATGGCTGAACATTTGCATCAGAATATGGCTGAAAATGAGCATGAAATTCAGCCCACGCATGATGTACATATTGCATATGGTTTGCCGCTTGCATAAAGCTTTGTAGGGTCTCAAGCAAGCTCCACGTGCATGGTATGACAAAATCCATAAGCACTTGATTGCTCTTGGCTTCACATGTAGTCCGATTGAAAGCACACTCTATGTACCTACTCCTAGCATTTGATCCTGTTAGATTCTTTATGCAAGTGACGAATACCTCTGCAATCTCCTCCTTAGTAAACCTTTGTGCTACCAATTGATTCTCCAAGTTTTGAAGCCATGTCTAATTATGATTTTCATATTGATATCTCAATATATTCCATGCTTCACAAGCCTTGTAGTATGTTGAATCAAAGTCAAAACACCATCAAGAGGACTTGTAACTAGAGCAGAGAGTGCATCTACATTTCGACATATCTAAGCACACATAAGATCAACATCAAGAGGAATCGTTCTACCATGATTATTTGGCTAAGGTGTTTGTAGGGGATCATGATCATTGCCAAGAACAATCTCTAAAAGCTCATATGAAGCAAGGATAGAGTGATTTCAAAATCCCATAGGGTGTAATTTGTACCATCAAGCTTACCTTTTTGTGAATGTTGGTGGACGTATCTGCAATGTTGGGATGATCGACATCATTGTTGATTCTGCTTGTGCTCCACCTACTCCTAATGACAAACCACCTTGATTCCCGGTCATAGATAATGCGTCACTACTTGACAAGCTTCACTACTTGACATCTTCTCTCGTTTGTCATTGAAACCTTTGTGTTTCTCCTTCTACATCACTCAAAGCCTCGTGGGTTTTGATACCATGTAAGAAATAATAGCATAGCAAAATAGAACAATAGTCAACGTCGTAGGGGAATTCGTTTGGCTTTGGCCTCTTGAGGTGGAGGTCTAGAGTTCAGCCCTCGGGTTGGACATGTAATGGCTTTGGCCTGTTAAACTAGCTGTAACCAAGTTGTCACCTTGTCTAACCTCTACTTTGTGAGATACGATAGGTCCCGCGGGTACTATGCCCATTCACTTGTATAGTTGCACTTTCAAAGTTAAAGCTCGGGGGAGTAGGCTTGGACTGAACCTCCATTTAAACAAAAAAGTATACTTGGCTTTATCTACCTCTATCATTTTCCAATACTTGCAAGAGGGTTGATAGATGTAAATGATGAATAAATAATTTTCTAGATTTCACATCTCTGGAATGATCATGGAGGTGGGAATTTTCTTGTTGAAGGATGTATAAGTCCATAGAACCATATCCATATTAAGAACTAGGCAACCATATGTGAGCTTGGAAACATGGGCAACTAAGTATGCATTTTGTAGTTGATTAAGGATGGATTTCCCTCGAGGTGTTGTTAGTAGCTCTTCTCCATCTACAACATTCAAGTCATCGGCCTCCACCTCTCCTAAATCATTTGTCTTGTCAAGAAGCTCGCACACTAAGTACATAGTTGCTTATCTAAATAATGATCCTAGATGAGCTTGACAATAAGGGTATTTCCATGGGGCTATCTTGATTGTTTGCTTGCAAGCATATGACATTGCAATTCAATCCATCCAAGTATACCAAATTCCAAATGTATTGGTACACATGTATCCAGCTTGAATGGTTTTCCCATGTGAGAGATCATTATCTATTTACTCAAATGTACTTTTTAGTAATACCTTTCCATGACTCAAAAAAACTTTATACAACTTGAAAAGTTTACTCGGAAAGAAAGAGGAGTGTTTGTGATGAATGGACTGAGATGAATGAACAAACCATAAAGGGAAGGTTATTGAGTGTATACCGGTGTATGTGTAGAATGTTTTGAGCTAGGGTTCTATCTGCGTAGCGTGAAGATTGTCAAGCAGGAAGAATGGCCGACAGAGGAGGATTTGGACGTGGCTTCGGTCGAGGAAGAGGTGATAGAGGGCGAGGAGACAGAAGAGGGCCAAGAAGAGGACCCCGTCGCGATGAAGAAGAGAAGTGGGTGCCTGTCACCAAGCTTGGGCGCCTCGTTAAGGAGGGCAAAATCCGTAGTCTAGAGCAGATCTACCTCTTCTCTCTTCCCATAAAAGAACATCAGATTGTGGAATATTTCCTTGGGGCGGCACTTAAGGATGAAGTCATGAAGATCATGCCTGTACAGAAGCAGACACGTGCAGGACAGAGAACTCGGTTTAAAGCTTTCGTTGTTGTTGGAGACAACAATGGACACGTCGGACTTGGTGTAAAATGTAGCAAAGAGGTTGCCACTGCTATCAGGGGGGCTATAATCCTTGCTAAGCTTTCCGTGATTCCTGTGCGTAGAGGTTATTGGGGTAACAAGATCGGTAAACCTCACACTGTGCCCTGCAAGGTTACTGGTAAGTGTGGCTCTGTTACGGTACGCCTAGTTCCTGCTCCTCGAGGTTCGGGTATTGTTGCTGCCCGAGTGCCTAAGAAAGTACTTCAGTTTGCTGGAATTGAAGATGTTTTCACTTCCTCCCGTGGCTCCACTAAGACACTTGGAAACTTTGTCAAGGTAATATTTGACGGGATTATGTACAATTTCTACGATTTGTTGTATTATACGGATTTCCATACATTTTTGAATGAAGTGCTCCATCATCATGACGTTCCCATACTGTGATTTTAACTACTGAAGAAAACCATCATCCCTGAATGAAGTGTTCCATCATCATTACGTTCCCATATTACGATTTTAACTACTGAAGAACACCATATAGTTAAGTGTTGGGAAGTGCCTTTCTACGTGTCGATGCTAACTTTAGGTGTTGATATGACATAATGTGGATTTATACGAGTCGTCAGAGAAAATCTTTTATTGTCTCATGAACTTTATAGGGTCTCGTGTCGTCTACAGCCTTTGTGGTCCTTGCATATTCTATTCTTGATTGTTGATTTGACTCATACTTGATTAGAGTAACGTGTACCAGCGGAGACATTAGACCATATACGCTGTTTAGCTTGACATAACGTATGGTCATTAGAAGGAATGATCTTGTTGGTGCCTGCTCATGCTTCTTTCAAGCTGTTGCTCTCTTTCAATGTAATGAAGATTGTGCATTTGTTTTAGAGATGGTCATTTCTCTCTCTCACTACCGATTGTATGGGATTGACAGGCTACTTTTGACTGCTTATTGAAGACGTATGGATTTCTGACTCCTGATCTATGGCGTGAGACGCGTTTTGTGAAATCTCCATTCCAAGAATTTACAGATTACCTTGCGAAGTCTACAAGAACTACTGTTATGTTGGAAGACGAAAAGGCTGTCGTCTACTAGCTGAATGTTTTTTTTATAGCTCATTTATGCTTGGTATAGGTAATACCGGCATTCAGGAGGCTTACCAACCTTCTTTTTTTGTAGAAAAATGCCTACTTTTACGAGTGAGTTAGTAGGGAATTTAATTTATATTGAATGAATGAGTTTTGTGGCTTGTGGCTTAGTATTCATTCACTCTCCCTGACTTTTTTTTGGCCGTCAGTTATAGATCAGTTATGGCATGACTTGGTTTATTATTTTCCTTTCATGAGAATTGTAAGGATTTGGCTAATCAGAATAATTATTGTCTCCGTTTTTAAGGATGATGCACTTTGAGGCATACTTTTCAGAATTTTTGAGAATATAAAGGCAACAATGGCAAATGCTCATTTGTAGGTCAGACTTCAGTATGTGGTGTATGCTTGCCTTAATGCCATATAAATTAAACAATGTGTGGTGGTAAGCTCTTTGTTGTGTTTAAGGAATTTTTTATTGAGCTTGCAGCGTGTAACTAGTGATTCCATTGTGATTATCACGTGAATTCCTGTCATTTAGTGATTGTTGCCTCAAATTTCCATTCTTGCAAATAAAGAGTTTACAGATTTTTTGATGTTCAGATGAACGTGACTTTGTTATTGATCATTATCCTTGAACTTACTGTCATGTATCTGTTTAAATTTTGAAATGAAGTAAGTCTCATATGTGTAGCCTCTACAGGGTATTCTAGAGTAGTTTCTATCTATAGTTTCAGATGTCCTTGAGGAGTTTTCCCGAATAGCTGTTTGAGGTTGAACTTTATAATATGTACTGAATTTTTCTTTGCTTTGATAGGAAATGCAGGTTTTCATAAACTATCGGACATGCCATTTAGGCAATACTGCATTTCGGCATGCCATTTATAATATGTACTGAATGTTTCTTTTCTTTGATAGGAAATGCAGGTTTTCCGTAAACTATCGGGCATGCCATTTAGGTAATACTGCTTGCATACAGGCATCATATTATTTGTTACATTTCTTCTCTGGTATATATGCTTTGGAGCTTTTTTTGACCCCTGGTCAACTAGGTGATGTGCAAGCAGCAGTATTAGTAAATGATATTTTTGAAGAAATAGTATGTGCATGACATGGCAGAACACCTTGTACTGTGTAATGAGTTATTTCTATTCTTGATGCAGAAGTGCAGGTTATTTTGAATCTATGGTGTCATATCACCACCTTACTAGGCATCTGGATGGGTGCCTACAAGCTATCTTTGACCCTTTGATAAAGGATGGGCCAGTGTAAGCTAGCACACCTCATTTAAGTGAGTCCCAAAACAACGATCCATAGGTCACACACACTTGAACTCTTTATCTTTTGGTGGGGTCACACACACTTGGATTTTTGATCCTTTGGTGGGGCTACACACACTTGGACTCTTGATCCTTTGGTGGGGTCGCTTGCACACCTGCCTTGTGCTGGTGGTTTCATGAGATACAGTGGCCATTGTGGTGATGGCCACTCGTGCAGTCGCATGTTGTTGATGCTCAGGGGTCGGGTCTGTACAGTTGTATGACTGGGAGGTGAGTCAGATGTCTGTTCCTTCCACATTTATGAGTATATCTTTTACTTTTGTTTGTTGACTGAAGAAGTGCTAACATTGGTATTAGAGCATCTTCCTGCTCTAGAGTAAGGCAAAGCAATGTGCAGCTGAGTTCATGGCCACTAGTGTAGTCGCATGTTATTGATGCTCAGGGGTCAGGTCTGTTTGGTTGTATGACTGGGAGGTGAGTCAGATGTCTGTTCCTTCCATATTTATGAGTATACCTTTTACTTTTGTTTGTTGACCGAAGAAGTGCTAACATTGGTATTAGAGCATTTTCCTGCTCTAGAGTAAGGCAAAGCAATGTGCAGCTGAGTTCATGGAATTGGGATGGCCCAGCTCGACTATCTTTCCTTCCATACAGGGTGCTAACAAATATAATTTGCAGGAGAGGATATGACAGGTATATGCAACCCAGTGGCATAGAGCTAATTAAGTATCCCATTCCCTTGATCTTCATGTTAGGTAGGTTGATCTGTTATGCTCTCAGAGGTAGCCAACTGATGGTGCTCATATACTATCCTCCATACTTAAGAGGGTTGAGTGAGAATGCATTAGATTTTTCCTTGGAGGGATAGGGGATGATAGCCTGTGATCTTCATGTTAGGATGCCCTCAGAGACAGCCAACTGATGGTGCTCATCTATTATCCTCCTTATTTAAGAGGGTCGAGGAGCATGCATTAGTTTTTTCGTTGGAGGGATGAGGGATGATAGCCATGGTGGAGCTATCATGGGAGCCTTTTTCAGATTGCCTTGAGGAGACGGATATGGGGTAGAATCAGAGACCAGTGTGGTCGATTTGATGTCCAATGCAGACATGAAGCTGGATATGTTTCAGGTCCTGATTGGAAAATTAGGTGTATGCAGCATCATATGCAGCTTCTCATCATGAGGTGGCTGGAAATGAAGCCTTGCTTTCGATGGAGCAGCAGTTAAGAGGATGTCAGCCAAGATCTACCAGCCCTAACAATTTTGCTTGAAGTGTTGTGTCTCTACTTGATTTCTCCTTACTCTCCACATAAATGCTTCGGAATACGTGGATCTTTTGCATTCAACAGCTGAGTAAGACGATTGCCCCCTTAGCAGTGCACATGTAACTGTCTAGCATGCCTATATTAGGATTTTAGTAGATGTCACTACCACCATCTTTTAATTACTCGCCTATCTATACTTGATTTATCATAGGAGTACTTGGACAAGGAAACCTTTTGTGGGAATGAGACAATAGAACTATGGGAATATCTTGATCGACCAGGCCCAATCATTCACATATTTTTTCATTTAGGACTAGCCGGTTGAAATGATGTAGAAGTTGGAACCTAGGAGTATGAACCTTCCAATTATTGTTGGAAGGTCACTAAAGGTAGCATTTTTCCCAAAAGGATTTGTAAGGTGATTAGATTTAAGTCTTATGAAGGGGAGAATCTTGGCTATGTACTAAGGTAAGACTTATAACTTTCTTCATGATGATCCTGTTGCATCACTATACTCTTAAGAAAATCAGCTGTTTGTGGTTGCAATGAAATTTTACTCCTGATCTGCTGTGTAACTGCTGACTAAACTACCAAATTTGTCAAGTATGGTTTTATAAGATGTACAAAAATATGTCTACCTTCTCTTCCCAATGTGGCACATTTCGGTAGCCTTATCCCATTCCATAACACGAATGAAATATAGGGATGTTATTCTAGAATCTTGTCCTAGTCTAGTCTAAATTGCAAAAAATTCAGGGTCCTCTATCGGGATAGTAACCATTATGGTCCCGAGGCCTTGATTTTTCTCTGCCACTGATTATATTCTATGATTTCTCTTCCACTAATTATATTCTAATAATCCTCACTGAGGTGATCTGGACCTTCCATATGAGAAAAACATTCTAAGGTCACCGCCATTTATTGATTTTGGTAACAGTGCTCTTATGTCTTTTATAGGTCAATTTGTTGATGATTGTTCGACATTGAGTTCTACCATCTGACTGATAATGATTTGTATACATATTGGGCAGTCTTTTCTTAGGGGCTGAATACCTAGTATTCTGATAGTTATTAGTATAGGTTCCTGAATTATGCACAGGCGCACATATATGTACTTGTGCTACTCTGCATGCAGTACAAGAGTTCTACCATTAGATAGCTATATCGTTGCTCAAAGTTGCTGTGGATAGCACATTACTTCGGAAATGTTTTTTGCTTTTGAACTTTGTATTTATACTTTTGAAAGATCTATCCCAAACGGGCCTCTCTTAGCGACAGTTTTTACTTCCTTCGATGCTTGTTCTTATAGATCCATTATTGTTAAAGATCAATGGGCCTCTCGTTGCGACGCATTTACTTCCTTTGATACTTGTTCTTAAAATATAAAAACTCTAATAAGCACTCTTCGGTTATGGATTTGGACGCAAAGCACTACTATTACTGTTGTAACTGATAGAAATGTTTATAGAAGTATGCTGAAAATTTTGTTGCCAGACAAAGGAAAGAAGATATGTTAAGACTATGAAAATCACGCCATAGTTAGGAATTAGATATATGGATCCTTCATCTCTTTAAGATCTCCAAAATGCTAATTCTTCATCATTTTCTTGATAAACAACTATCTTGCATGGAGTATGCTTTAGAATCTCCAAAACCCCCCACTGAAATATTGATGTTCCTTAAACAAGTGTATAAGATGATCGTGTGAACGATACATGCGAAAATAAGTATCTACATAACACCCATCAATGCATAAGAGTGAAGATTCCTTTTAAGGTAAACGCTTTGTCCAGAGAATTATCTGCAATGCTCAAGGACTAAAGGAGATTGGATGCATGGTGAAATAGAGTGAACTTAAAAAACTATCTTTCGTTGTGAAATCAAAACTATGTTACGAGGAAAAGTGTTTACTGAAGGTCTGTTTTAATGTATAAGTCTTGACATGTGTTTGCAATTTGTGCAAAAACTTTCAAGTGATTCACAATGAAATCTACAAATAAATGACTTAAGCATCAATATTGTCATTTGACTTTACAACCCACATGTACTTTACACACCAGATCTCAACCTTCCTTCTGAACCAGATATGAAAGGGGTCTGACTTGTGTATGTGATTTGTTTCTTCTTTTATTAACTGTTTCATGGAGTGTGTGCTGAGCAGAGATGTAGAATTTTTATATTTGCTTGAGGAATTTGGAGCTCGAGATCGTGGTTGCTAAAGGGCATTAGATCTTACACACACATCACATATGCATTAAGAGGAGTACCTGTGATTTTAGGTATACTCGTTGACCTTCTTCTTGTATTTTCTTGCTTGCAAGCACACTAGAAAAAGGGCTACGAACTTTGAGCAACAAAATGTATCGAAAGTACTTCGAACATCTTGTAGAACAATGTGGATTACCCAAATTCATTCAAAAGAAACATTTATTCGTATCTTTGATGGATTCACACATGGAAAAATATTATGAGATGATTTTGAAAAGTAGTTGTTTGTTGAGTTTTCACACATGAAAAATATCATGAGATGATTTTGAAAAGTAGTTGTTTGTTGAGTTGATTTTGAAAAGTAGTTGTTTGTTGAGTTGATTTTTGAAAAGTAGTTGTTTGTTGAGTTCTTTCTTTCGGTTGAATCTAAGATCTTCAAAGTAAAATATAATTTTTTACTTTCTGAAGTTCTTCGATCCAACCCAAAGAAAGAATAATTTAGAGCCAATGTTAGAGGATGAGACTATTGCAAGCAGATTACCAAATGATTGGGATATAGTTTGGTCCGTAATCCATCGACTAGCACAAAGAAAAGAGAAGCATTTCAATCATTTGAGTCTACCAAATGGACGGGACACCACTTAAATTTGAAATTGATCAAATCATGCCTAACAAAGAAGATAAAAAAAATCACACAACTAGAGTCAAAGGTAGATTTACTTGCAAAATAGCACGCGAAAGGCAGACTTAAAGATGTTGGAGTTTGAGGTCTACGGAAGCACGCGAACAACACAAGGAAGAAGAAGAAGAAGCTTGGAACACAACACACAATATTGAATGTGTTACCACTAGAATGTACAAAGATTAGTTGCACATTAGGGTAGTAGGCGTATATGCAAGCAAGGGGGGAAAAACCTATGTTAAACTATTATTGGGATAAGGTTGCCACTGGGGTCTTGGGATGGTCAGGGGTCTGTATTATAGAGGTCCTATATTTATTTTCCCAATTCAACCATTCACTGCACTGTGTTCTTCATTACCTTACATTGATTATTCCAATAGATTTTAACTACTAGTTTCATTAGCAAGTTACTCAACGTTAACCGAGTGTTCGCCGCAACGAAATACACAGATTCCTTATTGACAATTAATGCACCACCACAATTAACTTATATTTCACCAATGAACGTAGGACATAGACAAGATCACCACATTAACTCAATACCCAAAACAGTAAGAGAGCAGTACAACCATATGAGTAACTTGCGTTGGAACCAATCCGCAGGCACACCGCCCAGACCCACAGTGCGGCATGTTCTTTTTTTGCCCATCGCTTCCACGCGCTCTTTCATTATCAAAGGGTTACAACTATTACGCTACATCCTTTCGATGTGCTTCCTTTCCAATTACATTTCCTACTAATTAGAATTGCATCCCGGCGGCCTAAGACCTCCTAAAGAGGGAAAAAAAGGGTGGTCCTAGTGTGTTCACACGCATCACTACCTAAAAATATCAACAAATCCCCCCTGGGAGTGATGCACTAAACAAGGAGCTAGCAGTCATGTATATGGAAGTGCGAAGCTATGTGGAATAAATCCACAAAAGGAAGTAAGCCCAAAGCTTTGCAGAAAGCTTCAAACTTCTCCCTAGGTAGAGCCTTTGTGAAAAGGTTTGCAATGTTCTCTTGTGTGGGCACATATGCCAAACTGGTCTCTCCTACAGAGAACCTCTTTGTAACATAATGATATTGCTCCTCAATGTGCTTAGTGCGAGCATGGAATACAGGGTTCCTCACAATTGCCAATGTGCTCTGACTGTCAATGATGATGGTGGTGGCAAAAGAATGACCAACACCCGAATCAGCCATAAGGCGTTTGAGCCACATACACTCAACAATCGCTATGAAAGTTTCCCTATACTCAACCTCACAATTGGAAATGGCCAAAATAGGCTGCTTCTTGCTCAACCAAGATATACATGAGCTAGAAAACATGAAACAAAAACCATTAGTGGACACGCATGTCCTGCCAATGAGCCTAGTCAGAGTTAGAAAAGCATGTAAATCTGGCAATAGTGATCCCCCCTTGGGATAAAACAATCCAAGTAGGCGGGTACCACTCAAGTAGCGAAAGATGCATTTAACTGCTTGCCAATGCTTGCACTTCAAGGAATACACATGCACATGCACATACATACATATACACACACATACACATGCACATGCACATACACATATACTGTTACACATGCACATGCACATACATGCATATACACATATATATATGTACATACATTCATATACACACACACATTACACACATATACATGCACATACGTACACACATATTACACATATACATGCACATACGTACACACATATGAATGAAGTATATAATTAAAGTACTAAAACACATGCTTAATATAAACAATAATAACAATCAATAGAACAAAACTTTTCATTACTTAATACCATACACACAATTCAAAACATAATTGAAATGAAAAATATATAGATATAATATATATATATATATATATATATATATATATATATATATATATATATATATATATATATATATATATATATATATATATATTATATCAATGTAAATACATATAATCCAATGTCATAATCAAGAATCCTAATCATCATCATGATCATCATCACCATCAGCATCATCATCATCCTGATCATCCTCATCCTCATCATCATGATCATCCTAATCATCGTCATCCTCATCATCATGATCAACCTATGACGATCGAGATCGTCCCTGTTGTGTCTGTCTCTCCACCTCATCCATATCTACCTCTCCATAATACTCCTGTATTACATATAACAAACATAAATAAGTAAAACAATTAAAACATTCATAAAAATAAAATAATTATATAAAATTTAATAATATTCACAAAGGCATCCGGATGATCTCGCATATACTCGCTCAAATGCCGATATCCAAAATGTGTAGGATACTCGATCTCATGTTTTGTAGGATATCGGCCATAATCCTTTTGCTGCATTGAAACAAATAAAAAAGATTAGTTTCTTACATTTTAACTAAAATAAAAAATATACTCACAATAACACATATACTTAGAAATGTATCTACAAAACCATGATGACCCATTTGGCCTAGGTGCAATGTGTGGCCCGACTTAGCTCTCTTCTTTGCAGCAACTTGTTTATTTAAGAAAAAAGAAAGACATAAATTAAATGTAAAAAATTACTAAATATATGAAAATTATAAATATAAACTATTGATTTGTATACCTTCTGTTGAGGAAATGACTCCTGAATACGTAGCTGTCTACGAAAAAACTACCACGTCTCAGGTGGTATGTTAGGTCGCCTCTTATTTTTTTCCATCATACAATATCTCCTGTTAATTTAATCTCAAACAGAAAAAAACATCAGAATACATACACATATATACACACACATACACATACACATACACATACCCACATACACATATACATGCAAACATATACGCATACATATATGCATACATATACACATATACATACATATAACATAAACACACATATACATATCCACATATATACGTACACACACATGCATGCATATACACTCATTCATACAAAATACATGCATTTATCCCACAATAATGTGTATTTGTGTATATGTGAATATGTGTGTATGTGTGTATGTGTAAATGTGTATATGTGTAAATATGTATATGTGAATGTTTATGTATGTAAATAATCAGATTATTAATATTAAATATCATTATTTGTAGATTCTGATCAATCATATGGAACTCCACCACCGTCTCCTCATTGTGCAACGACTATATACTATAAGTATATCAAACATTTAATTTTAAATATTTTTTGATGGATACACAGCTTATATATTTTTTTGTTTCTTATTATAATCAGATTCTGATCAATCCAAGGGCACTCCACCACCTTCTACCCATGCAACAACTTCATGTGTCCTCAGATAGGAATTATGATGAATTTTACTATCAAGAGCATATTATATGTTGGTGTAACTTTTGTTATGGCACGTATCGAAGACCACGATTGGAATGTATTGAACATGAGGCAGAGTATGGTACTTTTGAGCGTGCACCATCACCTGGTCAACGTAATAATGCTTGGGTATGTATTTTTTATATAGATTAATGTCATTATTTTATTTAAAAACCATATACAAAATCAAATTACTATTGATATACAGGAATACTTGCTCGATGATGATGATGATGATGATAATTTTTCTCATAATGTCAATATACCTCGTACATGTCATGGACTTGCTGTTCATCAATTACAAGTAGAGGTTTCTAGAAATCCTCTACCTCCTGGTTTAGAGACTGAAACGGTTGGAGATTATCCATTGCTAACTCGTGATCATTCTCTAGTACAAACATATGATAGAAGAAGATATGGAGGATGGAATAGAGGACCACTTCCTTTAGATGGAGAGGTTTTGAACTTTTGGGGTAATCGCTATATGATTGCTCCATCCACTATTACTAATGCTGGTCGTGGTCTCTTTATTGTAGAGGGTTTGTATGTGCCTCCGAACTCTGAAGTCACTCTTATGTCATTTTGTGGTCCTATATATGGATGGGGAGATTGGCATCGACTTTCACGTTATGTTCAAAGCATGAGTACTTATGGAATATGCTTGATGCAGCATCCCTTACTAGTAGAAGGATTTTATAGATATTGATGGAAGACCTTACATGCATGGAAATATAGCAGGTTTAATAAATAGTAGTCGAGGGTTACATAATAGTTCAAGGACTAATTGCACATTTGAGGAGCGTGAAAATAGTCATGAATCACCATAGATGAGTAGAGATGTATCAAGATACATAGTTGTCAATGCTATTACTACATTACATGCTAGAGATGAACTATTCGTGAATTATGGATGGCGTAGACCTCCAAGAGCACCTTTTAGCTAGAGAGAATGAAAATTTTCTATCCATATTTAAAACTTATATATTTAATTCTATGTTTAAAGTTTACTTTTTATTCATTTATGGAATACTAATGAATTTTCTTTATATGTGTAGATTCCAAAATATGATGTTGATGATATTCCTCCACACTATTCACAATTGCCAGTAAGACCTCATTTATCAGAAGCTTCTATGAGGAGGGTATGCAAAAGTGATCCTCTAGAATATGCAAGGTTGAAAGATCTATATTCAAAAGAAGATAAAGTACAAGATTTGTGCGACAATGATGAAGATGATGGCATGGCAGATTTTATTGAGGATTGATATCAAAATCACAGTGAGAGCATTGATATTTCTAAAAATGAGAAATATCTTCGAGAGGAATGTCTAAAGCATGTATATGAAGGAAGTCGTTTGACACGACTAAGTGCGAGCTTACTTATTCTCCATCTTCAAAATCATTTTGGATGTTTCGACGCTATTAAGGTATAATTTTCAATTTTCTATCTATCTCTCTCTCTCTCTATATATATATATATATGTATGCATAAATAAATATATATAAATACATGCATATATAAACATACACATAATATACATGAATGTATACACTCACATATACACACATTCACATGTTATGAGAGTAAGGTCAAATTATGCATACCTGTATCGAATGAAGATGTTTTGTCCATCTAGCCTTTAGAATTGTCCACCCAACCTTTAGAATCTTCTTGACACATATGTTTCTCCTATTTTAGTTGACCTAATACCTGTGCTTCTAACTCTTTTGCATACAAATATTAAATATCAATTAGCTATGAAGGTATTAAGTCATCAGTAAAATGGGAGGAGCAAATTTATCTCGAACATTTTGAAGGATAGAAAAATAATTTTAAAGGATGGGCGGAAAAAAAGTGTCCATTCAATGCAGGTTTTTATTCTTACTTTAACTAAGGAAGAACAAGAACTTGCATTGAATGGACAATTTTTGTCCACCCATCCTTTAAAACTATTCATGCATCTTTCAAAATATTCACGATAAATTTGATCCTCCCATTTACAAATGACTGAATACCTTCATAGCTAATTGATACTTAATATTTGTAAACATCTTAGCAAGGCAGGTAATAGATTGACTATAAAATGGGAAACCGCCAGATGATTCAATGGTCTAGATATGAAAATCTGCAAACCACAATATACAAAAAAACAATTAAAAACGAAATCAAATATACACACCTACACATGCATACATACATATACATATACACATTCATACATATATATACATACATACACATGTATACACACATACATATACATATATGCATACACATACGCATACGTATACATACATACATATACACCTATAAAACATATACACACACACACACACACACACACACACACACACACACACACACACACACACACACATATATATATATATATATATATATATATATATATATATATATATATATATATATATATATATATATACATATATATATATATATATATATATATATATATATATATATATATATATATATATATATATTTATACACATACACATATGTATACGCATGCACATGCATATACACATCCACATACACATACACATACACATACACATAAGCATACACATATATAAAATTATATGCATATATATATATATATATATATATATATATATATATATATATATATATATATATATATATATATATATATATATATATATATATATATATATATATTTATATTTATTTATTTACTCTTTTTAATATATCTTTTTTTGATGAACTTACAGGTTATTATCTGAAAAGCTTTTACCAAGTCAGAATATTCTTCCTACCTCACATGATGAAATGAAGAAGATAATCAACAATCTTGGTATAGATTATCAATGTATACATGCATGTCCTAACGATTGTATTTTATATAGAGGTGAATATGCAGACTCTTTGACATGTCCCAAATGTCAATCTCCTCGATATAAGGACAAAGAAGTTAAAATCCCAAAGAAGGTATTGAGACATTTTCCATTGGCTCCACGGATTAGACATATGTTTCAAAGCCCCAAATTATCAAAGCTTTTGACATGGGAACATGATCATAAAAGTACTGATGGAATAATCAGAATTCCTCATGATAGTGTTGCGTTTCAGCATATTGATTCTACATGGCCTCAATTTGCACAAAATCCACAGAATCTAAAGTTAGGAGTTGCATTAGATGCGGTTAATCCATTCTCCATGAAATCCAGTAAATGGTCAACATGGCCAGTGGTAGTTATAAACTGCAATCTTCCGCCATATCTTAGCATTAAAAAGGAACATTTAATGCTTTCACTTTTAATCCCAGACAAAAGACAAGTTAAAGATATGAATATATATCTTGCTCCTCTCATTGATGATCTCCAAGAGTTATGGAGAGGTATTAATGTCATTGATGTATCGAAAAGCATCAATGAAAGACATATTACGGTTCAGGGTATTATGGCTTGGACTATTCACGATTTTCGAGGATATGGTGTTTGTTCAGGTATTGATGTAATTATTTTATTCAATATGCATATAAATATATGTGATTTAATCTAATTATATTTTTATCGTTTTCATGATGTAGGAATATCTACTAAGGGTTATAAAGCTTGTCCATAGTGTGGTGATTGGTTGAGATCAATCTATAGTAAGAATCTCAACAAAAATATTTATCTTTGCCCGATGACCATCCATTAAGATCTAAAAGAGAAGCGATACATTTTAATGGAAAGCTTGAAATAGGTCAGTGTCCCAAACCTATGACGCCTATGGATTGGTATAAAAAATGGACAAATGGACCTCTGATAGATCCAGAATCAGAAATCTTCAGTGATGATGAAGATAATGAGTATGTGATAATGAGTATGTGAAGAGAGGTAAAGGAAAATTGACACTCGCAGAGAACATATCAATATGGTATTCTTTGGAGTATTGGAAAGAGTTAAAAGTATGTCATCTTCTTGATCCTATGCATATATTCAAGAATATTGGCTATTCAATATGGCAGCATCTTGTTGAGCTAAAAGATACCATAGCATCAAGGAATGATTTGAAAGATCAAAACTCAAAACCAAAGTTATGGCCAGTTTTTGATATACATCGACAGGAAATGACTTATGCACCTTCTCCTTGGGTACTTACAACAAAAGAGATATAGACTATCAACAATAGGATTCAATTGATTAGGACTCCTATAGGATATGGAGCATCTTTTCAAAACATGTTTACTATGGATGATAAGTGCTTATCTAGGTTAAAGATCCATGATTGGCTGGTTATCGATGGATGTACAACAAAAGGAGTACGAGATGTGATCTATCGTCTTGGATCACTTATAAGGTAATTATAATACTTTTATATTTAATATGTATGAACATTGGATATCTTTTATTTTTGAATTAACTTCATTATAATTTTTTTTATGATATGTATAGGTGGATTACATCAAAAGAGATTGACAAAAACTCGATCCCAAAAAAAAAAAACGTGAATGCAAAGAGCTACTATGTTTGATGGAGGAAGAGCTTCCTACTTCATTTTTTGATATTTAGGTTCATTTATTAGTCCATATTGTAGATGAAATAGAGATTGCAGGTGTCAACGGATGTTTTGGGTCGAGCGATTTATGGGAATATTAAAAGGTTATGTGTGACAAAGAGCGAAACCAGAAGGATCCATGGCAAAGGGTTGGATGCTCGAAGAGTGCATGTATTACGTTAGTGAGTACCTTCAAAGAGTTCATGAAGAAGCTCCACGTGCATGGACCAACGAGTCTTCTTGAAAAATATCAGATGAGGTATTATTAGGTAAGGGAGTTCCATTTTTATTTACATTTCAAGAAAAAAAATGATGTTTCTACTTTTGTAGCATATAATAGCAAATGCATGCAAGAATTCCTTAGCAAGTACGAATAGGAACTTCAAAATCTCTGAAGTAAAAGGCGAAGAAACAAAAGATATAGACGTAATCTCAATAATAATGAGATTACAAATATATCTTCTTTCACAGATTGGCTGTATAGTCGTTTGCAACACGCCAACACAAATAATGAAGAAATCTCAGATGAGTAGAGAGAGTTAATGATAGGTTGTGAATGAAAGGTAATTTTATTTTACTAATATTATGTTTCTTCATATATGTATATTAGTTTCTATTTACCAATTTAATTTCTTTTGCAGGCTCGAATGTTCACTAATATGTGGGCTTTTGGACAGCATATTAGAATCAAAGCCATTGATTCTTTACGTAAAACAGAGGATTTTAGTATTGTTGCTTCTTTCAAGCAACTATCACGTGCTAGCTCAAAAGACACAAACCTTATAGATGGCGAACTTGGTTACGTAGGACCTATTGTTGGTATCTATGAAATTTCATTTCGTACATTCAAACAGGTAGAAGTTTATATTTTTCATGATAGAGTTAGTTATTTTTTTAAGCACCTAATAATGGGTTTCTGTTTTTATATATTTTGATAGGTCATTTTGAAGGTTGACTGGTTTCGAGCCGAGTATAATGGTAGTAATTCCACATTAAGAAAGGAATTATTTGGGTTTTGGGGAATTGATTCTTCCAAGGTAATGCGATCTACTAAAGAACCATATATTCTTCCTAGGCATATTGAACAAGAATTTTTTTATAAAAACCCAGATGCTCACCCTTGGTGGCAAGTCATTCATGTTCAACCTAGAGGTAGGTCATTGTTTAAACAGTTTATTGTTAGAGAGATCGAAGAAAGTCCTCTTGATGATTCAACATCAGATACTGATACATCAACATCTGAAAGAGAAATTAGAATCATTATACGTGATAATGATACTAATCTTTTTGATGAAGAGGATATTACTCTACATGCTGATTCTATTGATGAGGAAGATGAATTACTAGAAACCGATATTAATCCATCAATAGATGATGTGACTCATCAGAACACACATTTAACAATAGACAAAATAAATGAAATCAATAAGGATAATGAAGATGAGACTATATTGATGTCTTACCAAAATGATGGCAATAATGAAAACATATGAGTAGATTAGATAGTAAATTTGACTCTAGTTATCGATCAATAACTTGAAGCTTCTGAATGTATATCAAATAATAGATTCTTTATTCAACTTGAATAATGATGAATCCTACTAGAGAGAGGAAATCATGTTCTTTTAAGTTAGAACATGAAGCTTGGGGTTATGCCTAATTCTTTATATATAGATTTATCTTCGAGGAGCAAATTATTATCATGTATGTATGCATATGTGTGTGCATTCATGTGTATTATATGCATATATGTGTTAGTATGCATATATATGTATTTCATGTATATGTATGTGTGTGCATATGTTTGATATATGTATACATGTGTTAGTATGCATATGTGTATATATGCATATGCATTTGTGTAAAATATTCATGTAATATATGCAAGTGTTTATAATTGTGTATGCATGTATAAGTATACATTTGTGCATGTAGGCATGTATTTGTGATGTGTACATGTATATATGTATATGTGTCTATGTGTACATGTAAATATGTATGCATGTATATATATTTATGTGTGCATTTAGGCATGTATGTGTGATGCATAATGTATCTACTCCATTTTATATTTATGTATGTGTATCTACATGATGTGTATATATCTTTATATATATTATGATCCTCGTTGATTCGAGTAGCTATATATAGAGGCATAAGGTTGGGAGGAGAGACATCTCTCTAGTAGGACGTCGGAGGAATAGATGCAATGTGTACATATACTTCAATCATATGGCTAAAAGGCTGAATTAGAGTTTCTAAATTAGGGGTTTTAAAACCCTAATATCAAAATTAGTGTTTTTGAATTAGGATTTTTGAAATAGGATTTATTTATTTATTTACTTATATATAGATATCTAAGTATATATATACATACATACACACACACACACACACACACACACACACACACACACATATATATATATATATATATATATATATATATATATATATATATATATATATATATATATATATATATATATATATATATATATATATATATATATATATATACACACACACACACACACACACATATATATATATATATATATATATATATATATATATATATATATATATATATATATATATATATATATATATATATATATATATATATATATACATATACACACACACACACACACACACACACACACACACACATATATATATATATATATATATATATATATATATATATATATATATATATATATATATATATATATATATATATATATATATATATATACATACATATAGATATATCAGTATGCATGTGTGTATGTATGTGTTTCTATATGTGCATATGCATGTGTGTATGTATGTGTATCTATATGTGCGTATGCATGTATGTGTACATATAATTATGTATGTGTAGGTGTATGTGAGTATGTGTATGTGTATGTGAGTATGTGTATGTGAGTATGTGTATGTGATATGTGTATGTGTCTATGTGTATTCATTATATGTGTGTAACTGCATGCATGTGTATGTGTGTGTAAAAATGTGCATGTATGTGTATGTATAAATGTGCATGTATGTGTATATGTGTGTAAATGTGCATGTATGATGTATATATGTGTGTATGCCTGTATTTGTACCTCTAGTCTCACTCTTTTCTCTCTCTCTCTCTCATATACATACATACATACATAAACACACATACTCATATCCACGTATATATACATAAAAGCAATGCGTACCATGCGTTATCGCGACGATGAGCCATAAGTGTTCGCATCTCTTTTAGACACCACTTATGCGACCATCCTGTCCCAAACTCTGTCTCAAGTGAACTAAGTACGTATTTTTTATCCCTTTCATCATGCTCACTACAAAAATAAAAAAAATCATGTAAATAAAACATAAGATATTTATTTCAATTTATATGTAAAATTTATACTTACTTCCATTGTAAGTGGACAAGGCGCAGGTAAGATTTGCATGATGCCCACATTCTTCTCTTGAATTCCAATCCATTCCCTATGTACACAATGTTCCCCTCTGGCTCTATATCGCACTCTAGCCCGAAGGTGCTATGCATGTCCTCATAGGCACCTCTGCTCTGCTATCATGATCTGGAGGTGGTATAGGTGTCTTGAAAATAGATAGATAAAAATAAATAAAAATATGTGTTATAATATCATTAAAAAAGTTTATGAAAAAAAAACATACCTATGAGCAGATAGCTGTCTTCCTGCATGTGGAGCCGCAGAAGAGCCCTCCTCTGATCGCTGGGTAAGCATATGGATCGTATAATCCAGCTCATCATCAGCCATCTCTGAGTACTCATGCATGATGATCCCTAGAGTATCAGGCGGAACTCTTGCTCTCATAAGACTTTTTATGAGAGTGAGTTTCACCTTTCTCTCTCTACTAGGATCCATAATACATGTACATATAAGACAAAATGGGTTAGAAATCAATATATATACGTGTACATATGTATGTGTGTATATGTGTATGTAAGTGTATATGTGAGTGTGTATGCATGTATGTATGCATATGCATGTGCATTATGTATGCAAATGTATGCATGTGTGTGTATGCATGTAAGTATGTATGTATGCATATGCATATGCATTATGTATGCATGCATGTGTATGTGTGTGTATGCATCTCTATGTGTGTGTATGCATATATATATGTGTGTGTATGTCTCTATTTGTCTGTCTATGCATATATATGTGTGTATGTGTCCATGTGTGTGTGTGTCTGTGTGTATATATGTGTGTATTTGTATATATGTGTCTATGCATGTGTGTAAATGTGTGTGGATGTGTGTATGTGTCTGTGTAAGTGTGTATGTGTCTATGTGTGTATGTGTGTGTATATGTGTGTGTCTATGTGTGTATATATGTGTGTATATGTATATATATGTCTATATGCATGTGTATGTGTGTGTGTAAATGTGTGTGGATGTGTGTATGTAAGTCTGTATGTGTCTATGTGTGTATGTGTTTGTTTATATATGTGTGTGTGTATCTCTGTATGTGTAAGTTTGTATGTGTGTATGGGTGTGTATATATGTGTGTGTATCTCTGTATGTGCATATGTGTGTGTATGTGCATACGTATGCATATGTATGCATGTATGTGTAAGTTTTTATCTTCATGTAGCCATAGGAGGGAGGGAATCAGACAAGAAGATGCTTACTTATTACTATGCAACATTCACAAGGATAGACATATCTTATGGAGTAAGTGTCTTAAGTCAATTCATGCATAAACCTAGAGCACCTCACTTGGAAGATGTCAAAAGGATATTGAAGTATCTCAAGGGTACCCAAAATCAAGGTTTATACTTTCCATACACATCAGATTTAGACATCAATCTATACTCAGATGTAAATTGGGTAGGTTGTAAGGATGACGGAAGGAGTACTTCTGGTTATCTTTCTTTTGCAGGTGATAAGCCCATTTCATGGTCTTCCAAGAAGCAACCTATTGTTGCTCTATCTTCAATAGTGGCTAAATACAGGGGATTAGCGAATTCTACACAAGAAGCCATATGGATTGAATTACTATATTCAGATTTGGGACTTCACACTCAATCGCCTATGATCTTTGGTGATAATACGAGCTCTTTGCATCTTGCGAAAAATACTATCTATCATACAAGAACCAAGCATATAGAAGTACACTATCATTATGTTAGAGAAAAGTTATTGAACAAGGAGATTCAACTTGCATATGTATCCACAAATATGCAATGTGCAGATTTATTGACCAAAGCACTTGATGGTACTAAACTTTGCAGGTTCAAAGCTCTGACTGGATTGCATGACATTCAAGAGGATTGATGAAGAAGAGCAAGCCAAGATGTTTGGCTTGAGGGGGAGTTGTTGAAGCAATTGGACAAGCCTTCACATTTGGCTTCACTTGAAGAATCATATGAAGAAGCATGTGATGAGGCACATGAACTATTGCTTGTAATTGTGTGATCATTTACCATTTGTAAATGGTTAACTCATTAAAGAATCTTGTAGAAGGCTACAAACTCATGGAGTTATATAAAGCATTAGTTACGAATTTGGATTGAGAGAATATCTCGTAGATCAATGGGATCACTTTTTAGTGAGAGCCAAATTTGAATTTCAAATTCAAATTTGAAGAAAGTCATTATAAAAGATACTTGTAAACTCGTGGTCCATGAGGCATCCTATTGAAGCTCTTCCACTGATCACTTATTGGATTTGAGTAGCCCTCTTCATAGACTACTCATATCACTATCATTTGGCATCAATTCCTTGCCAATGATCTTGTAAAATATTGTTCTATAATACATATACATCATTGAGTATCTTTGTTGATTTTTGTGCTATGTCCACTCAGTATAGTGTACTTGTGATGACCATATCTCAGTGATCTCTCCATCATTTTCCCTGATCTATAGCTTCTTGGAACCAGCTCAAAGTCTACTACAAGCTTTAAAATTTTCAAAGGATTTGCTTCAGCCAAAATCTGTGTCAAAGTGGTCTTTGGTCATTCTCTGCATAGTCCCTAAAATATCGAGGGTAAGCTATTGATTGTTAAATTGATTGCTCAGTACATAGTTTATCATTTTAAGTGATTCCACTTGGAATCATCATCCATCTAAGCTAATTAGATACCATCAAAAGGAATTTTCCTAATTGCTACTGTACTATGAGCATTGAGCAAAATATCCAGCAGGTGTCAAGACCAAAATAGCAAGTTTTTGGTCACTAGCTATTTGTAAAGTCATTTATTTTGATCTAATTGTTTGAAGCATCATCTCCAAAGTACATAGGTACTTTATTTGCATCATTTGCAAGCTAAGAGGGCCTACAACATAAACCTGAAGTGAAATAGGGCAGGTACAAAGCAAGTTTTGGCAGTACCACCTCACTTTCTAGAGGTATCCATCCATCTCTTCCAACAGGCTCAACAAATTTATCAAACTTGTATCTCAGCCTAGATATACTAACAAGTTCATTCACCATTAACATGAGTTTGTGATACTACATAGCAATTTAGTATGAAATATCTATACAATCCATTAAAAAATCTTCACATACCTATTTCAAAGGTATCTTTACCTTGGATTTCTACCTTACATATTTCTTTAAATATAATATCATGCAAAGAATTTGTGAAATGTTCTTCACCACTTTTTAATAATCAAATCTTCTTCACCTGATCCTTTTGAGTCTAGAATTTTTTGCTTTCATTCAATTTCTTCACTATGCTTTCATTATTTGACTTGTTCTTAGTCTAAGTGTCATTGGTGGTGCTTGGGGACTTGTGTATAGCTTTCTAGTTCAAATAGATCAATCATCATAAGCTCCTATGTGGAGAAAAGAATAAGAAATCAATAACTTTAAGATATAACACATTAGACTTTCATTATGATATAGGAATACCCTAAGAAAAAATTGATTTTGAACCCAAAAGAAAGACCCCGATCATGCACTACATAAAAATGATGTATTTGACTAAGTCCAAACCCTCGCTTTCATGTCGTGTGTTTGGAGTCATTCTTTCCTTATGCAAGCTTCCAAAAAGTAGTTGAGTGGAGAAAACATTGCTCCACACATTCTCACTATGAAGAAGACATTCACAATATACAGGGTATTTCTATAGCTTTCATACTAATAAAAATAGACCAACGACCACATAATGCAAAAATAAAGGGTTCTATTTAGTCAAACATTGCATTTTTTATGCCATTTGTGGGTCTACATCAAATAGTTTGGTGTCATTGTCGAGGATGCATCTCATCGATCATTATACTTAATGAGATAAGTGAGTTCAAGAACATTTGATTGTTAGGAGTTCTTTATCTTTATTTTCAACCTTATTTCAGTAGGAATAAGAAGTTTAGTTAGAAATAGAAAAAAATTATTTTTAAGGTTGGGTCTCTTATCAATTTATATTTTTCAATTAAACTTGTAATTTTCATCCTCTTCTTTTTCATTTTTTGTCTCACCTTCTTGATTCCATCCCTTACAGGGGCCTAGATCAATGTATTTTGTTGAGGAAATGCTTGGAATGCTTTAACATTGAGGTCATATACATAAATCTATTAAGGGTATACATGCAGAAGTGAAATGAACTAAGACATGTACTCAGAAATGAAATGAGTGTGAGACTCAAAAGAGCAAGTAGACCATGAAATGGGAAACCTCACATATGGATTAGAGTGAGATTTCCAAGGGCATGGAGTGAGCTCTCAAGCTTCTAATCAAGAAGAAAAGTGGGGAGAGCCCCTCCTTACATAGATTTTGAGAAGACACTCATAATACATCATATGTGGGACAATGAATATAGAAGTAGAAGCTACATGGCAAGTGTCTCGAATAGGAATACAAAATGGAGATGCTGTTATAGAAATGAGCTAAAATAGATAAATGGATGGAAATATGAAAGAGTAGGAGATCAATGCTTTAACGCCCCCTTTTTAAGTCCATTTTAAAGAGGCTGAATGTTGCAATGGTCTACTCAGAATTGGAGTAGAACTAGAGATAAAGTCTTTGTGAAAATTGCAGTGGTCATATATCCTAAAGTGGAACATCAAGAATCTAGATCTCCAACCTAATCTGAATCTAAGTAACAAAAGAGATTGATGCCCCCTCTGCACCAAAGATGATGATGTTGAATGAGGGCTAAATAAAGTAATAACCTCAAAGCTTCCCGCCAATGATTCTGACAAGGTTGATGGGAGAACTGATTGAGAACACCCACTCCATAGGAGATATCTGGTCTGGTGGTGGCTAAGAAAATAAAGATCGAATAAGTTGTTGATAGTCATGCATATCGACTAATGGGGTAATACCCTCCAATGTGATCTTCGTACACTATGGTGTAGAGATGGAGTGACATTGATCCATGTTATACCTAGAAAGTAAATCAAAATATTCCAAACCTCCATGTCTAAGAGGTAATTTAGTAGAGCAAGATTTTTCATAGAATATTCTTGATAATGTTGTGGCATAAGAAGGTCTAAGATTGTACATGATCTCATACAGTATGTACATGATCTCAAGTTGTGGTAGTTACAAGAGGGAGTTCACAAGTGAACTCTACAATGAGTTGACATTTCCTTTAAATTTCTAAGCTTTTTGATGACTCAAGCCATCACTTGGACTTGCCATGGATTATTCCAAATAGCTCCCCCTCAAATCAAGTGATCTTGAGGTCTTCAATCTTCCAAGATTACCTGCAAACCAATCATAGCCTTGAATTTGCAAAGCTTTGTACCATCCAATGCTTTGCTTAGAATATCTGCACATTGTTGATGAGTGGACACATAAATTAACTGAACTTCCTTGCTCACAATCTTCTCTCTTACATAGTGATAATTTACTTCAATATGTTTAGTCCTTGCATGAAAAATTGGATTGGCATCCAAGTGAATGGAGCTCATATTGTCACCAAAGATACTTGGAGTTCCAATCTCCAAACCAAGATCTGTGAATAGTGTCTTCATCCACATTGCTTCTTGGGTAGCTATGGCAAGACCTCTGTATTCAGCTTCAGTAGAAGAGAGAGCAACTGTGGGTTGCTTCTTGGATGATCATGAGACAAGATTTGAACCTGCCAAGGTAAGTTAACCTGAGGTGCTCCTTCTTTCTTCCTTGGAGCCAGCCCAATCTGCATCAGAGAACAATTTCAAACTTAAGTCAAATACATAAGGGTAATATAACCCTTCATTCATGGTCCATTTGAAATATCTGAGTATCCTCTTGGTAGCCTCCATGTGAGCTTTCCTGGTTGTGTGCATAAATTGACTTAGCACACTCACACTATAACATATATCTACCCTTGTCAATGTGGCATAGTTCAAACTACCCACAAGACTTTGATAACCTATCACAAATTCTATGAGTTCACCTTCATGTGAGCTCAATTTATGATTAACCTCCATTGGAGTACCTGCAACCTGCAATCTTGCATCTTGAATTTTGCCAACATGTCTTTAATGTACTTTCTTTGAGTGAGAAACAAACCATGATCTTTGTAGACAACTTCCAATCCTAAGAAGTAGGTAAGTGAACCCAAATCACTTATCTTGAATTCTTCTCTCATCTATTCTTTGATTCTCTTCATGCCATCTGTATCATTTCCTGTAAGTATAATATCATCTACATACACACACAACTAGATGACTTCAAAATTACTCCTTTTTATGAATAGTTATGGATCTGCCTTGCTAGGTTGAAATCCTTTATCCTGCAAGAATGAGAAAAGCATGTGATTCCAAGCCCTTGGGACTTGTTTGAGTCCATATAAAGCCTTATTAAGTTTACACACATAATCAGGATATATGTGATTCTCAAAACCAGGTGGTTGTGCCATATATACCTCTTCTGTTATCCATCCATTAAGAAATGCATTTTTTACATCCAATTGAAGTATCTTCCAATTCTTGGAAGATGCAATACTAAGCAAAACCCTAATAGTAGGCATCTTTGCCACAAGAGAGAAGGTCTCCTCATAATCAATTCCCTGAGTTTGTGCAAAGCCTTTTGCCACAAGCCTTGCCTTATACTTGTTAATCGAGCTATCTGAGTTCTTCTTCAATTTGTAGATCCATCTTGAGCCTATCACTTTCATTGATGGAGACTTGGGAACCAAATCCCAAGTGTTATTCTCCTCAATAGCTTCAATTTCTTCTTCCATTGCATGCCTCCATTTTGATTTCTTCTTTGCTTACTCAAATGTTGAAAGTTCCTCTTGATTTATGTACTGTGCTAAATAGATTGAATGTTTAGTGTCTAGAGAAGTATCAAACCCATACCTTTCTGGTTTTCTTTTCTCCCTCATGGATCTTCTTAGGCCATGATGTGATGATTCTGCCTCTTGTCCAAGTTCCTGCACTTTTGCTTTACCTTTAGACTTCCATATTTTGAGTTTTTCAAACTGAGTTGATTCATCATCTTCTGAGGTATCCTGCTTTTCAACTTTAGAAGAATTATCCTTAAGAAGTTTTGGAAAATCTTCTTCAAAATCATAAGGTAAGTTGACTTTTCTACATGAATTTTCATACCAAGACCTATTCTCATCAAATACCACATCTCTACTCACCAAGAATCCTTTGGTTGTTGGGTTGTATAATCTGTAGCCCTTTTGATTGTTGTCATATCCAATGAATACATGCCTTTCTACTTTGGGATCCATCTTGCCTCTAACCTGTGAAGGAACATGAGCATAAGCAACACATCCAAAAATCTTACAATGATCCAAGCTTGGTCTTCTTCCATTCCAAGCCTCATATGGTGTCATGCCATCAAGTGATTTTGAAGGTAACCTGTTAATCAAATACGTGGCTATGGATACAACCTCATCCATAAGTAATTAGGTGAGTGCTTCTCATTTAAGCATAAATCTTGCAGCTTCAACAATTGTCCTGTTCCTTCTTTCTACCACTCTATTTTGCTCAAGATTGTACCTCGTAGTGATCTCTCTTTTGATTCCTCTTTCTTGAAGAAAGGAGTCAAATTCATGGGAGAAGTACTCTCCCCCTCTATCTGACCTTAGCCTTTTTAACGTTTTACCTGTTTGATTCTCTACAAGAGCCAAATATCTTTTGAAGCATGAAAAGACTTCATCTTTGTGTTTCATAAAATATAATATAGTCCATCTACTGCAATCATCAATGAAGGAGACATAATACCTTGATCGAGATATTGAAGCATCCTTGCTAGGTCCCCATACATCTTTATGAACCGAATCCAAAAGATCTCCATGCATATATCCTTTCTTCATGAATGGTAACCTGTGAGACTTTCCAAATTGACATGCACTACACTTATAAATCATATGTTGTTTTGACAAGTTAGGGAGTCCAAGTATACTTTGGTCCTTGTAAATTTGCTTTAATGATCTTTCACCAATATGTGCTAACCTTTTGTGCCATACTTCCAATTCTGTGAGTGTCTGATTGCCATAGTTAAAGAGAGCAATGTTTCTAGTGTCTTGTAATTCAAATGTGAACAATCTACCTGTCTTTTCAACTTTTCCAATTCTCCTAAATCCTTGGCTTGGATCCTCAACAAATGCTCCTCCTCTTGTGAATGTGACTTGCAACCCTTTCTCTACTATCTACCCAACACTTATCAAATTCTTTGTAATGGTAGGGACATAGAGTACCTTACTGAGTAAGTTGATGTTTCCATCAGGTGCTTTGGCATTTCCTATTTTCTCCACAAGGTGTCTTGTATCATCTCCTGTTTGCACCATGATTGTTCTTTGGATCTTCTAAATCTTATAGGAGTGCCACATTTCTTGCCACATGATTGGAGCAACCTGAATCTATGTAGAAAACATGCTCATCAGATTTACCTTGTGGCATGGCCATATCCATGATTAGCAATGAGTCCTCTTGATTTGAGTCTTTTGTGTAGTTATTGAAGTCTCTTCTTCCCCTATTGCCTCCTTGATAGTTTGAATGGTTGTAGTTGTTGTGGTAGTGATTGAAGTTGTTGTTCCTTCCTCTAGAGTAGCCATAACTTCCTCTATTGTAGCCTCTGCATCTTTGATTCTTGGAATTCCTAAATCAATTTTCAGTTGTATGATTAGTTAGTCCACAAATAGAGCATGAATTAGAGTCTTGGGATCTCCCCCTACCTTGCCTTCCTCCTCTTCCTCTACCTCTACCATGTCTTCCTCTACTTGCATAGTTAGCTTGATGTGTACCTGCTTCATCATCCACTTTCTTTCCTCTTCCTTTGTTTTCTTTGGACTTGCTTTTATCAATATACAAGGTAGAAGATTGATTACCTTTGGAGCTTTCTCCATTCTTGATAAGATTGGCCTCTTGAGTAAGTAGTTGTCCTATGAGTGTATTGAAATCTGGTACATGCATATCCATGTATAGACCCATAGTTGTGGTGAATGATTCCCACTTGTCATCTACCTTCAAGCCATTGATGACATGTCTTACAATTTGTTCTTCATCTATTACCTGACCAATGCTTCCCAAGTGATCTGCTATGTCCTTGAGCTTTGTGACAAAATCAATCACATTTTTTTTGGGAGCTTTCTTGAGGGTTGTGAAGTCTAGCCATAGTTGATGCTTCCTGGCCTTTGTACTTGAAGAGAAGAAGGCTTCAAGTGCATTCCACACTTCCTGAGATGTTTTACAACTTCTAATGTGAGGCAAAAAAAAATCTAAGATAGAGTTGAGGAGATAAGACCTTGCAAGTGCATCCTTGGAGCACCATGTGCTCAATCTTTCTTGCTCTTCTTGTGTAGGTTGACCTTTGTTCCTAAAACTTGGCATAACTTCATCTCCAGCTATATAACCATACAAATTCCTTCCTTGAAGATAAGTTTCCATCCGTAATGATCAGGCTCAGTAGTTACCTCTATCCAATTTGTCAATTGATGAAGGAAATCCATCTGCCATGTTGTCCAACCTTGCTCTGATACCACTGTGAAGAGATGAATTTGAACTTGGAGAAGATGAAGTGGTGTTGCAAAAACTTTGCACTACACCAGCCAAATGAACTCTAGAGATATGTAGTGGCCCTTTTAGCTTGCCAAAGGATGTATTAGACACCCTATGTACCTTGGAAGATCACTCTCAAAAGGATGAATTAAAATAGATAAGTTGAAGTAGATTCAAGACCAAAAAAGTTGTTATTTATGTTCATACACCTGTCCAGTGTTTTGAACAATTATCTGGCTAGAGCAGCAATTGACTTGATTCCTTTTGGGGAACTCTTATTAACTTAGTAATCTAATAATCAAGAGTTATCTCATAAAAAAATATGGACCACATAAAGATAAAAGTATTTAACAAGTTGTAGCATCACCCTGATTTTCATGCGCTGTAGCAGTACTCAGACCTGTGAGCAGAGAAATGGTAATATCTCGAGATTCCAAGATCCAATGCTTATGAAATTTTGTAGGCATATACTAGACAATATGCTAATTCTATAAATGTTTGAATCATGGAAAATGATGAAGTACACACTGAGAACCCGCTCTGAGAAAAACACTGATTTGATGGAGTGCTAACAGAGAAGTAGAGAATGAAGCGATATAGTCAATTTTAAATGAACATAGCTCAAGATTGAAAAAATCAATTGCAATGAAAATTTCTGAGTATATGCTAGACTTAAGGATCAAACTTTACCAACTTAAAGCATTGAAAATGATGCACCAAGCTCAGAGAAATCATCTCTGCAATCTGTCTGAGAAAACTGAGAGATATGTCAGTGAATAGTACACTTCACAAAAGCATGAAAATATGAACTCAAATGATCATGAAAATGAAAGTATACTGATTGTAAAATACAATGGACTTACTGATATATATGTGTGCCTTGAACCCACACTTTGATATGGCATAAATCTCAACTCATGGAGGTCTAAAAAACATGACTAAAGAGCCATTTATTTGTAGTGATGGTTGGAGCCAAATTTTGAATTTAAATCTTCCTACAATCACTCTCCAATCTTTTAGTGATTGATTCTCCTACTCACTAAATCACAATTTCGTGGCTTTTCTCCTTCCTACTCATCAAATGGACTCAACCACTTAGATTCCTTTACTTTTACATCAAGTAAGTACTCAAAAATTACAAGAGGGAGTTCACAAGTGAACTCTACAATGAGTTGACATTTCCTTTAAATTTCTAAGCCTTTTGATGACTCAAGCCATCAATTGGACTTGCCATGGAATTATTCCAACACCACATGCCGAATGACTATTGTTTGTAGCATTTGTGCACCTGCAACTCATCATGGTTATAATGTACATCAAGTTGGTATAAAAATTGCATTTTTGAATGGTGAGTTACACGAAGAAGGGTATGTTTTTCATCCTCATGGTTTCATGCATAAAGGACTTGAAAACAAAGTGTGAAGGTTGAAAAAGGCATTAGATGTCTTGAAGCAAGCACCACATGCTTGATATGAAAAGATGCATGCCTACTTGATTGCACATGGTTTTGAGAATAGTACAATTGAGAGCACCTTAGATGTTAAGTGTGAAAATGATGTGCTTCTGATCATTGTTGTCTATGTTGATAACATGCTGCTCACTGGTCCTAATGAGAAGCATATTGCTGATTTTAAGGTTGATTTGCATGCCTCTTTTGAGATGTCAAATTTGGGCATTTACATCATTATTTGGGCATTTATTTTATGCAAGTTGATGGCGGAATAGCTTTGTGGCAAACAAAATATATTGACATATTATTGCATCATTTTGACCCTCAAGACTACAAACCTATTGCCACTCCTATGGACACACGTTTAAGATTGAGTCTTCATGATGCTTGCGATGCATTTGATGTTGTTCTCTATCAGCAAGCCATTGGATGCTTGATTTACTTATGCATAACTCGGCCTCATCTTCGTTTTGTTGTCTCACAAATGACCAGGTTTATGCATTGCCCAAATGTTTCGGGCACATGTATTGATAGCTTTGTCTGTCAAATGTGCCATTATTCCTCACATGCGCTCCTACAAAACAACAAAGGATGCTTGTGATACACTTACTGCTTTATACTAGGCAATGAATGAGGCTCGTGTTGCTTACCTCTGAAAACAGTTGGAGAGTGAGCACATGAATGAAGGAGATTCCATGGATAGTTTTTTGACAAAGATAAAAAATTGGAAGGAGCAGTTGATTTTTGTTGATGAAGTCATGCATGACAGTTCACTTGTGCAAACCGTTCTGAATGGTCTTACAGATTCCTATCAAAGTTTTGCTTCTACTCTTCGATTGATGATGAAAGGAAATCCCAATGCCTCAACATTTAAGGAGTTAGTCTCTGTTCTATTGCAGGAAGATCAGTCTAGGCAGAATAGGTCCATTATGTGTGTTTTAGATCAAGATTTCTTAGCTTGTCAAAAGGGCAAAGGTAACTAGAACTTTTCTACTAGTAAGCAAAAATTTGCTAATTCTGCATAATCAAAGAAGGATGATAGAGACAAGAGGAAAACAAAAAAGCAAAATCTGTTTTGCAAATATTGTAAAGGAAATGATTATGTCATAAAGAGTTGTCCAAAATTGGCTGCAAAAGAGACAAAGAAGAAAAAGGCTAGAATGGTTGTTGTAGAGGCGTCTACACCTAAAATAGTCAGCTAATCTTGTGCAGAATGAAGAATGGGCATTACTACTGTTTGCAGTTATGACCCATCTTCTCATGAAGAGTGTATGTATGTAGTAGAATCAGATGTTTGGTACTTTGATAGTGGGGCAACCAAACATATTACCTCACAACATAGTTTCTTTGCTTCACTTGAGCCTTCCCCTAGGGATAGGGAATACAATCACATGCACCAACAGATCCTCTTATCCTATCATGGGAGTTGGTAAGATCATTCTGATTACTGTTGATGGTAGTTCTTTTACATTGTTAGATGCTTTATTTGTGGCACGAATCAAGAAAAATTTGTTATCAATTTCAGCATTAGCCAAGATCAGCTTGGTTGTGAAATTCATTGATGACATATGTATAGTTCTGATGTGTCAAATGGCCATATCATTATTGCTTTTGGCATTTTATGTCATGGGTTGTATAAGGCCATAGATTATGCAAAATATGTGAATGATTCAGGATGTGGAGTTCAGTATTCGCAAGCTATGTTAGATGCAAACCTTTGGCATGCATGCTTTGGTCATCTGAATTTCACTAGTTTGCTATGCCTACACAAATCTGAAATGATGTCCTCTCTGCCAAAATGCCTCCTGGTAAACATGTTTGTGAAAGCTATATTTTGGGCAAAATGCAGCATTCCTCCTTCCCAAAAGATGGTTTAGTAGGAGCTAAAACTCATAAATTACAGCTTGTTCATAGTGATGTTTGTGGTCCTATGCAAACACCTTCTTTTGGGAAAAATCTTTACTTCGAGACTTTCATTGATGATTTTTCTAGGCATGCGTGGCTATATCCATTGAAAGCAAAGTCCAAAGTGTTTATGTGCTTCAAACAGTGTCTGGTTTTGGCTAACAATTTGTCATCATGTGAAATGGGCACCCTCCATTCAAATTGAGGGGGGAATATATGTCTCTTGATTTTAATGCATTTCTGACTAAATATGGGATAATACATCAGTGTACAATGTCATTTACACCTCAACAAAATGGAGTTGCTAAAAGGATGAACATGTCACTCATGGAGATGGTGAAGTGTATGGTCAAGATTCAAGCTTTACCACATAGTTTCTCGCTTGAGGCTATTTAGTGTGCAACATATGTACTTAACAGGATTTGCACTAAAGCATTGCAATCTATCACTCCATATGAAGATTGACATGATTGCAAGCCATCTGTTGCTCACCTACATGTCTTTGGTTATCTAGCATATGCATTAATGCATGAACAACAATGCAAGAAATTAGATGATAAACATGTAGGAGAACATTGCAAACCTTTTCATGAAGGCTTTGCCTAGGGAGAAGTTTGAAGCTTTCTGCAAATCTTTGGGCTTACTTCCTTTTGTGGGTTGATTCCACATAGCTTGCCACTTCCTTATACATGAGTGCCAACTCCTTGTTCACTGCATCACTCCCGGGGGGGATTTGTTGATATATTTAGGTAGTGATGTGTGTGAACATACTAGGACCATTGGGGCACTTTTTCCCTCTTTAGGAGGGTTTTTTCCCCCAGCTTGTATATACGCCTATTGCCCTAACGGGTTACTTATCTTTGTACATTCTAGTGGTAATACATTCAGTATTGTGTGTTGTGCTCCAAGCTTCTCCTTCTTCCTTGTGCTCTTCATGTGTTTTCGCAGACATCTAACTCCAACATATGTATGACTGAAAATGAGTTAGTGGATGTATATGCTACATGCATCAAGGATTTGAAAGGGCAATTGGAAAACATTGAATATCCTCCTTTATTGTAACCTAGCCTCCTCTGTTGTAACCTCTTCCTCTTTGGTTTTTAGGATTCCTGAAACAATTCTTAGTAGTGTGGTTAATTAGGCCACATATGGCACATGGAAAGGAGCTTTGAGTTCTCCCCCTTCCTTGTCTTCCTCCTCTGCCTCTTCCTCTTGAGCCTCTACCTCTACCTACAAAATTTGCTTGAGAGGTGCTACCTTCATCATCAGACTTTTTACCTTTGCCTTTGCTATCTTTGTTCTTGTTCTTATCTGTGTAGAGAGCAGAGGATTACTAGATATTTAGTTTGCTATCTCACAAATGAGCAGGTTTATGCATTGCCCAGGTGTCAAGCATTCGAAGGATGTTAAGCGCATCTTTCGCTACTTGAGTGGTACCCGGCTACTTGGATTGTTTTATCCCAAGGGGGGATCACTACTGCCAATTTGACATGCTTTTTTTGACTATGATTGGGTTGGTTGCTCCTGACACTCGTGTGTCCACTAGTGGCTTTTGCTTCATGCTTGGTAGCTCATGTATATCTTGGTTGAGCAATAAGAAACCTATTGTGGACACTTCCAATTGTGAGGCTGAGTATAGGGCATCTTTCAGAGCGATTGTTGAGTGTGTGTGGCTAAGATGCCTTATGGCTGATTTGGGTGTTGGTCAATCTTCTACCATCATGATCTTCACTGATAGGCAAAGTGCATTGGCAATTGCGAGGAAGCCTGTGTTCCATGCTCGCACTAAGCACATTGAGGTGCACTATCATTATGTTAGGGAGAGTTTCTTTGTTGGAGAGATCAGTTTGGCAGATATGCCCACACAAGAGAACATTGTAGACCTTTTCACAAAGGCTCTGCCTAAGGAGAAGTTTGAAGCTTTTCGCAAAGCTTTGGGCTTACTTCCTTTTGTGGAGTGATTCCACATATCTTGGCACTTCCTTATACATGAGTGCTAGCTCCTTGTTCACCACATCAGTCCTAGGGAGGATTTGTTGATATATTTAGGTAGATATGTGTGTGAACACACTAGGACCTCCGGGGCACTTTTTTCCCTCTTTAGGAGGTTTTTTGCCTTGGCTTGTATATATGCCTATAACTCTAACGGGTCACGTACCTTTGTACATTCTAGTGGTAATACATTCAATATTGTGTGTTGTGCTCCAAGCTTCTTCTTCTTCATTGTGCTATTTGCATGCTTCCGAGACCTCAAACTCCAACAGATGTTTCATCATTGCCCTCTTTTGAGCAATGAAAATCTGATTATACACCTAGAGTAATCGAGGATCAAGTATTTGTCAATCTAGAATCCCAAGAGGCACCAAAGAATGCCAAATTTTTTGCTTCTCTTTCTCTCAAGTTTTAGTAGCAGTTAATTGCCTTGTTTGAAGATTCTATGGATATATTTTTTGGGAATATACTAATATGCAAGGTTTATATCCACATATTTATTGGCATAGAATCATTTTGAAGACTAATGTTGATCCTATTTTGCAATAAAGGTGCTACGCCAAGCATTTTAAGGTGATAGGATTTATCATCCCTATTGAGTATCCAAAATGGTTATCATGGTTGTGCCTATAAAGAACAAAAACCTTCTATTTTTGTTGATTATTGGAAGCTCAACATTGTAGCATTCTTGAAGCATTCGTGCTATCATTTTTGGAGTCACTATTGGATGATGTGGCTAGAAGAGAAATGTATTATTTCCTTGACGGATATAGTGGCTACAACCAAGTTAAAATGGAGTAAGATATTTCAAAGACAATCATTATTATGGATTAGGCCATCTTTGCCTGCACAATCATATGGTTAAAGTTGAGGAATGCTCCCAACACATTCCAATAGTGCATGCAAGACATTTTTTTCTCCTTACTTGACTAGTTTAATGAAAGTTTTCTTAGATTATTTTTTGGTTTCTAAAGCATAAAAGAGCACCTTTTTTTTTGAAACTCTATTTTTTGAAGTTCTAGGAATTCCATCTCTCTCCTTAATCCTACCAGGTCTCTATTTGGTATTCTTTGTGGTAAATTCTTAGTTCATATTACTTATTAGCAAGGAATAACAATGGATCCTAATAAGATAAAAGTTATATTAGAATTTTTTGCCCCTAAGAATAGTAAGGAAGTCATTTAGTTCTTGAGAGAAATTAATTAGCATGATAGCATCATATTTTGATTGCATAACAACCATCCAATTTTTCAGATTTTTGTGCTTCATCAAATGAAACATGCTCGTTCTCATCACAGAGACCAGAGGCAACCATAGCATAGCAATCTGATGCAAAAGAGGCACTATGAGAGCCTAAACGTATAATATGATAGAGGTGCATCTAATTTGCTATCACGCAAAGTTTGCACCAGCCATTTTGGCATAGTTTTTGCCTCCTCAATATCAGCTCTCTCATCAACAAGTGCATCATGTAAATCTCCATCTGAAATGGAATGATCTGCATCATCACATGAAACCTTTAAAAGCTGAGACATTGCCTCATTAGGACCAACATTGGACTGTCCACCTGTAAAAAGAGGCAGCAAATTCTGTTGTTGACCTTGGTCTTGGTTACTGTTTCCTCTTCCACTTCCAAAACCTCTACCTCTGCCTCTTCCTCTGCCAGAGTAGAATACCTGCTCAGAACTGGGCTTTCCTTGGGAGTTTGAATCCTCACCAAGATTCTTTTCTTCAATAATCAACATAGATACCAGATCAGCAAAATTCAGAATATTTTCCCTGGTGTGTATGGAAGTTTTGAACTACTTATATGCAGCTCCTAAACCACGAAGGCACACTTCCACCTTATCATCATCATCTACATTCACTCCAATAGATGCAAGTGACTTACATATGCTTTTTATTTTTAGAGTGTAGTCACTTACCGACATGCTCTTCTTTTCCAATGTATGCAGCTCGTTCTTGAGTTGCAATTTCCGTGCCTTTGTATTAGTCTCATACAAAGTGACCAAACTGTTCCAAGTCTCTTTTGGAGTCTCGACATCCTGTATGTGTCCAATCATGCTATCCTGTATGCTAACAGATAGCCAATACATTACCTTTCGTGCTCCTTGATTCCATTCCTCATATGCTCTTAACTGGTCTGTAGTTCGATTCCTTTCTGGTAACTGCGGATCATTTTCATTCTCTCCTTCGATGTACTTCTAGTAGCCTTTTCCCATCAGGAAATTCGTTATTCTGAATCTCCAAGCATGGAAGTTGTTCTTGTCTAGCTTATCGCTAATAAGCTGACTCATTCCATCTGCGTTTGCCATTTCTGCAACAATTCACAACACTGCAAAACACTACAAGCAGCACTTCTGCTTGAACATTGTCGCACTATGACGTGACAGTTTGATCTCAAAAAAACACAGTTTTTGTGTATCAACAGTACACGAAATCACTTGAAATTCTGGATATGGAATATATCAGTGTTGTCGAACACAAGGCAAGTTACAATTTCTGAAAATGACCTGGTTTTTTTGTGGGCCCCACCTTGCGGACTCGAAACGGAGGCCGAGATGGCTCCGAAACTTCGTGCCGATTTTCATAGCAAACGGAGGCCGTTTGTGAAATCACGTTTTCTCCACGCCTTGCCACGTAGTCTTCACTGTCACCTTCTCCACGAGCTCTCTATAGCCACGCTGGCTCTGATACCATGTCACGAAGAAGGAGATAAGGAAGAGAGCTCACACACATACTCTCACTCTCAAGGAGAAACACACACACAAATTGAGGCAAGGAAGAATGATCTTCTTCTTCTTCTTCTATTACATAAAAGGAATGTACAAGAATGAACTAAAAAAAAGAATACAATAAGTGCAATATATAAAGATCAGTACATAAGGAAAAACCTAATGTCCGCAAATGAGTGAGCTGGCAAGAAACAAATGTGCCATCACTCTCGGTAGATAAATCTAATAAAGCTCAATGAAGTATCCCTGACATATACTGGCGTGACCAGTATACATGTCAGAGAAACAAAAAACTGGTACGTGTCATCCTGGATCATCACATGTTGAGCTTGATATCTCAACACTTCATTCATGTGCTCACTCTCCAACTGTTTTCAGAGGTAATCAACACGAGCCTCATTCCTTGCCTGGTATAAAGTTGTAAGTGTATCCCAAGCATCCTTAGCTATTCTGCAAGAGTAAATGTGAAGAATAATGGCATGTTTGATAGACAAGGCTATCAATGCATGTGCATGAGCATCTCTGCCATCCCAAAAAATTTGCTTTGCAGTAGGTGCAGTAGAAACCATAATACGAATAGGAATCTGTAGAATATCACCATCTTTGACGGCATTTGCATCAGCTTCAGTACCTATATTTGCAGGTGTTTTTTCAACACCGTGCACAATATTCTACAGTCCTTTTGGGACCAATACATGATGCATCATATAAGCCCATAATGGGAAATTGGTACCATCCAACTTATCCTCACTACTTTCATCCACGGACACTGACTAAAATACCATATGCAGAAAATTGACTGTATCTCAAAAAGTTGAGCAAAACTACCCTATCGAGTTTTGATAAACCTATAGCAGACTTCGAGACGCTTATATCAATGAACCAAAACCTGTATATATATTTGGCACAAAAAGATGAAATAGCCTACACAAGCACCATGATAGTGCATTCGGAGGCCAAAACGAGCTCAGATCGTGTTTCGATACCATAAAGCGAAGCCGTTTTGATCACCTAATCACCCTGAGTATGCTCACCAAGTTTCATGCAATTCTGAGGCTGTGATCGGAGGGGTGTCGATGATGCCCTAGATGAAGCGGCAACTTGCTCTGATACCAATTGTTGGAGTTTGAGGACTACGGAAGCACATGAACAACACAAGGAAGAAGAAGGAGCTTGGAGCACAACATATAATATTGAATGTATTACCACTAGAATGTACAAAGATAAGTATCTTGTTAGGGCAATAGGCATATATACAAGCCAGGGAAAAAAACCTCCTAAAGAGGGAAAAAAGTGCCCAATGTTCCTAGTGTGTTCACACACATTACTAGCTAAATATATCAACACTCCTCCACCACCATCTCCACCATTGTTCCCATGACATCCAATCCTTCTCTTGGCTAATCTTTTTCAACCTCATATTGACTATTACATTGTCAAATCCTCTTCTTCCCATACAACCTCTCATCACTCCTCCATTCCCCAAGTGAATCAGCAATTTTTTTATTTGAATTTACGTATTTAGAATCTAACTATGTGGGCTCTAAAGCATGACAGAGAATAAAACTAGTTTATGGTCTACCACGAGTTTGTAGTTCCATGATTAGTTGGTTGTTACATAATGTGAAACATTCATGACAAAAATGGAGCAGCTGTCTAAGCTACATGGAAAAAATGTGACACTCAAAATACAAGTACAAAGTTTTTCCTTCCAAGAAGGCTACTACATAGACCAATCTAATTTTCAACCTCTAGATTCTATGGTGAAATCAATTTTTAAACTTAGTGGCAATGATGCATTCAATGATGGAAAAAATAGGCCTCAACTAACTTTCCACAATAGTACTCAATCATAACAAACCCCAACTTCTAAAGTTCAATCAATGTTATTGTGGGTTCAAGTCCTCGATGTGTGCCAAGTGTTAGCTGTCAAAGTGGATTTCTTTTGTAATTACAGAAAATAGATCTCTTGTAAATAGAGTTTTTTGAATGCTAGAGGAAAAAATTAAGTTTCTAATGAACAATGGTATTTAGCCAAGTAGGCCCAACTTGCAATTGCATAGAATAGAACATGTTGATAACAAATTATAAAATCGTCCTTCGTCAAATCTAGGTTGAGAAATGTAATAAAGCAACAAATGGCAAGGATCAAAATTATAATAAACTATAATTGGAATGGAAGTGTCTTTTGGTGATGTGTTGTGTTGAGTGTTGATTATTGTTCTCTATGAGTGTGTGATGTTTGAAAGTGAGTTATGTATACTATTCTAGAGATAGTAAGTAGTGGTAGTGTTGTTGTGTCCTAAGTATTGTAAGTAGGAACATAAAAAGTTGTTATTGTACCTATTTTCTTAACCTATTCATTCACTCTTGGTACCCCGAGGTTGAAACATTATTCACTAAAATGGATCATTAAAATCTATTTAGGATCTTTATTTCCCTACTTTTTGGTGGCATACTCTCTCGTTTAGCAAAGATGGTTCTATATCCCGGAGAGCATCATTGATTTTTAAACTGATTTTGAATGGTGGAGGGCTTGTGTCAAATGCCCAAAAGATTTTCAAAAGATGGAAAGGAGTCTTAATGTCAAGTGAGGCCTTTTCAAGATGGCAAATCAATGAAATTACAAACTTCAATTAAACTAGTTTATAAAGAATGACCTGAGATGGCCTACAATCTACAAAACTTTGCAGATTGCCGATTAAGATTTGACATGATCTACCTTTTTGTATTCAACCTAAGACCATTATGCATGTGTTTTTCACAATGTCCCAACGCCCAAAATTTTTAGTGTCACTTTCACAAGTTTTCTTGTCAGTTCCACCAGAAACCCTTTAATGTTGAGATATCAAGCTCAACATGTGATGATCCAGGATGACACATATCACTTTTTCATTTTTCAGACATGTATAGTGGTCACGTCAGTATATCTCAGGGACACTTCATTGAGCTTTATTAGATTTATCTATCGAGAGTGATGGCACATTTGTTTCTTGCCAGCTCACTCATTCATGGACATTAAGTTTTTCCTTATGTACTGCTCTTTATATATTGCACTTGTATTCTTGTTTTAGGTCATTCTTGTACATTCCTTTTTATGTAATAGAAGAAGAAGAAGAAGATCATTCTTCCTTGCCTCAATCTGAGTGTGTGCTTCTCTTTGATTGTGAGAGTGTGTGTGTGAGCTCTCTTCCTTATCTCCTTCCTCGTGACATGGTATCAGAGCCAGTGTCGCTGTAGAGAGCTCGTGGAGAAAGCGACAGTGAAGACTATGCGGCAAGGCATGGAGAAAACGCGACTCACAAAGGACCTCCATTTGCTACAAAAATCTGCATGAAGGTAGAAGACCTCAAAATATTTTCATGAGTTAGCCCTTTAGGGTCACTCGTTTTTGTCAGATCGAAGTTTCGGAGCCATCTCGACCTCAATTTTGAGCCCTCAAGGTGGGGCCCACAGAAAAACTAGGTCAGTTTTAGAAACTATAACTTGTGCTATGTTCGACAACACTCATATATTCCAGATCCAAAATTTCAAGCGATTTCGTGTACTGTTGATACACGAAAATTGTGTTTTTCTAAGATCGAACTGTCACATCATAGTGCAATAGTGTTCACGTAGAAGTGCTCCTTGTAGTGTTTTGCAATGTTGTGAATTGCTGTAGAAATGGCAAATACAGATGGAATGAGTCAGCTTATGAGCGATAAGCTGGACAAGAACAACTTCCATGCTTGAAGATTTAGAATGACGAATTTCCTGATGGGAAATGGCTATTGGAAGTACATCAAAGGAGAGAACAAAAATGCTCCATAGTTACCAGAGGGGAATTCGATTGCAGAACAGTTAAGAGCATATGAGGAATGGAATCAAGGAGCACGAAAGGTAATGTATTGCCTATCTGTTAGCATACAGGATAGCATGATTGGGCACATACAGGATGCCAAGACTCCGAAAGAGGCTTGGAGCAGTTTGGTCACTTTGTATGAGACTAATACAAAGACACGGAAATTGCAACTCAAGAACAAGCTGCATACATTGGAAAAGAAGAGCATGTTGGTAAGTCACTACACTCTAAAAATCAAAAGCATATGTGAGTCACTTGCATCTATTGGCGTGAATGCAGATGATGATGATAAGGTGGAAGTGTGCCTTCGTGGTTTAGGAGCTGCATATAAGTAGTTCAGAACGTCTATACAGACCAGATCAAATATTCTAAATTTTGCTGATTTGGTATCCATGCTGATTATTGAAGAAAAGAATCTTGGTGAAGATTCAAGCTCTCAAGGAAAGCCCAGTTATGAGTAGGTATTCTACTCTGGCAGAGGAAGAGGCAAAGTTAGAGGTTTCGAAAGTGGAAGAGGAAATAGTAACCAAGGCCAAGGTCAACAACAGAATCATGCAGGAGGAAGAGGACAATTTCGAGGCAGGGGGAGCCAAAGAGGTCGCATAAATTTCCCAAGAAATGATTCAGGTAATGATAGTAAAGGATGCTGGAATTGTGGTAAACGTGGATACTTTGAACATGATTGCAGGTTGAACAATCAAAATAACAGAAGGCAACAAAACAACTATGCATCCACAAGTGCAGATGATTCTGAGAAGCTATTCATGGTTCATCATCACATGATGAATACAATGTCTTCTGGTGTTTCAAAATCGAATGATAATGTCTGGTATGTTGATTCAGGTTCTTCAAGTCACATGAACAGTCATGCAGAATGGTTTAGTACTTTGCAGAAATTGCCAGTCCCTAGATATGTTGAAATAGGTGATAACACATCACTCCCTATAGAGCATACAAGAAACATAGCATTGTCTATGGAGGATGGGAAGGTAAAACACCTTGCTGATATGCTGCATGTTCCAAATATAACAAAGAATCTAGTTTCTGTTGGAGAAATGGTTGACCAGGGATTACAAGTCATGTTCAATGCTGATGGGTTATATGTAGAAGAATACAAACGGGATGGAAGATTGATTGCCAAAGGAAACAAAGTGGGTAGGATGTTCACCTTAAATGTGAAAGTTCCTGAAATGAATGCAACCATGTTTGCAAAAGGTGCAAAAGTTATTGTTGATATAGAGATCTGGCACAAACAAATTGGACATGCAAATCTGCAAAGGCTGAAATTGATGCAATCAAAGGAGATCATTCATGGACTACCAAATTTCAAGGTTTCAGAGATGCAAAAGGTATGTGCAGCATGTCAATTAGGTAAATAGTCAAGATCATCGTTTCCGCATGACAAGCATGTTAGTGAGAATGTGCTAGAAATAGTACATACAGATGTTTGGGATCCTGCAAAGACCACATCTATGGGCGGTTACAGGTTTTATGTTACTTTCATTGATGACCATACACGGAAAGTGTGGGTCTATTTCATGAAAGAGAAGAGTGAGGTATTCACTCACTTTCAGAATTTCAAAACTATGGTGGAAAAGCAGATAGGGAAGTATATTCAAACATTAAGATCTGATGGAGGAGGTGAATACATGTCAAATGAGTTCAACAATTTTTTAAGAAGTCATGGAATTTGACGTCAGTTTTCATGCAGGTACACAACACAAGAGAATGGTTTTGCTGAACGAAAAATAGACATATTGCAAAAATAGCAAGAGCCATGATGGCTGAGAAGGATATGCCTCATTGTTATTGGGAAGACGCTGTTCATATTGCTATATACTTTATGAACAGAACTCCGACTACTATTGTACATCAAGTTACACCTGAAGAAAAGTTTACAGGGAAAAAGCCAAACTTATCACATCTGAAAGTTTTTGGCTGGCATATGTACATGTTCCAGATGAATTGAGGATGAAGCTTGATCCAAAAACAGAAAAATGTGTCTTCATTGCATACTCCCTTGAGAAAAAGGGATATAAATGTTATAACCCACTCACACGACAGATGAAGGTGAGCAGAGATGTGGTATTTGATGAAATGTCAAGCTTCTATGCAGATGCCAAAGAAGGACCGAGTCTTGAACCAAATGACAAAGAAAATGCTGAAAAATCAAGTGCAAAATCTCAGGGTTTGAGTGGACCGGATGCATCACCAAGCAATAGTTCCAACTCAAATCCATGGATTGGAAGATTACATGGAAATTTCAGTCCAGCAAATTCATCAAATACATCCAAGAAAGGTAAAGAAAAGCTTTCTGCGCGTCATAAAACATATGTAGGTTTTGAAGACGTTGATGGAGATTCAAGCGGTTCAGAAAAGAGTCTTGATGAGGAACTTGGGTTGCCCTCTGTGAAGACTCCAAGAGTAAGAAAGGCATATGCAGATGATACAAGGAGAAGTGGCCCAGGACCAAGAAGATTTGGGAGGATGTGGAATTCAGTGCAACAATTGACATATGATAGTTACATGGCTCATCATTGTGCCTACATGACAAAGGTAATACAAGATGCTGAACCTTCTTGCTTTGAAGATGCAATTGGAAATGCAAATTGGGAAAAATCTATGGATGAGGAGATGGCTGCACTTTATGGGAATGATACATGGAAGCTGGTTCCATTGCCGCAACGAAAGAAACCCATAGACTGCAAATGGGTTTTGTTATCGGCCACTGGATTGGAAGTTGTATAACTAAATCTTTTTTTCGCACGCGCGAAAGATTGTTACGCAGACACCTTGTAATCTTTATATAAAGCAATGGAAAAGAGACGCAGGGGACGTTCGTTGGATTCACCAGACTGTCTGTCTGGGTGATTGAGTGAACGTTACTGTGTTGTTTGTTGAGCAATCCTGAGTATATTGTTCTTGTTCTGTTTTGTTATCTGTCAATACCTGTCTGTCGGGAGTTTCCTTGACATCAAGTAGATCCCCGGACTGTTGTCTGAGTGAGTCGTTTGCGAGTCTCTATTGCGATTGTTGTGTTAATTACTTGTAACGTGGTGTTACTTTTTCTTGGAATATTCTGCCAGTTGCTTGGTGCAGTCTGTGTAGCTGTGGTAGTGTTTCTGGTAATCGGATCTGTATTGTGTTGTCTGCAGTGTTGAGGTCTATCTTCATACGACAAAGATTAAAATTACAGTAAGGGTTTTCCTAAGTTACGTATTGAATCTTCAACACTGTGTGTCTGGAATTGTTGAGTCCTTCTGTGTCTTCGATTTGTTCGATTCTGAGCGCTATTCGGTGAAGGTTGAACTACTGTTATTGTTCCGAATGTTATAGTAGTGTGTATTCGAAAAAAGGGTTTTGAGGTAATTCGGTATTACGATACTGATAGGCTGGTACAATGTGTCCGGTAGACTCTGATAGAGTTAAAATGACGAACCGTAAAGATTGAGAATGAGATACCAATTCTTGATGACATCTTGAGTGTTGGTATATTGTGTGTTGTGACGTAATTTTGGGAAACAAGCATAGGGCCTCTGTCTTTACAGACCCCTTCCACTCCTAAGAACCCAATTAGGTGGTTAAACGCGTTTCTGACGGTTAGTCTCGCATTTTAAGCGTTTAACACTGGCGCCACCTGTGGGAAGGTGGCAACAGATCAGATTATTGCAAATTGATTGTGGTAACGCAACTATAGATTGTAAATCGATAATAATAGTACGTGAGTAGTACAAAAGATGATAGATGCCAGTTACTCGATACGGTGAAACGTATCCGAAGAACCAACAGCCCTGGGTACCTAATTTGCTAAGAACGCCTCCAGGAGGTAGAAGCGCAAAAAGGTCTTACCCAGTTGTCAAGAAAGTGAAGAACGTCAGTAGTGATTCCGTTCATATCCCGGTGGAATGTGCTACATCTCTGGCAGATTCCGGTGCGATTTCGGCACAGCCTGTCGAAGATATAGTAACTCCAGAATCTACCAAGACGTAGCATGAAGTTAGTTTAACACCATTAGGTAAATATTCGAATTTGTTTATGAAAAGAAACGTCTTGGCCAAAGAAACCAGTGAAGGAGACGGAGCACTTTGTTTTGGTGAAAAATCGACACCTTCCGGTGTTATTTCAGTACAAGTTGCTGAGAATTCACAGTGTTCCGGTGACGGTTTACCATTTCTTGGTGAATCTTCAGTCCAGTCACCGCTATTTGGAGTAAGCTTTCCTACATTTGATATCAAGAAGGAAGGTAGCGTGTTCGAAGCTGAGATCCGAAATATACTGAACAATATTATCGAGCCGGAGAGTGCACAGGTTGAAGATACAAATTCCGACGGTTCAGATATTCAGCCTTGGGATACAGCAGATTGTCCCAATACCATCGTCAGCACGATGAGTGGGCAACAACAACAACAACAAAAACAACAATAACAACAACAACAACAACAACAACAACAACAACAACAACAACAATAGCAGCAACAATTATTTCCACCCCGGCCGACTCCCACAGGAGTAACATACACTAAATTTGGTGGATTTCCAGGAGATGACCGAGATGCTCATGTACGCACATTTGAGATAAGTTACACAGTGCTCAACCATCCACCCGATCCGGCGTATAAGGCTATTGTCTTCCAGTCTACATTGGTTAATGAAGCAGCTAGATGGCTTATAGAATATGATATTAACCATTTCGGCACCTATGAAGCAGTAAGGGATGCATTTTTGCAAAGATTCAGGCTAAAGAAGAATCCAACCAAAATTTTCGACTACCTACAAAATAATAGACAAAAGATAAATCAAACAATGCAGGAGTATGCCACTCTATTCAGAACCCATTTGAGGCAATTACCACCAGCACATGCCAACCTACCGGATGACGTTATCACTCAATGGTTTATCAATGGATTGACTCCGCAACTTAAACATATTATGATCATACGCTGTGTAGGAGCTATGACGCTAGATGCAGTGATTGCAATGGCTTTGCAGCTGGAAAACAAGGTTGGAGGATTTGAAGAAGACTTGGAATGGTTAAAGGCAAATAAAAATGTTGCAAAAGATCCGACCAGACAGATGTTCTACACCACATGCAAGAATTCAGGGCACACTAGTGCCACTTGTGCACTTAATCAGTTGTTTTGCGCTATCTGCAACACGACCAGACATACCACCAAAAACTGTGCATACAACGCCAAACTGCAAGGAACCGCAACAGTGAATGCAATTATACAGGAACCAGGACAGCCAGCCAATCACTATGTACCTCTGCAAATGAGAAACAACCAGCAACAAGGTTATCGAAATTACAGAGGACAGAGAAATAATAACTACAATGCAAACCGCTGGCAGGCCAGACCAGCACAGGAAAATCCCAATTTGCCACCACCGCGCTGTCATTTTTGTGGTGAATTTGGTCACATTAGAAGATTTTATAAGGATGCAGTTGAGTATGACTAGAGGAAGAAAGAACGTCACAACCCAATGACTAATATGGTACAAATCACACCAGTAGAAACGCAAGCTGCAGTAATTCAGACCCGATCCGGTAAGCAACTGCAACCAGCAGCAGAAGTATTTGAACCAGGCATACGTGAACAACAAAGGATGTATGATAAGGCCAGTCAATGGACCACCGCCGAACCTCCAGTGTTTCCAGATCCTATTCCGGTGACCCAGGCTCCGCTAACCAAGGAAGGAACACAAAAACAAGATTCTAATTCAGTAGCAAGCACATCATCTTCAGAAGATACAACATCTTCAGCAAATACATCATCTTCAGTCGGTGCATCATCTTCAGAATCTGTGGAAAACACAATTCAATCACATAAGGCCTGGGAAATTTTATCTAAAGCATCCATTACTCTTCCTCTTGGCCAATTACTTGCACTAGTACCAGGAGTTCGGCAGCAATTCCAACAACAGTTCAGTCCTGTACCTTCTTGCATTCCAGCCACATCGACAGTGCAACCGGAACCTGATTCTACGGTCGATCATTCGGTTCCTTTAATTACGGTATGGTATAAAAATCATAAAATTACACAGGTACTAATTGATGGAGGATTTGGAGTCAACATTGCTACTGCTGCACTGTGTAAGAAGTTAGGATGAACTGAAATCAAACTAGTTCAGTTCTTTGTCAGAATGGCTGACCAGCCAAGAGTCCATCTAGTAGGACTTGTCCGGAATGTACCAATAACTTTGTAGGGTACCACATTTAAGATGACTTTTGTCGTCCTAGAATTACTGGAATCCACCCTTGATTATAATCTTCTTTTTGGCCGTCCTTGGCTGAAGCAAGCTAAGGTTATACAAGATTGGTCTGCATAGGAACTCACTTTCAAAGATAATAATCGTAAATATGTTGTAAAATTAGATGCTATACAGCCTTGCAAATTGCATGCTAGACCGTATTTTGCAGAACCAGTTCATATGTTAGATGGTTTGTCAGATGATGAAGAAGAAGAGTTTTTAAAGAATAATACTGATTTGATCTCCCTAGGAACTGTTGATCTACAATCTGTTGTAGATAATTGGAATCCCGCAGTTTGTACGGTGATGCCGGTAAGAGAAGAAGATAAGAAGGAAGATACTGCTGCTATAGATGACGCTCAACTGCAACAACTTTTTAAGACAACTGACGATACAGAGAAGCCCCGACAATTTTATGTTCCAGAGGATCAGTTGATCACTTATAATTTAGGAGATGAAGACCATCCACGTCCTGTCAAGATAAAAGAAAACTTACCGGAAACATTTCAAGCAGACCTAATCCAGCTACTCCGAGAGTTCTCCGACGTCTTTGCATGGGATTACAAAGATATGAAGGGTTTGGACCCGCGCATTTATCAACACAGGGTCATGTTGAAGCCGGAAGCAAAACCAATCAAACAACCAAGCTACCGGATGAATCCGAACTATGCATCACAGGTAAAGGCAGAACTTGATAGGCTACTCAAAGTCGGATTCATTGTACCATTAGAGCATGCTGAATGGATCTCACCAATTGTTATTGTGCCTAAAAAGAATAAGCAGCTACAAATATGTGTAGATTACCGGAAACTAAACGAAGCTACGGTGCCTGATCCATTTCTGCTACCTTTTCTTGACACAATGCTTGATAGAGTAGCAGGACATGAAATGTATTCATTTCTAGATGGATACAGTGGGTATAATCAAGTTAGAATGGCTGAACAGGATATACCAAAGACCGCTTTCATTACCAATTGGGGTGTTTTTGCTTGTACCATAATGTGGTTTGGATTAAGAAATGCCCCAAGTACTTTTCAGAGGTGTATGCAGGAAATATTCTCCCCTTACCTTACCTCATTTATGCAAGTTTATCTTGATGATTTTTCGATTTTCGGTAAGATGATAGCACACTTGTTTCATTTACGGCGCTGCTTTGAAAAGTGCAGAAAATACAGACTCTGTTTGAACCTAAACAAATCTGTGTTTGCGGTTTCATGTGGAAAGCTACTTGGCCACATTTTATCTGCACAGGGTATACAGGTGGATCCAGATAAAATTACAGCTGTGTTAGAAGCACCTGTGCCCACTACACCTAAGGAAGTAATGCACTTCATGGGCCAAGTAAGATGGCATGGACGAGACTTACGGTGGCTTGCTCATTTGGCAATACCACTGAACCGATTGATAACCAAGACTCCTCGACAATTTGAGTGGACTCAGGAATGTCAAATTGCTTTTGATCGTCTAAAGGGATTACTAACACAGGTTCCAATCTTACAGCCTCCTGACTGGGATCGCCCATTTCATGTATTTGTTGATGCTTCAGATATAGCAATTGGGAGTGTTCTAATGCAACAAATGAATAAGTGGTTCAGACCAGTATACTATGCAAGTCGAAGACTTGCCCCTGCGGAAAAGAATTACTCTGTAACTGAAAGGGAATGTCTGGGTTTAGTATACTCTGTCAAGAAATTTAGGCATTATTTACTTGGCCGCAAATTTACTTTTCATGTAGATCATGCTACACTTGTCTATCTGGTTCGGCAACAGTACTTAGGTGGCCGATTAGCGCGATGGGTTCTGATTTTACAAGAATTTGATTACGAAGTTATTCATCGCCCTGACAGTTCACATGCCTTAGCAGATTTCCTTTCTCGCTTAGATTCCGGTGAAGCTCCGGTCGGTGTAGATGACACAACACCGACAATTTATGTTTTTGAACTGACTAATGATGAAATTGCACCTATGCCAGCTACATACTATGATCAGATATTGACCTTTCTTACTGATGGATGCCTCCCTTCTCAGACTTCTACTGCAATACGCAGGAAAATTGCAGTTTTCAGCCGCCGATTTCGGTTGATTGCTGGGGAATTATACTATATGGATCACACTGGAGTTTTACTTTGTTGTATTCCACCGCATGAAGTTAACTGAGTCATTACTTTGGCTCACTCAATTCCTTCCGGTGGCCATTTTGCAACAGATTTAACGCACCGAAAAATTCTGCAAAGCGGACTTTGGTGGCCTACTATATACAAGGATGTATCAAAGTTTGTCAAACAATGTGATAGTTGTCAGAGATCTGGACAGCCCCTGCAACGTCATCTTTTCCCTCTACAACCTATCTTGCCATTAGAGCCTTTTTAGAAGTGGGGTCTAGACTTTATCGGACCTATTACACCGCCAGCAATACTCAACAATAATCGTTATATTCTAACCTGTACAGACTATGCAACCAGATGGGCAGAAGCATGGACTTTAAAATCTGCCACAGTTGTTTCGGTGGCAAAGTGCCTAATGAAAGATGTCTTTCCGCGTCTTGGATTACCTTTAGAGCTTGTTACAGATCAAGGCACTCATTTTGTCAACAATTTAATGAAAGTACTTACACATTCTTTCCAGATCACGCATAAATTCAGTTCACCATATTATCCTCGTGCAAATGGTTTGGCTGAGAGTACGAACAAGACCCTGTTGAATATGCTTCGAAAACTCATTCTGGAAGCACCGAAAAGATGGGACCAACTGTCACCTGCAGTCCTGTGGGCATACCGAACTACCTATAAGGTAGCAACAGGTCTAACACCCTTCAAAATAGCTTATGGATTGGAAGCCATAGCACCCATGGAAATTATTATGCCAAGCTTACGTGTGGCTCTCACTAAGAAATTAATACCAGAAGATTCTTTATCATTTCGGCTAGATACACTCAGAGAACTAGATGAGCACCGATGGCAAAGTTTTCTAACTATGCAGAAAGTACAACTAAGACAAGCTCGAACACATGATCGCTATCTAAAGACCCCAGTTTTTACGGTGGGACAACTTGTACTATTTTACAATGCAAAGTCGAATCGCTCTGCTGGCAAATTCAAGTTACGATGGTTTGATCCCTACCGGATTTCTGAAAAGATAGGCCCAGGCACTTTTCGGTTGATTACTTTGACCGGAATTCCTCTTCCAAAGGTGATAAATGGATCAAAGCTGCGGCCATATCAACAAGCATCCGATCCACACTGAACGTCCCGTGGATTGGCCGCGCATTTTTGCGTTTCCTTTTATTTCCTTTTATTTTCTTTTAATTTTGCGTGCTTAATAAAATAATATAAGTCTGTAAATATCCGTGTTTTGATACCTAATTATGCCAACAGCCGCCCAGCCCTTTCTAGCTACTAATACATGCACACCGAAGTTAAGAAGTTATCATCTCAACGTCGCACGATGATTAGTGATTTTTAATTGCTCTCCACTGCAGCGCATCTACTTAACCTTCTCCGTTTCGCCGAAAACCGCTATTGTGCTTGCGTGATTTGTGTGACTGTGTATACCCTGTGTGTTTTGTGCTTGCTGTCATCATTTGCGCCATGGAAGCTCTGGAAAACTATGTCGCTTTCCATGACGGACTCCCTACCAAGGTAGGAGAGTTTCTGCGCATACGTGGGTTGGCCAATTTCGCTGAACTGCCATGGCATTCAGTGGAATCCCACCCGTTTTTTGCTCAGATCATCGCCGCTATCGCCAAAACACCTCCCAACGAGCAAAGTTGGGCTATCACTTCCCTACCCTCCCAAACCATAATCACCTTCCAAACTTTCGCTGAGTCGTTTCGACTCCCTTCGCAAGGTCGAGAGAATGGCCCGAATCTGCCATTAGCCACCATGAATTAGTTATTCCCTAGGTATTCATCCAACAAATACGCGATCCTATGTCGACCGGAACCTGAGAGATCCGCCCTTCAGTTCTTAGTAGCTATCCTGAACCTACAGAAACATACTTATGGAATATCTCGTCCATTCTACTCCACCATTGATTTAGTTGCTAGAGAGCCAGTAAATTTTGCATCCTACTTCTTCCACCGCATTCACAAGGAATGCATTTCAATAATTAAACAGGTAAACAAAGGAGGGATGTCAAGGTCCAGATTGCCGCACATTATTTCTTTCCTTTTTCCGGCCATTCTTGCAGCACAACCACCACCCAGAGGCCCGATCCTGCGCCATGAAGATTCTGTGCAATTATTGGAGGACGATGAAGAAGAGGAAGAGGAACTCAATCAACTCTTTCGCCGGAAAAGAATTAGAATCATTTCCTCTGAAAGTGAAGCCCAGGGGTCAGCCGAAAATAACAAAGAAGATGACAAAAAAGAAGAGAAGCAGGACGAAGAAACTTTCCATGACACCGCAACATCTATGCAGCACGAATCATCTGCACAGTCTTTAGAAGGACAACAAGAACAGGAAGATCACGCTGAATCCGAAACAAGCTCGTCACAAAAGACATCGCAGCAACAATCAGAGCAAGAAAACCAAAGAAATGAAGACCAGATCGTTAAAGAAGTTTTCAACGAACTTCTGAAAGCAGTTGAGTCCACAACTGCCGACAATGCTGAAACACAACAAACAACAGAAAAGGTAACAGAACCTCACTTTGTTCTCCCCACTCCACCCATCCTGACCGAAGAACACACTGCCTCGTCTTCCTCATCCCCAAGCTATTCTCCACCGAATTCACAACAGCTTCTAACAGAATCCTCTTCTCAACATTGTCCTATTCTTTCGCTTCCAACACTCCCGGTATTTTCAGAGCTTGCAAATATGGGACAAATGCTGATCAATCTATCGCAACAATTACCAATACAATTGAAAGAGGCAACCAATACTATCAAAAATGATTTCCAACATAAGGTAGATATGCTAGAAGCAAACATCACTCCACTACAGGAAGAGATTGATGCAGTCAAATCAGAAAACCATATTCTATATGAACAGATTAGAGAATTACAGGCCAGAATTGCAGAACAAGAAGTGATTACCAGTCAGAGAGATGCAACGCTGGCGGAGCTCAAAGAAAAAGATAAGTTAATAGATGTTGCAAATGCCAAAATAATTCAGCTGAAGCAAGACCTACAAGATAAAGAAGATGCCAGAATCGCATTAGGAAATCTGCTCGAAGAAACCAGAGTTCAACTAGACGAAGTGGTACAAAAAGGCCAAGAACAACACGATCTGGCTATGAAAACAACTGAAGAACTCCAGAAATGCAAAATAGATTTTGTAGATGTAAACAACATTCTAAAACGAAAATTGACTGAGGAAGCTCAACGACTAAAGGTAATAGCAGATCTTTGCAGAGAAAGAGATGCTTACTCAAGAACAATTCAATTCCAAAATCAGTAGATTGACAGATAAGATAACCAGCTCGATAATCAAAAGGAAAGAATAATCAAGATGGAAAAACAGGTGCAAGAAATGCAAGTTTCCAGAGATGCGGCCTTATCGAACGATTTCTACCTACAAGAGGCTTTTTTGCAAACGCAAGCAGAAATTTTGCTGACCAAAGCTATTGCATTAAGTTCTGTAAGAGTAGATGCACAATTAGTAGAACCGGATACTCTCAAACAGATGTTAGAAGCTTTCTAAAAGAAAATCGCCCGAACCTTCAGATTAGCCAGAAACATGTATTTAGACGACATTATAGAAGAACAGTAATTTTGTAAAACCTGCAGGTTCGAGTCCATCGTGCGTGCCTGAGTGTTATCGACCGTCGGATTGGAAGTCGTATAACTAAATCTTTTTTTTTGCACGCGTGAAAGGTTGTTACGCAGACACCTTGTAATCTTTATATAAAGCAATGGAAAAGAGACGCAGGGGACGTTCGTTGGATTCACCAGACTGTCTGTTTGGGTGATTGAGTGAACGCTACTGTGTTGTTTGTTGAGCAATCCTGAGTATCTTGTTCTTGTTCTGTTTTGTTATCTGTCGATACCTGTCTGTTGGGAGTTTCCTTGACATCAAGTAGATCACCGAACTGTTGTCTGAGTGAGTCGTTTGCGAGTCTCTATTGCAATTGTTGTGTTAATTACTCGTAACGTGGTGTTACTCTTTCTTGGAATATTTTGCCAGTTGCTTGGTGCAGTCTGTGTAGCTGTGGTAGTGTTTCTGGTAATCAGATCTGTATTGTGTTGTCTGCAGTGTTGAGGTCTATCTTCATACGGCAAAGATTAAAATTACAGTAAGGGTTTTCTTCAGCACTGTGTGTCTGGAACTGTTGAGTCCTTCTGTGTCTTCGGTTTGTTCGATTCTGAGCGCTATTTGGTGAAGGTTGAACTACTGTTATTGTTCCGAATGTTATAGTAGTGTGTATTCGGAAAAAGGGTTTTGAGGTAATTCGGTATTACGATACTGATAGGCTGGTACAATGTGTCTGGTAGACTCTGATAGAGTTAAAATGACGAACCGTAAAGAATGAGAATGAGATACCAATTCTTGATGACATCTTGAGTGTTGGTATATTGTGTGTTGTGATGTAATTTTGGGAAACAAGCATAGGGCCTCTGTCTTTACAGACCCCTTTCACTCCCAAGAACCCAATTAGGTGGTTAAACACGTTTCTGACTGTTAGTCTCGCGTTTTAAGCGTTTAACAGTTTACAAGGTAAAGCATAATGCTGATGGTAGCATAAGCAGGTATAAAGCACGATTGGTAGCTAAAGGATATGCATAGACATATGGCATTGATTATGAGGAAACTTTCAGCCTTGTAGCTAAAATGTCTACTGTCAGAACACTTGTTGCACTAGCTACAACAAAATGATGGACTTTGCATCAGATGGATGTGAAGAATGCTTTCCTACATGGTGAGTTACAGGAAGAAGTATATATGGACCAGCCACAAGGATATGAAGGTTCAAAGCATCCAAAATATGTTTGCAGGTTGCAAAAGGCTTTGTATGGGCTGAAGCAAGCTCCACGTGCATGGCATGCAAGGATGGTTGATTACTTAACCAACATTGGGTTTTCTATGTGTGATGCAGATGATTCACTATATGCAAGGAAGGCTGATGATGGCATCACAATTGTGGCTATTTATGTTCTGACTTGATTGTAGGTGTTGATAATGAAGATAGCATCAAAGAGGTAAAGCAACTTCTTATGTAGGAATTTGACATGAAAGATCTTGGTGTGTTGTAACTTGTGCTATTTCTTGGGCATTGAGTTTATACATACAGAAACAGGTATATGGATGTCATAAAGGCAATATGCCTTGAATATGCTACAAAGGTATGGTATGGCTGATTGTAATCCAATTTCTATGCCATTAGATCAGAATTTGAAGTTGGATACCACATGAGGTGAAGCATTGGAAAATGCTACTATGTACATGAAAATTGTGGGAAGTTTTATATATCTCACAATTTCAAGGCCTGATTTAAGCTATACTATTGGACTTGAAAGTCAGTTTATGCACGTTCCCAGGAAGCCACATTTGGATGCTCTGAGGCACACTCTACGTTATGTGAGTGCTACTTTGGATTATGCATTGTTTTATGAAGCTATTGTAGATTTGCAGGTTCATGGATACACCAATGTAGATTGGGCTGGTAGTACTCCAGATAGAAGATCTACTAGTGGCTTTCTATTGTCACTTGGAGGTGCAGATATTACATGGAGCAACAAGAAGCAACCCATTGTTGCTTTTTCAAGTACAGAGGCTGAGTATAGAGGTGCTGCAATGGCAACATGTGAGGCATCATGGCTAGAGATGTTACTTGCAGATTTAGGTATGGAAGTGCAAAATCCTATCACTATCTATTGTGATAATCTTAGCAACATACAATTAGCACGGAACCCTATTTTTCATGCCAGAACAAAGTATATCAAGGTACATTATCACTTCATCAGAGAGAAGGTATTAGCAGGTGATATTGATCTTGTTTATGTGAGAACAGATGAGCAGGTTGCTGATATTTTCACCAAAGCACTTGGAGCTGAGAAGTTGAAGAAGTTTCGGGAGATGCTTGGATTACAGGATATGACGTTGAGCTTGAGGGGGAGTGTTGAGATATCAAGCTCAACATGTGATGATCCAGGATGACACGTATCACTTTTTCATTTTTCTATCATGTATAGTGGTCACGCCAGTATATGTCAGGGACACTTCATTGAGCTTTAATAGATTTATCTACCGAGAGTGATGACACATTTGTTTCTTGCCAGCTCAGTCATTTGCGGACATTAGGTTTTTCCTTATGTACTGGTCTTTATATATTGCACTTGTTGTATTCTTGTTTTACGTGATTCTTGTACAATCCTTTTTATGTAATAGAAGAAGAAGAAGAAGAAGAAGAAGAAGAAGATCATTCTTCCTTGCTTGAATCTGAGTGTGTGCTTCTCGTTGATTGTGAGAGAGTGTGTGTGAGCTCTATTCCTTATCTCCTTCCTCGTGACATTTAAAGGGAGATAAATCTTTGGAAAATGTCATAAGCAGCATGTTTTGTTGTGTTTAATCATTCTCTACCAAATTTGATTGATAAAATTACCTTGCAACACCCCAACTATTAGATCGCACATAATTTTGGGTGGCAACCATTGAGCAATTTATTCAAGACTATCTGTTGAAGCTCAAGATCAAGGACAAAGCACGGAAGCACATCAAGAAAGTGAACACACGAGAAGAGGGAGCAAGTAGGGAGCTCCAAGAAGCACCTGTCAAATTTTCAGAAGAAATCCCTACAAAAATAGTGATTTTTATCACTAAAAATCATTGTAAATACCATTTTTTATTTTTTCAACTCCATTTTGTTCAAGCCAAGGAGTCCTTGAGCTTGAGGAGTATTAGATGTATCATATTACCAATTTTCATAATTTTTAGATTCCGTTTGAGCCCCCAAATAAGCCCGAGAACCTAATTTTTAACGAGGCCGGACACTAGGTCTGGACAGGGCCAAAACTACTCAAAAAACTATAAAAAGGGCTGGAAAGCTCATTTGAGGGGTTAGCTTGCTGTAGATTTCAGCTTTGTAAGGGATTTCTTTGGTAATCGATTATCTTCCATCGTTCCACTCTTTGCTCTTACCTTGTGCGCGTGTGTGTGTATGTGTGTGCATGCTTGTGTGCTTTCACTCACGCACTAGTGCACTTCACTTGCTTTTGGTCTTCATACCGGTCCTCACGTCTCCACGGATTGACAATTATGAGGTGAAGCTCCTCACGTTGGTACTCACCATTGTGCTAGAGTGACACCAAATTTGGCGCCGTTGCCGGGGAGAGAGCTTGGAGGACGAGCGTGTGACGGTAAGACGTAGAGTAGTGACGTTGGAAGGTAAAAAAATCACCATTTTCAGTTCAGTTTCTGAGTTTTTCTTCTTCTTCATCTTCATCATCATCACCATCTTCTCCCCTCTTCACCTTCTCTGATCTTTCTCATTTTCGTCTGTACATTCACCTCATTTTTTACTTGCGACTGTGAGGAACATGAGCAGAGCGTGCGCAGAGAAGAAGCGTTGAAGAAACACGCGTGAAAACCCCTCAAAACTTCAGAAAAATTGATTCAGTATCGCGGCGTGACTAAACCTGCGATTGGTATCGTGCGGGTGGTATCGCGGGTTTGGAGCTATATTTTGCATCTACAGGCTGATAGGAGTGACAAGGAGAACACAAGGTACTCATATCTGCAAAAATTTTTGAATTTGGGTGTGAAAATCTCCAAGTATCGTGTCCGGTTGAGTTTTGGTATCGCGATACCAAAATTCCCGTGTATCGCGATACTTGTTGAGGTATCGTATCGTGCACGCCCACTTGAGGTATCGCGATACCATTTTGGCATCGTATCGTCAAGATGGGTATCGCGATCGCGCTTATCGCGGAGAGATCGTATCGCCTGTTGTCTCTGGTATCGTATCGTTGATTTTTGCCAGTATCGTATCGTGTCTTTAAAATTCTGATATCGCGACACCACCGTGGTATCGTATCGTTTGTTCATCAGGACGGTATCGCGATACTGTCATAAGTATCGTATCGCCTAGGTCCCGTGGTATCGTGTCGTCATAGTTCCAGTATCGTATCGTCGAGACCTTTTGGTATCGTATCGTGGGCATAGTCTCGTATCGTATCGTGTGATTGTCCAGTATCGTATCGTTGAATGTTCTGGTATCATATCGTCAGCAGACCAAGTATCGTATCGTCAAACTATTTTGGGTATCGTATCGTGGACTTGGTGGTATCGACTAGTGAGTGGTATCGTATCGCGGCCATTTTCAGTATCGTATCGTGTGGTTTGGTATCGTGATCTTGGTCCACTCAGTAGTATCGTATAGCGTAAAACACAAGTATCGTATCGTCTGTCCTGAGTTCCCAGAAAGATCCTGTTTCCCTGTTTTAACCCCCAAAACCCTGAACTGGCATAACTTTCTCATACGAAATCCGTTCGGGGTGATCTTGGGTTTGTTGGAAAGCTCGCGAGGAGTACAAGGATTATTAGATAGGGTAATTTTAAGTTGACCCTCAGGTTGGACTGGGAAGTAAGGGGTTCCATAAGATTTTGAGCAATTCAAAGGACAATTGTGGACTTGTAGACAAGGCTTATGAACCTAAGATCAAGAGGATACCTAGGAAGAGATCGATAAAGTACCATATCACTTGCAACTAAGATCAACCACACAATCAAGTCAGGGACTCACAACTCAGGGGTTAACACTACGTGCTGAGTTCATAGACAAGTGAGTCAAACATGTCACTTAACTGGGAGAGGCTCTTGGTTTCTGAAGACATGCATAGTCCCGTACCTAGGGAAGGTTTTATGTCTAGAGTGGAAGGCGAATATCGAATGTCTCTTCAATATATATCCACTAACTTGCAAGGAATACCCATCTACCTTGATGGTCTACAGAGGACAGTAGCAAGAACGATAAACACCATAGAATCCGAAATAATTCAAAGACCAGCTGTCAAGTATGAAAGTGGAGTTTATAGGGACAAGATGGGCCAGATATATGTAGTAACTGAAAGTCCTAATCAGATTAATGAAAGAGGAGAGTTAGCTCGAGATCAGGAAACTACCTCGCAAAACCCATTCGAAACCCAACAAAGAACAGAAAATGTGACGTTAGGACAAATGAGCCAAGGTAGCATAACCGATAGACCACATGAACAATTCAACATGCCAAGAATCAAACCTCACGGCCACTCTAGTCAGAGGATGGGAAATATGAATAGACCTACCTTTAGGACAGAACCGCCCCAAGGTGTCCCCATCATAATGCAATCTCCAGAGCCAGACAAAAGAGTGAGACCAATCCAATTGGCCAAATGTATGAGAAATCGTTACGATGGCACAGGAGAACCCTATGACCACATTGCAGAATTCAAGCAGGTGTTGCGAGCGGAGCAAGTGGGTGACTTTTTCATGCAATATGAATCCTTTGGGCTAACACTTACGGGAATAGCCTTAAATTGGTTTCAATCTCTGGATCCAAATTGCTTTGAACATATGGAACAATTCTTCCAAGAACTTATTTGGGAATTCACGAAGCGCGGGATCAAGCACAATTCGTCATCCTTACTACATAGTTTCAAACAAGCTCCCAATGAGACAGTAAAAAATGCAGCACGAAGATTTAAGCAATACGTAACTCGATGCCCTGTGACAGAGAGACCTTCTCAGCAAAAAATGATATCCCTATTTTTAGAGGGTCTAACAAATGGAACATTAAGAATGTTAGTATACGTAAAACGGTTGCAAACTCTGAGTGAGTGTCTTCAAGAATGTATAGATTTGGAAGACAACTTAGCTGAGGATCTCAAAATCACACAAGATCTTACCAAAACGGAGGACACAAGGAGCAATGGGACTTCTAGTTCCAGTTATGTGGAGGAAGTGACAGAGTTGGTGGCCAAGAAATTAGGGGCACAAGGACAAGGGAACTATCAAAACTCCTCCTTGAGAGTGCCAATGTTAGGAGGTTGCACACTTTGCGGTGGGGATCATCCATCTCATGTCTGCAACCAAGAAGCATTAGGATTATCACAACCTTACCCGTACGATAGACGACCAACTCAAGCGCCTAACATGTACTCTTATAGTGAGCAGAAGCACATCAACTACAATGCTGAAAACTATCCAATGAATAGACAACCACGACCATTTGTACCCCAATGTAGACCATATGGATACCCTCCTGCAGAACAAGGTGGAGGAGTTCCTAGGCATAATCCATATCCAGAACCACAAAGATTCCCTAAACTGTATGAACATGAAGGATATAGCCAACCTCAACCTATACCAAGACAAAAACCACCCCACACATTAGCTCCGATACAAGGGCAGAACATCACGATACAAGTCGTTTGTCTAGAGTGTGGCAAAGAACAGCTTTTGAGAGATTGTCCCGGACATCCCGCTAGTGCACCAAAGGTTACACCCATTAATGTAGTAGGCCTAGCGAAGGACTCAAGTTCCAGTAGTGATAATGTGGCTCCTATACACGCAGTTACTAGGGCACAAGCCTTACAACAAAATAAACCAGCTGAGCAATCAGAGCCAAGTGAATCAGGAGAGCCTAGTAAGAGAAGAACAAGAACATGGAAGGATACTAGAGAGAAGGCCAATCGTAAGTGGACCAAAAAGTTATCCGAACTAGAAGAAAGCCTAAAAGATGCAAAAACAAAAATAGAAGATATTGCCTCTCAAAACCCCTCACAAGTCCAAACTCCATCCACATCACCTCATCCCCACTCACCAACCACGGTAAATGAACCACCACAACCGGGGTCGGTTCTTGCAGATCCAACCCCAGAACACTTGGATATGATGTTCAAAGCATACCAGGCTCGACTTCAAGAAGGGCCAACACCTGCCAACCTAGATAAGAGCTACCCTAGAGCAGATTTAGAGATTGAACGGACAAAAATGTGCATAAAAATGGTGGAACTAGCTCAAGCTATGTTTGAGGCCAATCAATCATTCAATCAGACGAATGCTAATACGCCGGGGTTGCACTTCCAGGGCTTACTAGATAGATTAGAGCAGCTGGTAAATAAACCTCAAGTTTCTTTACCTCCGCAGGCTCAACCTACTGTTGAAAGAGAAAGCTCATCACCACAGAAAGCCTATGTTCCTGACTCCATAGATGAGGGAGAGCCTCTTTCAATTCAACAACACTCTCAAACGTTCTTGCGGGAAATACAAGAAGAGAAATGGGCCAAGGAGAAGGATAATCCTCCTCCTATCCTTGAGATTGATGACCTTCATGATCAATTTCCACAAGACATTCCATCTATTTATGGAGAAGAAACAGAGCAACAAGAAGATGAACGGTTAGATTTTGAATCTAATTGTTTACAAGAATTGCCACACTTCACAGACCCAGGGGAAACTGAATCGGTCCAGATTAGAGCTCCCACAATAGTGGTAAGAAATGAAGACTCGGTGATTCCAAGAAACACTGACGTCGTGAAGAACACTAAAGTTCAGTGTCATCTCACGGTAGAGGAGCTGCTCAAAGCAAAACCTGAGCTATGGAATCGTGTGAAGGATCAAGTTCCCGAACTTGATTCCAAAATGCCAAAAGCAGGCTCTAAAGAGAAAGTTCCAGAGATACCTCTTGATAAAATAGGGGACATGTGTGAGGGTGACGAAGGTAATACTTATCTTCCAATCACCTACCAAGGTTACACAACCAAAGCAATCATAGATTCAGGTGCTGGTGCTGCTATTGCAACCACCTCCTTGTGGAAGCGATGGGGCAAGCCCACATTAAAACCAACTAGAATGAAGCTTCAGATGGCTGACGGCCATGTGGAAAGACCTCTAGGATTGCTCGAAGGGATAACTCTAACCACCTGTGGTGTAGAGTTTGAACACACATTTGCTATATGTAACTTTGAGAAAAATAACATCTACGAGATGATCTTAGGAAGGCCCTTCCTACGACAACTGCAAGTGGTACAAGATTGGGGAACCAACTCCTTATACTTGCAACGCTTAGGGGTCACAACCAAGGTAAATTTGAAGGATTACACCTTCAGAGATGTTCCACCCCTACAGTGGAATCCTATCCATAAGGAGCAAGAAGATTCAGTCTCTGTGCATTCTAAAAGTTCATCTGATACATCTTGGATGCATGAGGATACTCATTTGTGGATGTGCAAGGTCGCAAAGGAAGAGGAAAAACGCTTAAAGGCTAGAGAAAAAGGAACTTCTCAAGGAGATAGACCAGTTAGAGACCCAGCCTATACGCCGATGATATTTCCAGACGAGGAATTTGAGCCTCATGGTTGGGCAGAAATCCTAGCCACCATGGACATTGCTGTCAATGAAGAACAATGGACACCTCATTGTGACGAGGAGGGATATGATATTTCAGTGTTCATGTGTCAGCCCTTGCTAGAAGAATGTGACCCTAGTGAATTCATAAAAGAAGAAGAGAACGATAATGATCTAGAGTCCATTGTGATGGATAGCTGCTTTATTTCAGAGGAGCACTATCTAGAAGACATAGGAGTATTCACACAAAAAGAAGAAGAACCTCTCACAAGCATCAAAACGGTAAATTCAAAGGATGGGAGTGAAGGTAATCAAACGAAAAAGAAAAGGAAAGTAGTGAAACAAGAAGAGGAGGAGAAATTGTTTGAAGTACCAGAAAATTTCAAGAAATACGAAGTTGAGGACAGAAAAATTTTGGTACGAATGCCTAAGAGAGAGGCCACAACAGGAGAGGCTTATGATAACAAAGAAAAGACCAAAAAAGTCGTGGTCACCATGGAGGAGAATGAAGAGAGATGTACATACATAGGAGATGACCTAAGTAAAGAAGAGGAAGCAGAGTTGGTAGCCTTGTTAAGGGAATATAGGGATGTGTTTGCGTGGCACTATAAAGACTTGAAGGGAGTAGATCCAAAAATTTGTTCTCATACGATTCCCACGATAGCAGATGCCAAGCCCACCAAACATAAGCCCTACACATATAATGACACTTATGCAGCCAAAATAAAAGAAGAAATTGATAGATTGATTGAAGCTGGATTCATCTATGAGATTGAGCATACTGAATGGGTGTCCCCCATTGTAGTGGTGCCCAAAAAGAATGGAAAATTGCGAGTGTGTATTAACCTTAAAAAAGTTAATGCTGCTACAATCAGAGATAGTTATCCACTTCCAATCACTGAACATTTATTGGAGCGTGTTGCAGGCAAGGAAGTTTATAGCTTCCTTGATGGATTTTCGGGTTACAACCAAGTAGCAATTGCCCCAGAAGATCAACACAAAACGGCTTTTGCCACGGAATGGGGGATCTTTGCATTTCGGGTGATGCCATTTGGGCTCACCAATGCACCTGCAACCTTTCAACGGCTCATGTGTCATGTCTTCAAAGAGTTCTTGCGAAAGAGCTTAGAAGTATATGTGGATGATTTATGTGCTCATTCCCAAGAAAGGAGATGTCACATTCCTGAGCTCAGACAAATCTTCAACAAGTGTAGACAATACCGAGTGTGTCTGAACCCAGAAAAGTGTGTGTTCATGGTCCGTCAGGGTAAAATCTTAGGTCACATTGTCTCTAAAAACGGAATATCAACAGATGAGGACAAGGTAAAAGCCATAGCGGAGTTGCCGAGGCCAAGGAATGTTAAAGAGGTACAAGCCTTTATGGGCCATTGTGGATATTACCGTAGGTTCATTCACATGTATGCAATCATAGCTAAACCTCTTTATGCCTTGTTGACAAATTTTGAGTGGAACGATGAATGTGAGAAGTCCTTCAATGAGTTGAAGAGACGCTTGTGCACAGCACCGATACTGACCACTCCTGATTGGAATAAGCCATTCCATGTACACGTGGATGCATCCAATTATGCAATAGGATGTGTGCTGTCACAACCAACTGGTGAAGGGAATTTAGATTTGCCTATAGCATATGCTAGCAGGCAATTGAATGCCGCTGAACGAAACTACACCACAACCGAAAGAGAAGGCTTAGGCATGGTATATGCTGTAAAGAAATTTAGACACTATTTATTGGCCAACAAGTTTAAGTTCTTCACCGATCATCAAGCCTTATTATACTTGGTCAATAAACCTTGCAATACTGGACGCTTAGTAAGATGGTTCCTCTTGCTAATGGAATATGACTTTGAAGTGGTTGTTAGGCAAGGTAAGACCCACCTCAGAGCGGATCACCTTTCTCGCATCACTTCAGGAGAGCCACCGCAAGGAGTGTCGGATGAATTGCCCGATGCTTATCTGTTCAATCTAGAAGTTGTTCCTAAATGGGCAAATAAGTTGGTACCAGTCCTAACCTTTGGACCCGCTAATAAAAAGGTGAAAACGGACACGAATGAAATTGTGCGGTCACAAAAATATCAAATATTGGCAGGAAGCATGTATAAACAAGATACAGAAGGTGTTCTAGCTTGTTGCGTCGAGGACGATGAACATAGTAGTTGGTTGCAACAAGCCCATGAAGGATTTCTAGGGAATCACTATTCTAAACAACGAACACTGCAAAATGTAAAACGTTTAGGAGTGTATTGGCCTAGTATAGACAAAGAAATTCATGAGTGGATTAAGAATTGTACTGTGTGCAAAGAGCAACCCCCTGTGGAGCATGCCACCCTTTATCATGAGTCATTAATTCCAGACTGGAGTGCTCCATTGGTAGAATTCATGAGATCGGGAACCTTACCAAAGGAAGCTAGTCTAGCAAGAAAACGAAGCATGGAGCAAGAGGCTAAAGACTATGCCTTAGTAGGAGATAACCTATACCGAAGAGGCAAAGATGGCTACTTAAGATTGTGCGTTCATGAATCAGACTACTTGAAAGTCTTGGAAACTGCACATAGCAGCGTCGCAGGTGGACACTTTGGGCCTGATAGAGTAATAAAGACTATTCTATTCTCAGGACTTTGGTGGCCCACTCTTCATATGGATGCACATACCTATGTGAAGAAATGTGACACATGTCAACGTGCCCAGTACCTGATTCGAAAGGATGAGATGCCTTTGAGGCCAATGATGGGGGGACGTGCATTCTCGAAGTGGGGCATAGACTTTGTAGGTCCTATCAACCCTCCAGCTAGAAACTCCCATGCAGAATACATTATTGTAGCCACGGATTACCTCACAAAGTGGGTAGAAGTCAAAGCCACAACAAAGAACGATGCTCAAACTACAGCGAAGTTTTTATTCGAGAATGTGTTCACAAGATACGGATTACCTATAGAAATAGTAAGTGATAGAGGCACACACTTCTTGAATGAAGTCATTGAAAATCTTCTCCAAGAATTCTTGGTGATACACAAGAAGTCTGCCCCCTATCATCCACAAGCTAACGGACAAGCTGAGAGCACGAATAAGATCCTATGTAACGTATTGACAAAACTCGTAAATAACAAACGCTCTGATTGGGACAAACAACTTCATCATGCCATTTGGGCCTACCGAGTTGCTTATAAAACGGTACTCAATGCCACCCCATTTCAGATGGTCTTCGGACAAAATGCTGTGCTACCATTGGATTTCCTAATCCCAACTTTAAAAGTGGCACAAGAGCATGATTGGAACGGACACGAGTTATCCTCGAGGATCTTTGATTTAGAACGCTTAGGTGAGACAAGGCTACGAGCAGCGGCAGGCATCTATGCTGCAAAGAAAAGGCAAAAGGCATACTTTGATGCACATATCAAGGATAAAGGCTTGAAAGCGGGAGACCTAGTGTTGGTTTATACACTAAAGCAACATGCCCGTAAATTGGAAAAAAGAGGATATGGACCCATGATCATTAATAGAATTTCCACTAGCGGTGCAGTTCAATTGGCTACACTAGAAGGCGATGTCTTACCCAACTATATCAGTGGTTGTCGAGTCAAGCTATATCAAGAACCTCTTACAGAGGAAATGCTAATGAGACTCAATACTGCTAAGAAGCGAAAAGAAGAGGAGTTAAGGGTTAGAGAAGAAGCACAAGCAGAGGCGAGAGAGCGCATCAGAAGAAATAAGTTACGACGCTTAGGCCTAGAGGTCAACACCAAAGCTCCAAAATATCACATGGACATGTGCCAAAAATCGGACCTAACTGCTTCCCAAATAATGGATCGACGTCCATTTGTGACCATAGCGGTAGGACAAGGGAAGAATGCACAGACCGTGAGAGCATTAATTGACTCAGGTGCAGCAACTAGTGCAGTTAGACTTTCATACTGCCAAGACCTGCAATTGGACATCAAGCCCATCGAAGCCTATCTCATAGGATTGGGAGGTGTGGAAACCCCTTGTATAGGCGAGGTGGAACTTCCCATCTACCTTCAAGATGTTCCTCTAAAAGTCAAAATGCTAGTGTGTCATGATGCGGACCTTACAGAGCCACTTGTCCTAGGTCAAGATTGGATCTATGACCATGCAGTCAACTTGAACCTAAGAAGTCAACTTCTTCAAGTTTGGGTTCATGAACAATGCATTACATTAGAATTAGACAATTGCATGCTCACAAATCCAGAGGTCACACATTCTTTTAGTTCTCCTGAAACTGACCTTCGTGAAGAAAATGTTGTGTGCGTCAATAACCCTACGAAGCAAAAGGAATCAATCATGGAAGCACACGCTCAGAGGCCAGCAAATTTCTCTTCTTCCTCACATACTAATCCAAGGGTAAATCGACCAAAGAGGCAAACAAACATGATATCCACTATATCAAGTAGCCAGACGGAATTCAAGAAGAAAGAAACTCAAGGCAGGAAGCACATTTGGGTACGAAAAGGAGAACAACCGCCAGCCTTGCCCCAACTCTTCCCAAGCATGAAAGTCAACCAGGCTAAAAGAAGTACCAAGAAACGAGGAACAACTCAATCCGACGGACTTCGACAAATTTGGGTACCAAAGCAATCAAGGAAGGCCGACCATAATAATGTACAAATTTGGGTGACAAAGAAGTTAGTTGCAGCTCAACACGAGCGATTACAAATATGGGTACCCAAGACACTCTTACATGCACAAACACCACAAATCTCCCCCACAAGCAAAGATTCCACAAAAATGCCAAGGAAAAGCAAGGGTTACCACCACACACAAGGGACCAAAACAGATCAACCCACCTCTTCAGCAATCATAAAAAGGCAACCAAAAAAGGTATGGGCTTGGAAGCCAAAAGTAGTAGCAGCTTCCATAAAATCAAAGAGCCAACCACGCTGGATACCAACTTTTAGACACCATTCCACGATGAAGGGGCCAAAAGTGATCTCCACAAAGCCACATACCATTCTCAAATGGATTCCTATAAGGAGGAGTACATCATTGCAAGATTCAATCAACACCTCCAAACAAAGATTGCAGCAAGTCTAGACATAACATCAAAAAGCCTCGACCAACAACAACCATGTGCCTATGGCATAACCTTGCCTTTTGCACCATTCCGGTCATGCATTTCCAAAGTATGCATTAATCTAGGGCCACATTACACGGCCATGCATAGGCACAATTGAGAATCCCAGGCACATGTGACACACATGACACATGTAAAATATTTTTGACACTAACACATTTATGTTCCAAAAAAAAAAAAAAAAAAAAAAAAAAAAAAGAAAGAGAAGAGAAAGGGGAAAAGCAAGAAAGACAAAGAGAGGAGAAGGCGACATGACCGTACGCTTGAAGAAGCTCATCCGGCAGCAAGGCCATTCCTCAACAAAACGGCAAGCCAATGGTCAACCATGATGTCGGAGTACAACACGGAGAGATGAAGATTGACAGACCTTTCAACATGGTAAGATATACATGCTTCAACAACACTATAACCATGATAGATTAGGAAACCTCTTCGTCGGCATACCCTTGAGCACTTTGCTCAAAACCCAATTTCTTGCACCATATTTCTTCCCATGCATTTTCCAAGTATGCATGCGTAGGGCTACATTACAAAGCCGTGCACAGAGCACATTCTTCTTCCAACCCATGCACTAATGCACTTACCCATATGTCATGATGGGTCACAAGTACCTGGTATCGAGACTAGGGAAGCCATCTTTGGAAGTGCCCGAGGATATCACAGCGACAACGACTAGAGCCAGACAGCAATCCACCACAAGAGTTGCTCATACTCAACATTGACAACCTCTTTTGAGTAGCTCACAATTTTTGAAAGCTCACAAAGACACCACCGAGCTGGAATACACGGAGGAAGTCCATACAAAGGTTGCCATGACAAACTGATGAACCTGACAACTACCCAAAATACAATGGGAAGATGCACTGCTCCTACTGATACATGAAGGACACTACCTCTCAACGTACTACATGGAACAACCATCACAACAAGGGTCTGTCAGGGACGACAGACTCAAGAGGGGGGGGAGTGTTGAAGCTCAAGATCAAGGACAAAGCACGGAAGCACATCAAGAAAGTGAACACACGAGAAGAGGGAGCAAGTAGGGAGCTCCAAGAAGCACCTGTCAAATTTTCAGAAGAAATCCCTACAAAAATAGTGATTTTTATCACTAAAAATCATTGTAAATACCATTTTCTATTTTTTCAACTCCATTTTGTTCAAGCCAAGGAGTCCTTGAGCTTGAGGAGTATTAGATGTATCATATTACCAATTTTCATAATTTTTAGATTCCGTTTGAGCCCCCAAATAAGCCCGAGAACCTAATTTTTAACGAGGCCGGACACTAGGTCTGGACAGGGCCAAAACTACTCAAAAAACTATAAAAAGGGCTGGAAAGCTCATTTGAGGGGTTAGCTTGCTGTAGATTTCAGCTTTGTAAGGGATTTCTTTGGTAATCGATTATCTTCCATCGTTCCACTCTTTGCTCTTACCTTGTGCGCGTGTGTGTGTATGTGTGTGCATGCTTGTGTGCTTTCACTCACGCACTAGTGCACTTCACTTGCTTTTGGTCTTCATACCGGTCCTCACGTCTCCACGGATTGACAATTATGAGGTGAAGCTCCTCACGTTGGTACTCACCATTGTGCTAGAGTGACACCACTATCCATGGTAGAAGATGAGGAAATTAGCAATAAAAAGCTTCTAAATAGCCACTTGAAGTACCTATTTAGGATCAATATAAAAAGAAATTATCCTCATCCTATTTTTGTTCAAGGGATCAATGACGGGATGGAGCCACACTTGTAGAGATAGTAATCTATTTTTTCAAATATTAAAACAATTTTCAAAGTAACATTCCCTGAGATGAGAGATTTCTCAAGCACTACCAAGCTACAAGAAGCACAGAATATTCGCTTCATGAACTAGATTAGTTTCTTGTACTTGTATTTGTTTTGTTGACCCAAGTTTTATGTTTTCACTTTGTCCCCTCCTCTTTTGTAATCTGATGATGGTCTTTTTCTCCACGAAAAAGAGATTTTTGTATCATATTTTGTTTTTAGCATAAGATGCTTTACTCATTTATAAAACGGAAGAGGAAAGGGAAGAAATAACAAAATCCCAAAATTCTAAGGTTGTAGGTTTTTAGCTTGAATGATGCGAATCATGTTTCCATCATAATGAATATTTTTCTCAATATCATGCAAGCATAATCTATAATATTTCTCAAAAATGAGTTCTTAATGTTGGAGTTTGAGGTCTATAGAAGCACACAAGAAACACAAGGAAGAAGAAGAATATTGAAGGACAACACAACACTGAATGAATTACCTATTCAATGTACAAAGATAAGTAACCTGTTAGGGTTATAGGCACATATACAAGCCAAATAAAAAAACCTCCTAAAGCAGAAAAAAAGTGCCCTGACAGTCCTAAGCATGTTCACACACATCACTACCAAAATATATCAATAAATCCCCCTTGAAATGATGTGGTGAACAAGGAGCTCACACTCATGTATACGAAAGTGCCAAGCTATGTAGAAAGAGAAAAATCCACAAAAAGAAGTAAGCCCAAAGCTTTGTGAAAAGCTTCGAACTTCTCCCTAGGTAGAGTCTTTGTGAAAAGGTCTACAACATTATCCTGTGTGGGTACATATGCCAAATTGATCTCTCCAGTAGAGAAACTCTCCATGAAATAATGATAGTGTACCTCAATGTGCTTTGTGTGAGCATGGAATACAAGGTTCCTTGCAACTTCCAATGTGCTCTAGCTATCAGTGAAGATGGTGGTTGCAGAAGACTGACCAACACCTAAATGAGCCAAACGACATCTATGCCTTACACACTCAATATTCATTGTGAAAGATTCCCTATAATCAACCTCACAACTAGAAGTGGCCATAGTAGGCTGCTTCTTGCTTGACCAAGAAATGCATTAGCTACCAAACATGAAGTGAAAATCATTGACACACGAGTGTCATAGCAACCAGCTCAGTTTGAGGCATATAAATCTAGTGGTAGTGATCCCCCCTTGGGATAAAACAATCCAAGTAGTAGGGATACATGCACTTAACTCCCTACCAATGCTTGACACTTGGGCAATGCATAAATGTTATCATCTGAGAGAAAACAAATTGAATATTAGGCAGAGTTATGCATAAGTAAATCAAGCATCTCCAACATCATGGAGACTAAACCGTAAACTTGTTTCCATACGAGTGGCAATAGGTTCAATAATGTGTCAATATAATTTGTTTGACACAAAACTATTCCCGCATAAACTTCCATAAACTCAATGCCCAAAAAATGATGCAAATGCCCCAAATCCGACATCTCAAAAGAGGCATGCAAATCAGCCTTGAATTCCGCAATGTGCTTCTCATTAGGACCAGTGAGCAACATGTCATCAACATACACAACAATGATTAGAAGTACATTATCTGCATGCTTAACATGTAAGGTGCTCTCAGTTGGACTTCTCAAAACCATGTGCAATCAAGTAGGCATGTATATTTTCATACCAAGCATGTGGTGCTTGCTTCAAACCATATAACGCATTTTCAAAATGCACATTTTGTTTTCATGCCCTTTGTGCACAAAATGCATTTTTGCATGGATCCAAATCCCATAAAGACTAAGTACCATTCTTGGTACAACATCATATTCTAATTACACAACAACCATCTAATTTTTTGAATTTTGCAGTTCATAAAAAAAACAATTCTCATAAAAAAGACTATAAGCAGCCATTGCATAGCAATCTGATCCAACGAAAGCACAATGAGAGCCTGAACAAGTAAGACATGATACATGTGCATCTAATTTGCTATCTCTCAAGCTATTGTTACACTTACGTGTTCCTCGCGTAGCTTTGATGTGAACCTTTTCCCTATACATGGGCACTTTTTACTCTAGTGCTGGCTAGAGGTTTTTTCACCATGTTACCACATACTTGATACTCTCATATGTGGTGGTACTTTGTACTTAGGGATATTATTCAACTCTTACTTCAGTTCAATTCATCATCAATAGAGAGAGCTATTCCAACCATCATCTTCTTCGTGTGTCTTGCTGTGTTTGTGCTCCTTATGTGTGCTCCTTGTGTGTGCTTCTTGTGTGTCTCTTGCACTTCTACACACACCCAACAGTGGTATCAGACCAGGTTCAGCTCCTTCTCAAGTTTTGATTTTTTGCGTCGTGACGTGCATGCACTTTTAACAATGCAAATCGACTTCGGAGCATAGAACAATGAATTTAAGCAGTCAAGAAACATTTCCATCAGGATTTGTGGGGTTTTACCCCCATTTCTAAGCCACTCGTGCCATCAGAATCGCCATCAGAGTGATGGTTTGTGAGCTGAAATTTCAGCATTTATTTCAGCTTTCATCGAAGTAAAGATTTTGTCACATTCTTGTTCTTTTGTGAAATGGGGGGCAACAATGACTTGTTTGGCATGCTTGAAGATGAAGATAAGCTTGATGGGACCAACTATCCGATGTGTTATTACATGATGAAGCATGCTCTTGTTGCTAAACAACTTTGGAACATAGTGGCAGATTGTTGCAGAGCTAAAGAGCGCACAAAGCAGAGAAAAAAGACGGGCCCCAAAATTTTTCCGATTTGGACACACTACTTTTGTATCATAACCACTCTTGTATATATTTTCCATTGTAAATGCACTAGAGGAGTCCTCTCGATGCATCCCCACAGAAGATTAGTGAATTACCCATGTACAATAGTAGGAAGTTAACATTTTAGTGAATAAAGTGCCGGTCTCTTGTGTGAAAGGACCAAACTTAGGGCACTAGTATATAAGTCAAAAGTGACTCATTGTAAAGGACTTCTTGTCATTGTGAAGAAGAGCACTTCTGAAATTTCGAGTTTGCCTCTTCCTTGCTGATTTTGATCTTCATTTTGCTCATGTATGTGTGTGTGATGCTTGAAATGCAAGTGTAGGACTGTTGTCTACCCCTTCCCCCTTGTTTTGAGTGGCTGTAGTGCGTGCGTAAGCTAGGAGAAGCAAAAACGCGGGTGTTAGTAATTCCCGTAATTCACTGTTTCTGCCATAACTTGCAGCAGAGTGGTCAGAATTGAGTGAAACCACTACTGTTGGATTCGTCTCGGCGAGAGCTTCGAAACGAGTACCCTATTGCCTATGTTCGGAGTTCTGGGCTGGGAGAAAACCTCAAAAAACCAAAACTGCTGAAAAGAGGCTTGCGGCAACACTTTCAGTTTTTCAGTAGGTGTGGGTAGTATTAGTCTTTTCTCATGCTTGGATAGCTAACTCACTTCATTTTCTATCACGTGTGCACATGTCTTCATACACTTGGTAAGTCACTCCTTAGGATTGATAATTAAATGTGTGAAAAGAACTCCACTATATGCACTTGTATGGCAATCGAGGTATAGTCTCATTGGTACAAGTCCTTGAGTCATTGCGGCTCAAGTACACACGTTTTTGGCGCCGTTGCCGGGGAGTCACTCCACCAAGGTGCCTCCGTGATAGTTAGAGAGCAAGTGTGATCGAATCGTACTTGTAGAGGTGAATTTGTCCAGTGACGAGTAGTATTCCATTTCGGCACTTGTCACTTCTCATCCTTGAGGTGTGTGTGATAAGTTTTAGGTTTAAGTGTAGGAGGAGGGAAGAGAAGGAGGAGTTAGAGTTAGGTTAGAAGGAGAGGAGGAGTGAGGAAAAGAGGAGTAGGAGTAGGTCAAAATCCTCAGAAAATCTCCAAAAATTCAAAAATTTTAAGTTCAGTCAAAAAAAGTATAAAAACCAAAAAATTTGGCTCATTTGACACTTCACAGTGTTCTGGTATCGTTTGCAAGCAGCGACCAGTGTCGTGGACTTGGTATCGTGGCATTCAGGCTGTTAAAGCTAGGCTTTGAGCTCACATTGCACTCAATACAGTATCAAGGTAAACATTCTCTCAATTCACCTGCCAAAAACACTTTAAAATTGATCAAACAAGTGATTAAAAATTTGCGCAGTATCGCGGGGGGAAAAAACTGATTTCTCTGTTATCTTTTTGGGTGGTACAGAGGTCTAGGAAGGAAGAGGAGAGTGAGGTGAGTAAGGGGGTAAAAAAAGTTTGAGAAAAACCTTACTTTTGGCTTGAGTATCGCGATCGGTTGAGTTTTGGTATCGCGATACCAAAATTCCCTTGTATCGCGACACTCGCCATCAGTGTCGTATCGCTGGATACCTACCTTGGTATCGCGACACCATTCCGGTATCGCGACACTAAGTTGGTATCGCGATCGCACTCGATCTCTGGTATCGTATCGTCCGATACTAATACTTGGTATCGCGACACCATTGTGGTGTCGTATCGCCTAAGTTTCTAGTATCGCGATCTCACTTTGCCGAGTGGTATCGTATCGTCTGATACAGTGGTATCGCGATACTACCCTGGTATCGCGACACTACTTTAGTATCGCGATCGTGCCCTCACAAGTGTCGTATCGTCTGTTGCTTGTCTTGGTATCGCGACACCGCAACGGTATCGTATCACCAAGATTAGTATCGCGATCGTACTTACTGCGATGGTATCGTAACGTCTCCTGTCCAGGATCGTATCGCGACACCACATCGAGATCGTATCGCCTCGAATCCCTAGTATCGTAACGTCTACTTTGCCGGTATCGTATCGTGGTATTTCCCCGTGAAGTATCGCGACACTATATCTGGTATCGTATCGTCTGATAATCAGGACGGTATCGCGACACCAGACTGATATCGTATCGTCTGGGTGTCTGGTATCGTATCGTTTGGAGCTCTGGTATCGTATCGCCGAGAGCAGTATTGCCAAGTGTGGTATCGTCCAGAATTGAACCCTTCTTTTGGCAAACAAACTGAATCATTGGTAGAGTTGTCCAAAGTAAAGCTAAGCAGCATAAAGAGAGGCCTCGGAGAGTGAATGAACTTGAGGTCAAGAAGAGTTCTAGGTAGTAGAAGGAGTGTCATATCTTCAGTAGGAAGTACAACTCAGGCTAGTCATCACTCAGTCTACTTAGAAACTTCCAGTGACTCGGAGGAGGAGTTACTTATGGCTTCAGAAGACATGCAAGGACCTACACCAACAGGAAACTTCATGACTACTGTTGAAGGAGACTACCGTACCTCCTTACAATATGTGTCCACTAATGCCCAGGAGATTCCAATCTACCTGGATGGCTTAAACAGGTCTGTCGCCAGGATGGCAACTGCCCAAAATGTTGCCATCATACCACGACCAGCTGTCAAATACGAGGGAGGTGCTTACATTGACAAAATGGGTCACATTTACCTAGTAACTGAATTTCCTGAGAGGATCAATGAAAGAGGAGAGTTTATGGATCCCGACAACTCTGAAGAGTTAGTGACAACCCCCAGAGGCAGGTCACAAGTATCACGGGTCTTGAGAGGAGACTTGATACCTCAAGACGACTACTTGTTGGAAGTCTACATGATTCACGGAGCAGACTTATTGCTTCAAACTGACGTACCTGTTCAAGGAATAGGAGAGAGTCCCATGACATTCTATGAGTTGAAAGACCCAGATGACGAAACCAGACTCACTTACCTAGATAAGAATCAAAGAAGATATTGGCCTGTAGGTGTCCTAGACAGGGCTCGGCTGAGATATATGGGTGCGCCTGTATTTCCTCAGAGGGAGCAGGCAACTACCTCGCAGAATCCTTTTGGAAATCAACAAGAAACGGAACATACCACATCAGGACAGACTAGTCAAAGAAGTGTGCCCAACCGTACTCATGTACAGTTTGCAACTCCAGGAGTGCACACACACAATCAGACCCACACGGGGATAGGGAACCATTTCCGACCACCGATCAGACCACGACCACCTGTGGGAGGGCAGCCAGGAATGCCTCCATTACGACCAGCTGCCCCAGTCTTCCCTGTAATGCCCAGACCGCCTGAACCAATGAGGAGATTGAGACCAATCCAAGTGGCTAAGTGTATGAGAAATCACTATGATGGACTAGGGGAACCATACGATCATATTGCCGAATTTAAACAAGTTCTAAGAGCAGAACAAGTAGAGGACTTCTTTGTGCAGTATGAGTCTTTTGGACTCACCCTCACAGGAACAGCTCTAACTTGGTTCCAACCTCTAGATCCCAATCAATTTGGAAACATGGAGCAATTCTTTCAAGAATTCATTGGAGAATTTACAAAGAGAGGGATTAAGCACAATTCTGCATCTTTGATCCATAGCTTCAAACAAAACCCTAAGGAAACCGTGAAGACTGCTGCCCGAAGATTCAATCAATACGTGGATAGATGCCCAATGGCTGAGAGACCGACTCAACAAAAGATGATTTCATTGTTTTTAGATGGACTCTCTAACGGGACCCTCAGAACCCTAGTGTATGTAAAGAGGCTACAAACATTGAGTGAGTGTCTTCAAGAGTGCATCGACTTGGAAGATAACCTCGCTGAGGACCTCAAAGGTACTACCGACCTCACAAAATCAGAAGACTCGAGAAGCACGGTTATGTCTAATTCTAGTAATGTGGAAGAACTAGCAGAACTATTAGCAAAGAAGCTGGGAGTCCAAGGACAGAGAGCTTACCAATATCCAGCTCAAAGAGTGCCTATGTTGAGGAGGTGTAACTTATGTGGAGGAGAACATCCCACACACTTGTGTGCCAGAGGAGGAGCCGGTGCACAACCAATGTATCCACACAACAGACAGCAACAACAAGGGACTTCTTCATACTGCCACATCGAGCAAAAATATACCAATCATACAACTGAGAACTGTCCCTTTAATAGGCAACCACGACCTGTCAATCCACCACAATACCGACCTTATGGATACCCACCTAGAGAGCTTGGTAGGGAGATGCCTAGATACAATCCGTATCCGGTAGGAGCTCCAAGACAATATGAGCAAACATCGTATCCACCACCACAACCAGTGTTGGGACCCCAATTGTCACAACCTCAACAAGTTGTACCTGTGAAGTATACTCAACCAGAAGAAAACTTGGAAAGAGCCATAATACCAGCTTCAATAGCGACCAATGTAGAATCAACCAGCCAAGGGTATGAACCCCCGCCAGGAGAGTACTATTCATATGAAGCCAACATGATGGAATATGAACCAGCATATGACGTGGCCTATTATGGATATGAAGGATTTGATCAGACTTATGGATCGGAAACTGCAACTTTAATGTACACAGTGCCCAAAGCACAACAACCATTGAGACCTCCCATTAGACCACCAGTGCAGAGAGGACCGTGTTATAGATGCGGAGGGGATCACTTCATTCGGGAGTGCCCTCGACCTTACAACCCTCCACCACCCAGGATTTGGGAAGGATATTGTAGTGATTGTGGGAAAGAACATCTTTTTAGAGATTGCCCTAAGAACCCCACTAAAACTCAAGGCACCGCACCAATCAATGTAATTGAGGTCTTAGAAGAATCTGGAAGTGATAAGGAGTACACTGTACCGCTGAAAGCTATTACTAGAGCTCAAGCAAAACAACAGAAAGGAAAACAACCGGAAGAGAAACTAGAGAACAATAAAACAGGAGACGCTAACACTCAGATAGTCGAGGATTCAGAGAACTCATGTGAGAATTCCCAAAACACCAAAGTACAAAAATGGAAAGAAAGACGAGAAAAGCTCAAAGAAAAATGGACAAGAAACAAGAGCCAAGACAGCAAAAAACAAACGAAGGGTTCTAGAAAGCTTAATGAACAAAAAACGCATAAGGAGATCCCTGAAACACCACCAGTTAGCTCAGAGGAAAAGAAGCCAGGATCAATTCTAGCTGACCCAAAACCCGAGGATTTAGACATGTGGCTAAAAGCATACCAAGCTAGAATCACAATGGGACCAAACCTAGAGCAACATGAAAGACTCTACCCTCAAGGGGAATTAGAGAAAGAAAGACTGGCGATATGTAAAAAACTCATAGAAGTAGCACAGGCGACTCTAGAAAAGACCATCCCAATTTTGCCTGAAACAAGGATCGCACAGGAACTATATGAAGAGTGCATCCAACCTAAGGATAAGGGACCTAGTCGGGAAGATGATCAAAATGAACGAATGAAATCTCGAGAAGAACAGGTATCCATAATACCCGACCTAGGGGAAGATTGGTCCAAAGACTTGTGGGATAGAATCAGAGAAGAACAATGGAAAAAAAATGGTGTCGACCCACCACCATTTAATGAAATAAATGTGGAAGACTGTCAACCCCATCCTAACCTCGAGGAGGCCTATGAGGAGATTTCAAGACTTGATAGAGGTAGGGAGGAGACCATAAGCATTTCAACATTGCCTAACTATATGGGGGAGTATGAAGGAGAGTCAGTGGTAATACGAGCACCCACGGTGCCTGGGAAAGGATCAGGAAAAGGAAAGGAGAGTTCTCATAACTTGACAGAGTTAAAGAAAACAAAAGTTCAATGCCAACTAACGGTGGAAGAATTGCTTAGACTGAAACCCCAGTTGTGGAAGCAGATGGCAGATCAATTGAAACCACTGCCAAAGAATGGAGGATCAAAAGAAAAGGGACTGGAAAATAAGTCCAAAGTACAAGTTCCAGTCGACAAAGTAGGAGAATTCAGTGAAGGAGATGAAGGGAATACTTGTTTACCTGTCATCTACAATGGGTACATGACCAAAGCCATCTTAGACACAGGAGCCGGAGTAGGAATTGCAACGAAGGAAATTTGGGAAAAGTGGGGAAAACCAGCCTTACGACCCACTCGAATGAAGCTCCAATTAGCAGACGGTCATGTGGAGAGACCCCTAGGAATATTGGAAGGAATTAAGTTAACCACGTGTGGAGTAGAATTTGAACACACATTGGCCATATGTAAGTTCGAAAAAGCAAACAATTATGAAATGATATTAGGACGACCATTCATGCGACAGATGCGAGTAGTACAAGATTGGGGCAAAGATTCATTATATCTCCAACATCAAGGAAACACTACCAAGATAAACTTGCACACATTCGCTTATCGGGATGTCCCTCCATTACAATGGAATCCAGTCCACAAAGAGGAAGATGACCTATCCATTCACAGCGCTGGATCAAGTGACCAATCTTGGATGCACGAGGATGTCCAGTTGTGGATGTGCAAAGAAGCCAAGAAGGAGGAGTGTAAAAAACAAATGTGGCCAATAGGACACCCTAATTATCGATCAATAGAAGACCCCGACTATATGCCTCAAATTTTTTCAGATGAACTCTTCGAACCACATGGCTGGATGGAAATCCTAGCCACATTAGACGTTTGTGTGAATGAGGAAGTCTTGACGATGAACGACTGTATAGACGAGGAAGGATATGATGTGAACCTCTACATGGTTGTCCTTCAAGAAGTAGAAGCAGGAGAAATTGTAGAAGAAGAGTGGAAAGAAGAGTACGAAAGCATAGAAATGGAACAGGAGTTTGACTCTGAAGAACAGTATTTAGAAATCATGCAAAAGGAATCAAAAGAAAGACCGACAAAAGTCTTAGCAATTGACACCATCCCAAGAATACACGAGCATAGAGAGGACACAAGTAAAGTGGAACCTGAACCAGACCACTTCGAAGTTCCAGAACATTTTAAAAGATACGAAGTGGAAGAAAGGAAAATAGCAACTCAAATGCCTAAACGAGAAGCACGAGAAGGAGAGGCGTATGATAACAAAGAACAAACAAAAAAAATTATCGTGACAGTTGAAGAAGGAGAAGAAAGGTGCACGTATATTGGCAAAGACGTATCTGAAGAGGAAGAAGAGGAACTCATACACCTCATCCGAGAATATCGAGATGTATTTGCTTGGACGTACAAAGACCTTAAGGGTGTAGAACCTAGCATATGCGCTCATCGAATTCCCATGACAGCAGTTGCAAAACCTTCTAAACAACGCCCTTACACATATAACGAAGTTTACGCTGCGAAAATCAAGGAAGAAATTGACAAATTACTAGCGGCAGGGTTCATATACGAGATAGAACACACAGAATGGGTATCGCCACTAGTAGTAGTGCCCAAGAAAAACGGAAAGCTAAGGGTGTGTATCAACCTGAAAAAAGTAAATGCAGCAACTATACGAGATAGTTTCCCTTTACCCATCACAGACCATCTTTTGGAAAGAGTTGCCGGCAAGGAAGTCTATAGCTTCTTGGATGGATTCTCTGGTTACAACCAAGTAGCTATTGCAACTGAGGACTAGCATAAAACCGCATTCGCTACTGAATGGGGAATCTACGCATTTAGAGTGATGCCTTTCGGGCTCACAAATGCGCCAGCCACCTTCCAACGACTGATGTGTCATGTTTTCAAAGAATTTCTGAGAAAAAGCATGGAAGTATACGTAGATGATCTGTGCACATACTCAAATCAACGACCAGATCACATACCGGAACTGCGGAAAATATTCAACAAATGTAGGCAGTATAGAGTCTGCTTAAACCCAGAAAAATGTGTCTTCATGGTAAGACAAGGAAAAATACTGGGACACATAGTCTCAAGAAATGGAATATCTACAGATGAGGATAAGATTAAAGTCATATTGGACTTACCAAGACCCAAGAATGCGAAAGAAGTACAAGCCTTTATGGGACATTGTGGATATTACCGTAGGTTCATTCACATGTATGCCATAATAGCTAAACCCTTATACGGTCTATTGACTCAGTTCATTTGGACAGACGAGTGTGAGAAGGCATTCAACGAGCTTAAAAAGAGGCTGAGTACAGCCCCAATTCTAAAATCACCCAATTGGAAAAAGCCTTTTCATATTCATGTTGATGCTTCGAACTATGCAATTGGATGTATCCTAGCTCAACCGGCGGATGAAGGAAAGCTTGACCATCCAATCGCTTATGCGAGTAGACAATTAAACCAAGCCGAAAGAAATTACACGACTACGGAAAGAGAGGGCTTAGGAATGGTCTACGCAGTGAAGAAGTTTAGACATTACCTCTTAGCCAACAAGTTCAAATTCTTCATAGACCATCAAGCTTTGTTGTATCTAGTCAGTAAGCCTTGCAACACAGGGAGACTAGTACGATGGTTCTTGTTACTAATGGAGTTTGACTTTGAGGTGGTAGTCAAAAAAGGGAACACACATGTGAGAGCAGACCACCTTTCTAGGTTAAAACACGGAGAGCCACCTAGCGGAGTACCCGATGATTTACCAGATGCTTATCTGTTTAATCTAGAAGTATGTCCGAAGTGGGCCGAAAAATTGACCCCTATACTTACGCATGGCCCTCAACATCCAATCAACAGAAATAGCAAAAAAGAAATTCTTCAAACAAGGAATTTATACATTGTTGCTGGAAGCGTATATTATAAGGAACCTAACGGAGTTTTATTGAGATGTGTAGAGGAGGATGAACAAAAACAACTGATCAACCAAGCACATGTCAACAAGTGGAAAACCCATCAAGGAATGCATGGAACAATACGAGAATTAAAAAGATTAGGCGTATATTGGCCTGATATGTCCAAGGACATTCACGAGCATGTAAGTAATTGTGTGGACTGCAAAGAAATTAGCCCCGAGGATTACGGGTCCTTACCTTTTTCCACCATTGTGCCTAATTGGAGTAATTCATTAGTGCAATTCCTCAAAACGAAAGAGCACGAAATAGGAGCTAGTCTAGCAAGAAAGCGATCCTTAGAAGAAATGAGCAAGGATTATGTGATAATGGGGAAACAACTGTTTCGAAGAGGAAAAGACAATCAACTCAGACTATGCGTGCATGAAGGGGAATACCTTCCCATATTAGACATGGCACATGCAGGAGCTGCGGGAGGACATTTTTCAGCAGATAGAACGGTCAAGATGATTCTCTTTGCAGGCTTGTGGTGGCCAACTCTACATATGGATGCGGAGACATATGTGAGAAGTTGCGAAACATGCCAGAGAGCAAAATATCCCATTAGAAGAGATGACATGCCTTTAAGACCAATGGTTTGTGCGAGAGCATTCACCAAGTGGGGAATTGACTTCATAGGACCTATCAACCCACCTGCAAAAGGATCACATGCGGAGTACATCATAGTAGCCACCGACTACTTGACTAAGTGGGTAGAAGCAAAAGCCACTCGAAAAAATGATGCTCAAACCACAGCAAAATTTCTTTTTGAACACATTTTCACACGATTTGGACTACCGATCGAGATAGTAAGTGATCGAGGAACGCATTTCTTAAACGAAGTCATTGAATCGCTAATGAATGAATTTCTAGTGATTCATAAAAAATCAGCCCCATACCATCCTCAAGCCAACGGACAGGCTGAAAGTTCCAACAAAGTGCTATGTACGGTATTGACAAAGATCATCAATAATGGAAGGTCCGATTGGGACAAACAATTGCATCACGCAATTTGGGCCTTCCGAGTGGCATATAAAACGGCCATTGGAACTACGCCTTTCAACCTAGTGTATGGGCAGAATGCAATTTTGCCAATTGACTTCTTAGTGCCTACATTAAAAGTAGCCCAGCAATATGAGTGGAACGGTCATGAATTGTCTCAGCAATTAGATCAAATTGAAAAGCTGCATGAGACTAGATTGCAAGCGGTAGCAGGCATCTATGCCGCTAAACGGAGACAAAAGGCATACTATGACTCACATATTAAAGATAAGGGACTAAAAGAAGGCGACTTAGTCCTAGTATACACCCTAAAACAGCACGCAAAGAAGCTCCAAAAACGCGGATATGGTCCCCTGATCATAAATCGAATCTCCACTAGTGGTGCAGTCAATCTCGCCACACTAGACGGAGACATTCTTCCCAATTACATCAGTGGATGCCGAGTGAAACGATTCATGGAGCCTCTGACCGATGAAATGCTAGCTAGACTGTTGGGAGCTCAAAGTAGGAAGACGGAAGAAGAACGAATTTGAGAGGAAGCCCGACAAGAAGCACTAGAACGCATTAGAAAACGCAAGGAGTGGATCAGGCAAAGAGATGAACGTTATCTCCAAGGAGAAGTGCCCACCCCTATGGCAAACTACCAGGTCAAAAATAGTGACGCCACGGGTATATGTAAAACACAACCTTACCTAAACCTAGGGATTGGTCAGACGGAGTATAAATTGATAGACGCATTGATAGACTCAGGAGCAGGTCTTAGCTGCATGCGAAGGAGGATAGTGAACGAATTGCAATTGGAATTGAATCCCACGAAAGCCAAAATAATAGGAATTGGAGGTCACATCCTAGACTGTATTGGAACTACTAATGTGTCCCTCCACATAGGAAATTCCTCCATGGAACAAAGAGTCCTAGTATGTGAGGATAACGATTTAATGGAAGACTTCATTCTAGGACAAGACTGGATCATTGAAACAGAAGCATGTATCCATCTGGCTCAAGGATATATTTCAGCCACGATAGGGCATAAAGAGGTTTTCAGCTTGCTTGAAGAGAAACCCTGTAACCAAGCCATGTCAATACCAAGATCAGAGGAAGATCAAGAAGCGACGAAAGATAGTAGCGACTGTGCTCGACACTCAGAAAGCAAATGCATAGAAACTGAAACTTTAATTATTGCGACATCCCCTATCGCGTCGAAGCTACCCGATGTGATGGAGGCTCAGCCAACCATCGAGGAGACACTCTCTCCTAAACAGGCTCAAAGCGTCCAAAGATCGCACTATTGGAAACCCACAAGCAGATACTCGAACCAACAACCAACCAAAAATATGTGGGTACGAAAGGATCAAGTACAGAGTCAAAAAATGTCTAAAAGCGCTTTGAAGAAGGAAACAGACATCACCAAATCAGCTACAAAGAACTACAAACGAAAAGAACCAGTACAAGTATGGATTCCCAAGCCCTTGCTTGAAGCTCAAGGATCTCGACATCAGATATGGATTCCCAAAAAGGTCATACAAGCAGCTAAACAGAATGTGAAGACCAAAGAGGAAACGTCACAGCAGACGAGGCAAGTGCCACCACCACCAAAGAATCATCAGAAAAGATCACAAAGCAATGTCAAAATCCATCGGACTGTGGATAAGGCAAATGGAACACCAACAACTACACGAATCGAGGGAACCCGACAATCTTTCTCAGTGTTCTCAAAATGGATCTGGAAACCAAAGCTACCACAAGGAGCAAGAGATCGAGGAGAAAAAGCACCCAATTGCACTCATGTTGTGGCTGATGCACACAAAGTATGCATGATAGGGCCACATTACAAGGCCAAGCATTCGGCACAGGATGTACATTATCAAGTTAGTGGTGCACGATCTCCAAGTGAGACTAGCTCTTAGCTTTAAACTGATAGGAATGGACACACTATGTACATAAACTACGCTTCGGCTTTGGATTGACTTTTATGTTTTCTTTTCAGCGAAAAATATAAAAAAATATATGAAAAATTCAGGTATTACCCTTCTCACACCCACGGGAAAGGGACGACACCATGCACTCGGAGCAATATCAAATTATTAATCTACACATGGTGGAGGATTTCTGGACAAAATATAGACACTAATTCATGCTCTATATTAAGTGCAGATGGCTTCTGAAGACTCTGAAGCTACAATCCAAGAGGAGGTCCAAGAATTTCCTCCCCAATGTCTTACGAAGGCTAAAGGACACTGGTTCAGAGATGAGCAGCCAGTGGACGAGTATCTTTTCTTGGCCAACATAAAGATCATGGACACGGATCACCACTTTCCAATAATGTCCCAGGACTTCAAGATATTACATGGAATGCCATCTACAATTGATATCCTGAAGAAAGCAGGAATTCACAAGTATTTTGAGCTACCCATCTACAAGCCGGACTTCCAACGATGTACCCAAGTCATGAACACCTTGAGACCAGCACTACATGATCCATTGGTGCCAGAAGCCAATGTGATGGATAAGAATGGCGAATGGGTAGTCATTCAGTTCTCCCACGACTTAATCAAAGAAGCTTTTGAATGGGAGAAGGATGGTGTCAACACGGCCAAAGAAGAAATTCGTGGAGCAAATACTAGAACCTTTATCGACATTAACAGAGTGGATATTGAAGAGGAGGTCAGGTTGATTCATCAACATTTTTGTTTTCCAAGTATGAACAGATACACGGCCCCTCAAAAAATTATTGTCCAATTATTGTCTCATGCCACAAAACAGATCGGCAATCAGGTAAATCTCACACCATACGTGCAGGAAAGATTGTTCGAGGCCAAGAAGAAGTGGGAGAATAAAAAATTCCTTAATGGAACCACTGCCCTCACAATCATGATTTACCATGCATTGGGCATGCGCGAGTACTTGAGGGAGATGCCATCTTCAATGGAGCTGGCTCAATATGTCAAGAGTGCTACAGTACCAAAACAAAAGAAAGGGAGTAAACAAGCAGAAGAAACAGAAACAAGTTCGCAACCGCGGATGAGAGGAACCATGAGAGGTACAAAGCGGCCTAGAGAAGTTCTGCAGAAAGAAGAAGAAGCACCACAACCAAAGAGAGTACATGTGCTGCCTACCACCACCACTCAAGGACCCAGGAAAATTACGGAAGAAGATTTAACTCAAGCACTGGAGGAGACTCACAAGTATACAGAAGGGCAAATCAATCTACCGGTGCAAGGTCATCATTATCAACAGGCTGCAACAGTTCAAAAACCCAAAAGAAAACTTACTAAGGTACACCGATATCGGGAGATTGGGCTAGACAATTCAAGTTCAGGATCCGACGCCCAAGAGAAGCAAACTACATCATTATTGGATGTAGATATTAAAAGTGAATCGAAAGATGATGGCCAGTGGGCCGAATTAAATGAAGTCAATTATGACGAAGCCCAAGCTGACAACAAAGAAAAAGATCAATCATCGCTGGCAGAACAGAATCCAATCACAGAGAATGCAGAAGAAGAAGGACAAAACACTATGCCAGCGAAGGATGCCTCCATCACCCACATAGAGGAGGACCCCAATGATAATGAGGTGCATGCAATGATATCTGAGGACAAGCCTCAAGAAGAAGAGAAAGAAGACGAAGAACCCTTCACACCACTAAGGGTTGTGGCAGAACCGTCCCCTCTAGATGTAACATTTCAAGGGAGTGCCACGAAAGTTCGTAAAACGGTCGAAAATGAAGCAGAAGTTAATATACAACTACAGGTCCGACAACCACACAAAGAATTGATCCATGTAGCACAGGGACAAGATGTACAAACAGGAGAAACACCGGACATAACAAAGACATGGTTGAATGTAGATATAGCTCAGCTCAAGCCGGTGGTGCAGGATATGATCCGCACGGCACTCGACACTCAACAACTGATGCTTGATGCTGATGAAGATTACGACCAGGCCATGCTCGACAAACAAGAGCTTCAGAAAGAAGGTATGCATTTGGCAAAGACCTTATCTAAAGTAGAAGCTCAGGTGTTGAAGAAAAAGGAGAAGATCAAAACAACCAAAACACAATGCAAAACATTAGAAAAGGAGAATGCCCACCTGAAAGAACAAGTGTTGGAGCTGACGAAGAAACTGGAAGTAACGGAAAAAGAGAAAACAAGAATACAGACTCGTAGCAAAGTACTCGAGTCACAGCTCAAGGTGAGCATGGAAGAAGCAGACCAACTAAGGGACAGAAACAAAGAGCTAATGACAGCTCTCCTCAGTGATCAACCATCGACAGATCTTGACAAAACAAATGAGGACATAAAAGACATGGAAGCAAAGTTGACCAAGATGGCAGATCAGCTCAAACAGGAGCAAGAGACAGTTGCAGAATGGGAACAGAAATATATGAATGATACTGCAACTCTACGAAAGAAATGGAAAAAAGCCGAGAAAGATTATTTCCGACAGTGCAAGGAAGACAGATCACATGCATATCGTGGCACAGGAATTAATCAAACATCAAGAAAAACTTACCAAGGCTGAAGAGGAGCTCAAGAATAAAGATGACATCATTAAGCGGCTGCAGGAGCAGATTGAGCTAAAAGAGAAACAAGGGACACCAGTAGTTCCTCCAGAAACCACAGCTACTGTGGAGGAAGAGGTACGTCCTCTCTCTCCTCCCTTGTATCATTCTCCAATAAGGGCGGAAAAGGAGGTTCCACTAGAACCTAACACACGCGACATTGCAGAATTAAGCAGACCAGAAAGGGCACTACTGGTGTCCCAGCTCACTGCTGATTTTGAAGATCAAATAATACAAATAATGAAAGAAGCTCGAATAGACAATAAACAGCTAGATCAAATTTTGAAGCCCTTCAATGTACCATATGGTCTACTTAAAGAACAGACGCGCGTGTATATAAAGACTACCACGAATAAAGATCCGGACCACAACCTTCAATTCCAGCATGACACTTTCAAGTATACTCAAGAGGAATTTGAGAAGGCGGATCCCATATGGCGAAGGAAAATTTTGGAGAAGAATCCGACTTTGCGGGTACAGTGGGAAGCATCACCATATGCGCTTCAGGTAAATCCATCATTTTGTCCTGTACCCCGCAGACGCTCTTGGACGCAATTTTGGGAAGCACAGCGTCAAGGCTCCATCAATAATCAGTGGCTAAATTACCCATTACTACCTAGTCCGCCACATAATTATCTACCCACTGAAGAATATATGGTAAAAACAATGGAATTCTGGATTGCCAAATATGCCACAGTGCCGGACTTAGCAGTCAAGATGACAAATAAAATATTTAGCATGCTCATTACAGTGTTAAAAGTTTTCCAGCACGCGAAGTATACATTTTTGAATTTCATTGGCATTACGCAAGGATCGGAAGCTCTCATTTTTGATTTATCAACCATCCCGAGCCGACTAACCATCATGGCATACTACTCACGCCTTATGTTTTTGCCATCAACATATATGCAGACTTTCGAAGAAGCATTCTTCACCGGCTTCTTTGAAATAGATTCGGAGATTTTTGTAAAAATGACTTCCAATTTAAATGCAAGGCTGGTGGCCTATGAAACAAGCTTTTTTGCTGATCATCGACAGGCGCCAGAAGACGGAGTGAAGTCAAAGCAATGGAAGGAATTCATGATATGTCATGCAAATCTGCTGAACCAACGAGAGCAAACCGCCATTCAAACATACACGCGTCGCCTCAGAAAGCCTGTCGAGGACGACAGAGTTCAGGAGGAGGGACGTGTAGAGGGACAATCAAGCAAGAAGAAAAGAAGAAGAAAATCAAAGTCCAAACCTATTCATTAAGAAGAGAAAAAGAACATATATCTGCAGGAAGCCCCGCAGGGGCGCAACACCCATCTCTGCACAGAGCCCCGCAGGGGCACTCACCAGGCTACAAAGCTAAACCCCAGGGTCCCGAGTCATGGACTTTTCAAACATCAGAGTAGGACCAAAAGTAAGAAAGGGGTAGAGGCTGAAAAGTTGAAGAGGGTGACTAAGAACATCACATTCCTAGTCACTGGTGGCGTGCGTGGCAACCCGAGTCAACAGGCAAGACAACTACATCAGGCTCTCGAGTAGTAGAGCTTGAATCAAGAAGGCCATCGAATCTGCATGTCTGTTTAACTGCAGACAATACTGACCAAGGGGAGCGTGCGGAGAAAAGCAAGATCAAGAATCAGGCAACACAGCCCAAGGGACGCGTTCGCGAAGCAAAGTCTGTCAAGGGACGACAGAGACGAAGAGGGGGAGAGTGTTGCAGAGCTAAAGAGCGCACAAAGCAGAGAAAAAAGACGGGCCCCAAAATTTTTCCGATTTGGACACACTACTTTTGTATCATAACCACTCTTGTATATATTTTCCATTGTAAATGCACTAGAGGAGTCCTCTCGATGCATCCCCACAGAAGATTAGTGAATTACCCATGTACAATAGTAGGAAGTTAACATTTTAGTGAATAAAGTGCCGGTCTCTTGTGTGAAAGGACCAAACTTAGGGCACTAGTATATAAGTCAAAAGTGACTCATTGTAAAGGACTTCTTGTCATTGTGAAGAAGAGCACTTCTAAAATTTCGAGTTTGCCTCTTCCTTGCTGATTTTGATCTTCATTTTGCTCATGTATGTGTGTGTGATGCTTGAAATGCAAGTGTAGGACTGTTGTCTACCCCTTCCCCCTTGTTTTGAGTGGCTGTAGTGCGTGCGTAAGCTAGGAGAAGCAAAAACGCGGGTGTTAGTAGTTCCCGTAATTCACTGTTTCTGCCATAACTTGCAGCAGAGTGGTCAGAATTGAGTGAAACCACTACTGTTGGATTTGTCTCGGCGAGAGCTTCGAAACGAGTACCCTATTGCCTATGTTCGGAGTTCTGGGCTGGGAGAAAACCTCAAAAAACCAAAACTGCTGAAAAGAGGCTTGCGGCAACACTTTCAGTTTTTCAGTAGGTGTGGGTAGTATTAGTCTTTTCTCATGCTTGGATAGCTAACTCACTTCATTTTCTATCACGTGTGCACATGTCTTCATACACTTGGTAAGTCACTCCTTAGGATTGATAATTAAATGTGTGAAAAGAACTCCACTATATGCACTTGTATGGCAATCGAGGTATAGTCTCATTGGTACAAGTCCTTGAGTCATTGCGGCTCAAGTACACACAGATGTAGATCGAATACCCTCAGGTGCTTCTACTTCACAGTCTACTGTCACAGATGGAGCTTCTTCTTCAAGTACAGTGGTTTCTCCTTCTCCACCTACACAGGAGCAGCTTAGATGGGATGGAAAAGATGCTCAAGCTCATGCTTTGATTGCACTTTCTGTGAAGCATCATATAGTTCCACACATTCGGTCATGTTCTACATCATGACAGGCATGGGACACTCTTGCTTCTTTGTATGCCGTGCGTAATGAAGCACGTGTTGCATACTTGAGGAAGCAACTTGAGGAAGCAACTTGAGGATGTATGTATGGATGAAAATGAGTCAGTGGATGTGTATGTGACTTGCATCAAGGACTTAAAAGAGCAATTGGCAAACATAAATGAGATTATTCCGGATGCATCACTCATTTCTACATTGTTTAAAGGATTATCGAAATCTTTCCAAAGCTTTGCTACTACAATCCGTTTGGTTGCAAAAGGGAATCCTAATATGTATGCATTTGATAAGTTTGTGTCTCTTCTTTTGCAAGAAGAGCAATCTAGAGTGAATATGAGTGGTTTGATTGAGGGAACACAAGCACTTGCTATCTCACAAAAGGGGAAAAGCAAGTATGGGTCAGCTTTGGGTTCATCAAAATCAAAGCCTCAATCTTCCTCTTCCTCATTCCTCTAATGATGGTGATTTGCAAAAGAAGAAGAGATGCAAATATTGCCAGAAGGCTGGTCATACTATTGATGAGTGTAGAAAGCTTGCTAAACGCAATGAAAAGAAGAAGGAATTTGGCATGTCTATTACTTAAACTTCAGCAAATGTAAAGAATGATGAAGCTAACATGAATTTCCAGCCACATATGGCTGAACATTTGCATCAAAATATGGCTGAAAATGAGCATGAAATTCAGCCCTCACATGATATACATATTGAAGATGTTTTACATAATGAATGCATGTCTATAAAGAGTGCACAAACTATGCCAAAGTGGCTGAAACAAACTTTGCAGGACATCAAATTGAGTGCACCTTTACTTGGTAGAACAAGATCAAGCTCTCACCATGCATCAAGTAATTTTGTGGATTATTCTCTTGTTGCTACAACATGTAATGAAGAGCCACTTTCTTTTGAAGATGCATGTGACAATCCACAATGAATGAGTGCTATGCAATAAAAAATGGATTCCATACATAGGAATGGTACTTGGGAGTTATATGCGTTGCCAAAAGGAAAGAATGCCATTGGTACAAAGTGGGTTTATAAGATTAAGAGAAAATCTGATGGTAGCATTGATCGCTACAAAGCTAGATTGGTTGCCAAAGGATATGTGCAGCAATATGGCATTGATTATGAGGAAACATTTGCACCTACTTCACACATGACTAGCATCCGTACCGTGGTTGCATTGGCTGCCCATCGAGGTTGGAAAGTGCATCAATTGGACATAAAAGCAGCCTTCTTGAATGGTGATTTGCAAGAAGAAGTTTATGTGAAGAAACCTCTTAGATTTGCTATGAAAGGGAAAGAGCATATGGTTTGTCGCTTGCATAAAGCCTTATATGGTCTCAAGCAAGCTCCATGTGCATGGTATGACAAAATCCATAAGCACTTGACTGCTCTTGGTTTCACATGTAGTCCGATTGAAAGCACACTCTATGTACGCAAAAATGATGCTGATCTTATAGTGCTTGTTCTTTATGTCAATGACATACTCTTGATTGGGTCGTGTGATGCAAAACTTGACATTCTTATGGCTGATTTGCAGCATACATTTGATGTCACTTATCTTGGTCTTTTGGGCTACTATCTTGGCATCCAGTTTGTATCTATTGAGGGGGGAATTGTTATGCATCAAGCAAAGTATGTTGAAAAACTACTTCAACATTTTGACTTTGAGGATTGCAAACCAGTTTCCACACGAGTTGAGACAGGAACATCACGAAGAGGAACATGAAGAATATCCCAAGCATCCTTAGTTGTTCTACAAGAGAGAATGTGATGAATAATTTCACGTTTGATGGACAAGGCTATCAATGCATGTGCTTGAGCATCTCTACCATCCCAATGAATTTTCTATGTAGTAGGTGCAACAGGAACTGCATCATCATCTTTAATGCCATCTACATCACCTTCAGCAACTGTGTTTGTAGGTGTAATAGGACATTTTTTGACACCCTGCACAATATTCCATAGTCCTTTTGCAACCAATACATGATGCATCATATAAGCCTATAATGGGTAATTGGTATCGTCCAACTTATCCTCAACAGCCAACATATGGAATACATTGGTGCTTTCATCCATGGCCACTGACTAAAATACCCCGATGTAGAAAATTGATTGTATCTCAAAAAGTTGAATAGAACTACCCTATCAAGTTTTGATAAACCTGTAGTAGACTTCAAGATGTTATATTGGCGAACCAAAACATGTATATATCTTTGGTACAAAAAGACAAAATAGCCTGCACAAGCATTGTGATAATGCATTCGGAGGCCGAAACAAGCTCAGATCGTGATTTCGGCAACACATAGTGTAACATTTTGATCTCCTAATCACCTTGAATATGCTCACCAAATTTCATGTGATGTTGAGACTATGATCGGAGGGGTGTCGACGATGCCCTAGATGAAGCAGCGACCTACTCTGATACCAAGTATTGGAGTTTGAGGTCTACGGAAGCATGTGAATAGCACAAGGAAGAAGAAGAAGCTTGGAGCACAACACACAATACTGAATGTATTACCACTAGAATGCACAAAGATAAGCAACTTGTTAGGCCAATAGGTGTATATACAAGCCAAGGGAAAAAACCTCCTAAAGAGGGAAAAAAGTTCCCCGACAGTCCTAGTGTGTTCACACACATCACTACCTAAATATATCAACATGTATGAGTTATCGAGGTCTATATTAGCACAACCACCACCTATCACTCAAGAAGACTTGGAAGCTACTTTGAAAGGTACACACCTATATATAGAAGGGCAGATAAACTTGAATGTATAATGGCATTTTTACTTCCAGTTTAGTTTGCAAAGTGAAAGAAGAAATATAGATAAAAAAGTGAGAAGGCTTGTGCATTATGAAGAACAAAAGCTGATGACGAAGAGTTGTCATGTTATTCTAGATCAAAAGATGAAGAGAGTGATGAATCTCTAAGCAACACATCATTGTACCAAAACCTAATGATGATGGAAGATGGGATGAGTTAGCTCAAGTGTAGGACATGCAACAAGAGAGAGAGAGAGATGATGAAGAACAAATGGATGTGGCTATGATTGATGTACCTCTAGTAAGATCTCCATGTTACACTTATATGTCCCTCAAGTAGCTTTGATATGGACCATTTCCCTATACATGGGCACTTTTTACTCTAGATTTGGCTAGAGGGTTTTTCCCCATGTAGCCACATACACATGATATACTCATACATGGTGGTACAAGGTACTTAGGGATTCACTTATAGCTTCCATTACACTTATTCTCATATTATTGATCATTGTTCATCATCTATCAATAGAGAGTTCTTCTAGCCACTATGTTTCTTGTTATGTGGATCTCCTTCTTTGCTCTTGTGTGTACTTCTATTTGTGCTTACTCACTCTCTCACATGCACCCAACACTCCAAGACCATGCCTCAACTTTAAATTAAAAAATAAATCCAAAACACCATCTATAATACTGTAAATAGACACTATCAAAGGAGTAACATATGAAGAATCAGCTAAAGAGAGGCCATTCATTTCTTTTCCATCAAAATAAAATATTCAAGGACAACCAGCATGTTTTTTTCACAACCCAAAGGAACTTTGAAGCTAAAGAGACCCTTTAATAAACTATTGCACACTTTCAAAGGTAGAAAAGTGGGGATCATCCAAGCACCATAAATTCCAATACCTACTTGGATCTATGTGGATGTAAATCATCTCAAGTATTCTATATGAATGATGATGCATGGAGAAATGTATACTTAATTTTCCATGATGGCAAAAAGTCCTTATTTTTAGCTCAATTTTCAACTCTCCAATAATCATTTCCTTGCATTTTCCTCAATTTTCTCTTTTTCTAGCACTCTTCTCTTACTTTCTCAAACAACTTTAAGGTCTTCTCTCTAGAATTTCACGTTCTCTTTATCTTTAGAATTCATGTTTTTTTTGTTTTATAAAACTTGAACAAATTGAGAAAAATCGAAATATATGTTTTAGTGCATGGTATGATTAATCAATTTTTCCATAAATCTCTCTCAATCTTTCACTTCCATAACAATATTTTCCTTTTGAAACTTTCCCAATTAGAATCTAAATTCCTCCTAGAGAAGTGCAAGTAATTGAAAAGAACCCAAACAAATTATCAAAAGAAGATAAACTTGAGTGTCAAAACCATTCACATGGTTTGTTTTTAGTTATCAAATAGATAAGATTTCAAAGAAGACTCCTCATTTATTTCTCAAAAGCATAATGAAAAGAGAATATCTACCAATGCAAGTTCTTCTCAGGAACTTGTTGATGCAATTTAATGAATGTAATTGTGATTGATAAAAATATTTTCACGTTTGATTTGGTACCACCAATATAGGTTGACTCGATCCCTAGTAGTGACCCAAAAGAGATGCTTCACTATTCATTAAGCATCAAACCAATGTAATTCAAGCGGTTCAAAAGTCCCTCTTCACACGTGAATCATGAAACTTCTTTAAAATTATCAATCCAAGCATAGTATGACTTGATTGTTTCTCAAAAATTCGAAAGAAATACCGATTTCCAAAAATTGTGATTTTTCTGAGAATTAATACGTGAAAATTGAAATGGTCATAATCATTCAAATATTAATCTTTTCTTAGGATCCTTGTGCGTAATTAATGGTATTCCTAATCTAGATTCAGATAAACAATTAGAGTTTACTTATATCATAGACCATTGAAAAAGAAACTTCAAAACTAAAGAGCTCCTCAATCGAGGATTTTCCACTCAAATATATGTTTAATGATCTCTAGAAAGAATATTGATCACTTACACACACAATGATCCAATCAAACTTCGTGAATTACACCACATAACATCATCACAAAGAAAGAAAGGCAAAATAATGATTGCAAAAAGAGAGCTCTCCATTCAACATTCAAGAATACAAGTGAAAAGAGTCCCGAGACATACAAATTTGACTTATATACACTCTCAAAATGAATTATTTTCTAATGTATACCCACTTCTAAGCTCAAAAACGCCGAGCTATACTTTTCCAATAACTCTCTAAATTTGTGTATAGATTGATATGACTCTTCCAAAGTCTTAGAAAAATTGAGCTTTATACATACATCTTTAAATGAATGTTCATCTGAACTAATATACAAGTGAGAACTCATTGACACTAGAGAGGGTCTTCAAGAAAATATTCAAAATTCTCTACAACATCTTCATTCAACATGGAGCATGATGATATCATTCTTGGTGTGGAAGAGTGAGATACACATCGTGTGGTAGAGGTAGGTAGCTCTTGTGATGCACATCTAGATATAGTCTTGGTTTATAGAATAGCTGATTTGGATGTTGGTAATTTAGTAGTTATAGTCACTTTTAGGTTCACTGATGTGAGATGTTGACATTGATTATGGTCCTTTGGATGTCTTGTATATAGCCATGGCTGAAATGGTTAGGTTGGCTAGGATAAACCACAAGTTTTATCAACATATGAGTCTCTAATGTATGAATTAGTATTCTCAACACCATACATTGTGATTGCCATTGGAATGTTTATATGGAGTCTCAACCATTCACTGATTAACATAGGCATCAAGAAAGTGGGAGCCGTATAAGAGCTTCTTTGGTTCTTGAGTCAGCCACATGTGAGCTTGAATCTTGTCGAGTTCAGTCTAGAATAGTTTCAAATGCATGGACACACCTTGTTTGAGGCAGTTAATCTAGGTTGATTAAGGACAATATAAGATCTCTAGAACAAATCAAATGTAAATTTTTAGCACAATCCTACAAAGTCAAGTAGAAGGAATGCTAAATGTATTTTCAACATGATTTATTCAATAATGAGCCCAATCATTTTGCAAGAGCATAAAGGTTTCATCAAATTTTATGCTCTATGTAATATTCGCCATGTGGGAAGGATTAAATTAAGAAAATCAATTCAATCATGAATTTCAATTCTTTACAATCAAGTTTCATCAAGCTTACAACCACATTGAGTGGGATTTATCCTTCAACCTCTTGAAGACATCAAAATTGGTTAAAAATCCATTCAACTTGTTCTATGTCTCTTTGCTAGTGATTTTGGCATCGTAACCATCAATGGTGCACTCCTCCCCCCCCCCCCCATGCAACTCAAACATTCTATTAGATAGGGATTTCCTTTAGCCTCTTCCTATTTGATATCACTTACGATTCTCTAGGATGACTTGTTAGGTCCTTTATAAAAATGAATCTCCTAAAAGATGTAATTCTCCTGCACAACCAAGAATAAGTTTTCCAAAATCATCTAGATGACACAAATGTACTTGTTCAAAACTCAAAGGCTAGAATTTCCTTTTTTTGCAAGGCCCTTAGGATATTTGAGTCAACAAGTGGCTCCCAAACCAACCAGAATGAAACTATGATCAAAGCATTTAAAAATGAGGTGCCATAATATCTTATCAAATAGTGATGTCAAGTTATTAAACTTGATGATAGATTTTCAAGCTTTTATGTGTTCCTATGGGATTCAATGTGACGTGCAATCAAAGATGGAAATGGATAAGTGATAAGGTGAAGTTAAAAAACACTATCTAGGAGAAAGCTTAGTCCAATCTTGCCTTCAGAAGATTAGTGCTATTTTCTCTAAATTTCTTTTGGCTAAGAAGAGTCCCATTGTCAACTTTTGAACTTGTTGTAGGAGTATCCAAGATGATGGTCTTTAGATTATTGATGTTGATCACCTGGCTACCAAATTCATGACTATGTGGGTACTTAGAGTTGATGAATTTCAAGATCATTAGGAAATTATAGTTAAAACAACCACGCATAGTTTTTAGGGAAAGGTTCGCTCCATGTGGAGAGACCATTGCTTTAATACTAGTTATGTTGGGAGGCAAAATGTGAGTAGGAACATAAAAAGAAGCTATTATTGTTGGAGTTAGACATCTGTGAAAGCGCGCGAATAGCCCAAGGAAGAAGAAGAAGCTTGGAGCACAACACTCAATATTGAAATGTATTACCGCTAGAGTGTACAAAGATAAGTAGCCCATTAGGGCAATAGGCGTATAATATACAAGCCGAGGCAAAAAACCTCCTAAAGAGGGAAAAAAGTGCCCCGATAGTCCTAGAGTGTTCACACATATCACTACCTAAATATATCAACAAATCCCCCTTGGGAGTGATGTGGTGAACAAGGAGTTGGCACTCATGTATAAGGAAGTGCCAAGCTATGTGGAATCACAAAAGGAAGTAAGCCCAAAGCTTTGTGGAAAGCTTCAAACTTCTCCCTAGGCAGAGCCTTCGTAAAAAGGTCTACAATGTTCTCCTGTGTGGGCACATATGCCAAGCTGATCTCCCCAGCAGAGAACCTCTCTAAGATAATGATAATGCATCTCAATGTGCTTAGTGCAAGCATGGAACACAAGGTTCCTCGCAATTTCCAATGCACTTTAACTATCACTGAAGATGGTGGTGGCAAAAGACTGACCAACACCCAAATTAGCCATAAGGTGTCTGAGCCACGCACACTCAACAATCGTTGTGAAAGCTACCCTATACTCAGCCTCACAAATCAAAATGGCCACAATAGGTTGCTTCTTGCTCAACCAAGATATACATGAGCTACCAAGCATGAAGCAAAAGCCACTAGTGGACAACTAGTGTCAATTCAACCATCCCAATCACTATCAGAAAAAGCATGCAAATTTGGTAGTAGTGATCCCCCCTTGGGATAAAACAATCCAAGTAGTCGGGTACGACTCAAGTAGCAAAAGATGCGCTTAACCACCTGCCAATGCTTGACACCTAGTCAATGCATAAACCTGCTTATCTATGAGATAGCAAACTAAATATCTGGCTGAGTAATGCATAAGTAAATCAAGGATCCAAGAGCCTACTGATAAAGAACAACATCAAATGCATCTCCTGCATCATGAAGACTAAATCATAAACTTGTCTCCATACGAGTGGCAATAGGCTTATAGTCTTCAAGGTCAAAATGCTGCAATAATGTGTCAATATATTTTGTTTGACACAAAGCCATTCCATCATCAACTTGCATAAATTGAATGCCCAAATAGTGATGCAAATGCTCCAGATCGTACATCTCAAATGAGGCATGCAAATCAGCCTTAAAATCAGCAATATGCATGTCATGAGGACTAGTGAGCAGCATGTCATCAACATACACCACAATGATCAAAAGTACATCATTAGCACGCTTAACATATAAGGTTCTTTCACTTGGATTGTTCTCAAAACCATGTGCAATCATATAAGCATGTATCTTTTCATACCAAGCACATGGTGCTTGCTTTAAACCATATAATGCCTTCTTTAATCTACACACCTGGTTTTCATGCCCTTTCTACACAAATCCATGGGGTTGAAAAACAGACACTTCTTCATGCAAGTCACCATTCAAAAATGTTGTTTTGATGTCCAACTAATGTCCATTCCAACCATGATGAGCTGCAAGTGCATAGATGCTATGGACTGTAGTCATTCAGAAAGTTAGGAGCAAAGGTTTCATCAAAATCAATGCATCTTTCATGTGGATAACCCTTTGCAACAAACCTAGCCTTATACCTATCAATTGTTCCATCACGTTTATGCTTCAGCTTTTATATCCACTTAGTGCCAATGGCCTTCTTGCCATGAGGCATGTCACATAAAGACCAGGTATCATTTTTCATGATAGCATCATATTCAGATTGCATTGAAGCCATCCAATGTTCACAATTTTGTGCTTCATCAAACAAAATAGGTTCGATCTCATCACAGAGACTAGAGGAAGCCATAGCATAGCAATTCGATGAAAAAGAGTCACTATGAGAGCCTGATCGAGTACGATATGACAAAGGTGCATCTAATTTTCTATCACACAAAGTTTGTACCAGCCATTTTGGCATAGTTTTTGCCTGCTCAATAGCAGCTCTCTCATCAACAAGTGCATCATGTAAATCTGCATCATCACATGAAACCTACAAAGGCTGAGAAGTTGTCTCATTAGGACCAGCACTAGACTGTCCACTTGTAAAAAGAGGCAGCAAAGTATCATACATGTCTTTGGAGCAAACAGATGTCTCCTTAGTACATGAAAGCAATGGTTGAATAGCATCTTCCACAAAAACAACATCACGGCTAACCAGAATGCATTTAGTATGTGGATGATACAGACGATAGTCTTTACTTTTAGAGATGTACCCAACAAAAATACATTTTATTGCTTTATCATCCAATTTTCTACGATGTTGTTCATGCACTAATGCATATGCCATTCAAGAAAAAACACACAGATGAGCAACAGATGGCTTGAGACCATGCCAATCCTCATATGGAGTGATAGACTGTAGCGCTTTCATGGGACACTTGTTAAGTACATATGTTGCACACATAACAACCTCAAGCCAGAAACTATGTGGTAAAGCCTGACTCTTGACCATACACCTCGCCATCTCCATGAGTGATCTATTCTTCCGTTTAGCAACTCCATTCTATTGAGGTGTATACAGCACCGTACACTGATGTTTTATCCCACGTTTAGTTAGAAATGCATTAAAGTCAAAAGACATATATATCCCCCCTCGATCAGAACAGAGGGTGCTCATTTTACATGTTAACAGATTTTCAGCCAAAACTAGAAACTATTTGAAGCACATAAACACTTCGGAATTCGCTTTCAATGGATATACCCATGCATGCCTGGAAAAATCATCAATGAAAGTCACGAAGTAAAGATAATTTCCAAAAGAGGGAGTCTGCATAGGACCACATACATCACTGTGAACAAGTTGCAATTTCTACGTAGCTCGAACTGAACCATCTTCTGGAAATGAGGAATGCTGAATTTTGCCCAAAATATAGCCTTCACATACATGTTTACTGGGTGCCTCAAGATTCGGCAAAGAGGACACCATTTCAGATTTCTACAGGCATAGCAAACTAGTAAAATTTAGATAACCAAAAAGTGCATGCCAAAGCTTTGCATCTGACATAGCCTAAGAATCATAAACTGCACATGCTAAATCATTCACATATTTTTCATAATCTATGAGCTTATACAGCCCACGAGATAAAATGCTAGGAGTAATAATCACATCGCCATTTGAGAGATCATGAATTGTATATCTATCACCAACAAAAGCATCTGACAAAGTGAAAGAACTACCATCAGTAGTAGTCAAAATGATCTCACCAACTCCCATGATAGGATAAGAGGAGTTGTTGGCACATGTGATAGTATTCCCTGTAGGGGCAGGCTTTAGTGAGGCGAAGAAACTATGTTGCGAGGTAATATGTTTGGTCGCCCCACTATCAAAGTACCAAACATATGAGTCTACTATAGACATGTACTGCTTATGAAAAGATGGGTCAAAACCGCAAACAGTAGTAAACACCCATTCTTCATCCTCCACAAGATTAGTAGACTCTGTTTTCGGTGTAGAGGCCTCTGCAACAACCATTCTAGCCTCTTTCTTCTTTGCCTCTTTGGCAAGCCATTTTGGATAGTTCTTAATGGCATGACAATATTTGCTTTATAGTATTTGCAAAACAATTTCTGCTTTTCTGATTTCTTCTCATCTTCGTCTTCCTTCTCCGATTGTGCAAAATTAGAAGATTTTTGCTTACTAGTTGAAGAGCTCCATTTTCCTTTGCCCTTCTGACTAGCCAGGAAAGCTTGATCTGCAACACGCATAATAGACCTGTTCTGCCTAGACTGATCTTCCTGCAACAGAACAAAAACTAACTCTTCAAATGTTAAGGCATTTGGATTGCCTTTCATCATCAATTGAAGAGTAGATGCAAAACTCTGATATGAGTCAGGAAGACCATTCAGAATAGTCTGTACAAATGAACTATCAGGAAGGACTTTATCAGCAGAAATCAATTGTCCCTTCAAATCCTTGATCTTTGTTAAAAAATTGTCCATAGAATCACCTTCATTCATGTGCTCACTCTCGAACTGTTTTCAGAGGTAAGCAACACCAGCCTCATTCCTAACCTGGTACAATGTGGTAAGTGTATCCCAAGCATCATTAGCTATTTTGCAAGAGCGAACGTGAGGAATAATGGCACGCTTGATAGACAAAGCTATCAATGCATGTGTGTGGGCATCTCTGCCATCCCAACAAATTTGCTCTACAATGGGTGCAGCAAAAACTGCCACACTAATAAGAATCTGTAGAATATCACCATCTTTGACACCTTCTACATCAGCTTCAATACCTGTAGTTGTAATGGTTGCAGGTGTGGTAGGACATTTTTCAACACCCTACACAATGTTCCATAGTCCATTTGCAACCAATACATGTCACATCATATAAGCCCATAATGGGTAGTTGGTACCATCCAACTTATCCTCAACAGCGAACATCCAGAATACATCACTGCTTTCAGTCATGGCCAGTGACTAAAATACCTTGATGCAAAAAATTGATTGTATCTCAAAAAGTTGAACAGAATTGCCCAGACTTCGAGATGCTTATATTGGCGAACCGAAACTGGTATATACCTTTGGCACAAAACAATGAAATAGCCTACACAAGCACTAAAATAGTGCGTTCTATCAAAACAAGCTCAGATCGTGATTTCGGCACCACATAGCAAAGCTGTTTTGATCTCTGAAACACCCTAAGTATGCTCACCAAGATTCATGTGATTCTGAGATTGCAACCAGAGAGGTGTCAAGGACACCGTAGATGAAGCGACGACCTACTCTAATACTGATTGTTGGAGTTAGACATCTATGGAAGCACGTGAATAACACAAGGAAGAAGAAGAAGCTTGGAGCATAACTCTCAATACTAAAATGTATTACCACTAGAATGTACAAAGATAAGTCAGCCATTAGGGCAATAGGCATATATACAAGCCGGGAAAAAATCTCCTAAAGAGGGAAAAAAGTGTTTGGTGGTCCTAGAGTATCCACACACATCACTACCTAAATATATCAACAATTATCTCAGCAATACACAGTTCTTGAACCCATTTGTTCACTCTTGATACCCTAAGGGTGAAACACTTTTATGATCGTGAGTTGTGGGATCTCTTGTATGTTGTCTAGTCCAGTTATTCATATCAATATGCCTAGTCTTTCCTTTTCTACATCAGATTTTGGGTGACATTTGTCATGATTTTCGAGACTATGACCTTTATGGATATGCTTATGGTAGGCTTGTAGTAGTAGCTCAAGATTAGGAACAATTATCGGTGATGCCCTGGAATTGGCTTTATAGGCCTCTCATTTACATTTCTCACTTTTCTCCTTGGCTACATTGGCTTCCCATTGAGCTTTTCTACTCGCTTTTTTGTCCTCTTGATTCTCTCTTCTTGTTGTCCTTTCCGAGATGTTCCTTTTTCTTTTTCACTACCAGACGTGCCTCAGATTTTATACATCATGTGCTTTGCATCTATGGGCTGATGTAGGTCGATTTGAATGGATTTTCTCTTAGTTTGGGCCCTAGCAGCCACATCATTGGGTACACTTTTGCAAGCGACAATGTTTGTATAGGTGAGTCTCTCCACACTCAAAATAATACTTTTTATCTGATGTAAATGGTGGACAAATATGTGGCTGAGCCGATTGTACTTCCCAAGGTTGTACCACCAATGATTTTTTTTTATCCTAGGAAATTGAACTCATGCGGATACGAAGTAGAGGTAAGAACTACTTGACAAAATGATGCACAAAATATTAAAAATATTCTATTCAAATAGATCTTCATGAGATTTGATCTACCTATAGAAATAGACAGTGATTAGGGAACCCATTGAATCAATGAAGTGATGGAAACATTGTTAGCTAAATTCTTGGTTACACATAAGAAATCAGTCTCATATCACCCTCAAGTGAATGGATAAGACAAAAGTTCAAACAAGGTTCTTTGCACAATACTAACTTTGTTAGTGATTAATGGAAGATTTAGTTGAAACAAACGATTCCATCACATTGTTTGGGGATATAGAGTAGCCTATAAGACTACTCTAGGAACTTCACCATTCAATATGGTGTATGGATAAAATGCTATTCCACCCATCAAATTCATGATTTATATCTTACGCATGGCAAACAACTACAAATGGTTAGGGCACAAACTATTAGAACAAGTTGACCCATTAGGAAAATTGCAAGATATATGGTTTAGAGTGGTAGCAAATAGATACACAACCATGTCAAAAAGATTATTATGATAATCACATGAAAGGAAATGGTCTCAAGGAAGGTGACTGTTGGAGATAGATGTCTGCGGAAGCACGCGAAGAGCACAAGGAAGGAGAAGAAGCTTGGAGAAGAAACACACAATAGTGAATGTATTACTAGAGAATGTACAAAGATAAGTAGCCCATTAGGGAAATAGGCATATATACAAGCCGGAAAAAAAAAAACCTCCTAAAGAGGGGAAAAAGTGCCCCGGCGGTCCTAGTGTGTTCACACACATCACTACCTAAATATATCAACAAATCCCCCCTGGGAGTGATGCGGTGAACAAAGAGCTGGCACTCATGTATAAGGAAGTGCCAAGCTATGTGGAAATCACTCCACAAAAGGAAGTAAGCCCAAAGCTTTGCGGAAAGCGTCAAACTTCTCCCTAGGTAGAGCCTTCGTGAAAAGGTCTGCAATGTTCTCCTGCGTGGGCACATATGCCAAGCTGATCTCCCCAGCAGAGAACCTCTCCCTGACATAGTGATAATACACCTCAATGTGCTTAGTGCGAGCATGGAACACAGAGTTCCTCGCAACTGCCAATGCACTCTGACTGTCAGTGAAGATGGTGGTGGCAGAAGACTGGCCAACACCCAAATCAGCCATAAGGCGTCTGAGCCACACACACTCAACAGTCGCTGTGAAAGCTGCCCTATACTCAGCCTCACAACTAGAAGTGGCCATAGTAGGCTGCTTCTTGCTCAATCAAGATATACATGAGCTACCAAGCATGAAGCAAAAACCACTGGTGGACACACGAGTGTCATAGCAACTAGCCCAATCTGAGTCAGAAAAAGCATGCAAATCTGGCTGTAGTGATCCTCCCTTGGGATAAACAACCCAAGTAGCCGAGTACCACTCAAGTAGCGAAAGATGCGCTTAACCGCCTTCCAATGCGTGACTCTTGGGCAATGCATAAACCTGCTCATCTCTGAGACAGCAAACTGAATATCTGGCCGAGTAATGCATAAGTAAATCAAGCATCCAACAGCTTGCTGATAGAGAATAACAGCAAATGCATCTCCAGCATCATGAAGACTCAATTGTAAACCTGTCTCCATAGGAGTGGCAATAGGCTTATAGTCTTCAAGGCCAAAACGCTGCAATAATGTATCAATATATTTCGTTTGACACAAAGCCATTCCACCATCAACTTGCATAAGTTGAATGCCCAAGTAGTGATGCAAATGCCCCAAATCAGACATCTCAAATGAGGCATGCAAATCAGCCTTAAAATCAGCAATATGCTTCTCAATAGGACCAGTGAGCAGCATGTCATCAACATAGACAACAATTATCAGAAGCACATCATTAGCACACTTAACATATAAGGTGCTTTCAATTGGACTGTTCACAAAACCATGTGCAACCAGATAGGCATGTATCTTCTCATACCAAGCACCTGGTGCTTGCTTTGAACCATATAATGCCTTCTTTAACCTGCACACCTGGTTTTCATGCCCTTTCTGCACAAAGCCACGGGGCTGACAAACATACACTTCTTCATGCAAGTCACCATTCAGAAATGCTGTTTTAATGTCCAACTGATGTACATTCCAACCATGATGGGATGCATGTGCACAAATGCTCCGAACAGTAGTCATACGGCATGTAGGTGCAAAGGTCTCATCAAAATCAATGCCTCTTTCTTGTGCATAAACCTTCGCAACAAACCTAACCTTATACCTATCAACTCTACCATCAGGTTTACGCTTCAGCTTGTATACCCACTTAGTGCCAATGGCCTTCTTGCAAGGAGGCAAGTCACATAAAGACCATGTACCATTCTTCATTATAGCATCATATTCAGATTGCATGGCAACCATCGAATTTTCTGAATTCTGTGCTTCATCAAAAGAAACAGGCTCATTCTCATCACAGAGACTAGACGCAGCCATAGCATAGCAATCTGATGCAAAGGAGGCACTATGAGAGCCTGAACGAGTATGATATGACAAAGGTGCATCTAATTTGCTCTCACGCAAAGTCTGCACCAGCCATTTTGGCATAGTTTTTGCCTGCTCAATATCAGCTCTCTCATCAACAAGTGCATCATGTAAATCTACATCAGAAATAGAATGATCTGCATCATCATATGAAACCTGCAAAGGCTGAGAAGTTGCCTCATTAGGACCAACACTAGACTGTCCACCTGTAAAAAGAGGCATCAAAGTATCATACATGTCTTTAGAGCTAACATATGTCTCCTTAGTACATGAAAGCAATGGCTGAATAACATCTTCCACAAAGAAAACATCACGGCTAACCAAAATGCGTTTAGTCTGTGGATGATACAGACGATAGCCTTTACTTTCAGAACTGTACCCAACAAAAATACATTTTACTGCCTTATCATCCAATTTTCTGCGATGTTATTCAGGCACTAATGCATATGCCAAACAACCAAAAACACGCAGATGAGCAACAGATGGCTTGCGGTCATGCCAAGCCTCATATGGAGTGATAGACTGCAACACTTTAGTGGGACACCTGTTCAGTACATATGCTGCACACATGTGTACTTGAGCCAAGAAGACTCAAGGACTTGTGCCAATGAGACTGTACCTCAATTGCCACACAAGTGCGTATAGTGGGTACTTAACACACATCTAATTGTCAATCCGATGGAACGACGTACCAAGTGTATGAAGACGTGTGCACCCGTGATGGAAAATGAAGTGGTTTAGCTAGCATGCATGAGAAAAGACTACTACCTCTCACACTCACTGAAATACTGAAAGTGTTTGCCGCAAGCCTCTTACAGCAGTTTTTAGTATTTTGAGGTTTTCTCTCAGCCCAGAACTCCAAATACAGGCAATAGGGTACTCGTTTCGAAGCTCTCAACGAGACGCATCTACTGGAAGTGGTTTCACTCGATTCTGACCACTCTGCTTCAAGTTATGGCAAAAACAGTGAATGACGGGAGACACCAATACCCGCGCCACAACTCCTCCTAGCTTGCACACGCACTACAACAGCTCAAAACCAAGGGGAAGGGGTATACAACAGTCCTACACATGCATTTCAAGCATAACACACACATACAAGAGCGAAATGAAGATCAAAATCAGCATGAAAGAGGCAAACTCGAAAATCTGAAGAACTCCTTCTTCACAATGGCAAAAAAGTTCTTACAAAGAGTCACAAAGTGACTTATATACTAGTGCCCTAAAAAATGGTCCTTTCACACAAGAGACCGGCACTTTATTCACTAAAAGACTAATTTCCTACTATTTTATATGGGTAAACTCCAATCTTTTGTGGGGATGCATCTAGAGGACTCCTGTAGTGCATTTACAACGGAAAATATATTACAAGAATGATTATGGTACAAAAATATGATGTCCAAATCGGAAAAATTTTGGGGCCCGTCTTTTTCTCTGCTTTGTGTTCTTCTTAGCTCTGCAACACTCTCCCCCTCTTCGTCTCTGTCGTCCCTTGACAGGCTTTAGCTTTTCGTCGGCTGATTACTTCGTTTCTCTGCACGCTACCCTTGGTCAGTTTTGTCTGTAGTTAAACAGACATGCAGCTTTGATGGCCTGTTCTTGATTCAAGCTCTACTACACTAGAGCCTGCTGCATTTGTCTTGCCTGTTGATTTGGGTTGCCACGCACGCCACTAGTGACTAGGAATGTGCTGTTCTAAGTCACCCTCTTAAACTTTTCAGCCTCTACCCCTTTCTAACTTTTGGTCCTCTGATTTGTCCTGGCTGCACACATCTGACCCTGTTGTATTGCTTTGAGCCTGTTTGCTTTTCCTTGGTGTGTGTGCCCCTGCGGGGCTCTGTGCAGAGATGAGTGATGCGCCCCTGCGGGGCTTCTTGCAGAGATCTGTCTTCAAATATCATTGTTTTATTCTTTATTGAGTTGTTTTTGACTTTGATCTTCTTCTCCTTCTTTTTTTGCTTGATTCCCCTTCCACACGTCCCTCCTCCTGAATTCTGTCGTCCCCGACAGGCTTTTTGTGGCGACGTGTGTAGGTTTGGATGGCGTGTTGCTCTCTTTGATTTAGCAGATTTGCGTGACATAGCATGAACTCCTTCCATTGCTGAGACTTTACTCCGTCCTTTGGCGCCTGTCTATGATCAGCAAAGAAACTTGTTTTGTAGGCCACCAGTCTTGCATTCAAATTGGAAGTCATTTTAACAAAAATCTCTGAATCAATTTCAAAGAAACCTGTAAAGAATGCTTCTTCAAAAGTCTGCATATATATAGATGGCAAAAACATAATGCGAGAATAATATGCCATAATAGTGAGTCGGCTGGGAATAGTAGATAAATAAAAAATTAAGGCTTCTGAACCTTGCGTAATGCCAATGAAATTCAAAAAAGTATATTTCGCGTGTTGGAAAACTTTAAGCACTATGAGTAGCATGCTGAAAATTTTATTGGTCATTTTTACCGCTAAATCTGGCACTGTAGCATATCTGGTAATCCAAAATTCCATTGTCTTGACCATGTATTCTTCGGTTGGTAGATAATTATGTGGCGGACTAGGTAGTAAAGGGTAGTTGAGCCACTGATTATTGATATTGCCTTGGCTCTGTCCTTCCCAAAATTGCGTCCAAGATCATCTACGAGGTACAAGACAAAATGATGGATTGACTTGAAGTGCATATGGTGATGCTTCCCTCTGTACCCGCAAAGTTGGATGCTTCTCCAAAATCTTTCGTCGCCATATTGGATCCGCCTTCTCGAACTCCTCTTGAGTGTAATTGAAAGTGTCATGCCTGAATTGAAGGTTGTGGTCCGGATCTTTATTCGTTGCAGACTTTATATAATATCGATTTTGTTCTTTAAGTAGTCCGTATGGTACATTAAAGGGCTTCAAGATTTGTTCTAATTGTTTATTTTCTATTTGAGCTTCTTTCATGATCCTGATGATCTGATCTTCAAATTCTGCCGTAAGTTGGGACACTAGTAGTGCCCTTTCTAGTCTGCTCAGTTCTGCAATTTCTCGAGTGTTAGGTTCAATGTGAACCTCCGTTTCCTCCTTTACCGGTGAATGATATGAGGGGGAAGATAGAGGACATACCTCAGTCTCCACAGTAGCCTCTGCAGAAGTTGGAACTACTGGTGTCCCCTCTTTTCCTTTTTGTCCTATCCGATCCTGAAGTTCCTTAATACATTCATTCTTCTGTTTGAGTTCTTCAGTGGCCTTGGCAATCATATCTTTGTGTTTGAGAAGTTCTTTGACTACAATGTCCATCTGATCGGTATCTTCTTTACATTGTCGCAGATAGTCATTTTCAGCTTTCTTCCATTTGGCTCTCAAGGCAGCCGTGTCATCCATGTACCTTTTCTCCCATTCGGCAATTGTGTCTTGCTCCTTCTTGAGCTGATCTTCATACATAATCACTTTCTCTTCTAATCCCTTGATGTCTGTTTCCGGTTGGGCTTTCACTTCGATTGGTTGATCACTTAAAAGAGCGGCCATAAGCTCTTTGTTCCGTTGTCTTAACGCCTCTGCTTCATCCATGTACCCTTTAATCTGTGATTCTAGAATTTTGCTTCTTGATGTCATGCGTGCCTTTTCAGCCTCATTTGCTTGTAGTTTTTTGGTGACTTCTTGTAGTTGTTCTTTTAATTGCTCATTTTCTGTCTCTAGCATGCTGTATTTGTTTTTGATTTCTTTCAGTCCAGTTTCTTTTTCTACTACCTGTTCTTTTATTGTCTCTAACTCAGTAGAGAGATTTTTACCCCATTTTTGAAGTTCGATTTTGTCCTGCATGGCTTGGTCATAATCTTCATCAGCATCCAGCATTAATTGCTGTGTGTCTAGTGCTGTTTTGATCATGTCCTGCACCACAGGCTTGAGCTGAGCTATATCCACATTCAGCCATGTCTTTGGTATATCTGGGGTTTCTCCTGTTTGTACATCTTTTCCTTTTTCGCTATGGATCGTTTCATTGTGTGGTTGTCTGATTTGTAAGTGCACTTGCGGTTCTGCTTCGTCTTCATCTACATCAATAACCTTAGTGGCACTCCCTTGAAATGTAACATCCATGGGAGACGGTTCTGCCACAACCCTTATGGGTGTAAAGGGTTCTTTTGTGTTTCTTGGCATTCTTGCTTTGGTGTCTTCATACGTATTTTTCGGGGTGTTGTGGCCTCCTTGATTCGGATGTTGGAACCTTCATTAAGTTTTAAAGTATGCTGACCTTCCATTTTTGCTTCCTTGCCCCTAGTACTTTGATCGACCTTCGTTGTGTGATCCTCCTGCTTGAGGTCTTTTTGTTCTTTGTTATAATTTACTTCATTTAATTCCTCCCATTGGCCGTCATCTTTTGATTCGCTTTGAATATCCACATCCAATAACGAGGTATTGGGCTCCTCTTGGCCGTCTGATCCTGAACTAGAGTTATCTAGCCCTATTTCCCGATATCTATGTACGTTTGTGAGTTTGCTCTTTGTTTCCCTTGCTTGTTCTGACTGCTGATAATGATGACCCTGGACTGGTAAGTTGACTTGTCCTTCTGTATATCGATGGGTCTCTTCCAGAGCATCTGTCAAGTCTTTTGCCGTTATTTCTTTCCTTCCTTCAATAGTAGTTTTGGGGAGTACATGGATCCTCTTGGTGGTTGGTGTGTCTTCTTCATGTAGCTTGGCTTCCCGGAGTCTTTTGGTTCCTCTCATTCTAGGTTGAGAGCTAGTTTCTGCCACTTCCACAATAATTGCTCCTTTCTTTTTCTTAGGAACGGTCGCAACTTTGGCATATTGAGCCAGGACGGTTGATGATGGCATCTCTTGTAAATGTTCTCTTATTCCTAAGGCATGATAGATCAGGATGGTTAGTGCCACACTGCCATTTAGGAACTTTTTATTCTTCCATTGCTTCTTGGCCTCGAACAATCTTTCTTGAACATATGGAGTCAAATTGATTTGATTCCCAATTTGCTTGATGGCATGGGACAATAATTGCACAATGATCTTTTGTGGAGCCATGTATCTGTGCATATTCGGGAAACAGAAGTGTTGGTGGATCAATCTGACCTCATCCTCTATGTCCACTCGGTTGATGTCGATGAAGGTCTGGGTCTTTGCACCTTTACTTTCTTCTTTCACTATGGTGACCCCATCCTTCTCCCATCCAAAGGCTTCCTTGATTAACTCATGTGTGAATTGAATAATCACCCATTCGCCTGTCTTATCCCTTACTCTAGCTTCTGGTACCAAAGGATCATGTAGTGCTGGCTGTAGTGTATTCATGACTTGAGTGCATCGTTGAAAATCAGGCTTATAGATTGGCAGTTCAAAATATTTATGTATGCCTGCTTTCTTCATGGTGTCTTCAACAGAAGGGAGTGCATGTTGCACTCGAAAATCCTAGGACATTATTGGAAAGTGATGATCTGTGTCCATGATTTTAATCGTTGCAAGGAACAGGTAGTCCCCCGCAGGCTGATCTTCGCGGAACCAGTGTCCCTTGGCCTTTGTGATACTCTGGGGAGGAAAATCCATCACTTCCTCTTGTACGGTTGCTTCAGGATCTTTAGAAGCCATCTGCACTTGTACGTAAAAGTGCATTAGCGTCACATAACTGTTTACAATGATGTAGTGCAATGTAGTGATTATTGTCGTCGTCACTCCGTCTCCCCATTAATCCATGAGTGAGATCTCTTACCACACATTTTTTCAATTTGATTTTTGTTGCTGAAAGAAAATAAAAGTCAGTGTAGCCGAAGCATTTATTTATATACATAGTAGGGCCATTCCTATTTAGAATGAAGCTAAGATCTACTCTTGTTTGGAGAATGTGCACCACTAGTTTGATAAGGTACATCTTGTGCCGAATGCTTGGCCTGGTATTGTGGCCCTATCATGCTTACTTGAGGTGCATTAGAAACTTCATGAGTGCAATGGGAAGCTTTATCTCTTCGATCCTCCGCTCCTCGTGGTTGCTTTGGTTTCCAGATCTCTTTCGTGAACACTAAGAGGGTTCGTTTCGTTTCCTTGATCCTTACAGATTCTTGTGTTCTGTTTGCTTCCTCCATTGTCCGAGTGAAATTGACATTGCTTTTCCAGTTTCTCGGATGACTCTTATGTGTTGTTGGCTTTCGCCTTGTCTGATGTAGTACCTCTTCTTTTGTCTTTAAAGCCTGTTTAGCTGCTTGTGTGAGCTTTTTGGGAATCCATATCTGAAGTCGCGATCTTTGAGCTTCGAGAAAAGTCTTAGGGATCCATACTTGCACTGTTTCTTCTTGTATGTACTTCTGTGAAGCTGGTTTGGTGATTCCTGTTTCCTTCTTAAGAGTGGGTGCGGACGTTTCTCGACTCTGCTTTTGATCCCTGCGTACCCACTTATATTTGGGTGGGCCTTGATCTGAGTATCTGCTTGTTGGTTTCCAATAGTGCGATCTTTTGATGTTTTGAGCAGGTGTAGGAGAGCAAGTCTCCTTAACGGTTGGCTTTCCCTCAACTGCATTGGATGACTTCGATTCTACTGCTAACGTCGCTAGGATTGAAGTTTCAGCTTCTATGCATTTGGTTTCAGAATTTTGAGGATTGTTGATACTTTCTAAAGTCGTTTTCTGAACTTTCGCTGAACTTTGTATTATATTTGTTTGAATACAAGGTTTCTCTTCAAGTAAGCTGAAAATCTCCTTATGCCCTATCTTAGCCGAAATATAGCCTTGAGCTAGATGGATACACGCCTCAGTCTCTATGATCCAGTCGTGTCCTAGGATGAAGTCTTCTATCAAATCTTCATCCTCGCACACTAGAACTCTTTGTTCCATTGAGGAATTTCCTAGGTGGAGGGATACATTCGTGGTTCCAATACATTCTAGGGTGTGACCTCCAATTCCTATTAATCGGGCTTTTGTGGGATTCAAATCTAATTGCAGCTCTTTTGCTATTCTCTTTCGCATGCAGCTAAGTCCTGCTCCTGAGTCTATCAATGCATCTATCAATTTGTACTCTGTTTTGCCAATCCCTAGGTTTAGGTAAGGTTGCGTTTTACACATACCCGTTGTATCATGATTATCGACTTGGTAATTTGCCATAGGGATGGGCTCTTCTCCTTGGAGATAGCGTTCATCTCTTTGCCTGATCCACTCTTTCCGTTTCCTAATGCGTTCTAGTGCTTCTTGTCGAGCTTCCTCTCTAATTCGCTCTTCTTCCTTTTTCCTATTTTGAGCACCTACCAATCGTGCTAGCATTTGATCAGTCAAGGGCTCCATGAATCGTCTTACTCTACATCCACTGATGTAGTTGGGAAGAATGTCTCCGTCTAATGTGGCGAGATTGACTGCACCACCAGTAGAGATTCGATTTATGATCAAGGGTCCGTATCCGCGTTTTTGTAACTTCTTGGCATGTTGTCTCAAGGTGTACACTAGGACTAAGTCTCCTTCTTTAAGTCCCTTGTCTTTTATATGTGCATCATAATATGCCTTTTGTCTCCGTTTAGCAGCATAAATACCTGCTACTGCTTGCAATCTAGTCTCATGTAACTTCTCGATTTGATCTAGTTGTTGGGATAATTCATGTCAGTTCCATTCATATTGCTGGGCCACTTTCAATGTTGGCACTAAAAAGTCAATTGGCAAAATTGCATTTTGCCCATACACTAAATTGAAAGGTGTAGTTCCAATGGCCGTTTTATATGCAACTCGGAATGCCCAAATTGCATGATGCAATTGTTTGTCCCAATCAGACCTTCCATTATTGACAAGTTTAGTCAATACCGTGCATAGTACTTTGTTGGAACTCTCAGCTTGTCCATTGGCTTGGGGATGATATGGTGCTGATTTTTTATGAATCACTAAAAACTCGTTCATTAATGACTCGATTACCTCATTGAGGAAGTGCGTTCCCCGATCGCTAACAATCTCAATGGGCAAGCCAAAGCGGGTGAAGATATGCTCAAAGAGAAATTTTGCGGTAGTTTGAGCATCATTCTTTCTAGTGGCTTTCGCTTCTACCCATTTAGTCAAGTAGTCAGTGGCTACTATGATGTACTCCGCATGTGATCCTTTGGCAGGTGGATTGATAGGTCCTATGAAGTCAATACCCCATTTTGTGAAGGCTCTCGCGCATATCATGGGTCTTAATGGCATGTCATCTCTCCGAATTGGGTATTTAGTTCTCTGACAAGTCTCACAACTTCGTACATACATTTCAGCATCCATGTGTAGAGTTGGCCACCACAAGCCCGCAAAGAGAATCATTTTAACAGTTCTTTCAGCCGAAAAATGACCTCCTGCAGCACCTGCATGTGCCATTTCTAATATGGGTAGATATTCTCCTTCATGCACACATAATCTGAGTTGGTTATCTTTCCCTCGTTTGAACAATTGTTTTCCCATGAGAATGTAGTCCTTGCTCATTTCCTCTAAGGATCGCTTTCTTGCTAAACTAGTTCCTAACTCATGTTCTTGAGTTTTTAAGAATTTCACTAATGTTGTACTCCAATTGGGTATTATGGTCGAAAAAGGTAGAGACCTATGATCTTCGGGAACCGTCTCTCGGCAATCTGCACAATTACTTACGTGGTCGTGAACATTCTTGGGCATGTCACGCCAATACACTCCTAATCTTTTCAGTTCTCGGATGGTTCCATGAGTCCCTTGGTGTGTTCTCCATTTGTTCACATGTGCTTGCTCAATTAGTTGCGTTTGTTCATCCTCATCAACGCATCTGAGTAACACTCCGTTGGGTTCCTTGTAGTATACACTGCCTGACACAATGTATAAGTTCCTCGATTGAAGAATTTCTTTCTTGCTATTCCTATTGATTGAGTGTTGAGGGCCATGTGTGAGTATAGGGATCAGTTTCTCCGCCCACTTTGGGCAAACTTCTAGATTGAACAAATAAGCATCTGGTAGATCGTCGGGCCCTCCACTGGGTGGCTCTCCGTGTGTTAGCCTCGAAAGATGGTCTGCTCTCACATGTGTGTTCCCCTTTTTCACTATTACTTCGAAGTCAAACTCCATTAGTAGTAGGAACCATCGTACCAACCTTCCCGTGTTACAAGGCTTATTGACTAAGTACAACAAAGCTTGATGGTCTATGAAGAATTTGAACTTGTTGGCTAACAGGTAATGTCTGAATTTCTTCACTGCGTATACCATTCCTAAGCCTTCTCGTTCCGTAGTGGTATAATTTCTTTCTGCTTGATTCAGTTGTCTACTCGCATAAGCAATTGGATGATCAAGCTTGCCTTCATCAGCCGGCTGGGCTAAGATGCATCCAATGGCATAGTTAGAAGCGTCAACATGAATATGAAAAGGCTTGCTCCAGTTGGGTGATTTCAGAATTGGGGCTGTACTAAGTCTCCTTTTCAACTCGGTGAATGCCTTTTCGCACTCTTCTGTCCAAGTAAATTGATTCAAGAGACCATACAAGGGTTTAGCTATTATGGCATACATGTGAATGAACCTACGGTAGTATCCACAATGTCCCATAAAGGCTTGCACTTCCTTTGCATTCTTGGGTCTTGGTAAGTCTAGGATGACTTTAATCTTGTCCTCATCCGTAGATATTCCATTTCTTGAAACTATGTGTCCTAGAATTTTCCCTTGCCTTACCATGAAGACACATTTCTCTGGGTTTAAGCAGACTCTGTACTGTCTACACTTGTTGAATATCTTCCTCAACTCGAGAATGTGATCGGGTCTTTGATTGGAGTACGTGCACAGGTCATCTAGATATACTTCCATGCTTTTTTTCAAAAATTCCTTGAAAACATGACACATCAATCTCTGGAAGGTAGCTGGAGCATTAGTGAGTCCAAAAGGCATCACTCTGAATGCATACACTCCCCATTCAGTGGCGAATGCTGTCTTATGTTGATCTTCAGTCGCAATAGCTACCTGATTGTATCCGGAGAATCCATCTAGGAAACTATAGACCTCCTTACCTGCTACTCTCTCTAATAAATGGTCCGTGATGGGTAGTGGGTAGCTGTCACGTATAGTGGTTGCATTCACCTTCTTCAAATTTATGCACACTCTAATTTTCCATTTTTCTTAGGCACTACTACTAGTGGCGATACCCACTCGGTATGTTCTATCTCATATATGAATCCTGCCGCTAGTAGTTTGTCTATTTCTTCCTTAATCTTTGCTGCGTAGACTTCATTGTATGTATAAGGACGTTGTTTGGAGGGTTTTGCATCTGCTGTCATTGGTATTCGATGGGAACAAATAGTGGGTTCTACCCCTTTGAGATCCTTGTAGGTCCATGCGAATACATCTCGGTACTCCCGAATAAGGTATATGAGTTCCTCTTCCTTTGCTTCAGACACATCTTTACCAATATAGGTGCATCTTTCTTCTCCTTCCTCAATTGTCACAACAATTTTTTTCCTTTGTTCCTTGTTGTCATACGCTTCTCCGTCTCGTGCCTCTCGTCGAGGCATTTGAATAGCCACTTTTGTTTCCTCCACTTCGTATATTTTAAAGTGTTCAGAAACTTCAAAAAGATCTGGGTCCGGCCCTACCTTACTCCTGTTCTCCTCCTGCCTGTGTATTGCCATAGCAGTTTCAATTGCTAAGATCTTTGTTGGTTCCTGTTCCTTCTGGTCCTGAATAGTATTTAAGCAGCTTTCTTCGGAATCAATTTTTGGTTCCATCTCTATACTTTCATATTCCTCTTTCCATTCTTTTTCTAGGGTTTCCCCTTCTTCTACTTCTTGAAGAACAACCATATAGAAGTTCACATCATAACCTTCCTCATCTATGCATTCATTCACCGTCAAAACTTCCTCGTTTACACATACATCTAGAGTTGCCCACATTTCCATCCATCCATGTGGCTCAAAGATCTCATCAGAAAAAATTTGAGGTGTGTAAGTGGGGTCCTCTACTGATCTATGGTTAGGATTTCCTATCGGCCATGGTTGCCTTTTGCTCTCTTCTCTCTTGGCTTCCTTACACATCCACAACTGGGCATCTTCATGCATCCAAGATTGATCACTTGGTCCAGCACTGTGAATGGATAAGTCATCTTCTTCTCGGTGTACTGGATTCCATTGTAGTGGAGGGACATCTCGATAAGCAAATGTGTGCAAATTTATTTTGGTGGTGTTTCCTTGATGTTGCAGGTATAACGAATCTCTTCCCCAATCCTGTACTACCCGCATTTGTCTCATGAAGGGTCGTCCTAATATCATCTCGTAGTTGTTTGCTTTCTCGAATTTACAGATGGCTAGGGTGTGTTCGAATTCTACACCACAAGTGGTTAGTTTGATCCTTTCCAATATTCCTAAGGGTTTTTCTACATGACCGTCTGCTAATTGGAGTTTCATGCGTGTGGGTCGTAAGGCAGGTTTTCCCCATTTTTCCCAGATTTCCTTGGTGGCAATTCCTACCCCAGCTCCCGTATCTAGAATAGCCTTGGTCATGTACCCATTGTGTGTGACTGGTAGACAAGTGTTACCCTCATCCCCTTCACTAAACTCTCCCACTTTGTCCACAGGAACTTGTATAGTGGAGTTATTTTCCTTCTCCTTTTCTTTCGGTCCTCCAATCGCTGGCTGTGATTCTAATTGGTTTGCCATTTGCTTCCATAATTGTGGTTTAAGTCGAAGCAATTCTTCCACCGTCAATTTGCATCGTACTTTTGTTTTCTTTAATTCTGTTAGATTGTGTGAACTCTCTTCTACCTTTTCCTTTCCCTTTCCATGCACTGTGGGTGCTCGTATTATTACTGACTTCCTTTCGTATTCTCCCATGTAATTAGGCAATGTTGAAATGCTTATGGTTTCCTCTCTTCCTCTGTCAAGTCTTGATACTTCTTCGTACACTTCCTCCAAGTGGGGGTGAAGTTGACAATCTTCCACATCTATTTCCTCAAAAGGAGGTGTATTGTCTCCATTCTTCTTCCATTGCTCCTCTCGTATTCTGTTCCATAAGTCTTTTGGCCAATCTACCTCTAAATCTGGGATTATTGACATCGATTCCTCTTGGGTTGTTATCTGGGTGCTTTGGTCATCTTCTTTCCTAGGTTCTTTGTTATTGGACTTTAAGCATTCTTCATACAGACTATGTGCAATCCTGGTCTCTGGTAGAATTGGAATAGGCTTTTCTAGGGTTGCTTGTGCTACTTCTATGAGTTTCCTGCATATGGTCAGTCTTTCTTTTTCTAATTCCCCTTTAGGGTAGATTTTTTCATGTTGTTCAACGCTTGGGCCCATCTTGATTCTAGCTCGGTAGGCTTTCAACCACATGTCTAAATCGTCTGGCTTTGGGTCTGCTAGAATTGATCCGGGCTTCTCCCTATCTGAGCTAGGTCGGGGTAGCTCAGGGGTCTCCTTAGGATTCCCTTGTTCCTTGTGCTTATTAGGGTCTTTGGTTTGCTTTTTGATGTTTATAGTCTTATTTTTTGCCCATTTGTCCTTGAGTTTCTCTCGTCTTTCCTTCCATTTCTGAACTTTCGTGTTCCGGGAATTTTCACATGGGTCCTCAGAATCTTCCACTATCTGAATTGAAGGGCTTATTTTTTTGTTGCTTTTCTGTTCCTCTTCCGGGTACTGTTCTTTTTGTTGTTTCGTTTGGGCTCTTGTAATGGCCTTTAGTGGCACAATGTACTCCTTATCACCTCCGGATCCTTTTATGACCTCAATCACATTGATTGGTGCAGTGTCTTGGGATTTGGCTGGGTTCTTAGGGCAGTCTCTAAAAAGATGTTCCTTTCCACAATCACTGCAATACCCTTCCCAAACTCTGGGTGGTGGTGGATTATAAGGTCGAGGGCATTCCCTAATGAAGTGCTCCCCTCCGCATCTATAGCATGGTCCTCTCTGCACCGGTGGTCTAACAGGAGGTCTCATGGGTTGTTGTGCTTTAGGAGCCGTATACATTAAGGTGGCGGTTTCTGCTCCATATGTCTGATCATAGCCCTCATAACCATAATAAGCCGTGTCATATGTTGGTTCATATTCCATCATGTTGTCTTCATATGGATAGTACTCCCCTGGTGGAGGTTCATACCCTGGGTTGGTTGATTCCACATATGTCATTATTGGTGCTGGTACTATGGCTCTCTCTAAGTTTTCTTCTGGTTGAGCATACTTCACTGGTACTACTTGTTGAGGTTGTGATAGCTGGGGTCCCAGTACTGGTTGTGGTGGTGGGTACAGTGCTTGCTCATATGTCTTGGTGCTCCTACTGGTGTTGGATAAGGATTGTATCTAGGCATCTCCCTACCAGGCTCTCTCGGTTGATATCCATATGGTCGGTATTGAGGTGGCTGGATAGGCCGTGCTTGCCTATTGAAGGGACAGTTTTCAGTGGTGTGATTGGTGTATTTTTGCTCGATGTGGCAGTATGAAGAAGTCCCTTGTGGTTGCGGTCTGTAGTATGGATACGTAGGTTGTGCACCGGCCCCTCCTCGGACGCACAAGTGTGTGGGGTGATCTCCTCCACATAAATTACATCTCCGTAGCACAGACACTCTTTGCGCTGGGTTTTGGTAAGCTCTCTGTCCCTGGACTCCTAGTTTCTTGGCTAATAATTCTGCTAATTCTTCCATGTTACTGGAGTTGGACGTGATAGTACTCCTTAAATCTTCTGTTTTAGTGAGGTCGGTTGTACCTTTGAGATCCTCGGCGAGGTTGTCTTCCAAATCAATGCACTCTTGAAGACACTCACTCAGTGTTTGTAATCTCTTCACATACACCAGTGTTCGTAGGGTTCCGTTGGTGAGTCCATCTAGAAATAGTGAAATCATCTTTTGTTGAGTGGGTCTCTCAGCTACTGGGCATCTATCCACATACTGATTGAATCTTCGGGCAGCAGTCTTCACGGTTTCATTAGGGTTTTGTTTAAAGCTATGGATTAAAGATGCAGAATTGTGTTTAATCCCTCTCTTTGTGAATTCTCCAATGAATTCTTGAAAGAATTGTTCCATGTTTCCAAATTGATTGGGATCTAAAGGTTGGAACCAAGTTAGAGTAGTCCCTGTGAGGGTGAGCCCAAAAGACTCATACTGCACAAAGAAGTCCTCTACCTGCTCCGCTCTTAGAACTTGTTTAAATTCTGCGATATGATCATAGGGCTCTCCCAACCCATCATAATGGTTTCTTACACATTTAGCTACTTGAATAGGTCTCAGCCTTCTCAGTGGTTCAGGTGGTCTGGGCATCACAGGGAAGACTGGGATAGCTGGTCGTAATGGCGGTACTCCAGGCTGTCTTCCTACCGGTGGTTGTGGTTTTGCTGGTGGTCGGTACTGGTTCCCTATCCCTGCATGGGCCTGATTGTGTGTGTGCACTCCTGGAGTTGCAAACTGTACATGAGTATGGTTGGGCACACTTCGTTGACTGGTCTGGCCTGATGTGGTCTGCTCCATTTCATGTTGATTCCCAAAAGGATTTTGTGAAGTAGTTGCCTGATCTCTCTGAGGAAATACAGGCGTACCCATGTATCTTAGTCGAGCCCTGTCTAAGGCACTCACATGCCAATATCTCCTTTGATCCTTATCCAAGTAAGTAAGTCTAGTTTCATCATCTGGGTCTTTCAACTCATAAAATGTCATGGGGCTTTCTTCTCTCCCTGGAGCCGGTAAGTCGGTTTGAAGCAACAGGTCTGATCCATGGATCATATAGACTTCCAACAGGTAATCATCTTGAGGTATCAAATCTCCTCTCAAGACCCGTGACACTTGAGACCTGCCCCTCGGGGTAGACACAGACTCTTCAGGGTGTGTTCTTTCGGAGTTGTTGGGGTCCACAAACTCTCCTCTTTCATTGATCCTCTCAGGAAATTCAGTCACAATATAGATATGACCAATCTTGTCTACATATGCTCCTCCTTCGTACTTGACAGCAGGTCGGGGCACAATTGTGGCATTCTGGGAAGTTACCGTCCTAGCAACAGATCTGTTTAACCCATCCAGGTAGATTGGGATCTCCTGGGCATTGGTGGACACATATTGTAAGGAGGTACGGTAATCCCCTTCCACTGTAGACATGAAATTCCTATTTGGCGTTGGACCTTGCATGTCTTTCGAAGCCATGTGTAGTTCCCCTTCCGAATCACTAGAGGTTTCCGAGTAGATGGAGTGGTGACTAGCCTGGGCAGCGCTTCCTACCGAAGATATGACACTTCTTCGACTACTTAGCACTCTTCCTGATCTCAAGTTCATTCACCCCCCCAAGTCTCTCTCTATGCCTCAGAGATTCTCCTTGGGTAGCTCTCCTAATGACTTAAAGTGCCTGACAAAAAGAAAGGGTCAATCTGGACGATACCACTTCCTGACGATACTGCTCTCGGCGATACTGCTTTGATCACGATACGATACCAGAGGTCCCAATGATACGATACCAATCCGGTGTCACGATACTACCTCAGAGAGCAGACGATACGATACCTCTGCTATGCGCGATACGATACGAAATACCTCGGCGATACGATACTAGGAAAATCACGATACGATCTCAACCGATTCAGGCGATACGATACTGAAATTTATGCCGATACGATATCAGTGTGGTATCGCGATACCGATCTCAAGGAGAAGGCGATACGATACCACGTGTACGATACGATACCTATGAGGCCAGACGATACGATACTTATGACAGTATCGCGATACTGTCCTGAGAAGCAGACGATACGATACCTCTTCTGCTCACGAAACGATACCGGGAAGTCTCGGCGATACGATACTGGACACCTGCACGATACCGATAGCAGTACCCTAACGATACGATACCCAGTATGGTGTCGCGATGCTTCACAAGGAAGTGACACGATACGATACCGGTTGGGTCAGACGACACGATATGAAGATTCAAGGCGATACGATATCAAAGAAGGACACGATACGATACTGCTAGTAATGATACGATACCAACTTAGCAAGGTGAGATCGCGATACCAGCTTAGCGACACGATACCAAAATGGTATCGCGATACCAAGTCAGGTACCCGGCGATACGATACCTTGGAAGATTGTACGATTGCGATACCAACTCGGGGTCACGATACCAAAATGGTACCGCGATACCAAGTCCGGTATCAAGCGATACGATACCTCGACGAGTATCGCGATACAAGGGAGTTTTGGTATCGCGATACCAAACCTCAACCGATCGCAATACTCAAGCCAAAATGCAAGATATTTTCAAAATTTTTATAACCCCTTGCTCTCCTCACTCCCCTCTTCTCTCCTAGGCCTCTGTATCACACAAAAAATCTGTAATGAGTTCAGTTTAACCCCCCCCGCGATACTGCGCACCTGTTTAATCACGTGTTTGTGCATGTTTGGTGAGTTTTATGTAAATATTCTTGTTAAAATCTCACCTCTAACCACTCTTGCTTGCACTTGGAGCTCAATCTCTAGCTGGGAAGGCCTGAAGCACTCGATACCAAGTCCACGATACTGATCGCTGTCGCAGACGATACCAGAACTCCAGCAAGTATCAAATGAGTCAATTTTTTTGGTTTTTATACTTTTTTGGACAGAACTTGGATTTTTGGGAATTTTTTGATGATTTTTGCCTACTCGTACTTCTCCTATCCTCACTAATCCTCTTCCTCTAACCTAACCCTAACTCCTCCTTCTCTTCCCTCCTCTTAAGCCTAAACCTAAAACCTATCACACACACCTCGGGGATGTGAAGCAACAAGTGCTGAAGTGACTGACTACTTGCCACCGGACAATTTTTCCTCTACAAGTACGATTCTATCACACTCGATCTATAACCATCACGAAGGCACCTTGGTTGAGTGTTCCCCGGCAACGGCGCCAAAAACGTGTATACTTGAGCCAAGAAGACTCAAGGACTTATGCCAATGAGACTGTACCTCAATTGCCACACAAGTGCGTATAGTGGGTACTTAACACACATCTAATTGTCAATCCGATGGAACGACGTACCAAGTGTATGAAGATGTGTGCACTCGTGATGGAAAATGAAGTGGTTTAGCTAGCATGCATGAGAAAAGACTACTACCTCTCACACTCACTGAAATACTGAAAGTGTTTGCCGCAAGCCTCTTACAGCAGTTTTTAGTATTTTGAGGTTTTCTCCCAGCCCAGAACTCCAAATATAGGCAATAGGGTACTCGTTTCGAAGCTCTCGATGAGACGCATCTAGTGGAAGTGGTTTCACTTGATTCTGACCACTCTGCTTCAAGTTATGGCAAAAACAGTGAATGACGGGAGACACCAACACCCGCGCCACAACTCCTCCTAGCTTGCACACGCACTGCAGCAGCTCAAAACCAAGGGGAAGGGGTATACAACAGTCCTACACATGCATTTCAAGCATAACACACACATACAAGAGCGAAATGAAGATCAAAATCAGCATGAAAGAGGCAAACTCGAAAATCTGAAGAATTCCTTCTTCACAATGGCAAAAAAGTTCTTACAAAGAGTCACAAAGTGACTTATATACTAGTGCCCTAAAAAATGGTCCTTTCACACAAGAGACCGGCACTTTATTCACTAAAAGACTAATTTCCTACTATTTTACATGGGTAAATCTCCAATCTTCTGTGGGGATGCATCTAGAGGACTCCTCTAGTGCATTTACAACGGAAAATATATTACAAGAATGATTATGGTACAAAAATATGATGTCCAAATCGGAAAAATTTTGGGGCCCGTCTTTTTCTCTGCTTTGTGCTCTTTTTAGCTCTGCAACAACACATGACAGCCTCAAGCCAAAAACTATGTGGTAAAGCCTGACTCTTGACCATGCACCTCGCCATGTCCATGAGTGACCTGTTCTTTCGTTCAGCAACTCCATTCTGTTGAGGTGTATACGGCACTGTACACTGGTGTTTTATCCCACGTTCAGCCAGAAATGCATTAAAATCAGAAGACATATATTCCCCCCCTCGATCAGAACGGAGGGTGCCCATTTTACATGCTGACAGATTTTCAGCCAAAACCAAAAACTGTTTAAAGCACATGAACACTTCGGACTTTGCTTTGAGTGGATATACTCATGCATGCCTGGAAAAATCATCAATGAAAGTCATGAAGTAAAGGTAATCCCCAAAAGAGGGTGTCTGCATAGGACCACAGTCATCACTATGTACAAGCTGCAATTTCTGCGTAGCCCAAACTGAACCATCTTTTGGAAAGGAGGAACGCTGCATTTTGCCCAAAATACAGCCTTCACATACATGTTTTCCAGGTGCCTCAAGCTTGGGCAAAGAAGACACCATTTCAGATTTTTGCAGGCGTAGCAAACTAGCAAAATTCAGATGATCAAAGCGTGCATGCCAAAGTTTTGCATCTGACATAGCCTGAGAATCATGAACTGCACATGCCGAATCATTCACAGTTCTTTCATAGTCTATGAGCTTATACAACCCACGACATAAAATGCCAGAAGCAATAATCACATCGCCATTTGATAGATCATGAACTGTACACCTCTCATCAACGAATTTCACAACCAAGCCAATCTTAGCTAATGCAGAAACTGATAACAGATTCTTCTTGATCCCTGGCACAAATAAGGCATCTGACAAGGTGAAAGAACTACCATCAGCAGTAGTCAGAATGATCTTACCAACTCCCATAACAAGATAAGAGGAGTTGTTGGCGCATGTGACAGTATTCCCTATAGGGGCAGGCTCGAGTGAAGAGAAGAAACTGCGCTGCGAGGTAATATGTTTGGTCGCCCCACTGTCAAAGTACCAAACATCTGAGTCCACTGCAGACATGCACTGCTCATGAGAAGATGGATCAAAACTGCAAACAGTAGTAAACGCCCATTCTTCTTCCTGCACAAGATTTGCAGACTCTGTTTTTGGTGTAGAGGCTTCTGCAACAACCATTCCAGCCTCCTTTTTCTTTGCCTCTTTTGTAGCCAGTTTTGGACAGTTCTTTATGATATGATCATTCCCTTTACAGTACTTGCAAAACAATTTCTGCTTTTCTGATTTCTTGTCATCTTTATCCTGGTTCTTCGAATGTGCAGCATTTGCAGATTTCTGCTTACTAGTAGAAGAGCTCCATTTTCCTTTGCCCTTCTGACTAGCCAGGAAAGCTTGATCTGCAACACGCATAATGGACCTGTTCTGCCTGGACTGATCTTCCTGCAACAGAACAGAGACTAACTCCTCAAACGATAAGGCATTCGGATTGCCTTTCATCATCAACCGAAGAGTAGAAGCAAAACTCTGATATGGATCAGGAAGACCATTCAAAACGGTCTGCACAAGTGAGCTATCTGGTATAACCTCATCAGCAGAAATCAACTGTTCCTTCAAATCTTTGATCTTTGTTAGGAAACTGTCCATAGAATCACCTTCATTCATGTGCTCACTCTCCAATTGTTTTCAAAGGTAAGCAACACGAGCCTCATTCCTAGCTTGGTACAATGTGGTAAGTGTATCCCAAGCATCCCTAGCTATTCTGCAAGAGCGAATATGAGGAATAATGGCACGTTTGACAGACAAAGCTATCAATGCATGTGCCTGGGCATCTCTGCCATCCCAATGAATTTGCTCTGTAGTAGGTGCAACAAAAACAACAGCACGAACAGGAATCTGCGGAATATCAACTTCGACACCATCTTCATCAGCTCCAGCACCTGTATTTGTAGTACCTGTCGTTACAGGTGTAACAGGACGTCTTTCAACACCCTGTACAATGTTCCACAATCCTTTTGCAACCAAAACATGTCGCATCATATAAGCCCATAATGGGTAGTTGGTACCATCCAACTTATCCTCAACAACCAACATACAGAATACATCACTGCTTTCAGCCATGGCCGGTGACTAAAATACCTTGATGCAGAAAATTGACTGTATCTCAAAAATTTGAACAGAACTGCCTAGACGAGTTCTGCTAGACCTGTAGCAGACTCCGAGACGCTTAAACTGGCGAACAGAAAGTGGTATATAGCCTTGGCACAAAAAGACAAAATAGCCTGCATAAGCGCTACGATAGTGCGTTCGAAAACACGATGAGTATGCTCACCAAAATTCGTGCAATTCTGAGACTGCAAACGGAGGAGTGTTGACGGCACCCTAGATGAAGCGACGACCTACTCTGATACCAATTGTTGGAGATAGATGTCTATGGAAGCACGCGAACAGCACAAGGAAGGAGAAGAAGCTTGGAGCACAAACACACAATAGTGAATGTATTACTAGAGAATGTACAAAGATAAGTAGCCCATTAGGGCAATAGGCATATATACAAGCCGGGGGAAAAAAAACCTCCTAAAGAGGGAAAAAAGTGCCCCGGCGGTCCTAGTGTGTTCACACACATCACTACCTAAATATATCAACAGTGACTTAGTGATTGTTTATATGCCAAAACATTATGAAAATTGACAAAAGGGATACCACGGGCCATTAGTAGTTAATCGCATATCAACTAGGGGAGCAATGAGTCTAGTGACTCTAGATGGTGATATATTGCCAAACTACATTAGTGAAGCTCACAAGTGAAGAGATGAAAAGAGGAAAATTAATGAATTAGATGAGAAACAACATTATAAGAGCTAGAGTGGATAAGAAAGAGGAAATTGTGGCAAAAGTTAGCAGATGAGCGGCCAAAATCAAAACTCTATCATGTGTTTATATCGATGGCGATCTAGACAAGTTTACATACCAGATAGAAGATTTTATATTATCGCATAATTAGGATGGAAGACTCTCATACTCCATTGTATGCTCATAGATATAAGGTATGCCCTTACTATCATATGTAGTCCATATCCAATTAACTCAAAGGAAAAAACGAGCATACATAGGCCTATCATTGGCATAGGAGGGTCAACTTTTTGAGAAACAACCAATTTTTTGGAATAGGGTGGGTGTTAGTTTCAAAGTGTGAAAAGATGATGAGATTATAGAGGAAGTGATCCGAGAGTAGGATTGTTTATACTAGCACTCAATCACATTGGACATAGCCCATGGAACCCAATCTACTATAGTCCATGGGAGATAAGCATTTGACTTTTTGGAACAAAAAGAATCTGGTTACAAATACTTTCATGAACGAACTTAGAACTGCCACAATCTATCTCAAGTAATCTGAGCTTAAGAAAAATGAATTCCTATTGAATCACTTCTCAATCAATTTCAACTCCTTCAGATGCCAAATAGACAATGATTGGGTACAAAAAAGAATAGTCTCGGACCCCTGTTCAGTGATGCATGCAGCCTATGATACCACTATTGGAAGATCTAACATACATGTGTACAAAGAGGATATGGAAATGAAAAAGTGTGAGAGACTCAAAGTAAGCAGACCAAGAAATGGGTAAACACATGGATTAGAAATGAGTTTTCCAAGAGCATGAAGTAGGCACTCCAAGCTTCTAACCAATTACAAAGTGGGGGAGAAGCCCTCCTTATACATAGTTAGAGGAGGATCTCCAAAGTACATAACAAGGGGGATAATTCTCCATGGAGGAGAATGAATACGAGGTATAAGTAAATGACAAGGTACCCAAATATAATGAGATACAAGTAAAATAATGTGAAAAAGAGTTTTTCCTACATACAAAATGGATATGTACTCATATGAATATGAATGGAAATGAAATGGATGAACTCATGGCATCAACAAATTCAACCCTTACAACGGCCAAACTTTGAAGCATTGATTAAAGCTAGAACAAGGATTGAGGAAGGAAATAAGTTCAATTGCACACAATAATGTCACTTCAAGAAAATTTGAAGTTGAAATCATCAATCCACAAGTAGAGATCATATGGGATTGAATTGAATAAGATCTATCACCCAACACACCATCGTTCAAAGAAAGCACTAGGAGGAACCATGACATATACAACCTAGATTATTACTTTCAAGTGCAACCTAAACCAGTGCAAGGATATGGAAAGTGTACTCCAAACTTATGCCTACATTGGTGCACAAAGTTCTTAAAAGTGAACCTTAAATTACAAGGCATCTTGAAGAGAGCACCCTTGCATGTACAATATAAACCTACTGATTTTCCATTGTAGATAAGGAGAATATGTCAGCCAAGAAATCATGAGGAAAAGGCATAAAACATGCACTAAGCGGCTATCCATTCATAAGTGACCCACGTGAAGGTTTCCAACCCACTCACAATTATATGGTAGAAAAATATAGATTCATGTGTTGATATATTTTGATAGTGATGTGCGTGAGCACACTCAAAACCACCGAGGCACTTTTTTCTCTCTTTAGGAGGTTTTTTTTCCCTAGCTTGTATATATGCATATAACATTCACTTGGTAATTCATTCAATGTTGTGTTGTGCTCAAAGCTTCTTCTTCTTCCTTGTGATTGTCATGTCTTCTATAGAGCTTGAACTCCACCAATTGGTATCAGAGAAGGTCACCGCTTCATCTAGGATATTGTCAACACTACTCTGGTCATAGTTTCAAAATTGCACAAAAATTGGTCACAGCCTCCAAATGCACTATTGCAATGTCTTTGCACACAATTTCATCACTTTGTGCCAAACATATATGTAGGTTTTGGTTCTCGAATACAAGCACATTGAAGTTCGCTATAGGTTTATCATAGGTTGACAAAGTGTTTCTGTTCAAATTTTGTGATACGGTTGTTTTCTGCATCATGGTATTTGAGTTAGGCCATGGCTGAAAGCAATGATGTATTCTGTACGTTAGCTATTGAGTATAGATTCGATCATAATAATTACCCATTATGGGCATATATGATGTGTCATGTATTAGTAGCAAAAGGACTATGGAATATTGTGCAAAAAGTTAAAAAACATCCTACTACACTTGCAAATACAATTATTGAAGGTGATACAGATGGCATTGAAGATGAGGATCTTGAAATTCTTGTTCATGTTCTAGTTCCTAATGGACCTACTATAGAGAAACTTCATTGCGATGGCAGTGATGCTCAGGCACATGCATTGATAGCTTTGTCTATCAAATGTGCCAGTATCCCTCACATTCGCTGTTGCAAAACAACAAAAGATGCTTGGGATAAATTTACCACTTTATATTAGGCAAGAAATGAGGCTCGTGTTGCTTACCTCCAAAAAAGCTTGGAGAGTGAGCATGTGAATGAAGGACATTCTATGGACATTTTTTTGACAAAGATCAAAGATTTGAAGGAGAAGTTGGTTTCTATCGATAAAGTCTTGCTAGATAGTTCACTTCTGTAGACTAGTCTTAATGATCTTCTAGATTCATATCAGAGTTTTGCTTCTACTTTCGATTGATGATGAAAGGTGATCCAAATGCCTTAATAATTGAGAATTTTGTCTCTATTTTTTTGCAAGAAGATCAGTCCAAGCATAACAGGTCCATTATGTGTGTTGTAGATAAACCTTTCCTAGCTAGTAAGAAGCGCAAAGGTAAATGGATATCATCTACTAGTAAGAAAAAAATCTGCTAATGTTGCATAATTGAAGAAGGAAGAAAAAGATGAAAAGAAAATAGAAAAGCAAAAATAGTTTTGCAAATACAATAAGAGAATGATCATGTCATAAAGATTTGTCCTAATTGGGTGCAAAAGAAGCAAAGAAGGAAGAGGTTGGAATGGTTGTTGCAACGACCTCTACACCTAAAACAGAGTCTTCTAATCTTGTTCAGAATGAAGAATGGGCATATTATGACTATATGCACCTACGCGCTAAAAGCTTCTCTTATCCTACAATGGGAGTTGGTAAGATCATTATGACTACTACTTATGGTAGTTCTTTCACATTTTCAGATGTTTTGTATGTACCAAGGATCAAGAAAAATATGTTGTCAATTTCAGCATTAGCCAAGATCGTCTTGGTTGTCAAAATTTTTGATGATAGATGCATGGTTCACCATCTCTCAAATGGAAATGTTATTATTGCTTCTAGCATTTTATTTCATGGCTTGTATAAGCTCATAGACTATGCAAAACCTATGAATGATTCAACATGTGTAGTTCGAGATTCTCATGCTATCTCAAATGCAAAGCTTTGGTATGCACGCTTTGATCATCTGAATTTTGCTAGTTTGCTATGTTGGCGATGTAAGGGTCATGTGACCTTACCCCCATATTCATATATATACATCATATATAGAGCATTGCCTCAAGGGAGATCATTATGTGGGTTTCGAGGCTCCCACGCATATCCGCGCGTCTTTCCTCTCCTCTCTCTCATTCTCTGTCCTCCTTCCTCCTCTTCTTCTGCACTCCAAACCCCTTCATTGGTATCAGAGCATGTTGAAAGCTGGTGTGCAAGAAGCTTCAATGGAAGCTTAGGTGAGAAAAGGTAGAAGTGCATGTCGGCATCTCTTGACAGCTGTTCAGTATTTCGGTCATAACTCGAGCTAGGAAGCTCGGATTGACGCGTTTTAAAGTTCTGTGCGTAGCTAACACAGAGAGCTACAACTTCACAGAAGAGCACAGAACCTGGTTCGGACTTTTGAAGTGCCGAAAATTCGAAAAACGCAAAGAATTGTAGAAGGCAAATCTATATTGAGTAGAACAGCAGGTCGGTTTTTTTTTCATAACTTGAGTTCTACAGCTCGGAATTCGATGATTCAACTTGCTGTTTGTAGCTTGGAAAGATAGCTACAACTTTGTAGAAGAACTCAGATCCAGATTCGGAGTTTTAGGTTGCCGAAATTGCAGAATACAGAGCAGTACTGTTGCAAGTGAAATTGAAATTGACAGCAGGTGCTTGTCTTAAGCATATCTTGAGCTACGCACCTCCGATTGAGGTGTTCTTTATGTCGTTACGTAGCCAAGAAGTGGATCTTGAAGTTTGCTGAAGACCAAAAGTTCAGATTCAGAGGTTATCACCTCTGAAACAGCAAAACACAGAGCAGTACAGTTTTGCCCAAACAACCCTAATTGCACTTGGAGGTTGAATTTGCTTTGGAACTTCTTCGAGAGAGAATTTATGGTGTGCAAGCTCTTATTTTCAGAGCTTCAAAGCATTGTACATGTATGATCACTGTGGTAGCTCCTCCATATGAGAGTAGAGCATGATCTTGTCATGTGTTTGACATGTAAGATGACATTGTGGTATACTCTTTTTGAGGTTTATGTCATCATGAGTTTGATCATGGATGTATAGTGGCATTGTGGTCTACATCTTGCTTTTGCCACTTGGTTATGGATTTACTTGCCGGTTGCACATACTTTTATGAGAGTTGATTTTGGATCTTGTTTGGTACTTGTATCTTTTGTTTTCTTTGCAGGTACGTGATCCAGATTGGAGCCTCAGTTACACATTCGTTTGTCACCATTATTAGCATTTGGTCATTGATTGATATATATTTGCCAGTGTGATTCTTGGCTTATGTGGATGGTGATTCCCACATGGTTATTTTGGTTCTAGAGTCCATTTTACAGAGGAGATGCTGCCGAAATTTTATCGGCTTTTATGCTAGAAGAGAGCTCTAGTGGATCTTGAAGCTTGTGCGATAGCTTTGGATCATTGACTATCTCCATTCACTTGGACTTGGTCACAGGTTGTTTGTGACAGGTTGGACCATCTTGCATGATTTATTCTTGAGTGGGAGTTGTATTGCCATTGTATTGGCGTGTATTGCCATTAGTTTTTTGGCATATGTAGTTGCCATTATCTTCTTGATTTATATCAGTGACAGGTGGTGACAGATTACTTATTGTTCTTTCATTATTGGTTATCTTGTTTGATTGCTCAGTTTTCAGGGGATACTCTGTCGAATTTTTCCCAGGATTCTTCCACATCTATTTGGTCACTTTGGAGACTTGGTGAGCAGGCTTATGCTCATAGTTTTATGTGCATGCTAGATGCATGATTATGTGATAGGTGGTTCACATGGTTTTCTTCTCCAGTGAGACATATGTGATGTGAGTTATGCATATGGATATGCAGGTGTGATCCTATTCAGGATAGAGTATTGTTTCTAGTCTCTTGTTATATTGCTAGTCTATTGGATTGCCAACATGGTGTCTTCTCGATTTGATGGCACTGACTTTCCGAGATGGAAAGCTCAGATGTGGCATACATTGGTTCGTGCAGGGTTACACATGTATGTGCATAGAGATGCACAGAGGCCTCGTGACATGCCCGATCATGTATGGATGGATATGGATGCATTGGCCAGCTCCACTATCCGATTACAGCTTGTGGATTCTATATATGAGTCTGTTATGTATGAGGAGACGAGTAGTGCATTATGGCAGAGACTACATGATATGTATGCGAGTCCATTGACTCATGTGAGACATAGATCACATCGACGACTTCGATGTTGGCACTGTGGTCATGAGGGCCATATTCGACGATGTTGCTTCAGGCGGATGCGACGACGATGTCAGAGATATGCACGTGATGCAGATCAGGTAGTGGTTTCAGGAGATTCTATGGCAGTTGATTATGCTAGTGATGGAGATATCACTTTCTCCTATGGTTCATCTCATGATTCCTCTTGCTCATTAGATAGCACACATATGGCTTGGTTGCTTGATGCATTAGCCAGTTTTCATGTTACTCCACATCGTGAGTGGTTTTGTCGATTCTCAGGTGAGAGTCGTGGATGTGTGCACATGCCTGATGGTACGACATATGATATTGAGGGTGCAGGAGATGTATGCATTATGCTACCTAGTGGAGCATCACTTATGCTTAGACATGTATGTTATGTGCCTTCATTCCCTATGAGCTTGATTTCAGTTAGCCAGTTACAGAAGAGCAGATGTTATGCATTCCTTGGTGAGCATCATTTTCAGTTGCAGTTGGGACAGCTTATGCTTATCAGAGGTGCCAGGATTGGGCACATGTATCCACTGCAGGTACTTCATGTGAGAGACAGTCTCGTCTCAGTGGGAGTTCAGCCTTATGTGCGATGTGAGACTCGTCATGTCTCATTCTGTCTACCTATAGATAGGTCTATTGACATTCATGATGCACATGTAGGGCAGGATTCAGATGCTCAGATGGATGCACATGTAGAGCATGTTTTGGATGCTCATGATGCTTATATAGAGCATGGTTTGGTTGATCATATGGATGCTCATATGGAGCATACTTTGGATGATCAATTGGATGCTTTAGAGCATGATGTGGATGCTCATGTAGAGCATTGTGATGATACTCAGTTAGAGTGTGATCATCAGTTTGATCTTGGTGTTGATGTTGTGCATTTAGCTCATATGGAGCATGATGATACACTTGGTGTGGTAGAGCACGATAGCTCTCATGGTACACAGTGTATGGTAGAGCATATTAGCTCTCAGGATGCACAACTAGATACATCCTTGGTTGATAGCATGGCTGATTTAGATGCTGAGGAGTCAGCAATTATGCAGTCATTCTTGGATTCGCTCATGCCAGATGTTGACACAGATATTTCAGGACATGTTGGTCTTGATGATGGTGCTTTGGATGCCTTGGATACAGGCATGGCTGGCATACTTAGGATAGCCAGGATAGCACATGTTTCGTCAGCATTCGGGAGTTTGATGTACGAGTTGTTATGCTCGAGACCAGACATTGCAGTTGCTATTGGAGCATTTGCACTTGTAGTTGTCAGTCGTTCGATGATTGACACATGCATAGAGCGAGTGGGAGCTTTGCAGGAACTTCATCAGTTCTTGCATCAGTCAGATGTGAGCTCGACTCTTATCGATATGAGTCTAGAGCAGTTTGAGGTGCATGGATACACCTTGTTCGAGGCAGTTGGTGTAGGCTGATCTGGTATGGGTAGAGATCCGGACTCTTCCTGTACATTATTGTATAGTCCTACATCATTCTTAGTATATGTTACCACTTATGGTCACATTGACCCTTAAGTGGGAGATTGTTGGGGATGTAAGGGTCATGTGACCTTACCCCCATATTCATATATATACATCATATATAGAGCATTGCCTCAAGGGAGATCATTATGTGGGTTTCGAGGCTCCCACGCATATCCGCGCGTCTTTCCTCTCCTCTCTCTCATTCTCTGTCCTCCTTCCTCCTCTTCTTCTGCACTCCAAACCCCTTCATGCTATGCCTGCAAAAATTTGAAATGGTGTCCTCTCTAACCAAACTTAAAGCACATTGTAAACATGTCTATGAAGGTTGTATCTTGGGCAAAATGCAGCCTTCATCCCTCACAAAAGATGGTTCAAGTTGAGCTGCTCATAAATTGCAGCTTGTTCATAGTGATGTCTATTCATAATTGCACCTTCTTTTGGGAACTACCTTTACTTCGTGACTTTTATTGATGAATTCTCCAAACATGCATGGGTGTATCCATTGAGATCAAATTCCAAAGTGTTTATCTGCTTCAAATAGTTTTTGGCTATGGTTGGAAATCTATTAGCATGGAAATTGGGCTCCCTCCAATCTGATTGAGGAAGGATTACATGTCTTCTAATTTTAATGCATTTCTAGATGATCGTGGGATAAAACATCAGTGTACAGTGCCATATGCACCTCAAAAAAATGGAGTTGCTAAAAGAAAGAATAGGTCTCTTATGAAGATAGTGAGGTATATGGTCGAAAGTCTCACTGTACCACATAGCTTCTAGCTTGAGGTTGTTATATGTGTAGCGTATGTACTTAACAGGTTTCCCACCAAAGCACTACAATCTATCACTCCATATGAGGCTTTGTATGATTGCAAGCCATCTTTTGCTCATCTATGTGTCTTTGGTTGTTTGGCACATGCATTACTACTTGAACAACAACACAGGCAATTGGATGATAAAGCAGTGAAATGTATTTTGTTGGGTATAGTTCTAAAAACAAAGGCTATCGTCTATATCATCCACAAATTAAATGCATTTTGGTTAGCCATGATGTTGTTTTTATGGAAGATGCCATTCAGCCATTACTTTCTTGTACCATGGAAACTTCAGTTAGCTCTAGAGATATGTATGATGCTTTGTTGCCTCTTTTTATAGGTGGATAGTCAAATTTTGTTCCAATGAGGCAATTTTTGAGCCTCTACAAGTTCCACATGATGATGTAGATCATTCCATTTCTGATACAGATTTACATGATGCACTTGTTGATGAGAGAGTTGATATAAAGGAGGCAAAAGCTATGCCTAAATGGTTGGTGCATAGCTGTTGGGTGTGTGTAGAAGTGCGAGAGACACACAAGGAGTAGAAACGCAGAAAGACACACAGAGAAGACGATGGCTGGAATAGCTCTCTCTATTCATGATGAACTAAACTGAAGTAAAAGCTGAATAATATCCCTAAGTACAAAGCACCACCACATATGAGAGTATCAAGTATGTGGTAACATGGGGAAAAAACCTCTAGCTAGCACTAGAGTAAAAAGTGTCCATGTATAGGGAAAAGGTTCAGATCAAAGCTACTCGAGGAACACATAAGTATAACAAACCCCCCTAGAGCAAATGATGTGAACACATATAGGGAGTGACAGATTCAGCCCCCACAAGGTAATAAGCCTAAAGCTTTGGGAAAAGCTTCAAACTTTTCCTGTGGAAGAGCTTTGGTGAACATGTCTTCCACATTATCTTGTGTAGGCACATATACCAAATCAATATCTCTTGCATGAAGGCACTCTCTGACATAGTGATAATGCACCTCAATATGTTTGGTTCATGCATGAAACACTGGCTTTTGTGCAACATCCAAATCACTCTAACTATCAGTGAGAATATGTGTAGCAGCATCAATCTCCATGCAAAGATCCATCAATAGGCATCTCAGCCACATACATTCCACTGTAGCTATGAAAACTGCCCTGTACTCAGGTTCACAACTCGATGTCGCCACTATAGGTTGCTTCTTACTCAACCAAGATATGCATGAGTCTCCAAGGAAAAAGCAATTACCACTAGTGGACACGCGAGTATCATAACAACCAGCCCAATCACTATCTGTAAAAGCACGCAAGCATAGCTGAATATCTCTGCCATAAAAGAGACCTAAGCTCAAAGTGCCTTGGAGATATCTAAACACACATTTCACCACTTGCCAATGCTTAGTGTTAGGGCTATGCATGAATCGACTCAACTGGGAAACTGCATATTGTATATCTGGCCTTGTGTTGCATGCATATATAAGACATCCCACAGCTTGCTGATAAAGAGAAGTGTCAAATGCATCACTCGAATCCTCAACTAGTGAGTTGGTAAGATCATTTTGACTACTGTTGATGGTAGTTCTTTTACATTTTTGGATACTTTATTTGTGTTAGGGATCAAGAAGAATCTATTATCAGTTTTAGCTTTAGCCAACATTGGCTTGGTTGTGAAATTTGTTGATGATAGATGTACAGTTCATGATCTATCAAATGGTGATGTGATTATTGCTCTTGACATTTTATGTCATGGACTATATAAGCTCATAGACTATGAAAGATCTATGAATGATTTAGCATGTGCACTATATGATTCTCAGGCTATGTCAGATGCAAAGCTTTGGCATGCACAATTTGGTCATCTGAATTTTGCTAGTTTGCTATGCTTGTAGAAATCTGAAATGGTGTCCTCTTTGCCCAAACTTGAGGCATCTAGTAAACATGTATGTGACGATTGTATTTTGGGCAAAATGCAGCATTCCTCCTTCCCAAAGATGCTTCAGTTTGAGCTACTAAAAAATTGGAGCTTGTTCATAGTGATGTTTTTGGTCCGAGGGGGGGGGATATATGTCTTCCGACTTTAATGAATTTCTGGTTGAACGTGGGATAAAACAACAATGTACAATGCTATATACACCTCAACAAAATGGAGTTGCTAAATGGAAGAACATGTCACTCATGGAGATGGTGAGGCGTATGGTCAAGAGTCAAGCTTTACCACATAGTTTTTGGCTTGAGGCTGTCATGTGTGCAACATATGTACTTAATCAAAGCAAAGTAAAGTGCCTAGAACTTAATCCAAGATATGCAAGGACATTATACACAACTCAGAGTTTGCCATCCTATATGTATTAGCATGAAGTACAAAAAGTGACATAATTACATTGCTTCATTTTATACATCAATTACATCATAGTCATATGTCTTCCTAAAATACATCATTATCATATACAATCTATGTAAATGTGCAAGACGAATGGATCATCCAATCATAGCTTTATCATCATCAAGCTTCACCTCTATTCTGCATATTCTTATAACTACAACATGAATAATCAAATAATGTTCAAGCATAGCTTGTCTTTGTGGATTAGTACGATTAGTATCAAAGAACAATAAATATATGAAGAATCAAATCATCATGAAGGCATGTATCCCATAGTCCCACATCATGCACACAAAAGAAAAGAAACAAAAGGAAAAGGAAAAGGAAAATCAGTGAATGCTTCTACCGTCTCAATGCTACCTCACATTCACAATCCACATGGAGTGTTTCTACCGACTTAATGCTACCTCACACTCTCTCATTACCAAAAACAAAACAAATAAGTGCTTCTGCCTAGTTAATGCTACCTTGCACTTATACCTAACACATCATGCAAATACTCATCCTTACACATGTGTAAGAAGTCATGGTCAGCATCATTCCCATCCCATTCACTCCTTTCATATGCAAAGTCACCATATCATACCCAATCCCAAAACCATAGGACTTAGGAATACAATCCTCCATGTGAGTGGGAGTTCCCTTACTGGATCCTAGTCCGTTCTAAGTTTCCACAAACTATTGTAAGTAAGATGTGAAAAGCGATGCATCATCATGTTCATCAGCATAGATGTCACCAATGGGAAGAAGTGAATCATGGAGATGTCAAAAGTTTGCAAGCAATAGATCAAATTATATTATTGTAATGATTTTTTATGTATTATTTATTTATTATTATTATTATTATCTAATTCTATTATTATTATTATTGTTAGTGGAGTAGCAAGAAACATAGGAGAGTTATCATCATCAGCAAGAAGCAACCTATTGTGGCCACTTCCAGTTGTGAGGCTGAGCATAGGGTAGCCTTCACAACGAATGTTGAATGTGTGAGGCTCATATGCCTTATGGCTGATTTGGGTGTTGGTTAGTCTTTTGCCACCACCATCTTCACTGACAGTTACAGCACATTGGGAATTGAGAAGAACCCTGTGTTCCATGCTCGCACTAAGCACATTGAGGTGCATTCTCATTATGTAGGGAGAGATTCTTTGCTCGAGATATCAACTTGGCATATGTGCCCATGCAGCAGAACATTGTAGGCCTTTTCATGAAGGCTCTGCCTAGGGAGAAGTTTGAAGCTTTCTGCAAAGCTTTGGGCTTACTTCCTTTTGTGGATTGATTCCACATAGCTTAGCACTTTCTTATACATGAGTGCCATCTCCATGTTCACTGCATCACTCATAGGGGGAATTTGTTGATATATTTAGGTAGTGATGTGCCTAACCACACTAGGATTGCCGAGACACTTTTTTCCCTCTTTAGGAGGTTTTTCCCCTAGCTTGTATATATGCCTATTGCCCTAATGAGTTACTTATCTTTGTACATTCTAGTGGTAACACATTCAATATTTTGTGTTGTGCTCCAAGCTTCTTCTTCTTCCTTGTGTTGTTTGCATGCTTCTATAGACCTGAAAATCCAACAATGCATCCTCTTTGTGAGTATTGATTTTCTTCGATCCTTGCATTAGTGGTGTTGTACTCTGATCCACAATTAGCTCATTTCCTTGCTTCTTCTACTTTGACACAACTATCCCTTCAATGTACTTAGTGATTTCTGTGGTGGTGACCACCAAGGTTAATCTATTCCTTGCATGCAGTGCATGGTAAATCAGAATTGTTGAAGCTAGATCACCATTCAATGAAAGCTTATCACCCCATTGATTCTAAAATTCAAACATTCCCTATTGTATATATGAGGTAGGGTTCATTTGATTCCCTATCTACTTCCTTGTGTACAACAATAACTACATAATAATCTTTTCAGGATCTGTATATCTATTCATGATTGAAAAACAAAATTACCGATGCACCAAAAACACTACCTCTTCTATATCTAGTCATAAAAAACATGATTTAGTTGTTTATCCCAATCTCATCTCTCATTTACATCATAGCTAAGATAATTCCCCTTGAAGGAAAATGAATACAAGATAGAAGCAAATGGCAAGGTACCCAAATACAATTGTACACAATTAAACAATATGAAATGGAATTTCTCTTAGATACAAGATGGAGATGCACTCGTATCAATACAAAAGGTAATGAAATATATGAAATCATGTAGTTTCCTCTATAGCTCCATTCTAGAGCAATTGAATGCTGCAAAGGTCCATCAAGCAGTGGGGTGGAATTAAAGGTAGAGCCCTTGTGAACATGTCCAACGAGCTCTCTTGAGAGGTACACTACTCTAGAGTAATATACTAAGATATGATCTTCTCATAGATGAAGTGATACTAGATCTCAATGTGCAATATATAAAGACCAATACATAAGGAAAAAACTAATGTCCGTGAATGAGTGAGCTAGCAAGAAACAAATGTGCCATCACTCTCAGTAGATAAATCTAATAACGCTCAATGAAGTGTCCCTCACATATACCAGTGTGACCCCTATACATGTGAGAGAAATGAAAAAAATAATACATGTCATCTTGGATCATCACATGTTGAGCTTGATATCTCAACACCCCCCTCAAGCTCAATGCCATGTCCTCTAATTTAAGCATCTTCCGAAACTTCTTCAACTTCTCTGCTCCAAGTGCTTTAGTGAAGATATCAAAAACCCGCTCATCTGTTCTCACATAAACAAGACCAATATCACTTGCTAATACCTTCTCTCTGATGAAGTGATAATGTACCTCGATATGCTTTGTTCTAGCATGAAAAACAGGGTTTCATGCTAGCTGTATGCTGCTAAGATTATCACAATAGATGATGATAGGCTTTTGCACTTCCACACCTAAATATGCAAGTAGTATCTCCAACCATGATGTCTCACATGTTGGATGTGATGGCTGGATGCACTCAAGAGTTGAGTTGGTGCTACAAAACCTGCTTCGCACATGCCCTCTTTTCTCTTCAGATATGCTTAGTAGACTCCTTGAGCTTCCAAATGACACCAAAATATACTATATGTACTTTGGAAAAGGTTTGAGTAATGACTTGATCAAAACAGACTACTTTGTAAATCACAAGACTTGAAAACTTTCTATTTTGGTCTAGATACCTGCTCAGTGTTATGCTCAGTGTGACCAGTGTAGTTACAATTAGCAAAATTCCTTCTAGAGATATTCTATTAGCTTAGTAAGCTTTCATTTGCAAGTGGAATGAAAGCAAATGATAAACTACACTCAGAGAAATCACTTTAGCAAAATAAGGTGTACCCCCGATTTTTTAGGAGACTTACAGTCACAGACCAGTGAGCACCCCGACTGAGATTTCTCTGTGATGGTAGATCCAATGGTCTTGAAAATTTGTAGGAGTATAGTAGACTTTGAGCTGAATCCAATGCACTTTGAATCATCCAATTTGGTTCAGTAGATCTTGAGATATGCCTCTTGGAAGTTGACAGAGTTGAAGAGTACACTCAGAGAATAACAGAGATGATCAATATGAGTATATGTATTAAATCTATTGATTGTACATTCCCATTGGCATGTACTGTGATGCTCAATGGTACTCAGAGGTGTAGGCTATAGTGTAGCACTCACACTCTCACTGAATTTGTCAGAAATGCCTCGGGAAGAGTGAAGGACACCCGCGACTTTTGACTTGTAGCTTTTATAGAGATTGAGTAAAATTTTGAATTTCAAATCCATGTCAATCTCCATGAATCATGTACCTAAAAGTGAATGAGATATTCTCTCAATCATTCACCCACTCAATCAATCAAAGTTTCCACGACTTTCTCAGATAGGTGTGATTACATGAGTGGTTAAAGTCATATAGACTTTTACATGAGATAAAAAGTAATAACCAATTAAGCATCGGTTCCTATGGTTCAAATTTCATGTAAATACATCCTTCAAGGGTTCAAACTTTAGCCTTCCAAGGTTCCAATGTTCCAAGCCAATGTGTGTAGGCTTGTTTTGCACCAACAGCTCCCCCTCAAGCCAAACACTTTTGCTCAAGTTTTCATCTCTAGTCTTCAATTATTTTTTGCAATCCAATCATGGATTTAAATCTGCATAGCTTGCTTCCATCCAGAGCTTTAGTAAGCAAATCTGCACATTGTATATTAGTAGACACATATGACAATTGAATTTCTTTGCTAAGTAACTTCTCCCTCACATAGTGGTAGTGAACCTCTATGTGTTTTGTCCTTGCATGATAAATTGGATTAGCTGCTAGGTGAAGAGAACTTGTGTTATCACCAAATATGATTGGTGGCCTTGTGTATAGGCCCAATTCTGAATATAAAAGCTTCAACCATATGGCTTCTTGAGTGGCATTGGCTAGTCCTCTGTATTCTGCCTCAGTAGATGACAAAGCTACTGTAGGTTGTTTCTTGGATGACCAAGAAATTGGTTTATCACCTGCAAAACATATGTAACCAGATGTACTCCTCCTGTCATCCTTGCAACCTGCCCAATCTGCATCTGAGTATACCTTAATATCAATGTCTGATGAATATGGAAAGTACAAACCATGATTTTGTGTTCCCTTTAGGTACTTTACTATCTTCTTTGCTGCCTCCAAATGAGGTACTCTTGGTTTATGCATAAATTGGCTAAGTACACTAACCCCATATGATATATCAATCCTGGTTAAGGTAGCATAATTTAGACTACCTACCAAACTTTGGTAACCTGTAATATCCTTGAGTTCTTCTCCTTCATGTGCACTGAGTTTGTGGTTGACCTCCATAGGAATGTTTGAGACTTTAGCTTCCTGCAAATTAAACTTCTTGACCATGTCCTGAATGTACTTCTTCTGAGTAATAAAGATACCTGAATTTGTATAGACCAATTCAAGTCCTAGGAAGTACTTCAATAATCCAAGATCATTGATCTTGAATTCCTTCATCATTTGTCCTTTGATGTGTCTAATTCCCTGAACATCATTTCCTGTAATAATGATGTCATCAACATAGACACACAAATATATTACCTCTGAATTGTTCCTCTTTATAAACAATGAAGTATCTGCTTTACTCATCACAAATCCTTGATCTAGGAGATAGGTTGTCAACCTGTAATTCCATGCTCTAGGTGCCTGCTTCAATCCATACAGAGCCTTCTTCAATTTACAAACATGATTTACCTTATTGGGATCTTCATAGCCAGGTGGTTGTGACATGTAAACCTCTTCAGATATCCATCCATTCAAGAATGCATTCTTCACATCCAATTGGTACATGTTCCAATTCTTGGATGCAGCTACACTCACCATAACTCTGATAGTTGGCATCTTGGCCACAGGAGAAAATGTCTCCTCATAATCAATGCCTTGGGTTTGTGCAAAACCCTTGGCTACCAACCTAGCTTTATACCTGTTTATTGTACCATCTGAGTTCCTTTTGAGTTTGTAGATCCATCTGGATCCTATCACCTTCATGGAGTCCTTCTTGGGTACCAAGTCCCAAGTGTCACTCTCCTTGAGAGCCTCCATTTCTTCATCCATTGCTTCCTTCCATTCTGGTTTTGTAATTGCTTCTTCAAATGTACCTGGTTCTTCATTCAAGATATCCTTTGCAAGATATACAGAGTGCTTGGTTACAAGTGAAGTATCATACCCATACCTAATAGGTTTCTTCTTTTCTCTTTGAGATCTCCTCATAGATTGAGTTGAGGATTCTGGATTGTCTTCTAGTTGCTTCATCTTCATCTTTCCTTTGGATTTCCAAGCCTTGAACTCTTCAATGTTGATGGTGTCTTCATCATCTGAGCTTGTGTCCTCTTTCTGAATTGGTTCTTGCCTGATAAGCTTGGGAAAATCTTCTTCCATGTCATAAGGTAGGCTAACTTTCCTGCACTCATTTTCATACCATGAATCATTTTCATCAAAGATGACATCTCTGCTTACCTTGAAGCCTTTGTTTGAGGGGTTATAGAACCTGTATCCCTTCTGATTCAAATCATAACCAATGAAGATACACTTTTCAGCTTTAGGGTCTAGCTTTCCCCTTACCTGTGAGGGAATATGCACATATGCAACACATCCAAAGATTTTACAATGATCCAGAGATGGTCTCTTACCATGCCAAGCCTCATAGGGTGTCATTCCATCAAGTGTCTTTGATGGCAACCTGTTAATCAAATATGTGGCAGTAGATACACTCTCTGCCCAAAGATAATTTGGCAATTTCTTTTCATTTAGCATAGACCTAGCTGTCTCTACAATGAGTCTATTCCTTCTTTCAGCTACCCCATTTTGTTCAGGTGAGTACCTTGTAGTAATCTCCATCTTGATGCCTCTTTCCTGCAAGAAATCTTCAAAGTCATTGGAGAAGTATTCTCCACCACCATCTGACCTTAGCCTCTTCAAATGTCTACCTGTTTGATTTTCAACTAATGCAAGATACCTTTTGAAACAATTAAATACTTCATCTTTATGTTTCATGAAGTATAAGACAGTCCACCTGCTATAGTCATCAATAAAGGACACATAGTACCTTGATCCAGATATAGATGGCTCCTTGCTAGGTCCCCAAACATCTGTATGCACCAATTCCAGATAATCTTCATGCATAAAACCTTTCTTGGTATAGGGCAATCTGTGTGACTTACCAAATTGACAAGCCCCACACTTGTATATCATGTGTTGCTTGGATACATTAGGTATCCCAAGCACACATTGTTCCCTACTCATTTGCTTTAAGGTCCTCTCTCCAATGTGACCTAATCTCTTGTGCCAAATCTCTAATTCTGATAGGGTTTGGTCTTTATAATTGTACAAAGCAATACTTTTAGAGTCTTCAAGTTCAAAGGTAAACAATCTACCTGATTTTTCTCCCTTGGCTATCCTTCTGAATCCATGTCTTGGATCCTCCACATATGCACCATGTTGAGTGAACCTAACCTGTAGACCTTTTTCCACAATCTGACCTACACTCATCAGATTCTTGGTGATTGTTGGAACATACAACACTCTGCTCAATAAATTCTGATTACCATCACTTGTTTTGACATTGCCTACTTTAATAACTGAATGTTAGTGTCATCACCTGTCTGCACTTGGTGCTTGCCTTTGGGTTCTTCCAAATCAGAGAGTAAGGCAACATTTCCAGCTACATGGTTAGAGCAACCTGAATCAATATAGAATAAGTGATCATCATTGATACCTGATTTAGATGTCATGTTCATGATCAACAAGGAATCATCTTGATCCTCTGCATAATTGTTGTAATCCTTCCTATTTCTGTATCCACCTTGATAATTGCCATTGTGATTGTAGCTATTGTTGTAATTATTGTTGTAGCCATGGTAGCCTTGAGATTGGTTGAATCTGCCTCTGCCTTGAGAGTATCCTCCTCTTTGGTGACCTCTTCCTCTTTGGTTCTTGTAGTTTTTGTAACATTCATCTGTAGTATGGTTAGACAAGCCACAGATATTGCATGGAGATTGATTGTAGGGTCTCCCCCTACCTGACTTACCTCCTCTGCCCCTACCTCTAGATGATCTACCTCTCCCTGCATAGTTTGCTTGGGAGGTAGAGCCTTCTTCATCAACCTTCTTGCTTTTACCTTTATCTTTTACCTTCTTATCAGTATAAAGGGCAGAGGGATTGTTACCTTTTGATTGCTCTCCATTCTTTGTGATCTTTGCTTCATGTGTAAAGAGTTGTCCAATCAGAGTTGTTAGATCAGGTGCTTGGATGTCCATGTATAAGTCCATTGCTGTGGTAAAGCTCTCCCACTTGTCATCTGCCTTTAGTCCATTGATCACTTGTCTGACTATTTGCTCTTCCTCAATTTCTTCTCCAACACTTGCAAGTTGATCTGCAATGTCTTTGACTTTGGTGACAAAATCTGAGGCACATTGTTTTGATTGCTTCCTCAGAGTTGTCAACTCAATCCATAGCTGATTCTTTCTGGCCCTTGTGCTTGATGAAAAGTATGTTGACAAGGTTTCCCAAGTCTCTTGGGAAGTCTTAAAATTCCTTACATGAGGTAAAAGAAAGTCAGATATAGAGTTTAAGAGATATGACCTTGCCAAAGCATCTTTTGCACACCATTGATTGAGCCTCTCATGTTCATCCTTTGTAGGTAGGCCTCTAGTCTTGAATGAGGGCAATTCCTCATCTCCTGAAATGTATCCATACAAGCTTCGCCCTTGTAGATAGGTCTTCATTCTCAATGACCAAGCCTGGTAATTATTTCTGTCCAATTTGTCAATGAAGGAAGGAAAACCATCACCCATGATTACCTTATTTGCTCTGATACCACTGTTGGATGTGATGGCTGGATGCACTCAAGAGTTGAGTTGGTGCTGCAAAACTTGCTTCACACCTGCCCTCTTTTCTCTTCAGATATGCTTAGTAGACTCCTTGAGCTTCCAAATGACACCAAAATATACTATATGTACTTTGGAAAAGGTTTGAGTAATGACTTGATCAAAACAGACTACTTTGTAAATCACAAGACTTGAAAACTTTCTATTTTGGTCTAGATACCTGCTCAGTGTTATGCTCAGTGTGACCAGTGTAGTTACAATTAGCAAAATTCCTTCTAGAGATATTCTATTAGCTTAGTAAGCTTTCATTTGCAAGTGGAATGAAAGCAAATGATAAACTACACTCAGAGAAATCACTTTAGCAAAATAAGGTGTACCCCCGATTTTTTAGGAGACTTACAGTCACAGACCAGTGAGCACCCCGACTGAGATTTCTCTGTGATGGTGGATCCAATGGCCTTGAAAATTTGTAGGAGTATAGTAGACTTTGAGCTGAATCCAATGCACTTTGAATCATCCAATTTGGTTCAGTAGATCTTGAGATATGCCTCTTGGAAGTTGACAGAGTTGAAGAGTACACTCAGAGAATAACAGAGATGATCAATATGAGTATATGTATTAAATCTATTGATTGTACATTCCCATTGGCATGTACTGTGATGCTCAATGGTACTCAGAGGTGTAGGCTATAGTGTAGCACTCACACTCTCATTGAATTTGTCAGAAATGCCTCGGGAAGAGTGAAGGACACCCACGACTTTTGACTTGTAGCTTTTATAGAGATTGAGTAAAATTTTGAATTTCAAATCCATGTCAATCTCCATGAATCATGTACCTAAAAGTGAATGAGATATTCTCTCAATCATTCACCCACTCAATCAATCAAAGTTTCCACGACTTTCTCAGATAGGTGTGATTACATGAGTGGTTAAAGTCATATAGACTTTTACATGAGATAAAAAGTAATAACCAATTAAGCATTGGTTCCTATGGTTCAAATTTCATGTAAATACATCCTTCAAGGGTTCAAACTTTAGCCTTCCAAGGTTCCAATGTTCCAAGCCAATGTGTGTAGGCTTGTTTTGCACCAACATCACATGCTACCATTGCAGCACCGCTTTACTCGACAAAGCAATAGTGGGTTGCTTCTTGCTGCTCCATGTAATAGCTGCACCTCTAAGTGAGAATAGAAAGACACTAGTAGATCTTCTATCTAGAATACTACGAGCCCAATCTGCATCAGTGTATCCATGAACTTGCAAATCTAAACCAGCTTCATAAAACAATGCATAATTCAAAGTAGCACTCACATAATGTAGAGTGCACCTCAGAGCATCCAAACGTGGCTTCCTAGGAACCTGCATAAACTGACTTTCAAGTTCAACAGTATAGCTTAGATCATGCCTTGTAATTGTGAGATATATAAGACTTCCGACAATTTTCCGGTACATAGTAGCATTTTCCAATGCTTCACCTGATGTAGTATCCAACTTCAAATTTTGATCTAATGGCATAGAAATTGGCTTACAATCAGCCATACCATACTTTTGCAACATATTCAAGGCATATTGCCTTTGCGACATCCATATACGTGTTTCTGTGTGTATGAACTCAATGCCCAAGATGTAGTGCAACACACCAAGATCTTTCATGTCAAATTCCTGCATAAGAAGCTGCTTTACCTCTTTAATGCTTTCTTCATTATCATCACCTACAATCAAGTGATCAACATAAATAGCCACAATTGTGATGCCATCATCACCCTTCCTTGCATATAGTGAATGATCTGCATCACACATAGAATGTCCAATGGTGGTCAAGTAATTAGCAATCCTTGCATGCCATGCACGAGGCACCTGTTTCAGCCCATACAAAGCCTTTTGCAACCTGCAAACATATTCTGGATGCTTTGAATCTTCATATCCTTGTGGCTGGTCCATGTATACTTCTTCTTGTAACTCACCACGTAGAAAAGCATTCTTCACATCCATTTGATGCAATGTCCATCCTTTTGTTGTAGCTAATGCAACAAGTGTTCTGACAATAGACATTTTAGCTACATGGCTGAATGTTTCCTCATAATCAATGTCATAAGTTTGTGCATATCCTTTTGCTACCAAACATGCTTTGTACCTGCATAGGCTACCATCAGCATTGTGCTTTACCTTGTAAACCCACTTGCAGCCTATGGGGTTCTGTCCTTGTGGCAATGGAACTAGCTTCCATGGATCGTTTCCATAAAGTGCAACCATCTCCTCATTCATAGATTTTTCCCAATCTGCATTTCCAATTGCATCTTCAAAACAAGAAAGTTCACGAGCTTGCATTACCTTTGTCATGTAGGCACAATGATGAGCCATGCAACTATCATATGTCAATCATTGCACTGAATTCTGCATCCTCCCATATCTTCTTGGTCCTGGGTCACTTCTCCTTGTATCATATGCATGTGCCTTTCTTACTCCTGGATTCTTCACAGAGGGCAATCCAAGTTCCTCATCAAGACTCTTTTTTGAACCACTTGAATCTCCATCAACGTCTTCAAAACCTGCAGATGTTTTATGACCAGCAGAAAGCTTTTCTTTACCTTTCTTGGATGTATTTGATGAGTTTGGTAGACTAAAATTTCCACACAATCTTCCACTCCATGGATCAAGTTATTTGGAATGAATTGAGAGAACAAAAGGCTACAGAGTACAAAGAAGAAAATCCCCCTATAGGGGAAGTGGGAAGAAAAGACACTACAAGATGAGGAGGGAAAGAGTGTGAAGTGTACAAGCTTGAGATTACACTACCAAAATTCCAAATTCAAAGCTACATACTGCCAAAATTCCAAAGTGAAAGCTAAAAAGTGTCAAGATATAGAAGTGACTTGTAAAATCTCATGGGATCAACTTGTGAAACAAAACCCTAACTTGGAAAGAGTGTGCAGAAACCCCATGAAGAATGACAAAGACTCAAGTAAGGTTGAGAGAATAATGCTAGTGCCATTGGTTTGAGTTGGAACTATTGTTTGATGATGCATCTCGTCCACTCAAAGCTTGAGATTCTGCACTTGATTTTTCATCATTTTCTTTGTCATTTGGTTCAAGATTCAGTCCTTCTTTGGCATTTGCATATGAACTTGACATTTCATCAAATACGGCATCTCTGCTCACCTTCACATGTCATGTGAGTGGGTTATAACATTTATATCCCTTTTGCTCAAGGGATTATCCAATGAAGACACATTTTTCTACTTTTGGATCAAGCTTTGTCCTCAACTCATCTAGAACATGTACATATGAAACACAACCAAAAACTTTCAGATGTGATAAGTTTGGCTTTTTACCTGTAAACTTTTCTTCAGGTGTAACTTGATGTACAACAAAAGTCGGAGTTCTATTCATGATGTATACAATAGTATGAACAGCTTCTTCCCAATAACAATGATGCATATTCTTCTCAGCCATCAAGGCTCTTGCTATTTCTACAATATGTCTATTTTTGCATTCAACAATGCCATTTTGTTGTGGTGTGTACATGCATGAAAACTGATGCCGAATTCCATGAATTTTTAGAAAATTGCTGAACTCATTTGACATGTATTCACCTCCTCCATCAAATCTTAATGTCTGAATATACTTCCGTGTCTACTTTTCCACCATAACTTTAAAAATCTGGAAGTGAGTTAACACCTCACTCTTCTCTTTCATGAAATATACCCACACTTTTCCTGTATGGTCATCAATGAAAGTAACATAAAACTTGCAAACACCCATAGATGTGGTCTTTGCAGGACCCCAAACATCTGCATGTACTATTTCTAGTATGTTCTCACTAACATGCTTGCCATGTGGAAATGATGCTCTTGGCTGTTTTCCAAATTGACATGCTGCACATACCTTTTGCATCTCTGCAACCTTGAAATTTGGTAGTCCATGGACAATCTCCTTTGATTGCATCAATTTCAGCCTTTGCAAGTTTGCATGTCCAATCCGTTTGTGCCAAATCTGTGTATCAGTAATGAATCCTACACCTTTTGCAAACATGGCTGCATTCATTTAAGGAATTTTCACATTTAAGGTGAACATCCTACCCACTTTGTTTCCTTTGGCAATCAATCTTCCATCTTGTTTGTATTCTTCTACATATAACCCATCAACATTGAACCTGACTTGTAATCCCTTGTCAACCATTTGTCCAACAAAAACCATATTCTTTGTTATATATGGAACATGCAGCACATGAGCAAGATGTTTTACCTTCCCATCCTCCATGGACAATACTATGTTTCCTGTATGATCAATAGGGTGTGATGTGTTATCACCTATTTTAGCATATCCAGGAACTGACACTTTTTGCAAAGTACTAAACCATTCCGCATGACTGGTCGTGATTTGAAGCACCTTAGTCAACATACCAGACATTATCATTCGATTTTAAAACACTTGCAGACATTGTATTCATCATGTGATGTTGAACCATGAATAGCTTCTCAGAATCATCTGCACTCGTGGATGCATAGTTGTTTTGCTGCCTTCTGTTATTTTAATTCTTCAACCTGCAGTCACGTTCAAAGTGTCCAAGTTTACCACAATTCTAGCATCCTTTACTGTCATTACTTGAATCATTTCTTTGGAAATTTTTGCGACCTCTTTGGCTTCCCCTGCCTTGAAACTGTCCTCTTCCTCCTGCATGATTCTGTTGTTGACCTTGGTCTTGTTTACTGTTTCCTCTTCCACTTCCGAAACCTCTGCCTCTACCAGAGTATAATACCTACTTAGAACTAGGTTTTCCTTGGGAGTTTGAATCCTCACCAAGATTCTTTTCTTCAATAATCAACATGGATACCAAATGAGCAAAATTCAAAATATTTTCTCTGGTCTGTATAGAAGTTCTGAACTACTTATATGCAGCTCCTAAACCACGAAGACACACTTCCACCTTATCATCATCATCTACATTCACACCAATAGATGCAAGTGACTCACACATACTTTTGATTTTCAGGGTGTAGTCACTTACCGACATGCCCTTCTTCTCCAATGTATGCAGCTCATTCTTGAGTTGCAATTTCATGCCTTTGTATTGGTCTCATACAATGTGACCAAACTATTCCAAGCCTCTTTCAGAGTCTTGGCATCTTGTATGAGCCCAATCATGCTATCTTGTATGCTAACAGATAGCCAATACATTACCTTTCATGCTCCTTGATTCCATTCCTCATATGCTCTTAATTGGTTTACAATTCGATTCCTCTCTGGTAACTGCGGAGAATTTTTGTTCTCTCCCTCGATGTACTTCCAGTAGCCTTTTCCCATCAGGAAATTCTTCATTCTAAATCTCGAAGCATGGGAGTTGTTCTTGTCTAGCTTATTGCTCATAAGCTGACTAATTCCATCTATGTTTTCCATTTCTATAGCAATTCACAAGACTGCAAAACACTACAAGCAACACTTCTACTTGAACACTATCGCACTATGACGTGACAGTTCAATCTCAGAAAAACATAGTTTTCATGTATCAACAGTACACGGAGTCGCTTGAAATTTTGGATCTAGAATATATTAGTGTTGCTCAACACGATGCAAGTTATAGTTTTCGAAACTAACTTGGTTTTTCTTTGGGCCTTACCTTGCGGGCTTGAAACAGAGGTCAAGATGGCTCCGAATCTTCGATCTAACAAAAATGAGTGACCCTTAAGGGATAAATCACAAAAACATTTTGAGGTGTTCTATCTTCACACCAACTTTTGTAGCTATCTGAGGTTGTTTGTGAATCACACTTTCTCCATACCTTCTCGTGTACTCTACACCATCGACCTTCTCCACGAGCTCTCTACAGCCACAGTGGCTCTGATACCATGTCACGAGGAAGGAGATAAGGAAGAGAGCTCACACACACACTCTCACAATCAAAGAGAAGCACACACTTAGATTGAGGCAAGGAAGAATGATCTTCTTCTTCTTCTTCTATTACATAAAAAGGAATGTACAAGAATGACCTAAAAACAAGAATACAACTACTGCAATATATAAAGACCAGTACATAAGGAAAAGCCTAATGTTTGCGAATGAGTGAGCTGGCAAGAAACAAATGTGGCATCACTCTTGGTAGATAAATCTAATAAAGCTCGATGAAGTGTCCCTGACGTATACAAGCATGACCACTATACATGTGAGAGAAATGAAAAAAATAATACGTGTCATCCCGGATCATTACATGTTGAGCTTGATATCTCAATAGGAAGTAGCTCATCAAAGGCTACATTCCTTGGTATCCTCAAGTTCTTTGCGTTTGCTTTGAAGCACCTATAATCTTTATGATAATTTAAATTACACACATACTTCTCTACTTTTGGTTGTAGATGGTGCCTCAATTCACTTGGCACATGTACATAAGAGGTACATCAAAATACTTTCAAGTGGGAAAGATCATGTTTCTTACCATAATAATCTTGATATGGTGTCAAGCAATGGGTTCTTGAGGTACGTTCCCTATTCATAAGGTACACATGATGGAGAGTGTTAATCTCCAAAAGAACAAGTTGACCTTGAATTTAGATCACCTCTATATCAAGATCAACTTTAGACTCCACCTAATTTAGAGAATCTTCACCAAATTATCAGAAAAATTGAAAGTTCTGAAAAATCAACTTCTCAGAAAAGTCTGCTGCAGATTAGTCACTCATTGACTAATCAATCCTGTAAAGTTTTTGATAAAACTTTGCACAACACTTCGCCTTAAGGTTGCGCAACTCTGCCAAGTTAAATCTCTCAAAAAGATTAAGTACACACTGAGAAATGTGTGAAACACTTTACCTATGTCTGAAAGTGCTTCTCTGCAATGGCGACTTTGACACCTGCAACTTCTTAGCACTGGTTCTCCCAACTCTGAACCCGTTTGATCAAGATCTTCTAGCCATAGATGGCTTACCTTCCAACTTAGATTTTGAGCCCTCACTTGTGTAAAACTTTACACTGTAGACTGAGCAATGATCATTTCATTGAATATGAAATGTGCGCCTGATTTCTCGACTGTTAGAACATTCTTACATATGAATGTTCCTAATCAAAATTCTCACATCCTGATTACAATTAACCTCTCAAATTCTAGCCATAGATAGATTAGCTATGGACTTAGATACGTGCAAAAGGATTTCTCAAAAGATTAAGCACAGAAGGAGCAGACAGCAAAATATCGGGCGCAAAAATTCTTGATTTCTCAGAAAATTTACATCTAAGTGAGGATGGACAATTCACTCACTCTTCATGTGTCTAATGACACTAATTTCTCTTTCCCTATTCTCAAATCTTCTTCTGCTCTACTTGCCCGACATTTTCCAACATATTTATAGATGAATATATACAAGTGTATGACTAGACAAAGGTATAAGTCAGCTAATGTACATATGTGTACATGTCTTTGGATTTTCTGAATATGTCCTTCCTTCAACCATCTGACTTTGTTTTCTTCTTGACTCCTTGACTTCATTTCTCCATAATCCTTCAATTGATGATTGTCATGCACCAACAGCTCCCCCTCAATCATTAATTGAGGTTCTTCTCTATCTTCTTTACTCCAGCCATATCCTTGAATCTTTGTAGTTTTGGTCCATCTAGACTTTTAGTCATCATATCTGCAACTTGATCTTTTGTGGGAGTGTGTATGACTTCAATCTCTTTCTCAATGACCTTCTCTCTCAGGAAATGATACTGTATTTCAATATGCTTAGTTCTAGCATGAAATACAGGATTAGCTGCCAAATATAATGAACTCATATTGTCTCCACAAATAATAGGAGTACTCTGAATCACATCAAAAACTTTCAAAAGTGTCTTTAGCCATATTACCTCTTTTGCAGCTTCCACCATACCTTTATATTCTGCCTCTGTAGATGACAAAGCAACTGTATGTTGCTTCTTGGAACACCATGAAATCAATTTGTCTCCTACATAGCACAAGTATCCATGTGTTGATCTTCTATCATCCACATTACCTGCCCAATCTGCATCACTATATATCTTGATTCTTGTATCTGAAGTAAACCCATAGTACAACCCTTCTTTGAGTGTACCCTTGATGTACCTAAGTACTCTTTGTCCTGCAATCCAATGTTCCTTTCTAGGACAATGCATAAATTGTGAAAGCACACCAACTGCATATGATAAGTCAGGCCTTGTCAATGTAGCATAAATCAAGCTACCAACCAAACTTTGATAGAGTTTCATATCTCTGAACTCTTCTCCTCCAAACCTAGACAATTTATGGTTCACTTCCAAAGGTGTAGGTGCAACCCTGCAATCTTCCATTTTAAATTTGGTTAGCAAATTTTTAAGATACCTTTCTTGGGTCACATATACTCCATGTTGAGTATAAGAGATCTCCATTCCCAAGAAGAATGATAGGTTCCCCAAATCACTGATTTTGAACTCTTTCTCCATCTGCTTTTTGATCATTTGTATCCCCTTATCATCTGTTCCTGTAAGTATTATGTCATCAACATAAATACACACATAAATAAATCCATCTTCACTTGCTTTGACTAGCAAGCTACTATCTGCCTTTGATGCTTGAAAACCAAGATCATTCAAGAATTTTACAAGCCTATAATTCCAAGCCCTTGGGGCTTGCTTCAACCCATACAAAGCTCTCTTGAGCTTACACACATAATTTGGACTCACTTGATCTTTGAACCCATCTGGTTGCTCCATGTAGACTTCATCTGAAATGTAACCATTCAAGAAAGCATTTTTAACATCTAATTGAGACAACTTCCAACCTTTACAAGCAGCAATTGCAATGAGTGTCCTGATGGTTGTCATCTTTGCCACAGGACTATAAGTCTCATCATAGTCCACTCCATATGTCTGTGCATACCCTTTCACAACAAGTCTGGCTTTGTACCTAGACACACTTCCATCTGCAATCTCTTTGTTTTGTAAACCCACTTACATCCAATAATCTTCTGACTATTAGGTTTAGGAACCAAATCCCATGTTTGATTCTCTATCAATGCATCATACTCCTCTTGCATAGCATCTTCCCAATTCTTCTTCCCTTTGGCTTCTTCATATGTAGAAGGGTCTTCATCTGCTTTTACCAAATAAGCATAATCTTTAGTAGTTAAGAATGAAGTGTCATAGCTATACCTTGTAGGTTGCCATTTGTGCCTAGATGATCTCCTAACTTCTGCACTTCTTGAGGTCTCTGGTTCATCACATTCTGGATCAAACCTTGGCCTCTCTTCAACTTCAATCTGCACTTCATTACTCTCACTTTCATCAAGTAATTGAACCTTTGCTTTACCTTTCCTTTGTTCCACTACTTCTTCATCATCTGCATGTACATTATATTTACCTGCATACCAAGTACCTTGCTCATCAAATGTAACATCCTTGGATACAATAAATTGCTTTGTGGATGGACTCCACAACCTGTATCCCATTTGCTTATCATCATAACCAATGAATACATACTTCTCTGCCTTAGGCTCCAACTTATGCCTCAATTGAGATGGCACATATGCATATGCCAAGCATCCAAATATTCTGCAATGATCCAAGGTAGGTTTCTTACCCCACCAAGCTTCATATGGTGTCATACCCTGCAAAGCTTTACAAGGCAATCTATTAACCAAATATGTAGCTGTATTAACAGCCTCAGCCCACAAATAATTTGGGCAATTCTTCTCTTTCATCATGGACCTTGCAAACTCAACAAGAGTCCTATTTCTTCTTTCTGCTACCCCATTTTGTTGAGGAGAGTACCTGCAAGTAACTTCTCTCTTTATACCTGCATTCCACAAATAATCATTGAACTCATTTGAAAAATACTCTCCCCCTCCATCTGACCTTAGTCTCTTCAATTTTTGACCTGTAATCCTTTCTGCATATGCATGATAGTGTTTAAATGTATTAAACACTTCTGACTTTTCCTTAATCACATAAATTGTGATCCACCTGGTAGCATCATCAACATATATGACATAATATCTTGAACCATTTATACTAAAGTCCTTTGAAGGACCCCACACATCTGTATGCACCAATTCAAGTCTTTCTGAATACATAAATCCATGCTTGGAATAGGATTGTTTATGAGCCTTACCTAATTGACATGCCTCACATCTGTATGTCATGTGTTGACCTGCAATGTTAGGCATTCCAAGTACTGAATCATTGTTAATCATTTCTTTGATACCTCTTTCATTAAAGTGTCCAAGTCTTTTGTGCCAAAGATCCAATTCTGACACCTTCTGCTCTCCATATGTGAACATAGCATGTCCAACATTTCCTTGTACCTTCAATGTGAAAAGCCTTCCTTCTTTCTTTCCTGCAATAACTTGTTTATACCCTTGACTAGGGTCTTCCACATAAACTCCATCATTTGTGAACCTTACCTCATATCCTTTTTCCACAATTTGACCTACACTGATCAAATTCTTTGGAATTGTGGGAACATAAAGTACCTTACTCAGAAGAGTGCTCCCATCCTTAGCTTTGACTGAACCAATTGACTTTACCTTATGCTTTGTATTATCACCTGTCTGCACTGTATGATTGATTGCATTATGATCTAGGTCAGTCATCAAAGCAATATTTCCACTCAAATGATTACTACATCCTGAATCAATATAAAACACTCTCATGTCCTCATGTGATGTTTCACATGTATTCATAATGAGAGTCGAATCCTCCTTTTGATCTGATGCATAGTTGTAGTAGGTGCTATTATAGGATTGATTTTGGAAGCTTCTTCCTCCACCTCTTCCAAAAGAATTCCTACCACCTCTACCTCTGAAGTTTCCTCTCTGAAATCTACCACCTCTTGCTCTTTGATTAAAATTCTGATAATTACAATTGTTTTGATTATTATGCCAACAATCATGAGATAGATGATTGGTCTTACCACATATCCAACAAGCTCTTGCATTCTCTTTGTTGTTTCTGCCTCTTCCTCTACTCCTGCCATTTCCTCTTCCTCTTATGAAGTTTGCTTGGTTTGATGTACCTTCTTCTTCACCTGATTGTTGCTTCCCTTTGTTGACTTTCTTCTTGTCTTTAGAATACATTGCATGACCTGCACTCTTATCAACATCTCCTTTGATATCATTCTCAAAAGTTAGCATATGACCTAACAATTGATTCAAATCAGGAGTAAAGTGATCTAATGAAAGTTCTGTAGATAAAATGAAAGGCTTCCATTTCTCATCTCCTCTTAGTCCTGTGAGTATTTGTCTTACCAATTTGTCTTCTTCAATATCTTCATCAACTGCACCTAAAGAATCTGCAATGTCCTTCATCTTTGTCACATAATCAGAGATTGATTGTGAGGCCTTCTTCTTGAAGGTAGTAAACTCTGCCCATAGTGAAGCCTTCCTTGATTTGGTTGTATTTTGGAAATGCTCTTCCAAAGCATTCCAAATGTCACAAGCACTTTCAAGTCCTCTAATGTGAGGAAGCAAATAGTCATTGACTGCCATGTAGATGATGCTTCTTGCTTGAGCATCCTTCTTCATCCAATTCTTCAAATCTGCAAGCTCCTCCCTAGTTGGAACACTAGGATCTCTGAATTCTGGCTTTTCTTCATCTCCTGTGATGTATCCTATCAGATCTTTGCTCATAAGGTGAGCTTCCATCCTCATAGACCATGCAGGATAGTTCTCTCTATCCAACTTTTCAATTTGGAGACTATCTCCCATCTTTACTTCACCTGTAGCTTCAAAACTTTAACCTTTACAGATAATAAATGTACCTTTACTTCGAATGTTGCTCCTTCTGATCCTTTTGATTCTCTTTGTATGTCTTCCTTTGATCTTTCTTCAACCTTTACCCTTCTGCACCTTCAAAATGTAAAGTTTTGTATTTCTGCAATAGTCGGAGTCTTCTTCACTTCAATTTTGACTCAACCTGCTCTGATACCACTGATGGAGAGTGTTAATCTCCAAAAGAACAAGTTGACCTTGAATTTAGATCACCTCTATATCAAGATCAACTTTAGACTCCACCTAATTTAGAGAATCTTCACCAAATTATCAGAAAAATTGAAAGTTCTGAAAAATCAACTTCTCAGAAAAGTCTGCTGCAGATTAGTCACTCATTGACTAATCAATCCTGTAAAGTTTTTGATAAAACTTTGCACAACACTTCGCCTTAAGGTTGCGCAACTCTGCCAAGTTAAATCTCTCAAAAAGATTAAGTACACACTGAGAAATGTGTGAAACACTTTACCTATGTCTGAAAGTGCTTCTCTGCAATGGCGACTTTGACACCTGCAACTTCTTAGCACTGGTTCTCCCAACTCTGAACCCGTTTGATCAAGATCTTCTAGCCATAGATGGCTTACCTTCCAACTTAGATTTTGAGCCCTCACTTGTGTAAAACTTTACACTGTAGACTGAGCAATGATCATTTCATTGAATATGAAATGTGCGCCTGATTTCTCGACTGTTAGAACATTCTTACATATGAATGTTCCTAATCAAAATTCTCACATCCTGATTACAATTAACCTCTCAAATTCTAGCCATAGATAGATTAGCTATGGACTTAGATACGTGCAAAAGGATTTCTCAAAAGATTAAGCACAGAAGGAGCAGACAGCAAAATATCGGGCGCAAAAATTCTTGATTTCTCAGAAAATTTACATCTAAGTGAGGATGGACAATTCACTCACTCTTCATGTGTCTAATGACACTAATTTCTCTTTCCCTATTCTCAAATCTTCTTCTGCTCTACTTGCCCGACATTTTCCAACATATTTATAGATGAATATATACAAGTGTATGACTAGACAAAGGTATAAGTCAGCTAATGTACATATGTGTACATGTCTTTGGATTTTCTGAATATGTCCTTCCTTCAACCATCTGACTTTGTTTTCTTCTTGACTCCTTGACTTCATTTCTCCATAATCCTTCAATTGATGATTGTCATGCACCAACAACACAATGATATTTGCTTCATTACTCCAAAATATGTTAGGTGCATTCATCTCCTTAAGCATTACCCTAGCAATCTCTACAATGCATCTATTCTTTATCTTTGTTATCTCTTTTTTTGGGGGTTTATACCTGCATTTTACTTGCCTGTTGATCCCTTGATCCCATAAAAAATAAAAAAATTGATTGGAGAAATATTCTTGATGTATTTTACTTGTCTCCTTCTCTACCATTTTCTTGACTGCTCTAAAACATGTAAACATATCTAATTTGTGTTTTGTGAAACAAACCCAAACCATCCTTTTATAGTCATCTATTGAAGTGACAAAGTACATGTTACCTCTAATGGATTGCTCTTTGGTTGGCCCCCACACATCTATATGTATCAACTCCAATGGGAGTTGGCTTACGTAGCCAATCTTCTTGAATTGAAGCCTAGCTTGCTTCCCCAATTGAAAAGATTCACGTAAATTCTTCATACCTTGTCCTTGAAAGTTGGGAAGCCCTTCAATGAGCCTCTTAAATTGCATTTGCTTCACTCTCTTGTGCAACAAATCCAACTCCAAAATCTACTTGTTGCCATATGTGAAGTAGACATGTTGACTCGAATGAGAGTTTATCTCCAAAGTGAAGAGTCTCCCTTGCTTCCTTCCTCTTTCTATGACCTTTAGCCTTGCTTAGCATCCACCTTTTTGAACCTTACATGAAACACGTTTTTAACCATTTGCCCTATGGACATGGTAGGTACATGGAATACATCCTTTTTGAGCTTACTATCATGTTGACTTGGCAAAGTGATGGACAGGTGGCCAAGGAATTGTCACACAATGGGTGCGTAGGTAGTGCACAGTGGGTATACTCACAATTTTCTTGCCAATGAATTTGTGTACATGTTTGAAAGTGTTTTTTTGAAATGTTTTTTTAAGGGTTTTGAAGTGTTTGGAAGGCTCAAATGAACCCTCCCTTACGTTTTTTCTGAGAATTCAAGGTCAAAAGTGAAGAAGTTACATAAAATGCAAAAGCCTATGGGTGGAAGCTTTTTTTTTTGCTTTCTATAAATCCATTACAAGACAAAATAGGATATCATTGAAGCAGATATGAGAGGACCATGGTGAAAGGGTTTTAGAGCAAAGTAAGAGAAAAACATCAGACGGAGTACAAAGGCTTGCGGAAAATTGTGCACAAAGCAGTGGGAAACTCGATTGCATAACCAATGCCTAGATACACTAAGATCCACTACAATACACATGTGAAGGCAAGTCAAATTAAGGGAAGTGGTTTATGCAAGGGAGTTGACAATACACACACTTAGAAGTGTGCAAAGAGTGCATGGTCTACAGAGAGACAAAGGGTGCAGAGAGTTCAAAGAATTAGCGAGAACCAAGGATTGAAAGAGAATTTTCTACACACCTTATGGGTGCAGACACAAGACATCAAGACAAAACGCAACCAAGGTGTGATTTTAGTATTATCAAGGAGGTGTGTAGTCAATAGTATAAGTGATCAACAAGACTTCAACCTTATTGGAGGCTTGAGTGCAAGGGGGCCACAAGAGAAAGACACTGGGTAGGGTGAAGAAGTGACACAAAGGTTGAATAGTGCACAAGTACTTGGGTTAGTTTGTTGTACTTGTAATTTTTTTCCTAACAGGATCTACACAGAGAGTATTTTATCTTATTCTTGCCACAAAAGCTATTGTAATATGCTATTTTAATCAAAGTATAGAGAATTTCGGTGCAACATGCATTTATCCTTATTCTCTATTCTTCTTCTACAAATAATCAAGCCAAATGTAACTTGCCAGTTATGCAGGAATCTTGGTCATGAATAAGAGGAGTGCCACTCAAGAGGTATTCTTGCACAAGCATATTGGGGACAAGGCGGAGCCCAGATGGGGCCTTTGCAACCACAAAATGTTATGACTACTACACCAACTCAAGGTAATATGCACAATCCACATCTTCATGAAAAATTTGGAAATGGGACTAGAAGGCCAATCATTTGCTTTAGGTGTGGGGAGTGTGGAGATTACCAAAGCAAATTTCCCCTACGTTGGGATTCTCTCTTGTGCATAAATTTCCCAAAAGCCAAAGAATACTACACCATTGTTGGAGTTCAAGGTTTGAAGAAACACACGAACAACACAAGGAAGAAAAAGAAGCTTGAAGCACAACAGACAATACTGAATGTATTACCACTAGAATATACAAAGATAAGTAACCCCTTAGGGCAGTAGGCATATAGACTGTTGGAAAACAATGTCCATTGGTCCCTCTTGCTTCCAGGATACAGAATGTATAGTCTTCGGTTTTACTTTATCTACAAGCAAAGGCTGTTAAGAATTTAGGTACATATTCTCTTTATGCACACATGTACTACTTGGAGTTTATGGAGGCAGTGGCATCCAAGGAGGAGTCCTATTCGGCATAGGTACAAGAGAATCAGTACGTATATGCTTTATGCATATTTGGATGAGGTGTTCGAGAAGGTATGGTCATATGAGTTTGAGGATTTCTGGCAGCAAACTTGTTAGCATTCTTTGCTGCTTTTGTAAGTATGTGATCTTTTCACACACGTATCTGACTTAGGGTCTTCCATAGCCTAAGGTTAGATGAGGGTTTGTTGATTACCAGTTTTAGACTGATCCTTCCTCTTTCTGTCACTCATATACACTCTCCTACAACCTATCAGGTCACACATCTCATGTATATTCAGATTTCATGTCCATACATCTGAATATGTTTGTTACATTTGTACATTCACTCATCCATCTATTTTTGTTCACATAGAGTGGTTGAGAGTTTTTCTCCCACATTGTACATTGAACATTGGTATATATGATAGTGTGAGTAAGCCTTGGCTTACTCACACTATCATATATACATGTTGTCTAATCTTTCTCTATCTTTGTCTCATCATCTGTATGATTAAGTATGGCATGTTCATGTTTTGTCAATATTGAAAGATTGCTAGATTCTATGTTGTATATGCTGGACCTATGGAACCGTGGACCTGTGATGAGCTGTGGGCTTACCTCATTTCCAACATTTGGTATCAGAGCTTTAGGGTTTTGATCTTAGAGTGCATTAAGGCTCATTCAGATTCCCAGACTTCCAGGTTTACAACATATGATTTAAGAGCATCTTCTAACATTTGACATTTTACATACACACTTAATCTAGATGAGTAGAAATTGGAGAATTAGACAATTCAGTCACATATGTATTCATCGGTGTGGAGTATGAAGTTGATGATATGTAAGCAGCCGAATATTTTTTGAAGAGTTTGCAAATACTTTACAAAAATATTGTTTGAAGACCAAGACTTGATGAAGAGAAGACTACTTCAAATTCAAGGAAGAACAATGGTTTGGAGAAGATGAAGGAATCAGATCAACATCAAATCACAGGTATCAGTTTCTACTATCAGATTATCATTTGGAGGTCATGTCTTAGAAGAGCAGTTATGAAGAAATTTAAAGGATTTAAGGAGTGATTTTATACACTTTCATTACTTTGAAAGTTAGAGGCTACATCAAAACAGGTATCTAGAGGTTTTTTTAGAGAGTTTTGAAAGATTTGGAGACATTCAGGTAGCAAATCAAACATTCAGTCATGAAGGTTTGATGAGAGCAGATTCTACACGGGAGAGATCATAGATCTTGGGTGATCTTGAATGATCTAGTATGATCTTGAATGATCATGAAAGATCTTGAGAATTTATGAGTCAATTGTCTATCCTTTGTTTGTGAAGATTCTTAACATTGGAAGAAGTAAGTCAAAGATTCAGATTTTATCAGATTTGTGTTGCAAAAAATAGAAGAAGATACTTGTTATGTTGCAGAAGGTTATGAATCCTAAAATGCTTTCAACAAAGGTTTTATTGGATCAACTAACCTTATTCTAGATTTTGGGAAGCTGAGGAATGATAGGGAAAGCTATTGGCATGTGCACAATGCTAATAAAAAGGGTTTAGAGATTTTGTTTCAGATATAGGTATTGATCGATGAAAATCAGATTTATTGAAAGAAGGAAGACGTTCCAGATTTCATAAAGTTTAATATATTTGAAGAAATTCTGAATACTAGTGTTAAGTCATCCAGGGGGTGATGAAACATGAAGACTTATGTTTAGCCATATGTGAAAGAATAGAGAGTCATACCTATAGGTATTTCCTATATCAGGTATTCCTATATTTCCTTTGTCAGTTTCTCTTTATGTTCCAACTTTGAAAGAAGAAGGAAGAAGGAGAATGTTTGGAGAAAGTTCCTGTTAGGATGTTCCTGTTCAGGAGAAGTTTCCAAAGTTCTATTGAAGAGAAGTTTGATATTTCAGAGAGGTATGTTTGAGAAGTGCGCACATTTATGTTTATACCAGATTCTGAAGGAAAGAGGTATGAAAGACTTACAGATTGAAAAAGGATGAAGACATGATGAAATCATAGATTTTTTGATGAGACTCATGAGTTGATTCAGTTGAGTTGAGTTGACTTGACTTGAGAATAGTCAGAGATGAACCAGCTGTGTTCATAATACACTAAGTTGTGAGTTGTCAGTCAGGTTCCAGGATTCAGTTCTTGATTTTGTTTAGTGTATTTACATGATGCAGCAGAAGTACATTGAGAAATCTTTGGTAAGGTAAATGCAAATATGTGGATCCTCGTGTATGTTTTCAGGTTTGACAAGACAGGAGATAGCAGGTTCAGAGTGAGTACTTGCTATATTTGTTGTCAAGCAAGATATTGCTTGATGTGTACACTATTGGATATCTAGTTTGCATATTTTCTCAAGTATTATGGTTCATATTCAGCAAGTTCAGGTATTTTGAAGGAAAGTCAAATTCAGTTTTGAAAGAAGACTTTTGAAGAAAAGGCTTGAAGGTCAATTTTGGGAGTACTAGTTTGAAGAGTATGAAGTTTGCAAATCCAGTCCAGATTGTACCAATATGACATTGCAGGGGGGATTGTTGGAAAACAATGTCCATTGGTCCATCTTGCTTTCAGGATACAGAATGTATAGTCTTCAGTTTTACTATATCTACAAGCAAAGGTGCCAGTCATCGTGGTTAAGATGTTGTCCTCCCATCCCTGGTGCATGGGTTCAATCCCCGTTGACGGCAGATAGCAAAAACACGAAGTATATTTTATCATGCTTTTTCTTTATTCAAAGATGGCAGCGGGTTCATGATTATTCAAAGATGACAACAATGGCGTGTCTTTTTGTATGATCGCGAAGTAAGCCCAAATTGGAAAGCTTCAAACTTCTCCCTAGGTAGAGCCTTCGTGAAAAGGTCTGCATTGTTCTCTTGTGTGGGCACATATGCCAAGTTGATCTCTCTAGCAAAGAACCTCTCCCTGACATAATGATAATGCACCTCAATGTGCTTAGTTTGAGCATGGAACATAGAGTTCCTCGCAACTGGCAACGCACTGTGATTGTCAGTGAAGATGGTGGTGGCACAAGACTGACCAACCCCCAAATTAGCCATAAGGCATCTAAGCCACACACAGTAAACATTCACTATGAAAGCTACCCTATACTCAACCTCACAATTGGAAGTGGCCACAATAGGCTGCTTCTTGCTCAACCAAGATATACATGAGCTACCAAGCATGAAGCAAAAACCACTAGTGGACACACGAGTGTCATAGCAACTAGCCCAACCAGAGTCAGAAAAAGCATGTAAATCTGGCGATAGTGATCCCCCCTTGGGATAAAACAATCCAAATAGCTGGATACCACTCAAGTAGCGAAAGATGCGCTTAACCACCCGCCAATGCTTGACACCTCGACAATGCATAAACCTGCTCATTTGCGAGACAAAAAATTGAATATCTGGCCGAGTAATGCATAAGTAAATCAAGCATCCAACAACTTGCTGATAGAGAATAGCATCAAATGCATCTCCAGCATCATGAAGACTCAATCGTGAACTTGTCTCCATAGGAATGGCAATAGGTTTGCAGCCTTCAAGGCCAAAATGGTGCAATAATGTGTCAATATATTTCATTCGCCACAAAGCTATTCTGCCATCAACTTGCATAAAATGGATGCCCAAATAATGGTGCAAATGCCCCAAATTTGACATCTCAAATGAGGCATGCAGATCAAGCTTAAAATCAGCAATATGCTTCTCATGAGAACCAATGAGCGGCATGTCATCAACATACACAACAATGATTAGAAGCACATCATTAGCATGCTTGACATATAAGGTGCTTTCAGTTGGGCTATTCTCAAAACCATGTGCAATCATATAGGCATGTATCTTTTCTTTTCAATCACGTGGTGCTTGCTTTAAACCATATAATGCCTTCTTTAACCTACACACCTGGATTTCATGCCCTTTCTGCACAAAGCCATGATGCTGAAAAAAATACACTTCTTCATGTAGATCACCATTAAGAAATTCAGTTTTAATGTCCAGTTGATGTACATTCCAACCATGATGAGCTGCAAGTTCATAGATGCTATGAATAATAGTCATTCGGCAAGTAGGAGCAAAGGTCTCATCAAAATCACACTTCTTTCCTGAGCATAACCCTTTGCAACAAGCCTAGCCTTATACCTCTCAATTCTTCCATCAGGCTTACACTTTAGATTGTATACCCACTTAGTGCCAATGGCATTCTTTCTATGAGGCAAGTCACATAAAGGCCAAGTACCATTTTTCATTATAGCATCATATTCAGATTCCATAGCAGCCATCCAATTTTCCAAATTTTGTGCTTCATCAAACAAAACAGGCTCATTCTCATCATAGAGACTAGAGGCAGCCATAGCATAGAAATCTGATGCAAAAAAGGGACTATGAGGGCTTCAACGAGTACGATATGATAGAGGTGCATCAATTTTCTATCATGCAAAGTGTGCACCAACAATTTTGGCATACCTTTTGCCTCCTTAATATAATCTCTCTCATCAACAAGTGCATCATGCAAATCTCCATCAGAAATAGAATGATTTGCATCATCACATGAAACCTGTGAAGGCTAAGAAGTCTCATTACGACCAACAGTAGAGTGTCCACCTATAAAAAGAGGCTGCAAAGTATCATACATGTCTTTGGAGCTAAGAGATTGTTGATATATTTAGGTAGTGATGTGTGTGAACACACAAGTACCGCTCGGGCATTTTTTTCCCTCTTTAGGAGGTTTTTTTCCCCCGGCTTGTATATACGCCTATTGCCCTAATGGGCTACTTATCTTTGTACATTCTCTAGTAATACATTCAGTATTGTGTGTTGTGCTCAAAGCTTCTTCTTCTTCCTTGTGCTGTTCGCGTGTTTCCGCAGACGTCTAACACCAACAATTGGTATCAGAATAGGTCGTCACTTCATCTAGGGTATTGTCGACAGTCCTCGGTTTGCAATCTCAAATTCGCATGAAATTTGGTGAGCATACAAGGTGTTTCAGAGATCAAAACATCTTCGCTTTGTGGTGCCAAAATCACAATCTGAGCTCATTTCGGCCTCCAAATGCACTATCGTAGTGCTTGTGCAGGCTATTTTGTCTTTTTGAGCCAAAGGTATATACCAATTTTTGTTCGCCAGTATAAGCATCTCAAAGTCTATTACAGGTCTAGTGGAATTTGTCTGGGCAGTTCTGTTCAACTTTTTGAGATACAGTCAAATTTTTGCATCAAGGTATTTTAGTCACCGGCCATGGTTGAAAGTAGTGATGTATTCCGTATGTTGGTTATTGAGGGTAAGTTGGATGGTACCAACTACCCATTATGGACTTATATGATGTGACATGTGTTGGTTGCAAAAGGACTCTGGAACATTGTGCAGGGTGTCGAAAAACGTCCTATCACAGCTGTAGCTGTTTCAACTGCAGGTACTAAAGCTGATGCAGAAGGTGTCAAAGATGGTGATATTCTGCATATTCCTATTCGTGCTACAGTTTTTGCTGCACCTATTGCAGAGCAAATTTGTTGGGATGGCAGAGATGCCCAGGCACATGCATTGATAGCTTTCTCTGTCGAACGTGCCATTATTCCTCATATTCGCTCTTGCAAAACAACTAAGGATGCTTGGGATACACTTACCACATTGTACCAATCTAGGAATGAGGCTCGTGTTGCTAACCTCCGAAAACAATTGGAGAGTGAGCACATGAATGAAGGTGATTCTATGGACAGTTTCCTAACAAAGATCAAAGACTTGAAGGAACAATTGATTTCTATTGGTGAGGTTATGCCAGATAGCTCACTTGTGCAGACCGTTCTGAATGGTCTTCTTGATTCATATCAGAGTTTTGCTTCTACTCTTTGGTTGATGATGAAAGGCAATCCAAATGCCTTGTCATTTGAGGAGTTAGTCTCTATTCTGTTGCAAGAAGATCAGTCCAAGTAGAACATGTCCATTATGCGTGTTGCAGATCAAGCTTTGCTGGCTAGTCAGAAGGGCAAAGGAAAACGGAGCTCTTCTACTAGTAAGCAGAAATCTACAAATGCTGCACATTTGAAAAACCAAGACAAAGATGAGAAAAAATCAGAAAAGCAAAAATTGTTTTGTAAGTACTGTAAAGGGAATGATCATATCATAAAGAACTGTCTAAAACTGGCTGCAAAAGAGGCAAAGAAGAAAGAGGCTGGAATGGTTGTTGCAGAAGCCTCTACACCAAAAACGGAGTCTACTAATCATATGCAGGAAGAAGAATGGGCGTTTACTACTGTTTGCAGTTTTGACCCATCTTCTCATGAGCAGTGCATGTCTGGAGTAGACTCAGATGTTTGGTACTTTGACAGTGGGGTGACCAAACATATTACCTTGCAGTGCAGTTTCTTCTCTTCACTCGAGCCTGTCCCTATAGGGAATACTGTTACATGCACCAACAACTCCTCTTATCCTGCTATGGGAGTTGGTAAGATCATTTTGACTACTACTGATGGTAGTTCTTTCACTTTGTCAGATGCTTTATTTGTGCCAGGGATCAAGAAGAACTTGTTATCAATTTCTACATTAGCCAAGATTGGCTTGGTTGTGAAATTTGTTCATGACAGGTACAATTCATGATCTGTCAAATGGCGATGTGCTTATTACTTCTGCATTTTATGTCATGGGCTGTATAAGCTCATAGACTATGAAAGATCTGTGAATGATTTGGCATGTGCATTACATGATTCTCAGGCTATCTCAGATACAAAGCTTTGACATGCGCTTTGGTCATATGAATTTTGCTAGTTTGCTACGCCTGCAGAACTTTGAAATGGTGTCCTCTTTGCCCAAACTTGAGGCACCTGGAAAAAATGTTTGTGAAGGCTGTATTTTGGGCAAAATGCAGCGTTCCTCATTTCCAGAAGATGGTTTAGTTCGGGCTACTAAGAAATTGCAGCTTGTACATAGTGATGTTTGTGGTCCTATGCAGACACCTTCGTTTGGAAATTATCTTTACTTTGTGACTTTCATTGATGATTTTTCTAGGCATGCATGGGTATATCCATTGAGGACAAAGTCCAAAGTGTTCATGTGCTTCAAACAGTTTTTGGTTTTGGCTGAAAATCTGTCAGCATGTAAAATGGGCACCCTCCATTCATATTGAGGGGGGGAATATATGCCTTCTGATTTTAATGCATTTCTGGCTGAACGTGGGATAAAACACGAGTGTATAGTGCCATATACACCTCAACAGAATGGAGTTGCTAAACGAAAGAACAGGTCACTCATGGAGATGGCGAGGTGTATGGTCAAGAGTCAGGCTTTACCACATAATTTCTAGCTTGAGGGTGTCATGTGTGCAGCATATGCACTGAACAGGTGTCCCACTAAAGCGCTCAAGTCTATCACCCCATATGAGGCTTGGCATGATCGCAAGCCATCGGTTGCTCATCTGCGTGTTTTTGGTTGTTTGGCATATGCATTGGTGCCTGAACAACATCGCAGAAAATTGGATGATAAAGCAGTAAAATGTATTTTTGTTGGGTATAGTTCTGAAAGTAAAGGCTATCGTCTGCATCATCCACAGACTAAACGCATTTTGGTTAGCCGTGATGTTGTTTTTGTGGAAGATGCTATTCAGCCATTGCTTTCATGTACTAAGGAGACATGTGTTAGCTCCAAAGACATGTATGATACTTTGCTACCTCTTTTTACAGGTGGACAATCTAGTGCTGGTCCCAATGAGGCAACTTCTCAACCTTTGCAGGTTTCATGTGATGATGCAGATCATTCCATTTCTGATGCAGATTTACATGATACACTAGTTGATGAGAGAGCGGATATTGAGCAGGGAAAAACTATGCCAAAATTGCTGGTGTAGACTTTGTGTGATAGCAAATTAGATGCATCTCTGTCATATCGTACTCATTCAGGCTCTCATAGTGCCTCTTTTGCATCAGATTGCTATGCTATGGCTGCATCTAGTCTTTGTGATGAGAATGAGCCTGTTTCGTTTGATGAAGCACAAAATTCAAAAAATTGGATGGCTGCTATGCAATCTGAATATGATGCTATAATGAAGAATGGTACTTGGTCTTTATGTGACTTTCCTCCAAGCAAGAAGGCCATTGGCACTAAGTGGGTATACAAGTTGAAGCATAAACCGGATGGTACAATTGAAAGGTATAAGGCTAGGCTTGTTGCAAAGGGTTATGCACAGGAAAGAGGCATTGATTTTGATGAGGCCTTTGCACCTACATGCCGTATGACTACTGTTCGGAGCATCTGTGCACTTGCAGCTCATCATGGTTGGAATGTACATCAGTTGGACATTAAAACAACATTTTTGAATGGTGACAGGTGTATGTTTTTCAGCCCGGTGGCTTTGTGTAGAAAGGGCATGAAAACTAGGTGTGCAGGTCAAAGAAGGCATTATATGGTTTAAAGCAAGCACCACGTGCTTGGTATGGGAAGATACATGCCTATTTGATTGCACATGGTTTTGAGAACAGTCCAACTGAAAGCACCTTATATGTTAAGCGTGCTAATGATGTGCTTCTGATCATTGTTGTCTATGTTGACGACATGTTGCTCATTGGTCCTATTGAGAAGCATATTGCTGATTTTAAGGCTGATTTGCATGCCTCATTTGAGATGTCTGATTTGGGGCATTTGCATCACTATTTGGGCATTCAGTTTATGCAAGTTGATGGTGGAATGCTTTGTGTCAAATGAAATATATTGACACATTATTGCAGCGTTTTGGCCTTGAAGACTGTAAGCCTATTGCCAGTCTTATGGAGACAGGTTTACAACTGAGTCTTCATGATGTTGGAGATACATTTGATGCTATCCTCTATCAGCAGGCTGTTGGATGCTTGATTTACTTATGCATTACTCGACCAGATATTTAGTTTGCTGTCTCACAGATGAGCAGTTTTATGCATTGCCCAGGAGTCAAGCATTGGTAGGCGGTTAAGCACATATTTCGCTGCTTGAGTGGTACTCGACTACTTGGGTTTTTTTATCCCAAGGGAGGATCAATACCTCCAGATTTGCATGCTTTTTGTAACTCTGATTGGGCTGGTTGCTATGACACTTGTGTGTCCACTAGTGGCTTTTGCTTCATGCTTGGTAGCTCATGTATATCTTGGTTGAGCAAGAAGCAGCCTACTATGGACACTTCTAGTTGTGAGGCTAAGTATACGACAACTTTCACAGCGACTGTTGAGTGTGTGTGGCTCAGACGCCTTATGGCTCATTTGGGTTTTGGTTAGACTTCTACCACCACAATCTTCGCTGATAGTCAGAGCGCATTGGCAGTTGCGAGGAACCCTGTGTTCCATGCTTGCACTAGGCACATTGAGATGCATTATCACTATGTCAAGGAGAGGTTCTCTGTTGGGGAGATCAGCTTGGCATATGTGCCAATATGCAAACCTTTTCATGAAGGCTCTGCCTAGGGAGAAGTTTGAAGCTTTCTGCAAAGCTTCGGGCTTACTTCCTTTTGTGGAGTGATTTCCACATAGCTTGGCACTTCCTTATACAGGATTGCTAGCTCCTTGTTCACCACATCACTCCCAAGGGGGATTTGTTGATATATTTAGGTAGTGATGTGTGTGAACACACTAGGACCACAGGGGTACTTTTTCCCTCTTTAGGAGGTTTTTTTCCCCCGGCTTGTATATATGCCTATTGCCCTAATGGGCTACTTATCTTTGTACATTCTCTAGTAATACATTCAGTATTGTGTGTTGTGCTCCAAACTTCTTCTTCTTCCTTGTGCTATTGCGTGCTTCCGTAGACGTCTAACTCTAACACAGACGTCTCCTTAGTACATGAAAGCAATGGCTGAATAGCATCTTCCACAAAAACAACATCACGACTAACCAAAATGTGTTTAGTCTATGGACAGATGATAGCCTTTGCTTTTAGAATTGTACCCAACAAAAATACATTTCACTACTTTAACATCCAATTTCCTGTGTTGTTATTTAGGCACTAATGCACATGCCAGGCAACCAAAAACACACACGTGAGCAACAGATGGCTTGCGACCATGCCAAGCCTCATATGGAGTGATAGACTACAATGATTTAGTGGGACATGTGTTAAGTACATATGCTGCACACATGACAGCCTCAAGCCAAAAACTGTGGAAAAGCTTAACTCTTGACCATACACCTCGCCATCTCCATGAGTGACCTGTTCTTCCATTCAACAATTCCATTCTTTTGAGGTGTATATGGCACTATACACTAATGTTTTATTCCACATTTAGACAAAAATGCATTAAATTCAGAAGACATATATTCCCCCCCCCCTCGATCAGAATGGAGGGTGCCCATTTTACATACTGATAGATTTTCAACCAAAAGCAGAAATTGTTTGAAGCACATAAACACTTCAGACTTTGCTTTCAATGGATATACCCATGCATGCCTAGAAAAATCATCGATGAAAGTCAATAAGTAAAGATAGTTCCCAAAAGAGGGTGTCTGCATAGGACCATAAACATCACTATGAACAAGCTGCAATTTCTGAGTAGCTCGAACTGAACCATCTTTTGGGAATGAGGAACACTGCATTTTGCCCAAAATATAGCCTTCACATACATGTTTACCAGGTGCATCAAGTTTGGGCAGAGAGGACACCATTTCAAATTTTTGTAGGCATAGCAAACTAGCAAAATTCAGATGATCAAAGCGTTTATGCCAAAGCTTTGCATCTGACATAGCCTAAGAATCATGTACTGCACATGCAAAATCATTCGCATATTTTTCATAGTCTATGAGCTTATACAACCCAAGACATAAAATACCAGAAGCAATAATCAAGTTGCCATTTGACAGATCATGAACTGTACATCTATCATCAACAAATTTCATAACCAAGCCAATCTTGACTAAAGTTGAAATTGATAACAGATTCTTCTTGATACCTAGCACAAATAAAGCATCCGACAATGTAAAAGAACTACCATCAATAGTATTCAAAATGATCTTACCAACTCCCATGACAAGATAAGAGGAGTTGTTGGCACATGTGATAGTATTCCCTGTAGGGGTAGGCTTGAGTGACCACTCTCCAACTGTTTTTGGAGGTAAGAAACACGAGCCTCATTCCTTGCCAGGTATAAAGTGTTAAGTGTATCCCAAGCATCCTTAGATGTGTTGCAAGAGCAAATGTGAGGAACAATGGCATGTTTGACAGACAAGGCTATCAATGCATGTGTCATAGCATCTCTGCCATCCCAATGAATTTGCTCTACAGTAGGTGCAACAGGAACCGTAAGACGAACAAGAACATGAAGAATATTGTCGTCTTCAACACCATCTGCATGACCTTCAACAACTGTGTTTGCAAGTGTATTCAAAAACTGTGTTTGCAGGTGTAATAAGACATTTTTCAAAACCCTATGCAATATTCCATAGTCCTTTTGCAACGAATACATGATGCATCATATATGCCCATAATGGGTAATTGGTACCGTCCAACTTATCCTCAATAAGAAACATACGGATTACATCAGTGCCTTCAGCCATGGCAACTGACTAAAATACCCTGATGCAAAAAATTGACTGTAACTCAAAAAGTTGAGCAAAACTACCCTGTCAAATTTTGCTAAACTTGTAATAGACTTCGAGACGCTTATATTGGAAAACTGAAACCTATATATATCTTTGGCACAAAAAGATGAAATAGCTTGCACAAGCACTATGATAGTGCATTCGGAGGTCAAAACGAGTATCCTCACCAAATTTCATGCGATTTTGAGACTGTGATTGGAGGGGTGTCAATGACGCCCTAGATGAAGCGACAACTTTCTTTGATACCAATTGTTTAAGTTCAAGGTCTACGAAAGCACGCAAACACCACAAGGAAGAAGAAGAAGTTTGGGGCACAACACACAATATTGAATGTATTACCAATAGAATGTACAAAGATAAGTAACCCGTTAGGGTAATAGGTGTATATACAAGCCGGGGGCAGAAAACCTCTTAAAGAGGGAAATAAGTTCCCTGACCATCCTAGTGTGTTCATAGACATCACTACCTAAATATATCAACAACCATGTGTTGCGCAAAGGATAAAACATCCATATTAGGACCTCATATACAAATGATATCTGTGGACAAGGAAGCAGTCATAGTTCCATGGACAAGGAAGAAGTTGCATTTGGAACTAATATGCCATCACCAGCTGCTAGGGTAGCACATTTAAGGAAATTTAATCTATGGTTATGTAGGCAAGGAGAAAGGGGAAGCTCCCTCAAGAAGAACCTAGTCGAGATTTCACGATGTAGGAAGTGAAAAAGGAAAAAGAGACAGTAAGAGAGAGGCCAACTGCCAATGAAGATATCCAAACAAAATAAGATTTTACAAAAAGCAATGAAGCAATTGGACAAGCATATAGCAAGGTCCAAAAAGATCTTGAGGACTAGCACCTTTCCTACACCCCCAATGGAATCAAAGGCTTTGAGACTATTGAAATCAACAAAGAAGAAGGTTAGTATCTTTGATGTATCGAAAATGAATGCAAGATTCAGGTCAAAATTTTTGCAAATCATAGATGAAATGCCCACATGCACTCTAGTGACAAAGAGTAATACTCTATGTGAGGGAAGGATGGTAGGGGAATCCCCTCTTATTGATTATAAGATCCCACAACTCACTATCACTTTAAGAGGACACAATTTGCAAGGTATTATAGTGAATGATGGCTCATGCATAAACTTGATGCTCGAATACACTATGGAAAATCTTGGATTTCAACCATCAAGACCAACCAATTTCACTGTAACATTGGCTGACCAAAGTAGGGTAAAGCCCTTGGGAGTAGTTCCATGAGGCCCGATTGGGGTACAAGGTAACATTTTTAGTTTGGACTTTGTTATATTAAGATTGCCATAGGTGGAAGGAGGCTTTCCATTGTTGATTGGGAGGTCCTTGTTGAGGCACGCTAGTGTCCTACACAATTGGGGTAAGGATTACAATGTGGCTAAAGCATGATGGAAAGGATCTCAAAAGAATCCATGTAGAAGGAGCAGACAACCATGAACAAACTAGCATGATACAAATAGTTGGCATTTGTATGGATCAATACATGATGGATAGCAAAGATATTGAGGAGGAAGAGCACATTTTGGCCTGGTTGGAAGTAGGTGACTCATTTCCTTGCTATGGAGTTTTTCTAGATGAGTCAATTATAGAGGATCATGAAGAGAAAGCAAAGAACATATAAGTGGTTGGATTTGGTGAGCTTGTGAAAGGTCACAAAAGAGGGAAGAAAACACATCTTAATCACAACATAAATGAAGCTGATTCAAATGGTAGGAAGGAAACTATCTATAAGGTAGAACAACCTAGTGAAGAAAATTCATTTCCAATTCACAAAATCCATATAGTGTGGATGCAAGAAAAGGAAGCACAAATTGATATTCGAAGTTCTCCTACATATGACACTAAGCCTATATGAAAAAAAGTGATGGAAGATTCCAAAGATGAAGGAGAGCTGCGAAACACAATGATCGATTAGAAACTAGTCGAAGGAATTGGGCTAGGAAACAAGGATAATTCTTGTCCTATACATGTGGCCACATGGTTATGGAATGATCATGATTTTGGTGTATTAAAATTTACGTAGTCACTTTTACATGGAATTACAAGGATTTGGAAGGAGTGCTTGTAAATTTTGGGGAACATATGATCCCACTGATTGAAGGAGCCAATCTAGTATGAGGTAAAAGCTATAGATTGAATGCAACATATGTTGAAGTTGTCTACCAAGATTCAAAAAATGGAGGATGTTGGACTTTGATTCTTGTGAAGCATCCATAATGACTTTATTACATGGTCATTGTGCCCAAAAAGAACACTAATAAAATTTGGATATGTGTGGAATTTAGAGCACTCAACAAAGTAATAGTTCTTGATGGGTTTCCTATGTCATTTGCAAAGCAGGTCATTGAAGAAGTGGTTGGGCATACACTATATATCTTCATGGATGGATTTAGTGGGTACAACTAGATATCCATCCATCCTAAGGATTGAGACAAGGCAACCTTCATCACACCATGGGGACCTATGTTATGTGAAAATGCCTTTTGGCCTCAGAAATGCCCCTGCAAATTTCAATAGGACGATGAATCTTAGCTTTGGACCCTTGCTTTTGGATGCCCTTTGAATCTTCATGGATGAATTTTCTAACTTCTTAGGTACTTGTACTAGTAATCCCATGGAATGCTTAGAGGATCATTTGAGCCAATTGTTGTAGGTCTTCAATACATGCAGGGAAACCAAATTGAAGGTGAATCCAAACAAATGGATATGTGGTGTATGCCAAAGGTATGGCCCCTGACTCGGATAAAATCATAGCTATATTAAAGCTACTTGAGTGTAGGACACTAAAAAAAACAAAAAGTTTTTTGGGTCGTACTAGGTACCAAAGAAGATTCAATAAAATGTATGCAGGCAAAGCGCTACCATTGGTAAGAGTAGAGATTTCCCTTTCAAGTGGGATGAAGAAGATGAAAATGATTATTACTTCCTAAGATCAAAGATTGTGGCAACACCAAATCTAAACCGATCAAGGAACACACTTTGTTAACAAGGTTTTGTATGAAGTTTTCAATATGTACATGATTTCCCATTGCACTTGCTATGTGTATTATCCAAGGGCTAATGGATAGGGAGAGTCCACCAACAAACTATTGATAGCTCTTCTTAGGAAAGAATGTATGCTAAGGCCCACTACTTGAGGTACCAAATATTTAAGCACATTATGCGCTTACGGGTAGGCATGTAAGGAGGTCATGTGCCACATCCCCTTCCAACTAGTATATGGAGTATTACTTGTCGAGGCCTTTGAGTTTCTACATGGCTCTGCTTGAACATAATTTGTTCACGTAAGAAAGGATCTTGGGGTCTCTACTAGACTTCCATCACTCAACAAGTTGGAGGAGGTTCATTTAGATGTAGCAAAGCATTTCCAAGAGATACAAAACAAAAGGAAGGAATTTCACGATAGAAAATTTGCACTAGGATAAATTACTAGTTGGCATGTTGGTTCTTTTTCACACACCTCAATTACATATGCAATTGCAAGGCAAATGTCTTTCTCATTGGGAAGGTCCATACAGAATTAGAGAACTGCTTTGTTGGCGTGTAGTGCACTTAGAAACCTTGGCTGATGAGGCACTATCATTAGTCAAAATTTCAATGTTTAAGGCCTATTGTCATCAAAACAATTGAATCCCTTTTGCTCCCCTGAGATTTTGTAAAATCTATCCACATAGCTTTCATATTGCTCTTTTTTATTAAGTTTTATCATTATCAACTGATCTTATGTATTTTTTTCTTAATCTACTTATTTTAATTTTGATGCCATTCAATAACGTAATTAATGAGAATATTGCTAGAATTTTTTAGGATTTTTTTGGTAAATTTTAAGGATTTTTCTAGATTTTTAAAGATTTTTGGGATTTTCCCCCTTTTCTTTTGCATTTCTCATAAGAAAATGGGAGTTCTTTGATGTTTGGAGTGGGAAATATGTATTTGGTACTAGTCTACCTTTTCAAAATTTATGGGGATATTTTTTGGATTCTTTTTGTATCCTTTTTATTTATTTTCCCATTTTCCTATATTTTAGGTATTATTTAAAGAAAGATGCTTCTCGATTCTTTTTGCCTTTGTGCCTATGTAGCTCAATGGTTCCATCTTCATCTAGATCTAAGCCCTTGATAAGGTAAATCTTCATCAGGTTGTACCATCCTTGGCTTATCTAATTTGCTTATTCTCTCTGATTACAGTAAGAAGTTATGGAAGTTCCTAAGCTCAGTGAGTTCAATTGGGTTAGTTAGTGGGTTGAGTAGGTAGCCCTCCCTACCCCCTAGGTAGCCCCCCTCCCTAGGTAGCCCCTGCTCCCCCAGGTAGTCCCCCCTCCCCCCACCCCTCATTCATTCCTCCCTCAGCCTCTGCGACAGTCCCACTTATTGTCTTGTTCAATACAAGTGTGAACACATTCGCCATTGTGTCAACAAGATGATGGCATTGGGTGAGCATGCTTCCCTCATTCCACCTCTACCTTCGGTGTTTGTTTCCCCTTCTCAAGTGGCCCCTCTCTCTGAGAACCCTTTGCCTTCTGCATTCCTCGATGCCTCATTTGACGAGGCCTCTCCCTCCTGTGGTCCTCTCTCGCACCACCCCAGCCCTAGCTTGACTCATCTAGCACCCTTACCTTTTGGCCTCCCTCATGGTTTTTTTTTTAGTCAGTTAGCTTCATGTTCCTCTTTTCGAGTACTTGATCTTGGCCTCATTAGATTGGCCTATTATATCTTCTTTTTAGTTGTATCGATTGGTATCCTTTGGTAATGCATATTTTGATTATATGTATCTATATCTATCTCTATTTCTTCCCCTCCCCTCCCCACCCCCTTCCCTTATTTTCCATTATCCCTTCCCACTCCCCATCCCCTACCCTTATTTCCACCTCCCTCCAACCCCTCTTCTTACTATTTATTTCCTTCTCTATGGGGTGCTACTATTCCTTGCTAAGTAGTTCGTGGGAAATTCCTTTCTCATGCCTCCACACTTCAACTAGAACCTACTTATGTATTTGGTATTTCATAATCTCTTGGGTGTGGTCCATAGTCTGCAACTATGTGCATTGCTCTTGGTTTTATTGCTCTCTAGGATAGAGAGCCCATTAAGTGATGAGCTATTGTTGAGCCTCCCATTGTGCGAACAACAAAGCAATGCATAGATGGCCAAGGAATTTCTATGTAGTGGGTGCACAAGTAGTGCACAATGGGTATGATCACAATTTTCTTGCCAATGAATCGAACTACATGTTTTAAAGGGTCTTTTTGAAAGGTTTTTAAGCATTTTGAAGTATTCGGAAGGTTCATGTGAACCCTCATGTGTAAATTTTTGAGAATTCAAGGTCAAAAGTGAAGAAGTTACGTATAGTGCAAAAGCCTATGGATGGCCTCATTTTTTTTGTTTTCTATAAAGTCAATATAGGACAAGATAGGGCATCACTAAAACGGATATGAGAAGATCATGGTGAAAGGATTTTAGAGCAAATCGAGAGAAAGACATCATATGAAGTATAAAGGCTTGGGGAAATGTGTGCACCAAGGAGTGGAAAAGTGGTCTATACAACCAAGGCCCACATACACGAGTATCCACTAATATCCGCTAAGATATACATCTAAAGGAAAGTCAAATCAAAGGAAGTGGCATACACAAGGGAGTCGACAAGGGGAAGTAAGCAAGGAAAGGGGCATCTAAGACACATAGTGATACAAGCACTTAGAATTAGAAGTGTGAAAAGAGTGCAAGGTGTATAGAGATAGAGAAGGTGTAGAGAGTGTAGAGAACTAGAGAAAGCCAAGGATTGGAAGAGAGTATTCTATGCACCTTATGGGTGCAGATAAAAGACATTGAGATAGAAAGCAACTAAAGTGTGATCATAATACTATGAAGGAGGTTTTCAGTTGACAATAGAAGTGATAAGCAAGACTTCAACCTTATTGGAGGCTTGAGTGCAAGGGGTGCAGAGGAGCAAGCCATTGGGTAGGGTGAAGAAGCATCATAGAGGTTTGTTGTTGCACAAGTATTTGGGGTGCTTTGTTTTACTTGTGTGTATTTTTTTTCCTAACATGGTCTACACATAGTGAGTAGTTTGTCTTAATCTAGAAACAAAATCTATTGTAATCTACTATTTTAATCAAAATATAGAGACTTTTGATGCAACATTTCTTTCTCTTTCTTCTCTACTCCTCTCTACTCTTCTCTTACAAATACTCAAGCCCCTTTCAACTAAATAATCCTCCAACAATCCTTGAGACATCTTCCTTCCTCTTTTTCATCCAAAGCTACATCTCCAATATCATAGATCTCATGGGCTATATCGTCACATGTTTCTACATGTCTTTTACCTTTGGGAGCATGTAGATTAGTTAACCAAGAAGCATTGCAACTCATATGGTTTCTACAACCACTATCAATATACCAAGTGTTATCTACTTTGCCGTTCATATGCATCATCAAGAGATTATCATTTTTTGAACTTGAAGAAGAATAATTACCTTGGTTTTTGTATAAATAATTGATTAAAGATCCTTTGGTTTCCTCCTTGGTTTCAATCTTTAGCATAGTGGCCAAATTTCTACATACATACACTTTCGATTTTAAGGTTTAATCACTTACTAGCATGCTCTTTTTTTCTACTGTATGCAACTCATTCTTGAGTTGCAATTTTCATGCCTTTGTATTGGTCTCATACAATGTGATCAAACTATTCCAAGCCTCTTTTAGAGTTTCAACATCCTATATGTGCCCAATCATGCTATCTTGTATGCTAACAGAAAACCAATACATTACCTTCCATGCTCCTTGATTCCGGTCTTAATATCCCCTTAATTGGCCCACTGTTTGATTCCTCTCTAGTAACTGCAGAGGGTCTTCATTGTCTCCTTTAATGTACTTCCAATATCCTTTTCCCATGAAGAAACTTGCCATTCTAAATCTCCAAGCATGAAAGTTGTTTTTGTCCAACTTATCATGCATAAGTTTACTCATTCCATCAACATTTGTCATTTCTATAGCGATTTTCAATATTGAAAAAACATTAAAAGCACTACCTCTATTTGAATAGTTACACTATGACTTGACACTTTGATATGAGAAAAACATAGTTTTCATGTACCAATAATACACTGAATCCCTTGAAATTATGGATCTGGAATATTTGATTTATGTCGATTAGAATGCAAGCTATACTTTTGCAAAAGAACCTATTTTTTCAATGGGACCCACATTGTGGGCTCAAAATGGAGGCTTTGAAACTTAGATATGAGAAAATTGATTGATCCTAAAGGGTAACCTCATGAAAATATTTTGACGTCTTGTACCATCACACCAAATTTTATAGCAATCTGAGATCGTTTGTGAATTGTGTTCTCCACACCTTCTCACATACTCTTCATTGTCAACCTTCTCCATGAGCTCTCTACAAACACACTAACTCTGACACCATTTCAGGAGAAAGTAGATAAGGAAGAGAGCTCTCCCACACTATTGCACACAAAGATAGGAGCACTTGTATCATGAGCTTCTTCCATTGAGCTGATTGTATTCCATAATTTGGTGGTTGGAGATGGTCAACAAAGAAACTTAATTCTTATGCTACAAGTATTGCATTTAAGGTGGTAGATATCTTCAAAAGTATTTCTGAATCCTCTTATAAAAAATGTTCCTCAAATGTCTACATGTAGGGACTTGGAAAAAACATTAGTCTAGAGTAAATTTCCATTAAGGTTAGGTCGCTTGGCATGATAGAAAGATAAAAAATCAAAGCACTTGACCCTTGGATAATACTAATAAAGTTCAAAAATGTGTATTCTGCATGTTTTAACATTTTCAAAACATTCAAAAGCATGCTCAACACTTTATTTGGCATTTTGGTTGCTAAATTTGGGACTGCGTATCTTGATATCCAAAATTCTATTGTTTGCACCATGTAATCTTTTGTTGGTAAATAGTTATGTGGTGGGCTTGGTAATAATGGATAATTTAGCCATTGATTATTTAATGTGCCAATATGTTGTGCTTTCCAAAATTGTGTCTTGGAGTAAATATGGTGCATCTTGCTAGTGCACTCGCAATGTAGGATTCTTTTCCAAAAATTTACATCGCAAGACTGGATCAACTTTTTCAAATTCTTTCTGTGTATCTAAAAATGTATCAGCCCTAAAGTGCAGTTGCTAGTCCGACTCCTTTTGTGTAGTCCTTTTGATATATTTTTGTGTCTCTTCTTTTAGTATCCCGTATGCTACATTAAAGGGCTTTATGAATGATCTAAATCCTTGCTTTTGATTTTCGCTTATTTCATTACTTTTACTCTTGCATCTTCAAACTCTTCTGTGATTCATGAAACTAGTAGGGTCCGCTCTCTTTGGCTTATTTATGTAGTGCTTGGCATTGCTTGATCATCAAGTTGTACTTCCACCTCAATATGTGTAGGTGAACTAGTGATGGGGGGGAGAAAGAGGGCATACCTCAGTCTCCACAATAGCCGCTTGAGATCTTGGAACTACTGGTGTCCCCATGTGTGCTTGCTTCTCTAGATGAGCTTGTAGACTTGCAATAAGTGCATCATTGTCCTTTATTTGTTCTCTTGTTGTTATGAGTGCATCATCACTTTGCATTTTGGGTTCACCGAGTAAAGAAATTTGATCCGCATCTTCTTTGCATTGTTCTACACATTTTGATTATGCTGCTTTGCATTTTTTTCTTAATTCATTTGTATCATGCATATACTTTAATTCCCATTGAGCTCGCAATTCTTGCTCCTGTTTGAGCTGATGTGCATTCCTTTCTAGTTGTGCTTGTAGTTCCATTATATCTTTACCTATAGATTTGGTAGTAGTGATGGGTTGATTGAGTAAAAATGAAGTCATTAGCTCTTTATTTTCTTAACGTATCTGCCTCGTCCATATTTATTTTAATTTTGTGCTTCTAGAATTTTGCTTCTATTAATTAATCCCACCTTCTCTGCTTCACTTGTCTCATATTTTTGTTTGACTTCCATTAGTTGAGTTATCGGGTGTGCGTTTTCTTCTTTGAGCTGATTGGATTCCTCCAGTGCTTTTTTGATTTCTTCTTCTCTTTTTGTCAGCGCCTATTGAGATTGCATTACCTGTGAAGACAATTTTTCACTTAATACTTTGAACTGATCCTTTTCCACATGTATCTATTCATATTCTTTATCAACTTCCATCAAGTGCTCTTGAGTATCCATGGCCGTTTGTATCATATTTTTCACTAGTGGTTTTCCCTGGGCCACATACACATTTAACCAAGTTTGTGGTATTATTGGTTCTTCGTCGGTTGTTACATATTTATCTTTATTGATATGTACTATCTCATTAAATGGATGCCGAATGTGAAGTTGTACCTATGGCTCAACCTCTATATTCTTATCTTTTTTGGAACTATCTTCTTCACGAATCATGTCCATAGGGGACGGCTCAGCCATGATTCTTATTGGTTAAAATTGCTCTTTGTGATCATTTGCCTCTTCTCATGCTTCTTCCTTAGGATGTATTAATGGTTTTTGACCTTTACTACCAATTTCTTTGAATCGTATTCTGGTGGTTTCATTCACTTGGATAGTATAGACATGTTCAACTTGATGACTATATTCTTGTTCCCTTTGGATGGTTAAGGTTTTGTCTGTGTCTGATTCATTGCCAACCACCTCATGTTGGTCGACCACTTGATTAAGCTCATACCATCCACCATCATCATTGGTTTTGGTGTGAATATCTACGTTCATTGTGGACTGATCATTCTCATCTTGAGCTTCTAATGATGAGCTTGAATTTGCTAGTCCCAATTCTTTATATCGATGTAATTGTGTTAATCTTTTGCCCAACCGATTTTGGTACACCGTATTAGTTTAGCGATAATGGTGGCCTTGAATAGATACATTCACTTGGCCCTCTTTGTACGTGTGAGTTTGTAGTAGAGCTTCTTGTAATTCAACTTTGGTGATCAGTGTCCGTCGTTCCAACATTGTTTTAGGAAGTACATGCATTCTTTTTGAAACCGGAGTTGCCTCTACTGTAGTCTCCTCCCTTAATCTTTTTGCTCCCCTCATTAGAGGTTTAGAACTCATCCCTACATCTTCTACAATGACAACACTCTTTCTTTTCTTTGGGACAGTCAGGAATTCCATATATTTCACCATTTCAACTATCGATGGCATTTTCCAGAGATGCTTAGCTTCAATAATCATTCTTGCACATATGACATTAGATTTACTTGGTTTCCCACTTGCTTTATTGCATGAGATAAAAGTTGCTCCACTATTTTCTGTGATACGGTGTATTGATGCATATTTGGAAAACAAAAATTCTAGTGCACTAGTTGAACCACTTCCTCGATGTGGATTCTATTGATATCTACAAATGTTCGTTTTTTAGCTTTTCTTTTGATGGAATTTCTTGTAGCATACGAAAATGCTGTGTCATTATAGGGATCTGATGATCCTTGGCCATTATTTTTATGTTGACGAGAAACAAATGATCTCCTGCAGGCTGATGTTCATGAAACCAATGTCCTCTTGCTTTGGTAGCACTCTCCAAGGGAAATTCCAAGATCTCTTCTTGCACCATCGCTTCAGAATTGTGAGAAGCCATATGCACTTCAAAATGGAAGCTATAGTTAAAACCCAATTTGAAGAAGTGCTTCCCTTTTCTCATTTGTCAATTGTGTGCGTCACGATCCCACTTCCCTCTCAAAAGTGTGAGTGTTTTGTGATACCTGAAGATGTATTTTTTTCATTTTCTTAGAAATAATTTTTTTATTACCTTTTTTTTTGAAAGAAAACATAAATGTTAATCATAGCCGAAGCATTTATTAAGTGCATTAGTAATTTTGTTGAAACTATCACGATACAAGCTAAATCATATTACTCAATTGAAAATGTGCACCACTACACTTGTTAGAAATACTGTGTGCCAAATGCATGGCCTTGTAATGTGGCCCTATCATGCATACTTTGGGTGCATTTAACTCAGCATGTGTGGAAGACTGATTCTCCTTGTTGTTCTTGCACACTCCTTGTTGCTCATTTGGTTTCCACTTTAATGTTGTAATCTGCTTCCTTTGTGTCCTGTCTTGTGGCGCTTTCAACTGTGCGTCCTTGGATTTAATCCTCCATATGTACATGTCCTTGTGTTGGAGCTTCTTTTCCTCTACTTGTCCCTGTGATCGCTTGCCTTTGAGTAATGTGTTGATGTCATTGACAATTTTGTGTCTTGTTCTGTCTCAGGTCCTTATTTCTTGCTTTGCATATTCCTTGGTATTTTTTGGGATCCACATTTGTTACCGTGATCATTGAACTTTCAATAATTGCATAGGTACCCATACTTGTAAGATCCTAGATTCATTTTGTCATAGTTTTGGAACTTTGTGATGTTTTTGCCTTGAAGGGTGTAGGTATGTTATCAAATTCCTTCCGCAATTGTATTGCTGTAGTTGATCCTTATGAGTCCATACTTATTTTATGCTTTGGCATTGCTGTGTCCTTGTTGTTGGTGAGATTGTAGATGGCATGATCTTCTCACAAGTTTCTTTAGGCAGATTGGCCTCACTCAATCGCTCTGGCTCACTCTCTTGAGAGGGAACAATGGGCTGATCATGCAGTTTAGGACAAGCTGTAGGTGCATGGGGAACATTGAAATCAATGGACAAGGGGTTTGTTGGAATCTCCCTTGTTGTTTTTAGAGGTTTCTCATCCAGAAGACTAAAGACTTCCCTATGGTTGATCTTTGCCGAGATGTATCCTTGGGCAAGGTGGATAGTGACTTCAAATTCAAAAATCTAATCTTGTCCTAGGACAAATTCTTCCAGAAGATTCGAGTCCTTGCAAACCAAGAGTCTTTGTTGCATAGCATTGTTTCCTAAATGCAAAGACATTGAAATCTCTCCTAAACACTCAATGATTTTACCTCCAATTCCTATCATATATGCTTTTCTTGTACTAAGATGTGTCTTTTGTGGAGAATGAGTTCTCCTATGCGCAACGGAAGTGTGTAGTGAACCCTTGTATGTCCAGCACTTAGACAAACATCTGCACCTTAGATAGCTTGCTGCTCTCAACACAAAACTCAAATGGACTTGATACTTTAGTCAATCAAAGTAGACAAAGAGAGCTCTCTAACAAGCTATAAATGACTTAATTTGGACAAGTTTTGATTAGGAAACACAACGGTCAAAGATGAACTACCTATCCACACAGGTATGCTGAAGAACTGAGCTTCCCTCTTGGACTGATGACTCTCTAAATATATATCCTTTGAGAAAGATATTTGGTACAGAGAAATTAGACACAAATAGATTTTCAACAAGCTAAAAACCAAGTAATTTGGATGAGTTTTGATCAGGAAACTCAACTCATCAAGATAGATCACCTGCACACATAAGTACATTGTAAAACTGGACTTTACTCTCTGACAGATATCTCATAGAGTATGAATGATCTGAATGAGATATTTGAGACAGTGAAAGTAGATGCCAAGGGTTTTCCAACAGACAAAAATCATGCAATTTGGATATGTTTTGGTCGGGAAATTGAACCGACCAAAATAGACTATCTATCTACACAGGTATACTGAAAAACTGGACTTCACTCTTTCAGTGGTATCTCACAAACTACATAAGCTTTCAAAGAGATATTTGATATAACAAAATTACACCAGATAAGCTTTCCAATGAATGTTTAAACACATACATATGCACTGAGATATGAGCTCTGCAACAGAGCTATGTACAAATTGACGTGCGGCTGGAAGGAGTCTAAGGGAAGCCAAAATGACAAAATGGCCAGATCCGACTACTGGGAGATCTTGCTTCTTTCTCTCCTTGTTTTGAATGTGCTCCCACTTCACTTTTATAACCAATGAGCATGTGAAGAAGTTTGTGCCTCCTTAACTCACCACTTTCTCCACTACATGCTACTAACTACAAGGCAAGATATTGTATCTCTTACTCATCATGAATTTTGACTAGACTTTTACTTTTATTATTTTTTCCTTTTTTCCTCCACTTTTTTCTTTATCTTTATAGTTGGTAAATTTATCCAAGCATGGCTCATATGAAAATGAGCTTGTACATTTATCTTCAACACTCCCCCTCAAGCTCATTTGGGAGTTATCTTCATCCATGTCCTTCAAATTTATCGCATCCTTGAAACCTTTGAGTTTAGAAGCATCCAAGAACTTTGTAAACATATCTGCAACCTGCTCTTTGGTTCTGATGAACTTTACCTCCACATCTTTGCTCATCACCTTCTCCCTTACATAGTGGTAGTGGACCTCTATGTGCTTGCTCCTTGCATGAAACATAGGATTGCTTGCCAAGTAAATACTTGACATGTTATCACTGTATATAGGGATGGTTCCAACTTGCACTCCAAGATCAACCAAAAGCTTTTTAATCCACATTGCTTCACATGTGGCAAAAGCTAATCCTCTATATTCAGCCTCCATAGATGAAAGTGCAACAGTAGGTTGTTTCTTTGAGCTCCATGTGATAGGTTTGCTTCCTATCATGAACACATAACCTGAGGTTGATCTTCTATCTTCCTTTGAACCTGCCCAATCAGCATCACTAAAGCCTTTGACCTGTAGTTCTTCATCAAACTTGTAAAACAAAGCATGATTAACTGTATGCTTTATGTATCTCAACACTCTCTTGGATGAATTTAAGTGTTCACTTGTCGGGGCTTGCATAAACTGAGAAAGTACACCAAGAACATAAGACAAATCAGGTCTTGTAATGTTTGCATAGATCAATGATCCTACAATGCTTCTGTATGTCATTACATCTTCCAATGGTTCTCCATCATTTGAACAAATCTTTGTATTTGTGTCCATGGGTTGAGTGAGTCGTTTGCATTCACTCATTCCAAATCTGAAAAGAACATCCAACAAGTACTTCCTTTGCATCAAGTAGATTCCACTCTTTCCATAAACAACTTCAATTCCTAAAAAATATTTCAGCTCTCCAAGATCTGAAATTTTAAACTCCTTACTAAGCTTCCTTTTGATATCTTTAATCCCTGTAACATCATTTCCTGTTATGATGAGGTCATCGACATATATGCAAATATATACCTCTCTATTTTCTTCCTTCTTCATGTACAACGAAGGATCTGCACTACTTGGGTTGTATCCACACTTAGTTAGATACTCTACCAATCTCTGATTCCATGCTCTTGGTGCTTGCTTCAAGCCATAAAGTGCCTTCTTCAACCTGCAAACAAAATCTGGATGGTTTTCATCTTCAAATCCAATCGGTTGACTCATGTATACCTCTTCTTGTAGTTCTCCATTGAGAAAGGCATTTTTGATGTCGAGTTGATATAATGGCCATCTCCTTGAAGCACCAATTGCTATTAAGGTTTGGATAGTTCCCATCTTTGCAACGGGGCTGAAAACTTCATCATAATCTATGCCTTGTGTTTGTTTAAATCCTTTGGCAACTAATCTAGCTTTATATCTAGCTAGTGAACCATCAGCATCCTCTTTACTTTAAACACCCATTTGTTTGGAACAATCTTCATACCCTCTTTCTTTGGCACTAGCTCCCATGTGGGATTATCTTTGAGAGCTTTGATCTCCTCTTTCATAGCTTGCTTCCATTCCTCTTGTGTGCAAGCTTCTTCATATGTCTCAGGCTCTTTGTCTTTGATAACCTGCATCATGTATGCAAAATGTGTCGCCATAAAACTATCATAACTCAACCTTTGAGTTGGATACCTTATCCTTGAAGATATTCTTTCATTGCCTTTAGAGAGTTGCTTCTTTAACCTATTTAGCTTTACCATCGGAGTGATTACCTCTTCATATTCTTCTTCACTTGCATCTATCTCACTACCTCACTGTTTGGAGTAGCACTTGCCTCTTTGGCTCTACTATGAGCTGAATTTGGAGACAAAGAATGACTCCCCCTCCATGTTGAACATTCTTCATTTGATGTAGATGCCTCTGGACCTGAAGCCTTTGTGCTTGATTGTTGAACTTCTCTTTGATTTGTTCCTGCATAATCATCACAATCTTCTTCAAGAATCTTTTCGTTTCCTTTATCTTAATACCATGGTCTTAATTCATCAAAGACCACATCTCGCGAGACTCTTAATTTTTTTGTTCTAGGGTTGTAACACTTGTATCCTTTTTGCTCCGTCGAGTAGCCGATGAAAATGCATTTTTCTGATCGATCTTGGTTCCATCTTTATTCTAACTTCTTGTGGAATGTGAACAAAGCAAACACATCCAAAATCTTTGAGGTGTGTAAGATCATGTTTCAGGTTGTGCTAGCTTCAGCCCAATAGTGGTACCTTCATCTCATTGAGCATGCATCTTGCAATTTCAGCAATTTGCCTATTTTTCCTCTCAACTACTCCATTTTGTTGTGGTGTATACCTACAAGTGAATTGCCTTTTGATCCCATTCTCTTGTAGAAAATCTGAAAATTCTTTGGAGAAGTATTCTCCTCCACCATCGGACCTTAAGGTTTTGATAGACCTTCCTGTTTCCTTTTCAACTTCAACTTTGAATCTTTTGAATATAGAAAACACCTCTGATTTTTGCTTCATACAAAACAACCATACCTTTCTTGAGTGATCATCAATGAAGGTGACAAAAAATCTATTACCAGCCATTGATGCCTCTTGGGTTGGTCCCCATACATCCGTATGTATCAAGTCCAAGACATTTGGAGCCACATAATTGCTCCTCTTGAATGGCTGCCTCGTTTCCTTTCCTAGTTGACAAGCTTCACATAACTCATGTAGTCCAATGCTATTAAATTTTGGAAGACCTCTTACCACTTCATGTTTGCTCATGTCCTTCAGCTTTGGAATGTTGATGTGTCCTATTCTTTTGTGCCATAAGTCCAGCTCTGAAATCTTCTTGTTCCCACATTGAATGTACATGACCTTTCCATGTGGATGTTGGACATCCAAAGTGAACATCCTTCCTTCTCTTCTACCTCGAGCAATGACCTTGAAGCCTTCTTTTGGATTCTTTATGAAGCACCCATTCTCATTGAATATGACATGATAACCCTTCTCTACCATTTTTCCTACTGAAATCAAGTTCTTTGAAATTTAGGAACATGAAGAACATTAGATAGTACCTTTGCTCTGCTTGTATCTCCAAGCCTTATATCTCCAATGTGTTCAATCATGTGTTGAGTATCATCACCTGTTTCAACAATCCTTTTCCACTTGGTACCTGTAGATTAGTGAACAAACTTCCTTGGCATGACATATGGTTACTACAACCTGAATCAATGTACCATTTTTTGTCATCTTCACAAGAGCTTCTATACTCATGTCTCATTGCAAGTAGTGTGTCCTTGCTTCCTTCACTTGAGGTGCTTGCATAATTGCTTTGGTTCCTTTGATTGCCTCCATTTGGTCTTCCATTCTTCAGCCAAAAATCACTAGCATAGTGTCCTACTTTACCACAATGATAGCATGTTATACCTTTATGAGAATTATAGGAGCTTCGGCCTCTTCCTCTACTTCTACCTCGACCTCTTCCTTGTGTATTGGCATTTGATGCATCCTTGTTGTCTTCCGAATTGTTTTGATTGTAGTTGGAGTTGTTGTGAACTCTTCCTTTTCCTCTTGAGCCTCCTCTTGAGTTTCTTCCTTTACCTCGACCTGCATATAACATTTAGTTGTGGCTGTCCTTTCCTTTGGGACCACCGAAGCTAAGCTCTTCTGTGACAAGATGAGGGATTAGTTGTTCAAAACCTGGATATACATCTTTCAAGTTAATGGAAGTTATAAAAGTCTTCCATCTTTCATCTTCTCTCAAGCCATTGAGAGTATAACACACAAGATCTTCTTCTTCAACTGTTGTGCCAATAGAAGCTAAAGCATCGCTTAGCTCCTTAATCTTCAAAGTATATTCAGCTATGGATTGACTTGAACTTTTCTTGATTGTGTTCAACTCATTCTTGAGTTGAAGTTTCCTAGCTTTGGTATTTATTGAATACATCCTTTCAAGAGCTTCCCAAGCATCCTTAGCTTTCTCTAGATGTTGAATATGACCTACCATGGCATTAGTAATGACTTGCGAAATGAGGAACATGACTCTCCTATTCCTCTCTTCCCATTCTTTTGCTTGCCTCCTTTGGACTTCGGCGGCCATAGCTTGATTGATTTGAGGTTGAGCATCATCGCCGCTCACAATACCCCATAGGCCTTTGCCCATCAGGTAGTTGGTCATTCTAAACTTCCACACGGGATAGTTATCCTTGTCCAACTTCTCTTTTTGTTGACCCAAGTCAGCCATTGAAGAGTATCAAAGACTTTGAGAGTTACCTCGAATAGTTATAGTCCTTTGCTCTTGCATTTGTGAAGCTCCTTCTTGTTTTGTAGCTCCTCTTTTGCTTTGCTTCACCTCCAGCTCTGTTGATGAAGCTTCAACACCAAGTTTTCTCTGATAGCAATTGTGGAGAATGAGTTCTCCTATGTGCAACGGAAGTGTGTAGTGAACCCTTGTATGTCCAGCACTTGGACAAACATCTGCACCTTAGATAGCTTGCTGCTCTCAACACGAAACTCAAATGGACTTGATACTTTAGTCAATCAAAGTAGACAAAGAGAGCTTTCTAAAAAGCTATAAATGACTTAATTTGGACAAGTTTTGATTAGTAAACACAACTATCAAAGATGAACTACCTGTCCACACAGGTATGCTGAAGAACTAAGCTTCACTCTTGGACTGATAGCTCTCTGAATATATATGCTTTGAGAAAGATATTTGGTATAGAGAAAGTAGACACAAATAGCTTTTCAACAAGCTAAAAAATCAAGTAATTTGGATGAGTTTTGATCAGGAAACTCAACTCGTCAAGATAGACCACCTGCACACATAAGTACATTATAAAACTCGACTTTACTCTCTGACAGATATCTCAGAGAGTATAAATGATCTGAATGAGATATTTGAGACAATGAAAGTAGATGCCAAGGGCTTTCCAACAAGAAAAAAATCACGCAATTTGGATATGTTTTGGTTGGGAAATTGAACCGACCAAAATAGACTATCTATCTACACAGGTATACTGAAAAACTGGACTTCACTCTTTCAGTGATATCTCACAAACTACATAAGCTTTCAAAGAGATATTTGATATCCAGAAAGTAAACCAGATAAGCTTTCCAATGAATGTTTAAACGCACAAAATGGTTACATATGCACTGAGATATGAGCTCTGCAACAGAGCTATGTACAAACTGACATGCGGCTGGAAGGAGTCTAAGGGAAGCCAAAATGACAAAATGGCCATATCCAACTACTGGGAGCTCTTGCTTCTTTCTCTCCTTGTTTTGAATGTGCTCCCACTTCACTTTTATAACCAATGAGCATGTGAAGAAGTTTGTGCCTCCTTCTTAACTCACCACTTTCTCCACTACATGCTACTAACTACAAGGCAAGATATTGTATCTCTTACTCATCATGAATTTTGACTAGACTTTTTCTTTTATTATTTTTTCCATTTTTCCTCCACTTTTTTCTTTATCTTTATAGTTGGTAAATTTATCCAAGCATGGCTCATATGAAAATGAGCTTGTACATTTATCTTCAACACCTTTATCTTCTTCGCCAACGATGCTGGTATACTACTTAGGGCTGCTCCTGTTTCTATCAAAGAATCCACTAACTGATAGTCATCTTTACCTATACCTAGATTTAGATATGGTTTTCTGATGAAGTTTCCTAGGGTTTTTGTTTGGTTGGTGTAGTATTTTGCCATAGGAATGGGTTCTTCTCCTTGTAAATATCTTTCATCGCATTGTTGTATCCATTCCTTTTGTTTTTCGTATTTGTTCCAAAGCTTCCTCTTGGGCTTCTTCTCATATTCTTTCCTCTTCTCTCTTTCTATTTTGTGCTCCTAAGATTCTTGCTAACATGCTTTCAATTAATGTTTCCATATATTGTTTGAACCTAGAACCACTTATGTAGTTGGGCACCATGTCTCCATCAAGTGTAGATAGGTTGATAGCCCCACTTGTAGAAATTTTGTTTATCAACAGTGTTGCATATACTTGTTGTAGCAATTTCTTTGCATGTTGCTTAAGTGTGTACACCAATACTAAGTCTCCTTTTCTAAGTCCTTCATCCTTGATGTGCGCATCATACTAGGATTTTGGTCTCCTTTTTTCTACATAGATGCCATCTATCGCTTGTAATCTAGTCTCATGCAATTTTTCTATTTGATCCAGTTGTCTCGATAATTCATTTCCCGTCCACTCATATTTCTCATCAATTCTTAAAGTAGGGACTAAGAAATCAATTGGCAATATCGCATTTTGTCCATAAACTAGATAAAAGGGAGTGGTTTGAATAGCCATTTTATATGCCATGCAAAAGGCCCATATTGCATGATGCAATTGTTTATCCCAATCCAACCGAGTCATCCTCGATAGGTGATAAGCTCTTACTTGAGTGTTGCCCTTCTTTACTGTTGGAACAAAACAATCAACAATTGATAATTATATGAAGCTTAAGAGTGAAGAATTGAAGAAAAGATTGAAGCCTAAGAGCATGAAGTGAAGTAGAGGTTCAGAAATAGATGGTCTACGTACACATGTATATTAGCTTCGTAAATACTTCAAAAATAATTGAAGTAATGACGAATCCATGCTCATATGTATATATACACTTGTATATAGTCATGATAGACGTGGAAGAAGAAGTATAAATGATATAAAGAGGAGTAGATCATAAGTAAGATAAGATTTATCCATCAGATGTAAGATGAGTTGAATAGAAGAAGTTTTTTGAGAATTGCATGTCGATCTTTTCTCCATTTCTCCTTCTGTGCTTGATCATTTTAGAAATCCTTTTGTATGTTTCTAAGTTCATAGTTAATGCATCTATGGTCAAGTTTTGAGAATCCAATTGCAAACAGGCTAAGAGAATTGTGAGTAGGAACATTTGTATGTGCAAATGTAAGTGATTCCTGAAATAGGTGCAAATTCAATGGTCAATGATTTGATTAGATCTCAGTGTAGAGTGTAAAGTTTTGCACAAATCAGGACACAAAATCTAAGTTGGAAGGTAAGCCATCTATGTCTAAAAGAATTTGATTAAATTGGTTGTAGATTGAGAGAACTAACTAGTTAAAGTTGCATATGTAAAAGTCGCCTGCAGAGAAAGCCTATTTCAGACATAGGTTTACTTATTGAAGTAAATCTAAAGTTTCATAAGTTCTTTTGAAGGACTTTCACTTGTAATAGCTGCGAAAACATTAGAGGAGTGGTTTGAAAAAGTTTCATTGAAAACTTTAATGATTGTATCAGTCAATGGAAGAGTTTTGTGAAGCAGACTTTCCTAAGTGAAGTTATAACTCACAGAAGTAATAGAGATTCATAATTTGGTAAAGATTTCCAAAATTAATTAAGGTTTCTTGCTATTCTTGATAAAGAGGTGTTCTAAATTCAAGTATAGCTTGTCCTTTGGAGATTAATCACCTCCATCAGTGGTATCAGAGTAGGAACTAATAAAATTGAAGGGAAGAAGGACCTTGACTGTTGAAGACATACAAAATTCAACTTTTGAAGATTCAAAAGGACAAAGTTTCAAGGAAAAGCTAAAGGAAGACACACAATAGTAGTCAAAAGGATTACAAGGAGTAAATTTCGAAGCAAAGGTACATACATTACTCATAAGGATTGAAGATTTGATAATATAGGTAAAGAAAGAATAGGAGACAATCTCCAAATTGAGAAGTTGGATAGAGAGAATTATCCTGCTTGGTCTATGAGGATGGAAGCTCATCTTATGAGCAAAGATATGATGGGATACATCATAGGAGAAGAGGAGAAGCCAGGTTTCAAAGATCCTAGTGTTCCAACTAGGGAGGAGCTTGCAGATTTAAAGATTTGGATGAAGAAGGATGCTCAAGCAAGGAGCATTCTCTACATGGCAGTAAATGATTACTTGCTTCCTCATATCAGAGGACTTGAAATTGTAGGTGATATATGGAGTGCTTTGGAGGAGCATTTTTAGAATACAACCAAGTCAAGGAAAGCATCATTATGGCCAGAGTTTACCACATTTAAGAAGAAGGCTTCATAATCAACATCTCATTATGTGACAAAAATGAAAGACATTGCTGATTCTTTAGGTGCAGTTGATGAAGACATTGAAGAAGATAAATTGGTAAGACAAATTCTCACATGTCTAGGAGGAGATGAGAAGTGGAAGCCTTTCATATTGTCAACATAACTTTCATTGGATCATTTTACTCCTGATTTGAATCAATTGCTAGGACACATGCTAACTTTTGAGAATGATATCAAAGGAGAAGTTGATAAGAATACAGGTCATGCAATGTGTTCTAAGGATAAGAAGAAAGCTATCAAAGGAAAGCAACCATCAGTTGAAGGTGAAGGTACTTCAAGCCAAGCAAAATTCCTAAGAGGAAGAGGAAGTGGGAGAAGTAGAGGAAGAGGTAGAATTAACAATGATAATGTCAAAGCTTGCTGGATATGTGCTAAGACCAATCATCTATCTCATGAATGTTGGCATAATAATCAAAGCAATGCTAACTTTAATAAGAATTTTAACCAAAGACGAAGAGGTGGAAGAAATCAGAGAGGAAATTACAGAGGAAGAGGTGGTAGGAGTTTCTTTGGAAGAAATGGAGGAAGAAACTTCCAAAACCAATCCTACAATAACACCTACTACAATTATGCATCAGATCAGAAAGAAGATTCAACTCTTATTATGAATGCAACATGTGAAGCTTCAAATGAAGATTTAATGGTATTCTATGTTGACTCAGGATGTAGCAATCACATGAGTGGAAACATTGCTTTGATGACCGACTTGCATCATAAGGCAATCAATCATACAGTTCAAACAAGTGACAATACAAAGCACAAGGTGAAGTCAATTGGATCAATGAAGGCTAAAGATGGAAGTACTCTTCTGAGTAAGGTTTTACATGTTCCTACAATTCCAAAGAATTTGATCAGTGTAGGACCAATTATAGAAAAAGGATATGAAGTGAGATTTACTAATGATGGACTTTATCTTGAAGACCCTAACCAAGGGTATAAGCAAATTGTTACAGGAAAAAACAAGGAAGGCTCTTCACATTGAGGGTACAAGGTAAGCTTGGACATGCCATGTTTACGTATGGAGAGCAAAAGGTGTTTGATTTGGATCTTTGGCATAAGAGGATTGGACACTTCAATGAAAGAGGTATTAAAGAAATGGTTAACAATGGTTTAGTGCTTAGATTACCCAATGTGGCAAGTCAACACATGACATACAGATGTGAAGCATGTCAGTTAGGTAAGGCTCACAAACATTCATACAATAAGCAAGGTTTCATGTATTCAGAAAGAATTGAATTGGTGCATACACATGTGTGGGGTCCCTCAAAGGACTTTTGCATAAATGGGTCGAGATATTATGTCATGTATGTTGATGATGCTACCAGGTGGATCACTATTTATGTGATCAAAGACAAGTCAGAAGTGTTTAGTACATTTAAACACCATCATGCATGTTGGGGGATTCTTGGACAAGAAGGGATTTGAGTGTTTGTAGGAGAAAAGGTAAAGACAATAAGAAAGATACACACTAGAAGCCTCTGTCGATTGATTATAAGAAGACAAATACAATGGTGATGCACAATACAATCCAATGCTTCCGTGCAAAATCCCATAGAATGCTCAATCACCAAATACCAAATACCTCACCGTCTTGTTCCTGCCAACCTTCTTTGCACCAGACCTCCACCTTCTCCAAGGTTGCACTTGTGCACACCTTGCACCAAGCTTCCAATAAGGGGAAGGGATGGACACCTGCTGGCACGCACACAGCTTCAATGAGACCTTGGGATCCTTGGGGTGAATAGCTTAGTCCTTCTCTGCACACTTCCTTAGTCACTCTTCATGCACACCTTGCACTTCACTTCTCTACGTCGCACACTGTGTGTCCCTCGCACATCTCTCTCTTGCATATCTTAGACTATGCTCACCTTGCTTAGTCTTGCTTAGTTCAAGAATAGTCCTTCCCTTGCTTTGAGTGTCGATTCACGTACGCTCCTAACCGCAAGAGTATCTTGGTGCTCACTTTGATGTCCCAAGATTGTCTCCAAAAATGGGCAGCTAACGAATCCTTGTTTTGTCTTGTAGTGACTTTAGACTAAAACAAAAATTTTAATTGGGGGCCATACTTTCACCTCTGCGTACGATGCCACTTCACATACCTTCACATTTTGCCTTTTACTTCTCCACTTGTGCACCTAAGAGAGGGTTCACCTGAACCTTCCAAAACACTTTAAAAACACTTTTGAACCTTAAGGAAATTACATAAATACCAACCTCCAACCCACTTTTTGCAATTTTACCCTTTGTGAACAATTATTTGTGCACCACCTGTGCACCTTGACACTTGCACTTCGAACACTTTGACTTTGCCATGTTGAGTTTGACCTTGACATCATTGACTTTGAATAATTTGACTTTGACCCTTTGGACTTTGATTGTGGTTGACTTTGACTGTGGTTGACTTTGACCAATATGACTTTTAGGGGCTCAACAGTTGCCCACCAGCTAATGTGCTCTCCGTCTCTGAGAGCTACAGCCAAAACTCTGAGCCGAGAGGACACCATGATTCTTGTGCTGCAAAATCTTCAAAAGGACACCCGAGCAGCTACCAAGTCCACCAGAAGCAAGAGAGAACAAACATTAGGAGAGAATAAACACCAGAGAAGAATCCAAAAGTGGAATTTTTTGCAAGGAAAAGCAAAGGAGGGCAATGTGAGGATAGCAAGGAGGGGGAAGGGAGGGTTGAGGCAGTTGAGATGGATATGGCTGGGAGTGGTAAGGATGGGGCTGGGTAGAAGGATAAAGGGAGGGCTAGGGAGTAGGATTATGGGGTATGGAGAGGGCTAAATGATCAAACAGTAGAGCTACAGAGGGTGCATATGGGAAATGATGAAACATATGGTAAAATAAAGTGAGAATAGACCATGTGGACCATGTGTGGAATTAACAGCATGTGATAAATGTGCTCAAAACATGTGGGTTTTGACCAAAAGTGAGAGAAAATGTGGGATTTTGGAAAAATAAAGGGAAAAAATGAGTTCAAAGGTGCCAAAATACATGAAAATGACTCCACTTTTGAAAACAATTGCCATCCGAGGCGGAATCTAAAGCCAAAAGCTTTGGACCATGAAAAATAAAAAAATATAAATGTTTCATTATTTATAAACAAAAAAAAAGAAAATTTCCTTTCTTTCTTTTTTCTTTTCTTTTTTTTAATATTTTTGAAGGCACAGGTTTTGAACACTTGAAATACAAAAAAATAAAACAAAAAAATTATAATTAAATAAGTCAAAAAATAAATAAAATAATAATAAAATAAAAAAAACAAATAAAAGTCAAAATAAAATAAGAAATAGAATAAAAGAAAAATAAGAACAAAAAGGGGGGGCGAGAGAGAGAGAGAGAGAGAGAGAGAGAGAGAGAGAGAGAGAGAGAGAGAGAGAGAGAGAGAGAGAGAGAGAGGTTTTTTTCTTTTTTGGGAAAATAAATTCCATGGGGGGGCCTTTTTTTGTTAAATATCCAAAAAAATGGAGAAAAATACAGAAAAAATCCAAAACAAATGCAAAACAATTCCAAAAAATTCTCAAAAAATTCTCAAAACATTTCCTATAGGTCTAGGCCAGTTTCCTCACTCAAAACCACGGAGAGCTTCCTTTATTCCTCCAATTTGACAAGAAAATGACTATTGAAAAGGATGAAAAATGCTAGAAAAATTCCCAAAAATTTCCAAAAATTGTACTTATGCCAAGGACTATGAAAAGGTTGCTAAGTTTGCTAAAAATGCAAAGAACAAGCATGAAAAGAAAGATAAAAACTACTAACACTTAAGTAAAAATGACATGAGAAGGCTATGTACAACCTGGACAGATGTTGCAAGTTCTAGGTGATCCATAATACTTCAGTTGTGTTGATGATAGGCCTTGAGCCTTAATATTGACTAGTGGCATGCCCTCTCCTTTTAGCGTCTCTAACTCCACAACACCCCAATTTAGCAATGCTTTAACTCGATAAGGTCCTTCCTAGTGTGGAAGCCATTTTCCTCTGACTTGTGTTTGGATTTGAGGTCCATGGAGAAGAACTAACATGCTTGGTTGTATGTTGTTGTTCCACAGATTCCAATCATGTGCCTCCTTCCTCTTCATCTGAGTCTCTATCAATTGTTTTGCTGCATGTAGACATATCTCCTCCACTTTATGTAGTGCTTCAAGCCTCTGAGAGACACCACAATCTTTCTTTCCCTGCATAAAAGTTACTTTTGATGATCCATGTAGAAATTCAAAGGGTTCAATAGGCAATATCCCATAAACCAATTGGAATGGAGAATATCCAGTAGCCTCTTTGTAAGCTAACCTGTATGCCCATAGGGTAACTTGATAAGCAATGCCCTAGTAACTGGGTTGTAACATACATTCCTTCCTTATCATGGCAATTAATACCTTCTTGGTGGATTCTGCCTGTCCATTAGCTCTTGGATAATAGGAACAAGAGGTCCTATGTAGAATTTTGTACTTGTTGAAAATTTCCTTTAGGACCTTATTCACAAAATGAGTACCTTGGTCTGTACAAATTTCAAGTGGACATCCAAACCTGCAAATGATGCTACTCTAAATGAAATCATCAACAGTTTGAGCGGTGCAGTTAGGGTAAGCAATAGCTTCAGCCCACTTTGTCGCATAGTTGACGGTGATCAATAGATACTTCTCTCTTTTTGGAATCGACGGAGGGTAGATGGGCGTACAAAATCAAGCCCCCACTTCTCAAATGGTTGCCAAGAAGTGGAAATAATCAAGGGGCTATGCCTCTGCTTTGTTGGCTTGGGTCCACACCTCTGACAAACATCACATGCCTTTCCCCATCCCTCTGCATCTTTGAATAATGTAGGCCACCATAAGCCAACATCAAGGATCCTAAGACTCATAATGTGTCCTGGAAGGTGCCCACCACCTGTTCCTTCATGTGCAGATCTAAGGACTCCCCTCACTTCTTCTTCCATGCACTTCCTAATCCTGTTATCTTTTCCCTGTCTATATAATTTTCCTTCAATGAAGGAAAAAGGTCTGCTTTTGATTAGCAGTCTCTTTCTTTGCACCACACCTCCCTTCTCTGGATACAATCCTGCTTTAATAAAATTCTTGGTGTCCTCATACCAACCTTGAGCTTGTAATGCTAACAGATTAGCATCTTGAAAATCATCATTTACTCCAATTGCTTGATCCCTCAGGTTGATGTTGATATATTTAGGTAGTGATGTGTGTGAACAGACTAGGACCGCCGGGGCACTTTTTTCCCTCTTTAGGAGGTTTTTTTCCCCCGGCTGGTATATACACCTATTGCCCTAATGGGCTACTTATCTTTGTACATTCTCTAGTAATACATTCAGTATTGTGTGTTTGTGCTCCAAGCTTCTTCTTCTTCCTTGTGCTGTTTGCATGCTTCCGCAGACATCTATCTCCAACAATTGGTATCAAAGTAGGTCACCACTTCATCTAGGGCATCGTCGACACTCCTCTGTTTGCAGTCTCAGATTTTCACAAAATTTGGTGAGCATACTCAGGGTGTTTCAGAGATCAAAACATCTTCGCTTTGTGGTGCCGAAATTGCGATCTGAGCTCGTTTCGGCCTTCGAACGCAGTATCACAGTGCCTTTCTAGGCTATTTCGTCTTTTTGTGCCAAAGGTATATACCAGTTTCTGTTCGCCAGTATAAGCGTCTCGAAGTCTATTACAGGTCTAGCAGAATTCATTGGGGCAGTTCTGTTCAACTTTTTGAGATATAGTCAATTTTCAGCATCAAGGTATTTTAGGCACCGGCCATGGTTGAAAGCAGTGATGTATTCCGTATGTTGGCTGTTGAGGATAAGTTGGATGGTACCAACTACCCATTATGGGCTTATATGATGCGACATGTATTGGTTGCAAAAGGATTGTGGAACATTGTGGAGGGTGTTGAAAGACGTCCTGTTACACCTCTGACTACAGGTACTGCACATACAGGTGCTGGAGCTGATGAAGATGGTGTCGAAGATGATATTCCGCAGATTCCTCTTCGTGCTGCTATTTTTGCTGCACCTATTGTAGAGCAGATTCGATGGGATGGCAGAGATGCCCAGGCACATGCATTGATAGCTTTGTCTATCAAACGTGCCATTATTCCTCACATTCGCTCTTGCAGAACAGCTACGGATACTTGGGATACACTTACCACATTGTACCAAGCTAGGAATGAGGCTCGTGTTGCTTACCTCCGAAAACAGTTGGAGAGTGAGCACATGAATGAAGGTGATTCTATGGATAGTTTCCTAACAAAGATCAAAGACTTGAAGGAACAGTTGATTTCTACTGATGAGGTTATACCAGATAGCTCACTTGTGCAGACTGTTCTGAATGGTCTTCCTGATTCATATAAGAGTTTTTCTTCTACTCTTCGGTTATGATGAAAGGCAATCCAAATGCCTTATCATTTGAGGAGTTAGTCTCTATTCTGTTTCAGGAAGATCAGTCCAAGAAAAACAGGTCCATTATGCGAGTTGCAGATCAAGCTTTCCTGGCTAGTCAGAAGGGCAAAGGAAAATTGAGCTCTTTAACTAGTAAGCAGAAATCTGCTAATTCTACATATTCGAAGAAGGAAGATAAAGATGAGAAGAAATCAGAAAAGCAGAAATTGTTTTGTAAGTAATGTAAAGGGAATGATCATATCATAAAGAACTGTCCAAAACTGGCTGCTAGAGAGGCAAAGAAGAAAGAGGCTGGAATGGTTGTTGTAGAGGCCTCTACACCAAAAACAGAGTCTGCAAATCTCGTGCAGGAAGAAGAATGGGCGTTTACTACTGTCTGCAGTTTTGACCCATCTTCTCATGATCAGTGCATGTCTGCGGTAGACTCAGATGTTCGGTATTTTGACAGTGGGCCAACCAAACGTATTACCTCGCAGCGCAGTTTCTTCTCTTCACTCGAGCCTGCCCCTACAGGGAATAGTGCTACATGCGCCAACAACTCCTCTTATCCTGTTATGGGAGTTGGTAAGATCATTTTGACTACTAGTGATGGTAGTTCTTTCACTTTGTTAGATGCTTTATTTGTGCCAGGGATAAAAAAGAACCTGTTATCAGTTTCTGCATTAGCCAAGATTGGCTTGGTTGTGAAATTTGTTGATGACAGGTGTACAGTTCATGATCTGTCAAATGGCGATGTGATTATTGCTTCTGGCATTTTATGTCGTGGGCTGTATAAGCTCATCGACTATGAAAGATCTGTTAATGATTTGGCATGCGCACTAAATGATTCTCAGGCTATGTCAGGTGCAAAGCTTTGGCATGCACGCTTTGATCATCTAAATTTTGCTAGTTTGCTATGCCTGCAAAAATCTGAAATGGTGTCCTCTTTGCCCAAACTTGAGGCACCCGGAAAACATGTTTATGAAGGCTGTATTTTGGGCAAAATGCAGCGTTCCTCCTTTCCAAAAGATGGTTGAGTTCGGGCTACACAGGAACGGCAGCTTGTACATAGTGATGTCTGTGGTCCTATGCAGACACCCTCTTTTGGAAATTAACTTTACTTTGTGACTTTCATTGATGATTTTTCTAGGCATGCATGGGTATATCCACTCAAAGCAAAGTCTGAAGTGTTCATGTGCTTTAAACAATTTTTGGTTTTGGCTGAAAATCTGCCAGCATGTAAAATGGGCACCCTCGGTTCTGATCAAGGGGGGGAATATATGTCTTCTGATTTTAATGCATTTTTGGCTGAACGTGGGATAAAACACGAGTGTACAGTGTCGTATACACCTCAACAGAATGGTGTTGCTGAACGAAAGAACAGGTCACTCATGGAGATGGCGAGGTGCATGGTCAAGATTCAGGCTTTACCACATAGTTTCTGGCTTGAGGCTATCATGTGTGCAGCATATGTACTGAACAGGTGTCCCACTAAAGCACTGCAATCTATCACTCCATATGAGGCTTGGCATGACCGCAAGCCATCTGTTGCTCATCTGCGTGTTTTTGATTGTTTGGCATATGCACTAGTGGCTGAACAACATCACAGAAAATTGGATAATAAGGCAGTAAAATGCATTTTTGTTGGGTACTGTTCTGAAAGTAAAGGCTATCGTCTGTATCATCCACAGACTAAACGCATTCCGGTTAGCCGTGATGTTGCCTTTGTGGAAGATGCTATTCAACCATTGCTTTCATGTACTAAGGAGACATCTGTTAGCTCCAAAGACATGTATGATACTTTGATGCCTCTTTTTACAGGTGGATAGTCTAGTGCTGGTCCTAATGAGGCAACTTCTTAGCCTTTGCAGGTTTCATATGATGATGCAGATCATTCCATTTCTAATGCAAATTTACATGATGCACTTGTTGATGAGAGAGCTGATATTGAGCAGGCAAAAACTATGCCAAAATGGCTGGTGCAGACTTTGCATGACAGCAAATTAGATGCACCTTTATCATATCGTACTCGTTCAGGCTCTCATAGTGCCTCCTTTGCATCAGATTGATATGCTATGGCTGCGTCTAGTCTCTGTGATGAGAATGAGCCTGTTTCTTTTGATGAAGCACAGAGTTCAGAAACTTGGATGGCTGCTATGCAATCTGAATATGATGCTATAATGAAGAATGGTACATGGTCTTTATGTGACTTGCCTCCTGGCAAGAAGGCCATTGGCACTAAGTGGGTATACAAGCTGAAGCGTAAACCTGATGGTACAATTGACATGTACAAGGCTAGGCTTGTTGTAAAGGGTTATGCACAAGAAAGAGGCATTGATTTTGATGAGACCTTTGCACCTACATGCCGTATGACTACTATTCGGAGCATTTGTGCACTTGCAGCCCATCATGGTTGGAATGTTCATCAGTTGGACATTAAAAGAACATTTCTGAATGGTGACTTGCATGAAGAAGTGTATGTTTTTCAGCCCTGTGGCTTTGTGCAGAAAGGGCATGAAAACCAAGTGTGCAAGTTAAAGAAGGCATTATATGGTTTAAAGCAAGCACCACGTGCTTGGTATGAGAAGATACATGCCTATCTAGTTGCACATGGTTTTGAAAATAGTCCAACTGAAAGCACCTTATATGTTAAGCGTGCTAATGATGTGCTTTTGATCATTGTTGTCTATGTTGATGACATGCTGCTCACTAGTCCTATTGAGAAGCATATTGCTGATTTTAAGGCTAATTTGCATGCCTCATTTGAGATGTCTGATTTGGGGCATTTGCATCACTATTTGGGCATTCAGTTTATGCAAGTTGATGGTGGAATGGATTTGTGTCAAACGAAATATATTGACACTTTATTGCAGCGTTTTGGCCTTGAAGACTGTAAGCCTATTGCCACTCCTATGGAGAGAGGTTTACGATTGAGTCTTCATGATGCTAGAGATGCATTTGATGCTGTTCTCTCTTAGCAGGCTGTTGGATGCTTGATCTACTTATGCATTACTCGGCCAGATATTCAGTTTGCTGTCTCACAGATGAGCAAGTTTATGCATTGCCCATGAGTCACGCATTGGAAGGCGGTTAAGCGCATCTTTCGCTACTTGAGTGGTACTCGGCTACTTGGGTTGTTTTATCCGAAGGGGGGATCACTACCGCCAGATTTGCATGGTTTTTCTGACTCAGATTGGGCTGGTTGCTATGACACTCGTGTGTCCACCAGTGGTTTTTGCTTCATGTTTGGTAGCTCATGTATATCTTGGTTGAGCAACAAGCAGCCTACTCTGGCCACTTCCAGTTGTGAGGCTGAGTATAGGGCAGCTTTCACAACGACTGTTGAGTGTGTGTGGCTCATACGCCTTATGGCTGATTTGGGTGTTGGCCAGTCTTCTGCCACCACCATCTTCACTGACAGTGAGAGCGCATTGGCAGTTGCGAGGAACCCTGTGTTCCATGCTCGCACTAAGCACATTGAGGTGCATTATCACTATGTCAGGGAGAGGTTCTCTGCTGGGGAGAACATTGCAGACCTTTTCACGCAAGAGAACATTGCAGACCTTTTCACGAAGGCTCTGCCTAAGGAGACGTTTGAAGCTTTTCACAAAGCTTTGGGCTTACTTCCTTTTGTGGAGTGATTTCCACATAGCTTGGCACTTCCTTATACATGAGTGTCAGCTCCTTGTTCATATCATAGCTCCCAAGGGGGATTTGTTGATATATTTAGGTAGTGATGTTTGTGAACACACTAGGACCACCGAGGCACTTTTTTCCCTCTTTAGGAGGTTTTTTTCCCCCGGCTTGTATATACGCCTATTGCCCTAATGGGCTACTTATCTTTGTACATTCTCTAGTAATACATTCAGTATTGTGTGTTTGTGCTCCAAGCTTCTTCTTCTTCCTTGTGCTGTTTGCGTGCTTCCGCAAACATCTATCTCCAACAGTTGATCTGGATAAGTGGTCTGCCATAACATTTTCTTTACCTGGTCTATGGACTACAGAAAAATCAAATTCCTGGAACAACAATAACCACCTCCATATCCTACCAGTCGCTTGTGGCTTGTTGAGTAAGTATTTGAGTGGTTGGTGATCAGTTATAATAACAAATTTCACTCCCAATAAGTAATGATGAAACTTTTGGACAACAAAAACCATGGCTAAAGCCTCCCTTTCTGTGGTGCTATAATTCCTTTCAGCCTTGGTCGAAATTCGACTTGCATATTGAATTGGTCTGTCCACTTTTTATTCTTCACTGTGTTGAGTCAAAACTGCTCCCACTGCATATGCACTGGCAGTTACATGTATATGAAAATTTTTTGACCAGTCAGGTGTGATCAAAATGGGAGCAACTACTAACCTTGACCTTAATGTTTGATATGCTTTTTCCTCTTCTTCCTCCCATTTAAAAGGTACTTCCTTGCCTGTAAGCCTAGCCAATGGCCGGGCTATTTCTGCATACATCTTAATAAACCTCTGGTGGTATCTTGTATGTCCTAGAAAACTCTGAATTTCTTTTTGGAGATTTAGGTCTAGGTAACTTTAATATAGCTATAATTTTGTCTGGGTCAGATGCCATACCATTGGAGGATACCACATGTCCCAGTAGCATACCTTCAGTCACCAGAAAGTGGCATTTATTTGGGTTCAATTTCAGCTTTGTTTCTCTGAACCTCTTAAAAACTTGTTGTAATTGAAACAGATGCTTTTCTAAACAATCTAATGGAGTCTTTGCAAGAGTACCTGAAACGGATGAAAAATCATCCATGAAAATTCTGAGAGACTCTAGCAGCAATGGTCCAAAAATGAGATTAACTATTTGATTGAAAGTAGCTAGGGCATTTCTCAGTCCAAATGGCATCTTTAAATATACATAAGTTCCCCAAGGTGTAATGAATGCAATCTTCTCTCAATCCTCAGGGTGGATGGATATTTGATTATATCCACGGAATCCATCCATGAAGCTGTAAAGAGTATGCCCAACTACTTCTTTCTATGACGTGTTCAACAAATGGCATTGGAAATCCATCTAGGATGGTGACCTTGTTCAATGCTCTAAAATCCACACAGATTCTGATTTTGTTAGTGTTTTTCTTTGGAACAATTACCATAGGAGAGAGCCACTCTAAATGCTCTACAAGGATGATAATTCTTGCATCTTCCATTTTCTGAATTTCCAAATAAACAGCTTCAACATATTTAGGATTCAACCTATAACCCTTACCTCTCATTGGTTTTGCCCCTTCAATGAGAGGGATTCTGTGCTCTCCATAATTGGGTGTGGTACTCCTTTCAAATCCTTGTAGTGTCAAGCAAAGATGTCTGCAAATGAGTTCATGAAAGATTTTACGTTTAAGAGCACCTCCGGATGATTCCCTATCCATGTGGCGAGTAAAATGGGACGTGGCTGATCCTCATTGCCCAATTGAACCTCCTTCATTGGATGCTTGTTTACAATGCTATCTGTAATTCCTTCCTGAGTAGCATCCTTAGTCACATTGTCCCACATAGCTTCGGTATCATAAGCAGCAACATCTTGGATGTCTATTTGCACTTCTTCCTCTTGAATCCATCCTAGAGGGGTCTCATGAAGTGCTAATGAATCCTATTCTATATTCTTAATCTTACCTTTTAACTCTAAACCTTCCTTTTGGTTGCAATCCACAGAATTAGCTTCCTCTATATGGTTTTATAAAGAAGATTTCTTTCCCCTTCTATGGTCTTTTGCTGGCTCTCCCAGCCCAGCTACTTGAATTTTTTCCTCTTTTTCTTCATATGCTTCCTCTCTACTTGAGTTTGGAAAAATCCCATAGCAGGCAGATGTGTCTTCTGCATGAAGCCAAGCCAACATGTTTTCTTCTTCTCTCAATTAACAGGGGAAAACTTCCTTCTACCTGTGGCAACCTTAAAACAACAAAATCCAAGTTAAAGATGGTACCTTGTATCTTGGTTGGGACTCCAGGGACCACTCCCATAGACCTTACTATGCTTTGGTTTGCCAGTGTTACAGTGAAGTTTGCAGGTCTTGAAGGGTGTAGTCCAATCTTTTTCATGGTATGTTCAGGCATCAAGTTAATGCCAGAACCACCATCCATAATGACTCCTTGAAACGCATGACCTTTGATAGAGACTAGGAGCCGAGGGCTCTTGTAATCTGTGAGGGGTGCTTCCCCTACAACTTTATCTTTATGCGTAACAACAGCCTTTGCCACTAAACTTGTTGTGGAAGCCTCACCCATCCATCTTTATTAAATAAAAAATACTAACCTCCTTTTTCATGGACTTGAGTAGTCATGAAGCTTCTGATTCCTTGAGACCATGGGCTCCAATGGACCTATCAAACTCCTCATAAGCCTTGTTGAATGCATGCCCAATGGCATCATTGGTACATATGAAATCTCCTTTTTGCCTTGTATCTGCACATGTGGTGGCCTTGTCTTCAGATGTCTCTTTGTCTTTGTTCAATCCATTAATTCTTAATTCTTGACCTATATCTACTTGAGCCTTCGCTTTGCTCCTTGTCTGCACTGTAAAAGATACAATTTCTTCTAACTGCACCATCCTGGTAGATGGAGATGGCACATTGACTTGATCTATTATTTCTTCTTTACCCATAGAAATCATTTGAATGTGGGGCCTAGATGAAAATTCTTGATTCTTAGGACAACAATTAGTATAGTGGTCTCTAGCCTCTGGGCAGTTCTTGCAAGGAGGGGCATTTTCTTGGTAGAGTGCACCTACTTTGGTAGTGCCCACATTCTCCACATCTGAAATAAATAATTGGCCTCCTAGGCCCATTTCCAAAGTTATTCCTCTGTCTAGGGTAATAATTTTTACCTTGATTGGGTGCAACCACCATCACATTTGCTGGTGGTAGAAGTCTGTCACTCTAGCACAATGGTGAGTACCAACGTGAGGAGGTACACCTCATAAATGTCAATCCGTGGAGACGTGAGGACCGGTAAGAAGACCATGAGCAAGTGATGGCACAAGTGCGTGAGTGAAAGCACACAAGCATGCACACACATACACACACACGCGCACAATGTAAGAGCAAGGAGTGGAACAATGGAAAGCTTCGATTACCAAAGAGCTCTCTTACAAAGCTGAAATCTACAACAAGCTCACCTCAAAAATGAGCTCTCCAGCCCTTTTTATAGTTTTTGAGTGGTTTTGGCCCTGTCCAGACCTAGTGTCCGGCCTAGTTAAAAAATAGGTTCCAGGGCTTGTTTGGGGGCTCAAACGGAGTCTAAAAATTATGAGAATTGGTAGGATGGTAGTTCTAATACTCCTCAAGCTCGAGGACTCCTCGGCTTGAACAAAATGGAGTTACAAAAATGGAAAATGGTATTTACAATGGTTTTTAGTGATAAAAATCACTATTTTTGTAGGGATTTCTTCTGAAAATTTGACAGGTGCTTCTTGGAGCTCCCTACTTGCTCCTTCTTCTTGTGTGTCCACTTCCTTGATGCGCTTCCATGCTTTGTCCTTGACCTTGAGCTTCAACACTCCCCCCCCTCTTGAGTCTGTCGTCCCTGACAGACCCTTGTTGTATTGGTCGTTCCATGTAGTATGTTGAGAGGTAGCGTCCTTTGCGTCCAACAGGGGTGATCCATTTTCCCAATGTAGCCTGGTCATTTGTCCAGTTCCTTACTTTGCCACTGCTAGATCTTGCAGTTTGTAGTTCATTTGTATTTACCTCTTCCTTGTATTCTATCTTGATGGTGCATTTGTGAGCTGTCCAAAACGACTAGTTGCTCAAAGGAGGTGATCAATGTTGATTATGAGCAACTCTCTATCGTGGATGGCTTCCTTGCTCTTGTAGTGGTCACCCTGATGTCCTCTGATTCTTCCAACGATGGCTTTCATAGTTTTCATGCCAAGTACTTGTAACCCATAATGTATGATGGTTAAGTGCATTAGTGCATGGGTTGAACAAATTATGTGCCTTGTGCATGGCCTTGTAATGTGGCCCTACGTATGCGTACTTTGGAAAATGCATGGCAAGAAGTATGGTGCAAGAGATTGGGTCTTGAGCTAAGTGCTCAAGGGTATGCTGACGAAGAGGTTTCCTAATCGATCATGGTTATAGTGTTGTTGAAGCATACACGGCTTACCATGGTGAAGGGTCCGTTGATCTTCATCTCTTCGTGTTGTAGTTCCAGCATGGTGTTTGACCCTCGTCTTGTCCTTTTTGTTGATGGATGTCATTGCTAAAAGTTTGCTGATGAGCATTTTCAAGCACAATCTTCTTCTTTGCCCTTTTTTTTTTTTTTTTTTTTTTGCACATGATGGCATCAAACAAGAAGAAAGAGGTTAGTATCAATAACATATTTTGCATGTAAAAATTGTTTCTCATGTGCCTGGGATTTCTCAATTGTGTCTATGCACGGCCATGTAAGGTGGCCCTATATTGATGCATACTTTGGAAATGCATGACCTGCATGGTGCAAACGACTGGGTTATGCCAAAGGCACATGGTTGCTGCTGGTCGAGGGTTTTGATGTTACTTGCATACTTGATGAATTCTTTGATTGGAGGTGTCTATTGGATCTCGAAATGATGTAATCCTCCGGATTGGAACCCATTTTGGAATAGGGTTTGGTGCTATAGAGATCACCTCATGCCACTTCATCTTTGGATGCTTTCCAAACTTTGGTATCCCGTGTGGTTGGCCTTTTGGTTCTGTGGATGTTGTTGGTGCTTTTGACTTCCAAACCCATATCCTTGATGATTGCCTGCTTACTTTTGCAGAAGGGTTGAGTTTATCTTCGTTTGTTCTTTGTGTTTTGTTCTTACCCTTTGCTTTCCTTGGCTTCTTTGTTGAGACCTTTTGCATGGTGGGGAACATAGGCCGTTGTGTATGTAAGAGCTTCTTGGGTACCCACATCTGTAATCGCCCGTGTTGAGCTGTAGCTAATTTTTTAGGCACCCAAATTTGTACATGATTGTGGTCGGCCTTCTTGGATAGCTTCGGTACCCAAATTTGTTGGATTCTTCGTGCTTGAGCCTGTCGTAGGTGCTTGGTCCTTCTTTTGTCATGGTCGATCTGGGGTTTGAGGCAACATCAATGGTTGCACTCCTTTCTTTACCCAGATCTGCTTCCTGCCCATAACTTCTTTCTTCTTGAAGGCTCTTTGTCTATTTGATAGACTGGCTATCTTGCACTGTTTTGTTTGCTTCTGAGGTTGGACTAATGTGGATGCTTTACTCTTTGAAAAAGAAGAAGGTTCTTCTTGCCTTTGCGACTGTCCTTCCAGGATTGTGTCTGTCTGGATCATAGATCTTTTGACATTTACAACATCTTGTTCGAGAAGATTAGCCTTAGAGGAAAGAAGAGAGCGTGTGGTGTCTTGTTCAGTGGCCATGCAATTCTCCAATTCTAATGTAATGCATTGTTCATGTGCCCAAACATGAAGAAGTTGACTTCTTAGGTTCAAGTTGACAGCATGGTCGTAAATCCAATCTTGACCCAAGACAAGTGGCTCTGTGAGGTCCTCATCATGACACACTAGCATTTTGACTTTTATTGGAACATCTTGAAGGTAGATGGGAAGTTCCACCTCCTCCAAACAGGGGGTTTCCACGCCTCCTAAACCTATGAGATAGGCTTCTATGGGCTTGATGTTCGATTGCAGGTCCTGGCAGTATGAAAGTCGCACTGCACTAGTTGCTGCACCTGAGTCAACTAATGCTCTCACAGTCTTTACACTCTTTCCTTGTCCTACCTCTATAGTCACAAAGGGCCGTCGATCAATTATTTGAGAAGTAGTTATGCCCGATTTTTGGCACATGTCCATGTGATATTTTGGAGCTTTTGTGTTGACATCTAGGCCTAGCCGCCGTAGCTTATTTCTTCTGATGCGCTCTCTCGCCTCTGCTTGTGCTTCTTCTCTAACCCTTAACTCCTCTTCTTTTCGCTTCTTAGCAGTGTTGAGCCTCATGAGCATTTCCTCTGTAAGAGGTTCTTGATATAACTTGACTCGGCATCCGCTAATATAGTTTGGTAGGATATCACCTTCTAAAGTGGCCAGTTGAACTGCACCGCTAGTGGAGAGTCTATTAATGATCATGGGTCCATATCCTCGTTTCTCCAATTTGCGGGCATGTTGCTTTAGCGGATAAACCAGCACTAGATCTCCTTCTTTCAACCCTTTGTCCTTCACATGGGCATCAAAGTATGCCTTTTGTCTTTTCTTTGCAGCATAGATGCCTGCAGCTGTCGTAGCCTCGTCTCACCTAAGCGTTCTAGATCAAAGATCCTGGAGGACAACTCGTGTCCGTTCCACTCGTACTCTTGTGCTACTTTCAAGGCAGGGATTAGGAAGTCCAGTGGTAGCACAGCATTCTGTCCAAAGACCATCTGAAATGGGGTGGCATTGAGTACTGTTTTGTAGGCAACTCGGTATGCCCAAACAGCATGATGAAGTTGTTTGTCCCAATCAGAGCGTTTATTATTTACAAGTTTCGTCAATACGTTACATAGGATCTTATTCGTGCTCTCGGCTTGTCCGCTAGCTTGTGGGTGATAGGGGGCAGACTTCTTATGTATCACCATGAATTCTTGAAGGAGATTTTCAATGACCTCATTCAAGAAGTGCGTACCTCTATCACTAACCAACTCTATTGGTAACCCATATCTAGTGAACACATTTTCGAATAAGAACTTAGCCGTTGTTTGAGCATCATTCTTTGTTGTGGCTTTTACTTCTACCCATTTGGTAAGGTAATCAGTGGCTACAATAATGTATTCCGCATGGGAGCTTTTAGCTGGGGGGTTAATAGGACCAACAAAGTCTATACCCCACTTCGAGAATGCGCGCCCTCCCATCATTGGTCTCAAAGGCATCTCATCTTTTCTTATCGGATATTGGGCATGTTGGCATGTGTCACATTTCTTCACATAAGTATGTGCATCCATATGAAGAGTGGGCCACCAAAGTCCTGAGAATAGAATGGTCTTGATTACTCGATCAGGCCCAAAGTGTCCACCTGCAGCACTGTTGTGTGCAGTTTCTAAGACTTTCAAATAGTCTGATTCATGAACGCACAGTCTCAGGTAACCGTCCTTGCCTCTTCGATATAGGTTGTCTCCTACTAAGGCATAGTCTTGAGCCTCTTGCTCCATGCTTCTTCTTCTTGATAGACTAGCCTCATTCGTTAGTGTTCCTGATCTCATAAATTCTACCAGTGGAGCGCTCCAATCTGGAATTAATGACACGTGATAAAGAGTGGCATGCTCCACTGGGGGTCTCTTCTGGCACACTGGACAATTCTGGATCCACTCTTGTATTTCTTTGTCCATGCTAGGCCAATACACTCCTAAACGTTTTAGATTCTGCAATGTTCGTTGTTTAGAGTAGTGATTTCCTAGCAGTCCCTCATGGGCTTGTTGCATCCAACTAGTATGTTCGTCGTCCTCAACACAACAAGCTAGTACACCCTCTGGAGCTTGTTTGTACATGCTTCCGGCCAATATTTGATACTTTTGTGATTTTACAATTTCTTCTTTGCTTGTTTTCACATTCTTATTTGTAGGCCCGAAGGTTAGGACTGGTACCAACTTATTTGCCCATTTAGGAACAACTTCTAAATTGAACAGATAAGCATCGGGCAATTCATCAGACACTCCTTGCGGTGGCTCTCCTGAAGTGATACGAGAAAGATGGTCTGCCCTAAGATGGGTTCTACCTTTCCTGACAACAACTTCAAAGTCGTATTCCATTAGTAAGAGGAACCATCTCACCAAGCGGCCTGTATTGCAAGGTTTATTGACCAAATATAGTAAAGCTTGATGATTAGTGAAAAACTTGAACTTATTGGCCAATAAATAGTGTCTAAACTTTTTCACAGCGTATACCATGCCTAAGCCTTCTCTCTCCGTTGTGGTATAATTTCGTTCAGCTGCATTTAATTGCCTACTAGCATATGCTATCGGCAAATCTAGGTTTCCTTCACCTGTGGGTTGCGCTAGCACACATCCTATTGCATGATTGGAGGCATCTACATGGACATGAAAGGGTTTGCTCCAATCCGGAGTAGTCAATATTGGTGCTGTGCACAAACGTCTTTTCAGCTCGTTGAAGGAATTCTCGCATTCCTCATTCCACTCAAAATTTGTTAACAACCCATAAAGAGGTTTAGCTATGATGGCATACATGTGGATAAACCTACGGTAATATCCACAATGGCCCATAAAGGCTTGTACCTCTTTAACATTCCTTGGCCTCGGCAGCTCTGCTATTGCTCTTACTTTGTCCTCATCTGTTGAAATTCCATTCTTAGAAACAATGTGACCTAAGATCTTACCTTGTCGTACCATGAACACACACTTCTCTGGGTTCAGACAAACTCGATAATCTCTACACTTGTTGAAGATCTGTCTGAGCTCAGGGATGTGGTAACTTCTTTCTTGGGAATGAGCGCATAAATCATCCACATATACTTCTAAGCTCTTTCGCAAGAACTCTTTGAAGACATGACACATGAGCCTTCGGAATGTTGCAGGTGCATTGGTGAGCCCAAATGGCATCACACAAAATGCAAAGATTCCCCATTCTGTGGCAAAGGCCGTTTTGTGTTGATCTTCGGGGGCAATGGCTACTTGGTTGTAACCTGAAAATCCATCAAGGAAGCTATAAACTTCCTTGCCTGCAACACGCTCCAATAGATGTTCGGTGATTGGAAGTGGATAACTATCTCTGATCGTAGCGGCATTAACTTTTTTAAGGTTAATGCACACTCGCAATTTCCCATTTTTCTTGGGCACCACTACAATGGGGGACACCCATTTAGTGTGCTCAATCTCATAGATGAATCCAGCTTCAATCAGCCTGTCAATTTCCTCCTTTATTTTGGCTGCATAATTGTCATTATATGTGTAGGGCTTTTGTTTGGTGGGCTTGGCATCAACGGTCATCGGAATTGTATGAGAGCAAATCTTTGGATCTACTCCTTTCAAGTCTCTATAGTGCCATGCGAACACATCCCTATATTCCCTTAATAGAGCTACAAGCTCTGCTTCTTCTTTTGCACTTAGGTCATCTCCTATGTACGTACATCGTTCTTCGTTCCCTTCAATGGTCACTACAATTTTTTTGGTCTTTCTTTATTGTCATATGCTTCTCCTATAATGGCCTCTCTCTTAGGCATCCGTACCAAAATTTTTCGGTCTTCCACTTCATTTTTCTTGAAATTTTCTGGTACTTCAAACAATGATTCTTCCTCTTCTTGTTTCACTGCTTTTATTTTCTTTTTCTTTTGACCTCCTTCACTTCCTTCCTTTGAATTTATCGTTTTAATGCTCGTGAGGGGTTCTTCTTCTTTTTGGGTTAACACTCCTATGTCTTCTAAATAGTGTTCCTCTGAGTCAAAGTAAGTATCCATCACAATGGATTCTAGATCATCATCATTCTCTTCTTCTTCTATGAACTCACTAGGATCACACTCTTCCAACAGGGGCTGACACATGAACACTGAAATATCATAACCCTCCTCATCACAGTGAGGTGTCCATTGTTCTTCATTGACTGCTATGTCCATGGTAGCTAAGATTTCTGCCCAACCATGAGGCTCAAATTCCTCATCTGGAAATATCACCGGTGTATAGGCTGGGTCTTTTATTGGTCTATGTTGGCATACAAAGCAACAAAGGAGTCATGCACAATACGGCAACAAGGCCAGATCATTTTTTCCCATAGATTATGTACAACTCAAGTGATTTTAATCACTACACAAACATTGTAAATCCCGTTTTTGGTAGATTAGACTCCATTTTGTGCAAGCCGAGGAGTCCTCGAGCTTGAGGAGTATTAGAAGTACCATCGTACCAATTTTCATAATTTTTAGACTTCGTTTGAGCCCTCAAATAAGCCCTGGAACCTAATTTTTAACTAGGCCGGACACTAGGTCTGGACAGGGCCAAAGCTAGTCAAAAACTATAAAAGGAGCTAGAGAGCTCATTTTTGAGGTTAGATTGTAATTGAAACGAACTTGTAAGAGCATTTTGAAAGTAATCTAAAAGCTCCATTGATTCTCACTCTTTGTCTTGCCGTGTGTGCGCGTGTGTGTGTATGTGTGTGCATGCTAGTGTGCTTCTCACTCACGCACTTGTGCCGCCACTTGCTCGAGGTCTTCATACCATCCTCACGTCTTCCCGGATTGACATTAAAGGAGGTGCTACTCATCATTGAGCTACACCAAATTTTGGCGCCGTTGTCAGGGATCGAGCTTTGAGGACGAGCGTGTGATGGTAAGACGTAGAGTTGACGCGTTGGAGTTGTAGGTATTTTCTTCACTCTCATCGTTTTTCTTTTACTTTCTTCTCCATCCTCATTTCCATCATCATCATCACCATCTCCCACCTCCATCTCCATCATCGCGAAAATTTCTGTTTTTTGATCATATCACCTTCACCACCTCATTTCCCTCATTTCACTTGTGAAAGAGAGCGAGAGAGCAATATTGTGTGTGCGTATTTTGCATGTTTCTTGAGTTTCATTGCAGGTTCTTGCTGTACCATCATCCCCAGCAGTGTGCGCAGGTACGACAGGCTCTGCACAGGTCCCGGGACGACGACCTCTGTCTGTCGCGACAGACAGAAAAACTTTAAATTTTGTGAATGCATGTTTAGCACGGTAACCTACACCATTAGGGCACTCTAAAGCACTAGAAGTTTCTCAAAAATTTGCGTTTTTTCAGTCTATCGCGACAGACACAGTCTATCGCGACAGACACAGTCTATCGCGACAGACAGCGTCTATCGCGACAGACCGAAATTTCGCGACAGACAGCGTCTATCGCGACAGACCAAAATTTCGCGACAGACAGCGTCTATCGCGACAGACAGCGTCTATCGCGACAGACAGCGTCTATCGCGACAGACTGAAATTTCGCGACAGACAGCGTCTATCGCGACAGACTGAAATTTCGCGACAGACAGCGTCTATCGCGACAGACTGAAATTTCGCGACAGACAGCGTCTATCGCGACAGACTGAAATTTCGCGACAGACAGCGTCTATCGCGACAGACCGAAATTTCGCGACAGACAGCGTCTATTGCGACAGACTGAAATTTCGCGACAGACAGCGTCTATCGCGACAGACCGAAATTTCGCGACAGACAGCGTCTATCGCGACAGACCGAAATTTTGCGACAGACAGCGTCTATCGCGACAGACCGAAATTTTGCGACAGACAGCGTCTATCGCGACAGACCGAAATTTCGCGACAAACAGCGTCTATCGCGACAGACACCGTCTATCGCGATAGACAGACATTTTTCAGCAAAAGATTAAGGGGAAAATTTTTGGAAATTTAGGCTAAATTTTGGGCATATTTGCACTCTCAAGTACTCATATACTTACAAAGGCCTTAGAAAATGCATTAAAACCCCTGAAAAGTTCTGTTTGTCTAGTCAACCCCTAAACCCTGAACGGTCATAACTTTTTCATACGAAATCCATTTTCTGAGCTCTAGGGCTTGTCGGAAAGCTCGTGACACATACTACATGCCCTCAACTGTTTTTTATAAGAATACCGCGTTGATTTTCAGATAGGATATTTGGAAGTTGACACACAAAGGGGTAGAAACACCAAGGGAGCTCTAGAGGAAATTTCTAGCAATACAAAAGGGGGAACAAGGGTCATTAAAAGAGTGTCTGAAATAAATTGTCTGTCAATTGAAAGGTCAACGTGGAGCTAATTTTGAGACTGATGCAGGACTATTGAAAAGCAATTGAGAGCGTCCAAGCAAGGGTGTTACGCAAGCTTGAGAATCAACTTCTCGAGCACTAAAGAGCAAGGTTCGGCAAGAAAGGTCGGAATATTCTCAACTCCTCTTCGTCAATTCCTAGCTTAGGCTAAGAACGATTAGAAGTAGGAGTAAGTCAGGGCTACGATAGGCCACTATCAAGTTGAAGACTACCTAAAAACTCAAGTTCAAGCTAAAAACTTAATCTCTGTACTGTCGACAACATAAAGGAAAGAACCTAACGTGGAACGATCAACCTGAAAGTACGAAGAAACATTCAAGTATTCCTGACGACGTAATAGCAGACAAGACTTTAAACACGAGGAATAACTAAAAAGAATCAAGTGACTGGTACCAATTGATCGGCAACGAGGTTGTGCTCTGGGCAAAGAATTGGGCTACTTAGATAGGCATATGAACCTTAGATCAGGACGACACCTAGTAAGAGAGAGACAAAGCCTTAGGTCTTCAGAGGCTACTGTCAATCACACTGCAAGGTCTTGGACCCAGCAGTTTAGTCACCACTCTCATTACTCCAGCTCTGATACCAGTGAATCAGGGATGTCTCAAGGTATGGACAGACCTACGGGAAGTTCAGGTGTGCCTTACTTGTACAGGGTAGAAGGCCCTTACAAAACACAGTTGGAATACCTTAGGACCAACCGATTAGGTGTGAGCATCTATGAGGACGGCCTAGGAAGATCTGTGGTCCAGATTAAAAACCCTGACCAATCCATAGGACTAGAGCACCCAGCTGTCAAGTTTGAAAACGGTGCATACCTGGACAAGGAAGGCACCATATACGTAGTCACCAGTCATCCAGATAGGACAGATGAATTTGGAAATGTAATCTCAGAAGCGGACTTAGGTGACTTGGAACAAGGAAACATGGGAGTAGAACCTAGAACACCCCGAGGCAAATCTGTTCTCACTAGGATTATCACACCTGAGTGGGTTCCCCAAGACAACAAGTGCATAGATTTGCTTCTCAATCGAGAAACTGACGAAGCCTTTTGGAGGTATAAACCGGATCACCCAACGGATATAGGAACAATCATGATCTATGAGTTTAAGGATCCTGATAGCCCAGGCAGAGTGACCTACTTAGATCACACTTCTGAGAGGATCTTTGTGGTGACAGAAAATGATAGGCATGCTTACACTTGGAAGGGTGAATTTATTTTCCCCCAACCAAGATCAAATGTATCCTATGGTCACCCTGGGGCTGGGACATCCCAAGCTCATGGAATGCAAAGAGACAGAAGTAGAGATAGACCAGAAGTAAGTTTTGCCAACCCAGGGGGCAGAGAAAGAACGAGGACAGAGACGAATAGGGTAGAACCTGAGATGCTTAGAGCTCACAGGAACCAAAGAAATGTGGATGGATTTCCTCTGCCGAGACCTAGAGAGCATACAAGAACGTTGAGACCAACCCAGCTAGTTAAGTCCATGAAGAATTACTTTGATGGCACAGGAGATCCCTATGATCATGTGGCGGAGTTCAAGCAAGTCTTGAGAGCTGAACAAGTGGAGGATCTATTCACGCAGTACAATGCCTTCGGTCTAACCCTCAGGAACACAGCACTTACATGGTTTCAGCCATTGGATGAGCACCAGTTCAGGAGCATAGACCAACTCCTAGAAGCATTTATTATTGAATTCTCCAAGAGTGGCATAAGACACAATACCTCCTCACTGATTCACAGCTTCAAGCAAACCCCTCAAGAGACTGTGAGACTTGCAGGAAGAAGATTTAGGCAATACCTTGAAAGATGTCCTGTTTCGGAACTACCCACATCTGCCAAACAAGTAGCCTTATTCCTTGATGGATTTCTGAGTACGAAATTGAGATCCTATGTGTATCTGAAAGACCCTAGGACTATAGAAGAGTGTGTACGCATGTGCATTGACATTGAAGATAACCTAGGGGAAGAACTAGAGCTTTCCAAAATCTACAAAGATTCAGATAGTGCATCTAGTCACTCTTCCACGCAATCCACATCAATTGAGGAACTCGCAGAGAAAGTAGCTCAGAAATTAGGGGTAACTAGTAAACAAATCCCAAGGTTTGCCCCTGTGAAAAGATGCTATACATGCGGTGGTGACCATATGGCGAATGTCTGCCCCATTATGGCTCAGCCCCAAGTAAATCCTAGTAGCCAGTACTGCACCATAGAACGGAGATACACCAATCACACCGCACAAGATTGCCCATACAACAAGCAGGCGGTTAGGCAACCCTACCCTCAGCCCTACCAACAAGGCAGATACCAGAACCCGTACCCTCCACAACCATATGGCAGGCCACAACAAAATTTCCAACCTCAATATCAAAACCAACAAAGGCCTCAGCCTGTGCTAGCACAACAACCCCCAGCCCCAGCTAATGTGATTCCGGTAAAGTATACTGCTGCAGAAGAGAACCTGAATAGAGCCATAGTCCCTGTAACATCCTTGCTTTCTGAAAGTGACCCGAGTGACCATAGCTTTGATTCTACACATGTTGATAGCCCCCAGGCCTACTACATGCAGTCTCCTGAGCATGGTGAGTCCTATTATAGCGAAGAGACAAACGAACCTAGTTGGGAGTCAGATTATACGAACGTCATGTATGCAAACCCCAATCCTAGGCCTCAATCTAGGTAGGTAAGACCTCCATTCCCAAGAGGACCGTGCTACAGATGCCAAGGAGATCACCTCATTCGTGATTGTCCCTTGCCTCCACCTACACAACCCCAGTCAGTAACGATCCAAGGTTTTTGCCAAGATTGTGGAAAAGAACATCTCTTACGAGATTGCCCTAAGAATCCTAATAATATGCCAAAAATCACGCCCATCAATGTTATTGAGTTAGTGGTAGATTCCAGCGGAAGTATTACTTCCACTGCACCCGTACAGGTAGTCACGAGAGCTCAAGCAGTGAAGCAAAACCAAGGGGTAGGCAAGGAAAAGAGCCCAGACACTAGCGATACTGAGAGCCAAAATAAAAAGAGAACAAGAGCTTGGAGAGATAGCCGCGAACGCATGAAAAGGCAATGGGCAAAGAAGATGAGTGAACTTGAGGAAAGTCTACGAGAAACCAAGGCTAAAATCATAGAGATCACATCTCAACCGCACTCTCACACATTCCCACCGCTACCATCCCCATCACCCTCCATCCCTTCACCCTCTAAGACAGCCCACGTAACCCACCCACCACCCCAAACAGGATCGGTATTAGCTGATCCCACTCCCGAAGACATAGACATGATGCTTAAAGCATATCAGGCCAGAATCCAAGAAGGGCCAAACGTCACGGATCATGACAAGTGCTATCCTAGAGCTGACATAGAGATAGAAAGAACCAAACTGTGCGCGAAAATGGTCGCATTGGCTCAGACTATGTTTGAAGCCAGTCGCCTTTTCAATTACTCGGGCTCAGCCAAAACGCAATTACACTTGGATGGATTCCTAGGAAAGTTAGAGAGGATAATTGCAAGATCTGCCAAGGAAGAAAAAAATCAAGAGGGAGAGAAAGCAAGCAATAACATGAACCATCCCCCATCGGAAGTTTATGTGGCCAATTCCACTAAACCAGACAACTTCCCCTCCTTAGAAAGAATAGAGAGGCTAATTGCACACTCAGAAAAGGAACCTGCCCCTCAAAGAAAGGAAAGGGCGAGAGAACAGATAAGCAAGCCTCTTCAGGAAGCCCATGAGCCTCCTCAAGAAACTTATCTTCCCCCCCAAAAGGCAGATGAGCCTACCGCGAAAGCTCATGTACCTCCACAGGTTGCCTACATTCCTTCTCAGGGAGCGTATGAGCCTGTTCAGAAAAGTAATAGAATAAGTAACCCTCCCCAGGAAGCTTATGAGAACTAGGAGAGAGCCAACGAAAGAATAAGCCCTCCTTCCCAGGTGGCTTATGCGCCTAATTCTACGGAGCCAGACAGTTCTTCTTCTATGAATCGGTTTGCACCAGATTTCCTACGAGAGATTCAAGAAGATAAATGGGACAACGAAAGTGAGGTCGCCCCTCCTTTTGAACTTGTGGACGACGCACACGACCAATTCCCACAAGACATCCCATCTATTTACGGGGAACATGAGAGCGCTCAGTCTCATGAGAGATTGGACTTTGAGTCTAATTCCATACAAGAGCTGCCCCACTTCACAGGCCCATGGGAAGCTAAGTCCACCTGTATGAGAACACCTACAGTCATGGTAAGGAATGACGACTCAGTCATACCAAGGAACACGGAGGTAGTAACGAACACCAAGATGCAGCGCGATCTCACTTTGGAAGAACTGCCTAAGGATAGACCAAAAGCGCGGAAATATGTAGCTAGTCAAGTAACTGAAATTGCAAAACCACGTTCCTGGGTAGGATCCCATAGGACAGTGCCAGAAATTCCCTTGGACAAGATCGGAGATATGTGTGAAGGTGAAGAAGGGAACACCTATCTTCCCATCACTTATCAGGAGTACACCACCAAAGCAATTTTGGACTCAGGTGCAGGAGTTGCAATTGCCACCACTTCCCTTTGGAAGCGTTGGGGCAAGCCGGCACTCAGGCCAACGAGAATGAAATTGCAAATGGCCGATGGTCACATAGAGAGACCCCTAGGATTGCTAGAAGGAATAACTCTCACCACTTGTGGTGTCGAGTTTGAGCATAGTTTTGCTATATGTGACTTCAGCAAAAATCATGCCTATGAGATGATTTTGGGAAGACCATTCATGCGAGAGTTGCAAGTGGTACAGGATTGGGGAACCAATTCTTTGTACCTGCAGCACTTGGGTGTTACAACCAAAGTTAATCTCAAGGATTATTCTCATAGAGATGTCCCTCCTATCCAGTGGAATCCCATCCATAGAGCCAAAGATGATACCGAATCGGTGCATTCCATAGGGTCTGGATCCTCATGGATGCATGAAGATACTCACTTATGGATGTGCAAGGTAGCAGTAGAAGAAGAGAAGAGAGAGAAAGCCAGAGAGGTAGGTGCGAACGAAACTCATAGACCCATTCAAGACCCAGCCTATGCACCTATAGTCTTTCCAGATGAGGAATTTGAACCCCATGGCTGGGCAGAAATTTTAGCAACAATGGATGTAGCCATCAATGAAGAACAATGGACACCTCACTGTGATGAGGATGGCTATGACATTTCAGTCTTCTCCATAGAACCGATCATGGGAGAGGCAGTTTTAGAAGAATGCGAACCTAGCCCTGATGCATATGAGGATGCAAGTGACTCCGATCTAGAGTCAATCATTATGGACCCACCATTTGCATCAGATGAAGAATACTTCTATGAAGTAGAATTTCAACCCCAGAGGCATGGAGAGGTTACAAATGATGTAAGATTAGCAACGCATATGACCCTTAAGGAAGAAGGAAAGAAACGAAAGAAGAAAGAAGTCTCACCAGAAGAGGAAGAATCTTTGTTTGAGGTTCCGGAAAATTTTAAGAAGTATGAGATAGACGACAGGAGAGTCATGATAAGAATGCCTAAACGAGAGGCACAAGTAGGAGAGGCCTATGATAACAAAGAAACCACCAAGAAAATAGTTGTGGCCATAGAAGAAGGAGAGGAGAGATGCACGTATATAGGTCATGACCTAACAGAAGAAGAAGAGTACGAATTGATTGCCTTGCTAAGAGAATACAGAGATGTATTCGCTTGGAGTTACAAGGATTTGAAAGGCGTTGACCCCGATATATGCTCACACACTATCCCCATGACCTCAGATGCCAAACCCTCTAAGCAAAAGCCTTATACATATAATGATAATTACGCTGCTAAGATCAAGGAAGAGATAGATAGACTGGTCGAAGCTGGATTTATCTATGAAATTGAGCACACTGAATGGGTATCCCCCATCGTAGTGGTGCCCAAGAAGAATGGCAAACTGCGTGTGTGCATTAACTTGAAAAAGGTTAATGCAGCCACAATTCGAGATAACTATCCACTCCCCATCACAGAACATCTCTTAGAAAGAGTGGCAGGCAAGGAAGTGTACAGCTTCCTTGATGGATTTTCGGGTTACAATCAAGTAGCCATAGCTCCAGAGGATCAGCATAAGACCGCCTTTGCCACAGAATGGGGCATTTTTGCTTTTAGAGTAATGCCATTTGGGCTTACCAACGCCCCAGCTACCTTCCAGAGGCTGATGTGCCATGTGTTTAAGGAGTTCCTAAGAAAGAGTTTAGAAGTCTATGTTGATGATCTCTGCGCTCATTCCAATGTTAGACAAACCCATATTCCTGAACTCAGACAAATCTTTGACAAATGTAGAGAATATCAGGTCTGCCTGAATCCAGAAAAGTGTGTTTTTATGGTCAGGCAAGGCAAGATTCTAGGACACATAGTGTCAAAGAATGGCATATCTACCGACGAAGAAAAAGTGAGAGCCATAGCAGAGCTACCTAGGCCAAAGAATGTCAAGGAAGTACAAGCTTTCATGGGGCACTGTGGTTATTACCGACGATTTATACACATGTATGCTGTCATTGCAAAGCCCATGTACGGACTTCTGACTAACTTTGAGTGGACGGATGAATGTGAGAATTCCTTCCAAGAACTCAAACGAAGATTATGCTCAGCACCAATCTTGACCACGGCAGATTGGAATAAGCCATTCCATGTTCATGTGGATGCATCCAATTATGCCATTGGATGTGTTCTTGCACAACCTACTGGTGAAGGTAATATGGATCTTCCAATTGCCTATGCTAGTAGACAGTTGAATGCGGCTGAACGAAATTACACCACTACAGAGTGAGAAGGATTAGGCATGGTATATGCAGTTAAAAAGTTTAGACATTATTTGCTTGCAAATAAGTTTAAATTTTTTACGGACCATCAGGCATTGTTGTACCTAGTAAACAAGCCATGCAATACAGGTAGATTAGTAAGATGGTTTCTCTTACTAATGGAATACGACTTCGAGGTTGTGGTAAGGAAAGGTAGGACTCACTTACGAGCAAACCATCTCTCTAGACTCACATATGGAGAAGCCCCACAAGGAGTATCAGATGACCTTCCTGATGCTTACTTGTTTAATTTGGAAGTGGTGCCGCAGTGGGCTAAGCCATTGGTGATGGAGAGTGTTAATCTCCAAAAGAACAACCTACTCTTGAATTTAGAACACCTCTATATCAAGAGTAAGTCAAAACCTTCACTAAATTAAAGGTCCAATCTCCAAATTATCAAATCTGAGAAAATATATGAAGAAGATGAAACACAGAAAAGTCTGCTGCAGAATTTCTTCACATTGACTTATCAAATGTGTAAAGTTTTTGATGAAATTTTGTACGAATCATCTCCTAAAGATTGCGCATCACCTCCAAGTTGAATCACTTCAAAAGCTTTAGTATAACTTGAGAAATTGTCTTCACAAGTTACCTATGTCTGAATCTGCACTTCTGAAAAGTCGATCTAGACACCCCTAACTTCTTAACTTTGATTCTCACAATATCTAACCCGTTTTGCCAAATGCTTTTAGCCACGAGTAGATCACCTTCCAACTTAAAGATTAAGTGCTTGCTTGCACAAAACTTTAAACTATGGAGTGAGCACTGACCAAAAGATTAAACTCGAAATTTGCGCCTGTTTCAGAGAACTGTAGACACTCAACACATATGAATGTTCCTACTAACAATTCTCCTAGCCTGTTTACAATTAGACTCTGAAATTCAGGTCACAGGCTCATTAACTAACAACTTAGATATCCTCAAAAGGATTTCACAATCGATCAAACACAGAAGGAGCAGACACGAAAAGATCGGGCGCAATATTTCTTCATTAACTCAGAAAATTACAACTGAGTGATGAGAGCTAACTCAAACTAATTTTTCTCTATCTCTTGACTCCTAACTTCCTCAATCTTGGCTTCTACATATGCTCTCATACATACCCCGACTTTTCTCAAAGTATTTATAGATAATTTGTACAAGATTCTTACTCAAACAAAGATCTGAGTCACCTATGACTATACTAATGTACATATGTGTACACTTCTCTTATCCTCTGAATATGTCTTTCTTCCAAGCTTCAATGGTTGATCCTTCCTTCACTCTTTAACCTTCCAAGCCTTCAATTGGTGATTGGTCTGCACCAACAGCTCCCCCTCAATCATCAATTGAGGTCTTCACTATCTTCTTTATACCTGCCATGTCTTTGAACCTTTGTAACTTTGGTCCATCCAAGCCTTTTGTAAGCATATCAGCTATCTGATCTTTTGTTGAAGTATGAACTACTTCAATCTCTTTATCCATCACTTTCTCTCTTAGAAAGTGATACTGAATCTCAATGTGTTTGGTCCTGGCATGAAAAACAGGATTAGCAGCTAAATACAATGAACTCATGTTGTCTCCATATATAATTGGTACCCCATGCATAATATCAAGACTCTTCATCAATGTCTTAACCCAAATTACTTCCTTTGCAGCTTCAACCATGCCTTTATACTCTGCTTCTGTAGAAGACAAAGCAACTGTATGTTGCTTCTTAGAACACCATGAGATTAACTTATCTCCCACATAACACATGTATCCATAGGTTGATCTTCTATCATCTGGATTACCTGCCCAATCTGCATCACTATAAACTTTGATATTTGTATCTGAGGTAAACCCATAATACAAACCTTCATTGAGTGTACCCTTAATGTACCTCAACACCCTTTGTCCTGCAATCCAATGTTCTTTCCTTGGACAATGCATAAATTGAGACAAAACCCCTACTGCATATGATAAATCAGGTCTAGTTAGAGTAGCATAGATAAGGCTACCAACCAAACTCTGATATTGTCTCATGTCCTTGAATTCTTCACCTCCATACTTACTCAATTTGTGATTCACCTCCATTGGTGTAGGTGCTACCCTGCAATCATCCATTTTAAACTTGATTAACAAGTTCTTCAAATACCTTTCTTGGGTCACAAATACTCCATGTTGAGTATATGTTATCTCCATGCCCAAGAAGTATGATAAGTCTCCCAAGTCACTTATCTTGAACTCCTTTTCCATTTGCCTCTTGAGCCTTTGTATTCCTTCTTCATCTGTACCTGTAAGAATTATATCATCAACATATATGCACATGTATATGAAACCATTTTCATTTGCCTTGACAAGCAAGCTACTATCTGCTTTAGACACCTGAAAACCAAGTTCTTTTAGGAACTTCACAAGTCTATAGTTCCATGCCCTTGGGGCCTGCTTCAAGCCATACAAAGCTCTCTTGAGCTTGCACACATGATCTGGATACCTTTTATCTCTGAACCCTTGAGGTTGCTCCATGAATACATCATCTGAAATATAACCATTCAAAAAAGCATTCTTCACATCAAGTTGACATAGCTTCCAACCTTTACATGCAGCAATAGCAATAAGTGTTCTGATGGTTGTCATCTTTGCCACAGGACTATAAGTCTCATCATAGTCAACACCATAAGTCTGAGCAAACCCTTTGACAACAAGTCTAGCTTTGTATCTAGACACACTTCCATTTGCAAACCTTTTTGTCTTGTAGACCCACTTGCATCCAATAATCTTCTGACTATTTGGTTTTGGAACCAAATCCCATGTTTGATTCTCCAATAGTGCATCATATTCCTCCTGCATAGCACTCTCCCATTTTTCCTTACCCTTTGCCTCTTCATATGTAGAAGGGTCTTCATCTGTATTCACCATGTAAGCATAATCTTTTGTGGCTAGAAATGAAGTATCATAACTATACCTTGTAGGTTGCCACCTGTTTCTTGTTGACCTTCTGAGTTCTCCACTCCTTGAGTTTTCTGGCTCTTCACATTCAGGATCAATTCTTGGTGTCTCTTCCACTTCAACCTGCACTTCATTATTCTCTTGCTCATCAAATATCTGAACTTTTGATTTACCTTTTCTTTGACTCACTTCTTCTTCATCACCTGTATTGATGTTGATTGTACCTGCATACCAAGTGCTTTGTTCATCAAATGTAACATCCTTAGAAACCATAAATTGCTTTGTTGATGGACTCCACAATCTATAGCCCATCTGCTTGTCATCATAGCCAATGAAAACATACTTTTCAGCTTTGGGTTCCAATTTGTGTCTTAATTGTGATGGCACATATGCATATGCCACACACCCAAATACTCTGCAATGATCCAAGGTAGGTCTTTTACCCCACCAAGCCTCATATGGTGTCATACCCTGCAAGGCTTTACATGGTAACCTATTGACCAAGTAAGTGGCTGTATTTACAGCCTCAACCCACAAATAATTAGGGCAATTTTTCTCCTTCATCATGGATCTTGCAAACTCAACAAGAGTTCTATTTCTCCTTTCTGCAACACCATTTTGTTGAGGAGAGTACCTGCAAGTAATTTCCCTTTTTATACCTGCATTCCATAAGTAATCACTGAACTCGTTAGAGAAATACTCTCCCCCTCCATCTGACCTTAGTCTTTTCAACTTATGACCTGTAATTCTTTCTACATATGCATGATAGTGTTTAAATGTATTAAACACTTCTGACTTATCTTTGATCACATAGATAGTGATCCACCTAGTAGCATCATCAACATAAATCACATAATACCTTGATCCATTTATACTGAAATCTTTTGATGGTCCCCACACATCTGTGTGTACCAACTCAAGCTTCTCTGAGTGCATAAAACCATGCTTGGAATAGGAATGTTTATGAGCCTTACCTAATTGACATGCCTCACATTTGTATGTCATATGTTGACCTGCAACATTAGGCAATCCAAGCACTGAACCATTGTTAACCATATCTTTAATACCTCTTTCATTGAAATGTCCAAGCCTCTTGTGCCAAAGATCTAACTCAGAGATCTTATGACCTCCATATGTGAACATAGCATGACCAATGTTGCCTTGAATCTTCAATGTAAATAATCTTCCTTCCTTTTTTCCTGAAACAATCTGTTTATACCCTTGGCTAGGGTCTTCCACATATACTCCATCATTAGTGAACCTTACTTCATATCCCTTTTCAACAATTTGACCTACACTTATCAAATTCTTAGGGATTGTAGGAACATACAAGACCTTACTCAATAAGGTGCTTCCATCCTTGGCCTTCACTGATCCAATTGACTTCACATTGTGCTTTGTGTTGTCACCTGTTTGAACAACATGATTAAAAACTTTACTTTCCAAATCAGTCATCAAAGATATGTTACCACTCAGGTGATTGCTACACCCTGAGTCAATGTAGAAGACTCTTTGATCTTCATTCTGTCTTTCACAAGTTGCATTCATTATCAATGTTGAATCTTCCTTTTGATCTGAAGCATAATTGTAGTAGGTGTTGTTGTATTGTTGACTTTGGAATCCTCTACCTGCATTTCTTCCAAAGTAATTCCTTCCACCTCTACCTCTGTAATTACCTCTTTGATTTCTGCCACCTCTTCCTCTTGAATTATAATTTTGATTGTATCCACCATTATTCTGATTATTATGCCAACAATCATTAGCTAAGTGATTTGTCTTACCACAAATCCAGCAAGCTTTGCCTCCATCTTTATTGTTCCTGCCTCTTCCTCTACCTTTGCCACCTCCTCTTCCTCTTAGGAAGTTGGCTTGAGTAGTTGTTCCTTCATCTTCACCTGCTTGTTGTTTTCCTTTGCTATTCTTCTTCTTGTCCTTTGAGTACATTGCATGACCTGTACTCTTGTCACCATCTCCTTTAATATCCTGTTCAAATGTTAGCATATGACCTAACAATTGATTTAAATCAGGAGTGAAATGGTCAAGTGATAGTTCTGTAGACAAAATAAATGGCTTCCATTTGTCATCACCTCTCAACCCTATAAGGATTTGCCTTACCAATTTATCTTCCTCAATGTCTTCATCAACAGCTCCTAAAGCATCTGCAATATCTTTCATCCTTGTTACATAGTCTGAAATAGATTGAGAGGCCTTCTTCTTGAAGGTAGTAAACTCTGCCCATAAGGATGCCTTCCTTGACTTTGTAGTGTTCTGGAAATGCTCCTCCAAAGCATTCCATATGTCAGTAGCACTTTCAAGACCTCTAATATGAGGTAACAAGTAATCATTGACTCCCATATAGATAATGCTCCTAGCTTGAGCATCTTTCTTCATCCAATTTTTCAGATCTGCTAACTCTTCCCTAGTTGGAACACTAGGATCTCTGAATTCTGGCTTCTCTTCTTCTCCTGTGATGTAACCAATCAAATCTTTGCTCATAAGATGAGCTTCCATCCTCATTGACCATGCAGGATAGTTTTCCCTATCCAATTTCTCTATCTGTAGAGAATCTCCCATCTTGTGTCCACCTGTGTATTGAAAACTTCAACCTTTACAAGTAATGTATGTACCTTTACTTCGAATTAGACTCCTTTTGCCTTTCTTGATGTCGTATGATCTCCTCCTCAAGCTTTTGACTCCAAGCTTTCACTTCTTAGTTCTTCAAATGTTGAACTTCTTGAATCTGCAGCAGTCGGGACCTTCCTTTCCTTGATTTTGATGTCTCCTGCTCTGATACCACTGATGGAGAGTGTTAATCTCCAAAAGAACAACCTACTCTTGAATTTAGAACACCTCTATATCAAGAGTAAGTCAAAACCTTCACTAAATTAAAGGTCCAATCTCCAAATTATCAAATCTGAGAAAATATATGAAGAAGATGAAACACAGAAAAGTCTGCTGCAGAATTTCTTCACATTGACTTATCAAATGTGTAAAGTTTTTGATGAAATTTTGTACGAATCATCTCCTAGAGATTGTGCATCACCTCCAAGTTGAATCACTTCAAAAGCTTTAGTATAACTTGAGAAATTGTCTTCACAAGTTACCTATGTATGAATCTGCACTTCTGAAAAGTCGATCTAGACACCCCTAACTTCTTAACTTTGATTCTCACAATATCTAACCCGTTTTGCCAAATGCTTTTAGCCACGAGTAGATCACCTTCCAACTTAAAGATTAAGTGCTTGCTTGCACAAAACTTTAAACTATGGAGTGAGCACTGACCAAAAGATTAAACTCGAAATTTGCGCCTGTTTCAGAGAACTGTAGACACTCAACACATATGAATGTTCCTACTAACAATTCTCCTAGCCTGTTTACAATTAGACTCTGAAATTCAGGTCACAGGCTCATTAACTAACAACTTAGATATCCTCAAAAGGATTTCACAATTGATCAAACACAGAAGGAGTAGACACGAAAAGATCGGGCGCAATATTTCTTCATTAACTCAAAAAATTACAACTGAGTGATGAGAGCTAACTCAAACTAATTTTTCTCTATCTCTTGACTCCTAACTTCCTCAATCTTGGCTTCTACATATGCTCTCATACATACCCCGACTTTTATCAAAGTATTTATAGATAATTTGTACAAGATTCTTACTCAAACAAAGATCTGAGTCACCTATGACTATACTAATGTACATATGTGTACACTTCTCTTATCCTCTGAATATGTCTTTCTTCCAAGCTTCAATGGTTGATCCTTCCTTCACTCTTTAACCTTCCAAGCCTTCAATTGGTGATTGGTCTGCACCAACAATTGGTACCAGTATTGACATACGGGCCTAACCATCCAGTGGTAAACACACGGAATAAAGAGGTTGTAAAAGCCCAAAAGTACCACATCATGGCAGGAAGCATGTACAAGCACACAGATCAAGGGATCTTGGCTTGTTGTGTAGAAGAGGATGAGTACGCTAAGTGGTTGCAACTAGCACATGTAGGTGCACTAGAGCAACACCATTCAAAGCAACGAACTTTACAGACTCTAAAGAGATTCGGAGTGCATTGGCCAACTATGGAAGCTGATGTCCAAAAGTTGTGCAAGGAATGCCCAATCTGTTGCACTAAACCACCAGTGGAACACGCTACTCTGTATCAAGTATCCATTGTGCCAGATTGGAGTGAACCTCTAGTATCCTTCCTGAGGACAAACACATTCCCCCAAGACATGACGCTGGCTAGGAAAAGGAGTTTAGAACAAGAAGCCCAGGATTACTCACTCATAGGTGATAATCTATATAAGTGCGGTAAAGATGGTTACCTGAGGTTATGTGTCCATGAAAGTGAATATCTCAAGATCTTGGAAACTGCTCACCAAGGTGTAGCAGGAGGACACTTTGGACCAGATCGGGTGATCAAGGCAATATTGTTTGCGGGCTTCTGGTGGCCTACCCTTCACATGGATGCACATACCTATGTGAAACGGTGTGATGTCTGTCAGAGGACTCAGTATCCTATACGCAAAGATGAGATGCCACTGAAACCTATGATGGGTGGACGTGCATTCTCTAAGTGGGGAATAGACTTCGTAGGTCCTATTAATCCCCCAGCTAAGGGTTCTCATGCGGAATACATCATTGTGGCAACAGATTATCTCATCAAGTGGGTAGAGGTAAAAGCTACAACCAAGAACGATGCTCAAACAACTGCCAAATTCTTGTTTGAGAATGTATTCACAAGATACGGGCTACCTATAGAGCTTGTAAGTGATAGAGGCACTCATTTCTTGAACGAAGTGATTGAAAATCTACTCCAAGAATTCTTGGTAATACACAAGAAGTCTGCCCCTTATCACCCTCAAGCTAATGGACAAGCTGAGAGCACTAATAAGATTTTATGCAATGTACTGACGAAATTAGTGAACACTAAACGCTCTGATTGGAACAAACAGCTACACCATGCTGTTTGGGCATACCGAGTTGCCTACAAAACGGTACTCCAAGCCACCCCCTTTCAGATGGTATTCGGTCAAAACGCTGTGTTACCCTTGGACTTCTTGATCCCTACATTGAAAGTAGCACAAGAGCACGAATGGACAGGTCATGAGCTCTCCTCTAGGATCTTTGACCTTGAACGATTAGGGGAAACAAGACTGAGAGCCGCTGCAGGAATATATGCAGCCAAGAAGAGACAGAAGGCATATTTCGATGCCCATGTGAAGGATAAGGGCTTGAAAGCAGGAGATCTAGTTTTAGTCTGTACACTGAAACAACACGCCAGGAAGCTAGAAAAGAGAGGCTACGGACCTATGATCATCAATAGGATCTCCACGAGCGGAGCAGTACAACTAGCCACGTTAGAGGGTGATGTTCTCCCAAACTATATTAGCGGTTGCAGAGTCAAGTTGTATCAGGAACCCCTCACGGAGGAAATGCTCAGCCGACTCAACACTGCTAAGAAACGCAAAGAGGAAGAAAAGCGCATTCGAGAAGAGGCTCAAGCAGAGGCTTTAGAACGCATCAGAAGGATGAAGTTACGAAGACAAGGCCGAGATCAGACCAGAACAGTTGACCATGCAGATCAAGGATATCCCATGGCCATGTGTGAAGTTGCAGGAACAAGCTCGAATAGAATAATTGATAGACGTCCTTTCATAACCATAGACATAGGACAAGGAAAGAGTGCAAGGACCGTAAGAGCCTTGATTGACTCAGGTGCTGCCACTAGCGCTGTTAAGTTGTCTTACTGTCAAGAGTTACAGTTAATTGTCCATCCTGTGGAAGCATATCTCATAGGATTGGGAGGCGTGGAAACCCCTTGCATGGGCGAGGTGGAACTTCCCCTCTACATTCACGATGAGGCAATGACCGTTAAAGTACTAGTGTGTCAAGATGAGGATCTCACTGAACCTCTCGTCTTGGGTCAGGATTGGATCTATGACCAAGCAGTCAATCTAAACCTAAGAAGTGGACTTCTCCAGGTTTGGGTCAATCATAGTCGAGTTACAGTAGAATTAGACAATGGAGCACTCAAGGAACTAGGAAAGGCAGAGACTCCTGGTCCTTCCAGGGGTACACTTGAAGATGACCATGCTGTTCTTGTTCAAAACCCTGTGTTGCAGAGGAATGATATTTGCAAAAAAGGAGTCAGGGATGCAACGGAACTCCCTTCTTTTCCAAAGGCCAGAAGGAGGCAGCAACCAAAGGCGGATCACAAGCAGAAGAAGCAGAGTACTACCTATGTCCGAGATCAAAAGTACCTGCGCAGCAGAATGTCCCAGAAAATAAACCAGGTGTGGGTGCGGAAAGGCGAACGACCGGGTGCACCACCGTCAACTACACGGGCAAAGCCTCTTATTAATAACCAACAACACGACGCTAATAAGAAGTCTTTCAGAAATTCTTCTGCTAAAGTAAAATCTATTTGGGTGCCCAAGAAGTCGATGAAGGCAAGCCCACAATCTAGACAAATTTGGGTGCCTAAGGCTTGCTTGAGGGCACAAGTAGTTACGCCAAGGCCACAACCTATGCAGCATAACCCATCTACGAGTACAACCAGTATTCCCTCATGCTCAACACTTAGGAACACACCAAGACCCATGAGCATGCATGTAATCACTTATAAGTGGGTCCCTAAAAGGCCCCATTCCCAAACAGCGACACCGACACAGCTCTCTAGAGTTTCTACGACACCGAAACCAAAGCCCATCCACTGCATCTGGCAGTCTAAGACCTGTAATAAACCCCCCGACCCCAATTTGTAAATTCACCCCCACTTACTAACGACATTAGTCTCCTAGGAATACACAAACATTAACTACACTCACTGTCTTCGTGCACTTACTAACCACTAACTCATCATCTGCCTCATGTTAATGTTGTAACGGGGACAGCAACGGATTTATTCTGTCCATTACGATGTTAACACATGCTTCTATATTCTCACAGAATCAGAAGGCAAGCAGTAAAATGGCAGAAGCGACAGGTTCGGGCTCACAAGTAGGGATACTTACTGCGGGGATTGATGTGGATAGTCTACCCGTGGATGTGCCCCCGACTGAACGACCAGTGGAGATGCAACACCTTCAGCAACTCCCGGTGCCAGATCCACCTACAGGAATCACGGAAAGAGTCCATGCCAATTCTCATTGGTTCAATGGCATGCCCGGTCCATTAGGAGAGGCCAAGTATATCTGGGAGTCTAAATGCGAGTATGACAGATCATGGGTGCGATTCCAATTTTTCTCCAAGGAGTTCGAGACTTTACAGAACACCGAAGATCTCCAGACCATATGGCAACGAGCAGGGTTGGCGGAATATTTTGAAGCCCCACTACCTAAACCCGATCTCCTCCGATGTTACTATTTGGTCTCCACATTACAAGCTAATGAAGATAAGGACCAACCCGGATCATTTGTTCTCCCCTCATTGCTGGGCAACAACGAGTTGAAGAGGTTTGAACTTACTGTGGAGCTGGTAAGTGACGCTTTAAATATGCATGGCACGCATGTACCCTCAGAAAAGGATACTCTCGTTCCCACTAATATGAAGGATAGGAAACTGCTGAAGCTTAAAGACATGGCAGCACTCACCCCGAATATGTCCATCCCTCTCCGCATGTGCATGCAACATTTCGCCTTTCCCGGCCAAGACCGATTCACGCAACCACACAAGAAGATCTGGTTCGCTCTCTATTTAGCGGAAGCAGGTGCGTTACCCATTAAGCTCCCAGTATGGATTATAGATCAGTTGTATGAAGCAAACAAACGGGCATCTAGGAAATTAGTGGTGAACGGATGCTGTGCAATCACACGCATCATTTACCGATGCTTGGCATATGATGTCCCCATTGAGCGTGCCTTAACTTGGGCACAATTACAAATGTTTAAAAGGCTCAAGACGTCCACACATCAGTCCAAGCGCATGAGGGGCGCGATCCCTTGTGTCCAGACAAGGGAAGTCCTGACTACTCCTGAGGCATCACCATTAAGAGAGGGCACTGTACCTCCCTTTACCATTAGGATACCCAGGACGGAATCTGACACTACGACACAGCCTACCCCATCGGCTCCTCCTGTTACACCTGAATTCGAATTTGCTGCCACTGGAGAGGCTGAAGGACTGGACCCCCAGGATTTCGAAGCATTCCTACAAAGCACACAATTCTCTGATGTGGAGTTTTATTCAGAGGCAGAGGAGCAGGGCACATCCTCACGAAGAAGAAGAAAGTCTACAGACGGTAGACATGTCCATTGGAGTGACGCTCAGCAAAGTCAACAACACGGACACCCGGAAGAAGAAGAAGTGTATGAAGAAGAGACCACTGAAGCCCCAACATATACAGCAGAACTCCGAAGGCTGTATCAGATTATGGAAAGAGTGCGATCGCAGCAGTTACTCACTGAATAGAGCAGCAGAGTACTTATGACTCAGTTGTTGGAAGAAGCGGGAGTTGACTCAGAGTACAGGGAAGGTCTCTTATTGATGGCAGAAACATACGGAGTAGTAGAAGCAGTGCGCACTGCCATTCAGAGACCTCCAGCTCAATATGACCCACGAAGGTTCCAGACACGACCTCGCTCAGGTAAAATATCCAAATTCCCGTTACAGTTGCAGAAGAGCCAACTACTACACCAACCTCCCAAACAGCTAGTCAACAGCACCCTACCACCCATGAGGAGTCCACCGAACCACTACCATCCACTCCCCCACCATCACCTCCTAGAAGAGAAACAGTGGAAACCACATCGACTGCTCAACCCACTGACCCCACCTTCATCTTCCGTACTCCCATCTCCAGTGCCACCCTATTCTCTACCACTGATAACCCGACCTTTGAAGCAAACCCCATCACTACACAACCCACCGAAACCCTTCCCGAGCCTGCCCTAGGACAACCATCCCCAATGCGTTCAGCCACGGGTCATCCTGACCCCAGATCCACATTCATGGGCTTCCCTACTACCACGCAACCCTTTCCACCCTTCTCAAATTTACGACCCCAACCCCCGATATCCCTCTCTCCATTTCTACAATCCCTCCATGACATCTTTGCTAGGGCTTTTCAACCAGGCTCTCAACCATTCCCTGCCTTTTCAGCTCCCCACCCCACTTCGCATCTATTCACCACTTCCACACATATACCACCTACCATACCAATGTATATGGCAGACCCCACACCCACATCCACTCCTGAAGGTATGGACATTTCACCACCCACGGCACCTCCACCCACGGTTTCACCTCCTCCCGTTCCCCCTCCACCAATTTCACCCACACACACAACTTCCGTAGACACATCATTCACTGCCTCCCTTCCCCAATTCCCTTCCCATGCATCTCCCACGATAAACAACCCACACTCATCTATAGGAAATGCATTGGACACCATGTTGGCTTGTATATCAAATTTAAGAACAGATTACATTCAGCTCCAGCAACAAAACGAACGCCTGCAAGAGCACTCAGCGACACTACAGCACCGTCTTGCGGCACTAGAAGAGGAGAACGCTCGCCTCCACACACAGTTCCAAACCCTCCAAGAAGCCCATAATATATTGGAGGTACAGCTACAGAACGTAGATCAGGAAGCGGTGCAGGTGGTAGAAGGTCACCTACGGACACAGCTGGAACGCAACTCAAAACTTCAGCGAAATATGGCGCTACTTAAACGCCATCTTGCGGCTGCTCAGGAAGAGAACAGACGTCTGCAAATACAAAATCAAGAGAACCTGGAGGCAGCTATTGAGAGCACACCGGGGGCACCCATCAGCCCATCCAAGTTTCAAGCAGTGACCCCCGATAATATCAAGATTATATTGGAAGATTATGCCATGCTGCTCGAAGCACATGATAAGCTATCGGAGGAGCTAGGACAACTGAAGCAGGAACACCAACAAGGACCAACAGCAGCCCCTCCAACCACCCCCTCTGCGGCTTCGCTTCTCACAGACGCAGAGGCCATAAAAGATCTCCAGAAACAGGTAACTGAATTGCAAACACGCCTACTACAATATGAGAGACCATCTTCCCCTCTGGAGGCTCCCACGGACGAAGAAGTTGTGCAAATTCCTGTGGAACAAACGTTTGATGAAGAATATGATCCGCAACCATTCCCAGGAGGCCAACAAACAGAAGAAGCGCAGGACACGTTCGAGGCACCACGGCCGCCATGGTTACGACAAGTGGAGGAAATAGGGAGTTCGCATGAAGAGCGCACCGTAGTGCAAAATCAGGCCATGAGGGTCATAGAGGAGACTGTGTTACAATCAGCTTACTTTAAGAACCTGTCATCGAGACGCCTGATTCTCTCATCGGAACTCCAATACAGGCCGTATTATATTATCTTGGCTGATTATAATGCAGAAATACAAAGAGTCACGGGTCAGATTCCTACTTTTGCGACCCAATTTCAACCCGAAGACCTTCCTCCAGAGGTGCAAAAAGGCAAGATTCGTCAACCAACATGGCGGCAGAAACTTTTAGAGACCTATCCAGAAATGCTACGCACATGGAACAACGCGCCGTTGCACCTCCTGTACAACCCATGCTACGGTCCAGTCCCCCGCCGCAGGTCGTGGAAGGCATTTAATATCAAGTTACAGAATAACGCGCAATGCAAGGAATGGCTGAGCTACCCGTACATCGCGCCACCACAAGGACCACCATCGGTAGCATATATGATGGGGACCATTTGCCACTGGATGCCGCGCTTGAAGCCCATGCAAGATGTAGCAGCGCAAATGATGCTTAAAATCTTAGATATGATGCAAGTAGTCCTGAAGACCTTCAGAAATGCAGCCGCACCACAGGTACGTCTCCCGGGGTTCAGCAATGGAAATTACGACTTGGTGTATGACATGAGCACCACCCCCAGTATTCGTGTGGCTTACGCTTGGCATGCACGTATCAAATACCTCCCCGCCTGCTACAAACAGACCTTCGAAGAGATGTTCAGATCAGGTTTCTGGGAGTATCACTCGGAGGTTTTCGCACCAAAGCCAACACATCTGCTTCAACTGTTTGCTTGTGAACAAGCAATGTATTCAGAATACTACACCACCCCGCAACCCGAAACCCTTGGTGCAATAAATTGGAATGCATTGGAAGCTGATCTAGCAAGAGGCTTAAGGATAGGAGAACATGAACTGGCCACCAATGTCATCCAATATTACATCGACCACCCGAGGGAACAAAGGTCTGTCAGGGGCGACAGACGCTAGGAAGGGGGGAGTGTTGGCATACAAAGCAACAAAGGAGTCATGCACAATACGGCAACAAGGCCAGATCATTTTTTCCCATAGATTATGTACAACTCAAGTGATTTTAATCACTACACAAACATTGTAAATCCCGTTTTTGGTAGATTAGACTCCATTTTGTGCAAGCCGAGGAGTCCTCAAGCTTGAGGAGTATTAGAAGTACCATCGTACCAATTTTCATAATTTTTAGACTTCGTTTGAGCCCTCAAATAAGCCCTGGAACCTAATTTTTAACTAGGCCGGACACTAGGTCTGGACAGGGCCAAAGCTAGTCAAAAACTATAAAAGGAGCTAGAGAGCTCATTTTTGAGGTTAGATTGTAATTGAAACGAACTTGTAAGAGCATTTTGAAAGTAATCTAAAAGCTCCATTGATTCTCACTCTTTGTCTTGCCGTGTGTGCGCGTGTGTGTGTATGTGTGTGCATGCTAGTGTGCTTCTCACTCACGCACTTGTGCCGCCACTTGCTCGAGGTCTTCATACCATCCTCACGTCTTCCCGGATTGACATTAAAGGAGGTGCTACTCATCATTGAGCTACAGTTATCTCCTGGGGGAGTTCCTTCTTCTCTCACTTTTAGGCGCTTTTCCTCTTCCTCTGCGACCTTGCACATCCACAAGTGAGTATCTTCATGCAGCCATGATGGATCAGGTGAACTTCCAGAATGCACGGAGATAGAATCTTCTTTCACTTTGTGGATAGGATTCCACTGTAGGGGTGGTACATCTCTGAAGGTGTAATCCTTCAAATTGACCTTGGTCGTGACCCCTAAGTGTTGTGAGTACAAGGAGTTGGTTCCCCAATCCTGTACTATTTGCAATTGTCGTAGGAAGGGTCTTCCTAGGATCATCTCGTAGACATTATTTTTCTCAAAGTCACATATAGCAAATGTATGTTCAAACTCTACACCACAAGTGGTTAGAGTTATCCCTTCAAGCAATCCTAGAGGTCTTTCAAAATGACCATCTGCCATTTGAAGTTTCATTCTCGTTGGTCTTAATGTGGGTTTGCCCCATCGCTTCCACAAGGAGGTGGTCGCAATAGCAACACCAGCACCCGAATCTACAATTGCTTTGGTTGTGTAACCTTGATAGGTGATCGGAAGATAAGTGTTACCTTCTTCACCTTCGCTCATGTCTCCTATCTTGTCGAGAGGTATCTCTGGAACTTTTTGCTTAGAGCCTACTTTTGGCCTATTGGATTCAAGTTCTGGAACCTGATCCTTCACATGATTCCAGAGCTCAGGTTTTGCTTTGAGCAGCTCTTCCACAGTGAGATGACATTGAACCTTAGTGTTCTTCACAACATCAGTGTTTCTTGGAATCACTGAGTCTTCATTTCTTACCAATATTGTGGGAGCTCTGATCTGGAGAGATTCAGATTCCCATGGGCCTGTGAAATGAGGCAACTCTTGTAAAGAATTAGATTCAAAATCTAATCTTTCATCTTCTTGTTGCTCTGCTTGGTCTCCATAGATAGACGGAATGTCTTGGGGAAATTGATCATGAAGATCATCAATCTCAGGAATAGGAGGGGAATTACCCTTCTCCTTGGCCCATTTCTCTTCCTGTATTTCCCGCAAGAACTCTTGAGAGTACTGTTGAATTGAAGGAGGTATTCCAGCATCCGTGGAATCAGGAACATAAGCTCCCATTGGTGGTGAGCTTCCTCTTTCAATAACTGGTTGAGCCTGTGGAGGTAAAGAAACTTGTGGTTTGTTTGCCAACTGCTCTAATCTTTCTAGTAAGTCTTGGAAATGCAAATCTGATTTGACAGAGTTTGTCTGATTGAACTTTTGGCTAGTCTCAAGTATAGCTTGAGCTTGTTCTACCATTTTCATGCACATTTTCATCCGTTCAATCTCTAAATCTGCTCTAGGGTAACTCTCGTCTAGGTTTGCAGCTGTTGGCCCTTCTTGAAGACGAGCCCTATAGGCCTTGAACATCATGTTCAAGCCTTCTGGGGTTGGATCTGCAAGAACAGACCTTGGTTGTGGGTTATTTACAATGGGTGGTGGGGTGGGATGAAGCGAAGTGGATGGAGCTTCAGCATGCGAGGGGCTTTGAGATGCAATGTCTTCTATTTTTGTTTTGGCATCTTTTAGACTTTCTTCTATTTCAGATATCTTTTTCTTCCACTTGCGATTAGCCTTCTCTCTGGTATCCTTCCATGTTCTTGGTTTCCTCTTACTAGGTTCTCCTGCCTCACTTGACTCCAATTGCTCGGATGGTTTTGCTTGTTGTGCAGCCTGTGCCCTAGTAACTACCTGTACAGGAGCCACATTATTGCTACTTGAACTTGAATCTGCCACTAAGCCTACCACATTGATGGGTGTAACCTTGGGTGCACTAGAGGGGTTTTTCGGACACTCTCTCGGAAGATGTTCCTTGCCACACTCAGGACAAAAGCCTTGTATTATGATGTTTTGTCCTAGTCCCAGAGCTGGTTGGTGGGGACATTCACGAATGAAATGATCGCCCTAACATCTAAAGCATGGTCCTCTAGGGGCTTGTGGTCTTACTTGTCTCACTTGGGGCCTAGTATTTGGATTCGTATACATGACATTGGAGTATTCTGGCTCCCAATTTTGTTCCAGAGGTGGTGTCTCATATTGACGCTGAGAAGTCTCACTTTGCTCAGGTGACTCTATATAATAAGCATGTGGACTATCTTCATGGAAGTAGTCTGAACCATGAGCATGAGAATCATTTCCTGAGACCAATGGGGTTAGTGGCACCAATGCTCTATTAGGGTTCTCCTCCGCCATCGTATATTTAACTGGGACCACATTGGCAGGAGCTGGCGGTTGGTTTCCTAGGACTGGTTGTGGCCTATATGGTGCCTGATATTGCTGCTGGTATTGAGGTTGATATTGTTGTGGCCTATAATATGGCTGTTTGTACTGATTCTGAAACCTATCCTGCTGGTAAGGTTGCTGATAATTTTGTCTAACAGCCTGCCTGTTATAGGGACAATCTTGGGTCGTATGATTTGTATATTTCCCTCCTATTTTGAACTCCTAGCTTTTTGGCCACTTGCTCCGCTATCTCATCTATCTCAGTGGAGGTTCTAGAGGTATGACTTGTAGAACTATCAGAGTCCTTATAGAGTTTGGATAGTCCTAACTCCTCACCCAAGTTGTCTTCTATGTCAATGCATATCCGTACACACTCTTCTATGGATCTAGGCTCTTTCAAGTATACGTATGACCTTAATTTTGTGCTCAATAGGCCATCTAAAAATAGTGCCACCTGTTTGGCTGATGTGGGTAATTCTGGTACGGGAAATCTTTCCAAGTACTGTCTAAACCTTCTTCCTGCAAGTCGCACTGTTTCTTGGGGTGTCTGCTTGAAGCTGTGGATCAAGGATGATGTGTTATGCCTGATACCGCTTTTGGAAAATTCCACAATGAATTCTTCTAGCAGCTGACCTATCTCTCTATAGTTGCGACTGTTTAGAGGTTGAAACCAAGCTAAGGCAGTACCCTTAAGAGTCAAACCAAATGCCTCGAACTGGGTGAATAAGTCTTCAACCTGTTCAGCTCTTAGCACTTGTTTGAACTCCGCCACATGATCATAAGGATCTCCAAATCCATCAAAGTAGTTCTTCATTGTCTTAACCACTTGAGAGGGTCTAAGGGTTCTTGAGTGCTCTCGTGGTCTGGGCAATGGGAAATCATGTTCATCTCTTTGGTGCCTATGAGCCCTATGTCTCTCCCTTTCAGGTCTTTCCATTCCATATCCTGATCTGTCTCTGCCTACAGTGTCTGCAAAGCTTACCTCCGGTCTCTCTCTAGTTCTTTCCCTCTGGGTTTCATGAGCCTTGGATGATCCGGCTCCCTGGAGGCCCTGGGAAACATTAGATCTTGGTGGAGGGAAAATTGATTCACCTTGCCAGGTGTAAGCATGTCTGTCATGATCTGATACCAAGAATAATTTTTGAGATGTGTGATCTAGATAGACAACTTTCCCTGGTGTCTCTGGATCCTTGAATTCATAGATGGTGACTACTGGGCTGGGTTGATCTGGCCTAAATCTCCAAAAGGCTTCCTCCGTTTCTCTATTCACGAATAGTTCTATGCTTTTATTATCTTGAGGAATCCATTCTGGAGTGAGCACTCTGGTTAAGACTGACTTACCTCTAGGGGTCTTGGGTTCTCCTCCTAGGTTTCCTTGCTCTAGGTCTCCTATCTCATTCTCAGGAATGATATTTCCAAGCTCATCTGTCCTATCTGGTAAGTTGGTAACCACATACATGGTTCCTTCATTATCAATGTAAGCACCCTCTTCGAACTTGACTACTGGGTGTTCAAGTCCAAAGGGTTGGTCAGGATTTTTGAGTTGAACCACTGATCGTCTTAGACCATCCTCATAGATGCGAGCACCTAATTGGTTGGTCCTGATATGCTCCAATTGGGTCTTATAGGGACCTTCTGGTGTCTGTAAATAGGCAGTGCCTGAGCTACGTGTGGGTCTTTCCATGCTAAAAGACATTTCTGAGTCACTGGTTTCTGAACTTCGTGTGTAAGGATAACCACTAAGCTGTTGAGCCCAAGACTTGGCTGTATGGTTGACACTAGCCTCAGATGACCTAATGCTTTGTCTATCCTTGCCTAAGTGTCGGCCAGATCTCAGGTTCATAAGCCTTGGCTTCTAGTCCCAAAGTTCTCTTATATTGCTCAAAATCCTTTGGAACACCTTGGTTTTCCAGTTTTCCTGAGGGTCAACTTCAAAATACCCTATCGAATAATCCTGGTATTATTTTTACCATAACCAGTCGATGTTTTGGTTGTACTCCCCACGAGCTTTCCAACAAAACCAAAATCACAGCAAACAGATTTCGTATGAGAAAGTTATGCCAGTTCAGGGTTTTAGGATTTAAAACAGGGAAACAGGGTCTCTCAGGAAATGCTTCAGAATAGGCGATACACGATATTTGTAGGACACGATACTTGATTCTTGAGGAACTCGATACACGATACTTGGCATGTATCGCGATACTTGAAGTAGCGATACACAATCTTCAACAAGTATCGCGAGCAAACTCCACGATGCACGATCTTTGATAGGTATCGCGATCGCTGTATAACGATACACGATACTTGACTATCACGATACTTGGGCAAAACGATACTTAACTCAAGACGATACTCGATATTTGGAAGAAAACGATACACGATCTCTGACTTAGGCGATACCCGATCTCTGATAAATATCGCGATCTCTGATAAACGATACCGATCTCTCATGCAAACGATACACGACCTATGAACCAAACGATACACGATCGCTGGTGAATATCGCGATCTTTGATTGAAACGATATTTGGCACCAACGATATTCGATACTTGGCTCAAAACGATCGACGATACCTGAACAAAACGATACGCGATCTTTGGTAAGTATCGCGATCTCTGAGAAGCGATACACGATACTTAAGCCAAACGATACACGATCTTTGATCCAGACGATACACGATGTATGAACCAAACGATACACGATCGCTGGTGAATATCGCGATCTTTGATTGAAACGATCTTTGGCACCAACGATATTCGATACTTGGCTCAAAACGATCGACGATACCTGAACAAAACGATACGCGATCTTTGGTAAGTATCGCGATCTCTGAGAAGCGATACACGATACTTAAGCCAAACGATGCACGATCTTTGATCCAGACGATACACGATCTATGAACCAAACGATACACGATTGCTGGCCGAAACGATACCGAAAGGAGGGAAATATCGCGATACTCGACCACAGGAGTAAAACGATACTTGCTAAGTATCGCAATACTCGACCGCGGGAGCAAAACAATACTTGACCCTTAGACAAATTTTGGGAAAGATTTTTTCTAAGTTTTGGTTGTACACATGCTCTACTCTTTCCTCTCTCCTCTCCTCACTCTCTGTATCACCCCAAATCACTCCTTTTCACCTCTGTCAGTACCAAACGATACCTGACGCAGATCGTTTCCCTTTCCAAACTTAATTTACTGAGAAATTATAGATTAAATGGGTGTTTGCTCACCTTGAGAGCCTCTCTAACTTCTTTGTCACTTCCCCTTGCTCTGTGTAACCCCAGGTTGCCCGATTGCTCACTCACGATCTCTGGCGCAGCTCTCACGATACTTGGCGCAGGTTTTGTCTTGTCCGGGGCTGTTCACTCATATTTTTAGCTATTTTGGTGCTACTTCTTCAGCGCCCCTATTCTGCACCCTCTCTAAGCTTCTTGCTCACAACCATAAGTAAAAACAAGGTGAATGTACTCTAAAAAATGGAAAAAACTGAGAAGATGAAGGCGGGTGGAGATGGTGATGATGATGAAGATGAAGAAGAAGGAAAATTCAAAAACTGAACTAAAATGATGATTTTTTTTTTTTACCTTCCAACGTCGCTACTCTACGTCTTACCGTCACACGCTCGTCCTCCAAGCTCTCTCCCCGGCAACGGCGCCAAATTTGGTGTCACTCTAGCACAATGGTGAGTACCAACGTGAGGAGGTACACCTCATAAATGTCAATCTGTGGAGACGTGAGGACCGGTAAGAAGACCATGAGCAAGTGATGGCACAAGTGCATGAGTGAAAGCACACAAGCATGCACACACATACACACACACGCGCACAATGTAAGAGCAAGGAGTGGAACAATGGAAAGCTTCGATTACCAAAGAGCTCTCTTACAAAGCTGAAATCTACAACAAGCTCACCTCAAAAATGAGCTCTCCAGCCCTTTTTATAGTTTTTGAGTGGTTTTGGCCCTGTCCAGACCTAGTGTCCGGCCTAGTTAAAAAATAGGTTCCAGGGCTTGTTTGGGGGCTCAAACGGAGTCTAAAAATTATGAGAATTGGTAGGATGGTAGTTCTAATACTCCTCAAGCTTGAGGACTCCTCGACTTGAACAAAATGGAGTTACAAAAATGGAAAATGGTATTTACAATGGTTTTTAGTGATAAAAATCACTATTTTGTAGGGATTTCTTCTGAAAATTTGACAGGTGCTTCTTGGAGCTCCCTACTTGCTCCTTCTTCTTGTGTGTCCACTTCCTTGATGCGCTTCCATGCTTTGTCCTTGACCTTGAGCTTCAACAAAGTCCTCCTTGTGTCCAATATGATGTTGCATGCATTCCTCTTGATTGGCATTCCTAGGCCTCATTGTTGGAGCAAGCCTATGAAAAGCCTAAGTATTGGCTTGAGTCCCACAAAGTCATAGAAAAAGCCTTAAAATGAAGACTATCTAAAGTTCACTTGTGAACTACCTCTCGTAACTTTTGAAGAGTTTACTTAATGTAAAAGTAAGAGAATCTTAAGTGGTTGAGTCCACTTGATCAAGAATGGAAAGAGGAGCCACGAATTCGTGATTTGTGGTAGGTAGAGAATCAAATCAATCATTGATTGATTGGAGAGTGATTGAGGGAAGTTAGCCTCCCAAACTCAACTATAAATAGATGGCAGTTTAGTCGTGGTTAGAGAGACCTATGTGAAGACCTCCAAGAGCTGAGATTTATGCCATATCAAGGTGTGATTACAAGGCACACATATGTATCAGTAAGTCATTGTATTGTACAAGCAATATACTTTCATTTTCATGATTATTTGAGTTCATCTTTCCATGTTCTTGTGAAGTGTACTACTCATTGCCATTACTCTCAGTTTTCTCAGTCAGCTTGCAGAGATGTTTTCTCTGAGCTTGGTGCATCATTTTCAGTGATTTAACTTGGTAAATTTAGCTCTATAAGTCTACTACATGCTCACAAATTTTCATGTCATTTGGATGTTGCAATCTTCAGTTATGTTCATTTGAAGTCAACAGGGTCTGTTCATCTTCACTTCTCTGTCAGGTACTCGACTTTTTCACGCATCTTGTCAGAGCCATTTCTCAGTGGTTACTTATGCAAATTCAGTGATTTAAAGCTTGGATTCAGCTTATAGTCTAGTATAACCATACAAATTTTCATAATCATTTGATTCCTACGTTTTGAGTTATGTTGATTTTTCTGCTCACTGGTCTTTAACTGTAGCAGCCCGTGAAAATCGGGATGATGTCATCACTTGTTAAAACTCATTCTCAGTGTGTGGTTTATTATTTTTGATGAGATTACTCTTGAAAGTTAGCTCTTTAAGTTACCTAGACTTCCCCAAGAGGAATTAAGCTAGTTACTACTGTGCTCAGAGAAATATGTAAAACACTGGATAGGTGTATGAACCAAGAATAGCAAGTTTTCACCTCTGAGCTAACTCCAACTTATCTATTTTGATCTATCTTTTTGAGAGTGATCTTCCAAGGTAAATAGGGTGTCTAATACATCCATTGACAAGCTAAAAGGGCCCAGCATATACTTCTGGAGTTCATTTGGCTGGTGTAGATCAAGGATTTTGCAACACCTCTTCATCTTCAAGCACATACCTATCCATCTCTTCACAGTGGTATCAGAGCAAGGTTGGACAACATGGTAGATGGATTTCCTTCATCAATTGACAAATTAGACAGAGGTAACTACTCAGCTTGGTCATTAAGAATGGAAGCCTATCTCCAAGGTAGAAGTTTATATGGTTATGTGGCTGGAGATGAAGTTATGCCAAGTTTCAGGAACAAAAGTCAACCAACACAAGAAGAGCAAGAAAGATTGAGCACATGGTGCTCCAAGGATGCACTTGCAAGGTCTTATCTCCTCAACTCTATCTCAGATTTTTTGTTGCCTCACATTAGAAGTCGTAAGACATCTCAGGAAGTGTGGGATGCACTTGAAGCTTTCTTTTCTTCAAGTACTAAAGCTAGGAAGCATCAACTATGGCTGGATTTCACAACTCTCAAGAAGACTCCCAAACAAAATGTGACTGATTTTGTCACAAAGCTCAAGGACATAGCGGATCAATTGGGAAGCATTGGAGAGGTAATAGATGAAGAGCAAATTGTAATGCAGGTCATCAATGGCTTGAAGGCAGATGACAAGTGGGAAGCACTCACCACAGCTATGGATTTGTACATGGACATGCATGTATCTGATTTCAACACACTCATTGGACAACTACTTACTCAAGAGGCAAAGCTTATCAAAAATGGAGAAAGCTCTAAAGGTAATCAATCTTCAGCTTTATACACGGATAAAACCAAGTCTAAAGATAACAAAGGAAAGGCAAAGAAAGTGGATGATGAAGCAGGTACATATCAAGCTAACTATGCAGGTAGAGGAAGACATGGCAGAGGTAGAGGAAGAGGAGGTAGACAAGGCAGGGGGAGATCCCAAGACTCCAACTCATGTTCTATTTGTGGATTAACTAATCATACAATTGAAAATTGCTTTAGGAATTCCAGGAATCAAAGAGGCAGAGGATACAATAGAGGAAGTTATGGCTACTCAAGAGGAAGGTTCAACAACTACCATGGCAACTACAATAACTACAATCATTCAAACTATCAAGGAGGCTACAAAGGAAGGAAAGACTACAATAACTACACAGAAGACTCAAACAAAGAGGATTCATTATTGATCATGAACATGGCTATGCCACAAGGTAAATCCGATGAGCATGTTTTCTACATAGATTCAGGTTGTTCAAATCATGTGGCAGGAAATGTGGCACTCCTATCAAATTTAGAAGATCCAAGGAATAAGCATGAGGTACAAACAAGAGATGATACAAAACATCCTGTGGAGAAAATAGGCAATGTCAAAGCACCTGATGGAAACATCAACCTACTCAGTAAGGTACTCTATGTCCCTACCATTACAAAGAATTTGATAAGTGTTGGGCAGATAGTAGAGAAAGGGTTGCAAGTCAGGTTCACAAAAGCAGGAGCATTTGTTGAAGATCCAAGTCAAGGATTCAGAAAAATTGCAAAAGGTGAAAAGACAGGTAGATTGTTCACATTTGAATTACAGGACACTAGAAACATTGCTCTCTTTAATTATGGTAGTCAGACACTCACTGAATTGGAAGTATGGCACAAAAGGTTAGCACATATTGGTGAAAGGTCATTAAAGCAAATTTGCAGGGACCAAAGTGTACTTGGACTCCCTAACTTGTCAAAACAACATATGATTTATAAGTGTGGTGCATGTCAATTTGGAAAGTCTCACAGGTTACCATTCATGAAGAAAGGTTATATGCATGGAGATCTCTTGGAGTTGGTTCATACAGATGTATGGGGACCTAGCAAGGAAGCTTCAATATCTGGATCAAGGTATTATGTTTCCTTTATTGATGATTGCTGCAGATGGACTATCCTATTCTTTATGAAACACAAAGATGAAGTTTTTTCATGTTTCAAAAGATATTTGGCTCTTGTGGAGAATCAAACAGGTAAATCACTAAAAAGGCTAAGCTCAGATGGAGGGGGAGAATACTTCTCCCATGAGTTTGATTCTTTTCTTCAAGAAAGAGGAATCAAAAGAGAGGTAACTACAAGGTACACTCCTGAGCAAAATGGAGTGGCAGAAAGGAGGAATAGGACAATTGGTGAAGCTGCAAGGTCTATGTTAAATGAAAAGCATTTATCTAATTACTTATGGGTTGAGGCTGTATCTACAGCCACTTACTTGATTAACAGGTTGCCTTCAAAATCCCTTGATGGGATGACTCCATATGAGGCTTGGAATGGAAGAAGACCAAGCTTAGATCATTGTAAAATTTTTGGATGTATTGCTTTTGCTCATGTTCCTTCACAAGTTAGAGGCAAGATGGATCCAAAGGCATAAAGGTGTGTATTTATTGGATATGACAACAATCAAAAGGGCTACAGGTTATACAACCCTACCAACAAAGGATTCTTGGTAAGCAGAGATGTAATTTTTGATGAGAACAATCCATGGTATGAAGATTCATGCAGGAAGGTCAATTTACCATATAATCTTGAAGAAGATTTTCCAAAGCTTGGTAGAGAACAACCGAAGATTGAAGAACAAGACACCTCAGAGGATGATGAAGAATCTCATATGGAAAAGATCAAAGCATGGAAGTCTAAAGGTAAAGCAAAATTGCAGGAACTTGGACATGAGGCAGAATCATCACATCATGGCCTAAGAAGATCTATGAGGGAAAAGAGAAAACCAGAAAGGTATGGGTTTGACACCTCATTAGTAACTAAACACTCTATCTACATAGCACAAGTTATAAACCAAGAGGAGCCATCATCATTTGAAGAGGCCAAAGCAAAATCAGAATGGAAGCATGCAATGAAGGAAGAGATTGAAGCATTTGAGGAAAACAACACTTGGGATTTGGTGCCCAAGACTTCATCCATGAAGATAATAGGCTCAAGATGGGCCTATAAACTCAAGAAGAATTCTGATGGTTCAATTAACAGGTATAAGGCAAGGCTTGTAGCAAAAGGCTTTGCACAAACTCAGGGAATTGATTATGAGGAGACCTTCTCTCCTGTGGCAAAGATGCCTACTATTAGGGTTTTGCTTAGTATTGCCTCTTCCAAGAATTGGAAGATACTTCAACTAGATATAAAGAGTGCATTCTTGAATGGTTGGATAACAGAAGAGGTATATATGGCACAACCACCTGGTTTTGAGAATCAAGTTTATCCTGATTATGTGTGTAAACTTAACAAAGCATTGTATGGTCTCAAGCAAGCTCCAAGAGCTTGGAATTTCAGGCTTGTTTCATTCTTGCAGGACAAAGGCTTTCAACCAAGCAAGGCAGATCCTTCACTCTTCATTAAAAAGAGTAATTCCGAGGTCATCTACCTATGTGTATATGTAGATGATATTATATTGACAGGAAATGATGCAGATGGTATGAAGAAGATCAAAGATAAAATGAGAGAAGAGTTCAAGATAAGTGATTTGGGTTCACTTACCTACTTCCTAGGTTTGGAAGTTGTCTACAAAGATCATGGTTTGTTTCTCACTCAAAGGAAGTACATTAAGGACATGTTGGCAAAATTCAAGATGGAAGATTGTAAGATTGCACGTACTCCAATGGAGGTCAATCACAAATTGAGCTCACATGAAGGTGAACTCATAGAGGACATCACATCATATCAAAGTCTAGTGGGTAGTCTCAACTATGCCACATTGACAAGAGTAGATATATGTTACAATGTGAGTGTGCTAAGTCAATTTATGCACACACCAAGGAAACCACATATGGATGCTGCCAAAAGGATTCTCAAGTATCTCAAAGGAACCATAAATGAAGGACTTTATTATCCTTATGTATCTGATTTAGGTTTGAAGCTATTTTCTGATGCAGATTGGGCTGGCTCCAAGGAAGATAGAAGGAGCACTTCAGGTTATCTTACCTTTGCAGGTTCAAAGCTTATTTCATGGTCATCCAAGAAGCAACCCACAGTTGCTCTATCTTCTACTGAAGCTGAATATAGAGGTCTTGCCATAGCTACACAAGAAGCTATGTGGATGAAGACATTATTCAAAGATCTTGGATTGGAGTTTGGAACTCCAACTATTTTTGGTGACAATATGAGTTCTATTCACTTAGGTGCTAATCCTATTTTTCATGCAAGGACTAAACATATTGAAGTTCATTATCACTATGTACGAGAAAAGATTCTAAGCAAAGAGATTCAAATATCATATGTGTCCACTCATCAACAATGTGCAGATATTCTAACCAAAGCATTGGATGGTACAAAGCTTTGCAAATTCAAGGCTATGATGGTTTGGAGGTAATCTTGGAAGGTTGAAGACCTCAAGCATACTTGGCTTGAGGGGGAGTTGTTGGAGCAAGTCTATGACAAGCCTAAGTATTGGCTTGAGTCCCACAAAGTCATAGAAAAAGCCTTAAAATGAAGACTATCTAAAGTTCACTTGTGAACTACCTCTTGTAACTTTTGAAGAGTTTACTTAATGTAAAAGTAAGAGAATCTTAAGTGGTTGAGTCCACTTGATCAAGAATGGAAAGAGGATCCACGAATTTGTGATTTGTGGTAGGTAGAGAATCAAATCAATCATTGATTGATTGGAGAGTGATTGAGGGAAGTTAGCCTCCCAAACTCAACTATAAATAGATGGCAGTTTTAGTCGTGGTTAGAGAGACCTATGTGAAGACCTCCAAGAGCTGAGCTTTATGCCATATCAAGGTGTGATTACAAGGCACACATATGTATCAGTAATTCATTGTATTGTACAAGCAATATACTTTCATTTTCATGATTATTTGAGTTCATCTTTCCATGTTCTTGTGAAGTGTACTACTCATTGCCATTACTCTCAATTCTCTCAGTCAGCTTGCAGATATGTTTTCTCTGAGCTTGGTGCATCATTTTCAGTGATTTAACTTGGTAAAGTTAGCTCTATAAGTCTACTATATGCTCACCAATTTTCATGTCATTTGGATGTTGAAATCTTCAGTTATGTTCATTTGAAGTCAACAGGGTCTGTTCATCTTCACTTCTCTGTCAGGTACCCGACTTTTTCACTCATCTTGGCAGAGCCATTTCTCAGTGGTTACTTATCCAAATTCAGTGGTTTAAATCTTGTTGGATTTAGCGTACCGCCTAGTATAACCATACAAATTTTCATAATCATTTGATTCCTACATTTTGAGTTATGGGGATTTTTCTGCTCACTGGTCTCAAACTGTAGCAGTCCGTGAAAATCGGGATGATGTCATCACTTGTTAAAACTCATTCTCAGTGTGTGGTTTATTATTTTTGATGAGATTACTCTTGAAAGTTAGCTCTTTAAGTTACCTAGACTTCCCCAAGAGTAATTAAGCTAGTTGCTGCTGTGCTCAGAGAATTATGTAAAACACTGGACATGTGTATGAACCAAGAATAGCAAGTTTTCACCTCTGAGCTAACTCCAACTTATCTGTTTTGATCTATCTTTTTGAGAGTGATCTTCCAAGGTACATAGGGTGTCTAATACATCCATTGGCAAGATAAAAGGGCCCACCATATACTTCTGGAGTTCATTTGGCTGGTGTAGATCAAGGATTTTGCAACACCTCTTCATCTTCAAGCACATACCTATCCATCTCTTCACACTCATGACCAACTTTCGTGCATAGTTGGCAAGTCACACTTAATAGAGGACACTCACTTAGTATATGACCTTGCTTGTTGCACATGGTACACCAAACTCCACTCTTGATGCCACCCCCTTTTAGTTCCTGCAACTCATGTTGCAACTGAGCCAATTCCTTTGTTTGGGCTTCCTCCTCCTTTTGGAGCTGTAATGCCTCAATCTCCCTCCTCAACTGAGTAACATCCTTCTCCTCCTCTTTAAGGGGATTATTCCCTTTTAAGCCCTCCAACTCTTTCCTTAGCTGGATTACTGGATCCGCCATTTCTGTAGAATAGGGTAGTTGAGAAGAAATTGCTCCATGTTGAGGGAGAGTCAAGTAAGAAGAAGAAAAGAAGAAGACAACGAAAGAAGCAGCTTCACTAAAAGGAAATATCTGAAGATATATCTCTGCAAGAAGCCCCGCAGGGGCGCAACACCCATCTCTGCACAGAGCCCCGTAGGGGCACACACACCAAGGAAAGGACGTAACCCACATGGGTGCTTCAACCTCTTGATCTCTGGAAGGTCCAGATCGAAGACTGAAGCACCACATCTCCATACCTTCCACTGGTGGCGTGCGTGGCAACCTAGAATTAATGAGCCTATAGGTGAATTAGACTGCAAAATATCAGGTAGTCAGTCAAACTCCAGGGGTTGCGGGCGAGCAAAGGAAAAGAATGTAAAACAAGGACCAAGAAGAGGCCGTCAAAATTGAACACGTGTTTTATAAATAGGTAACATTGAGCAAAGGTTGCGTGCAGAGAAAAGAAGTGAATAACATAGCGAGGTCCGATGTGTGCAACCAGGACAAATCAGAGCGCCTCTAAAACGTAATGCAAGATCAAGAATCAGGCAAAACTGGCCATGGAATGCGTGCGGACAACAAACTGAGGACAAGAAGCAAAGCCTGTCAAGGGACGACAGAGACGAAGAGGGGGAGAGTGTTGCAGAGCTAAAAGAGCACAAAGCAGAGAAAAAGATGGGCCCCAAATTTTTTCCGATTTGGACATCATATTTTTGTATCATAATCATTCTTGTAATATATTTTCCGTTGTAAATGCACTAGAGGAGTCCTCTAAATGCATCCCCACAGAAGATTAGAGATTTACCCATGTAAAATAGTAGGAAATTAGTCTTTTAGTGAATAAAGTGCCGGTCTCTTGTGTGAAAGGACCATTTTTAGGGCACTAGTATATAAGTCAAATGTGACTCTTTGTAAAGAACTTTTTTGCCATTGTGAGAATAGAGAGCACAGAAATTCGAATTTGTGTCTTCTTCACTCCATATCTTCTTCTCTGTGAGCTTGTATGCATGTGTATTGCTTGGAAAGAGTGCTTGGGAGTGTTGTCTATCCATGAAAGTGTTTATTTGCTGTAGGTAAGGTGTGTGCGAAGTGTAGGAAGTGCTGAAGTGTAGGAAAGTATTCCTGTGACTCAGTATTTTGCTCATAACTTGAAGTATGAGCGTCAGAATTGAGTGAAACTACTGCCATTGGATGCGTCTTCTTGAGAGCTTCGAAACGCATATGCTATTCGCTATATTTGGAGTTCGGAGTTGGGAGAAAAGTCCAAAATACTGACGACTGCTGCACCAAGTATCGTTTCGCCATGACCAACAGTTGAAGCTTGTTTGGATAAGTCTTTGCCTTATTTACACTCTTTGAGTAGTTCATTTGCATTGATCTTCACATGATTGCATGTCCTCATACACTCGGCTAGGTTTGTATACTCTTTGGATTGATAATTAAAAGCGTGTATCCCCACTATATGCACTTGAGAGGGGATTGAGGTATAGTCTCTTTCTCCGCAAGTCCCTAAGTTGGTGCTTAGGTCAACACACTTTTTGGCGCCGTTGCCGGGGAGTGACGAATCAAACCGAGGCATTCGTGTGATGGTAAGTAGCTTTTGTGCATTGAAGTAAGTGGAGGAGTGGAAATTTTCTCTTCTTTGGTAAGTCATTTTCAGCCGCACTTGCTACTTCTCATTCTTGGAGTGTGTGTAGTGAGTTGTTAGTTCAGGGAAGTGAGTGGAGTGAGTAGAGTAGGAGTAGGGAGAGAGTAGGTCAAGTCCGGAGAGTAGGAGTTAGTCTTGGTTCAGTAGAAATTTTCCAGTAAGTAAGAAAATCCCAAGTATAAAAACCAAAAAAAGTCATTTTGTAAGTCACTTGTGTTTCTGAGCAAGTATCGTGGAGAGCATCTGTCGAGTATCGCGTGCGAGCAACTAGGCTATCTGAGGCTACACAGAGCAAGGGGAAGTGACAAAGAGATTATAGGAGCTACCAAGGTGAGCTAACTCATCCTTCTGATCAAAATTTCTCAGCAAATCAAGTTAGGAAAGAAAAACGATCTGCGTCAGGTATCGTTTAGAACTTTCAGGGACTAAAAAGTGTGTTTTGGGTGATACAGAGAGTGAGGAGAGGGAAGGAGACCTTGTAAAACATCTGTGTGTGATCAAAACTTGAAAAATCTTAGCAAAAATTTTGAAAAAGGGTCAAGTATCGTTTTGCTCCCGCAGTCGAGTATCGCGATACTTAGCAAGTATCGTTTTGCTCCTGTGGTTGAGTATCGCGATATTTCCCTCCGATCGTGTATCGTTTCATACCGATCGCGATACTTGGTCAGAGATCGTTTTTGACCAGCGATCGTTTCGTCAGCGATCATCTCTGAGAGATCGTTTTGACAGCGATCGTTCCTCTGAACGATCTTGTGCCAAAGATCGTCCCTCAAAGATCGTCGATCGTGTATCGTCTGGTCTGCAGAGATCGCGATACTCGATCAGTGTCGTGTATCGTCAGGGGAAAGTATCGCTTCGGTCAGGTATCGTGTATCGTCACTCTTGTAGATCGTGTATCATTTGGTTCAGCGATCGCGATACCTAACAAGTATCGTGTATCGTTTTGCCAGCGATCGCCTGCGAAAGATCGTTTTTTGAGCTATCCTTTTGTGAGAGATCGTGTATCGTTTGGTGGAAGTATCGTGTATCGTCTGTGTTCAAGTATCGAATATCGTTTGGGATCAAATATCGTGTATCGTTTTATCCGAAGTATCGAGTATCGTTTTCATCAGGTATCGTGTATCGTCTAGTCCTCAGAGATTGCGATACTTGATCAGTGTCGTAGGATCACAAGTATCGTGTATCGTTGGGAGCGAAGTATCATTTGTACTAAAGATCGTTTTGATCAAAGATCGCGATACCTAACAAGTGTCGTGTATCGTTTTGTCAGCGATCGAGTATCGTCTGTAGTTAGAGATCGTGGAAATTGGAGGTTAAGTATCGTGACTTGAAAAGTTATTTTCAGTCAATTTTTAGCCAACATTCTTCCTAGAATTTTGACCCTTTGTGAAGAATCCCAGAGGCTAGAAGATTGCAAGGACTGATCAGAGTTGTTAGGTGGATGAACCTGAGATCCGGAAGAGTGCTAAGTAGTCGAAGAAGTGTCATATCTTCGGTAGGAAGCGCTGCCCAGGCTAGTCACCACTCCATTTACTCAGAAACCTCTAGTGATTCGGAAGGGGAATTACACATGGCTTCGGAAGACATGCAAGGTCCAACGCCAAATAGGAATTTCATGTCTACTGTTGAAGGGGATTATCGTACCTCCTTACAATATGTGTCCACCAATGCCCAGGAGATCCCAATCTACCTGGATGGGTTAAACAGATCTGTTGCTAGGATGGTAACTTCCCAGAATGCCACAATTGTGCCCCGACCTGCTGTCAAGTACGAAGGAGGAGCATATGTAGACAAGATTGGTCATATCTATATCGTGACTGAATTTCCTGAGAGAATCAATGAGAGAGGAGAGTTTGTGGACCCCAACAACTCCGAAAGAACACAACCTGAAGAGTCTGTGTCTACTCCGAGGGGCAGGTCTCAAGTGTCACGGGTCTTGAGAGGAGATTTGATACCTCAAGATGATTACCTGTTGGAAGTCTATATGATCCATGGATCAGACTTGTTGCTTCAAACCGACTTACCGGCTCCAGGGAGAGAAGAAAGCCCCATGACATTTTATGAGTTGAAAGACCCAGATGATGAAACTAGACTTACTTACTTGGATAAGGATCAAAGGAGATATTGGCCTGTGAGTGCCTTAGACAGGGCCCGACTAAGATACATGGGTACGCCTGTATTTCCTCAGAGAGGTCAAGCAACTACTTCACAAAATCCTTTTGGAAATCAACATGAAACGGAGCAGACCGCATCAGGACAGACCAGTCAACGAAGTGTGCCCAATCATACTCATGTACAGTTTGCAACTCCAGGAGTGCACACACATAATCAGGCCCACGCAGGGATAGGGAACCAGTACCGACCACCAGCAAGACCACAACCACCGATAGGAAGACAGCCTGGAGTACCGCCATTACGACCAGCTATCCCAGTCTTCCCTGTGATGCCCAGACCACCTGAGCCAATGAGAAGGCTGAGACCTATCCAAGTAGATAAATGTGTAAGAAACCATTATGATGGGCTGGGAGAGCCCTATGATCATATCGCAGAATTTAAACAAGTTCTAAGAGCGGAGCAAGTAGAGGACTTCTTTGTGCAGTATGAGTCTTTTGGGCTCACCCTCACAGGGACTGCTCTAACTTGGTTCCAACCTTTAGATCCCAATCAATTTGGAAACATGGAACAATTCTTTCAAGAATTCATTGGAGAATTCACAAAGAGAGGGATTAAACACAATTCTGCATCTTTAATCCATAGCTTTAAACAAAACCCTAATGAAACCGTGAAGACTGCTGCCCGAAGATTCAATCAATATGTGGATAGATGCCCAGTGGCTGAGAGACCCACTCAACAAAAGATGATTTCACTATTTCTAGATGGACTTACTAACGGAACCCTAAGAACACTAGTGTATGTGAAGAGATTACAAACACTGAGTGAGTGTCTTCAAGAGTGCATTGATTTGGAAGACAACCTTGCCGAGGATCTCAAAGGTACAACCGACCACACTAAAACAGAAGATTTAAAGAGTACTATCACGTCCAACTCCAGTAACATGGAAGAATTAGCAGAATTATTAGCAAAGAAACTAGGAGTCCAGGGACAGAGAGCTTACCAAAACCCAGCACAAAGATTGCCTGTGCTACGAAGATGTAATTTATGTGGAGGAGAGCACCCCACACACTTGTGCGTCCGAGGAGGGGCTGGTGCACAACCTACGTATCCATACTACAGACAGCAACAACAAGGGACTTCTTCATACTGCCACATCGAGCAAAAATACACCAATCACACCACGGAAAACTGTCCCTTCAATAGGCAAGCACGGCCTATCCAGCCACCTCAATACCGACCATATGGATATCAACCGAGAGAGCCTGGTAGAGAGATGCCAAGATACAATCCTTATCCAACACAAGTAGGAGCACCAAGACAATATGAGCAAGCACCGTACCCACCACCACAACCAGTACTGGGACCCCAGCTATCACAACCTCAACAAGTAGTACCAGTGAAGTATGCTCAACCAGAAGAAAACTTAGAGAGAGCCATAGTACCAGCATCAATAATGACCAATGTGGAATCAACCAACCCAGGGTATGAACCTCCACTAGGGGAGTGTAGCTCAGTGATGAGTAACACCTCCTTTAATGTCAATCCGGGAAGACATGAGGATGGTATGAAGACCACGAGCAAGTGGAAGCACAAGTGCGTGAGTGAGAAGCACACAAGCATGCACACACATACACACACACGCGCACACGCAGTAAGAACAAAGAGAGTAGACAATGGAATCACTTCTATTGCCAGAAAGTTCTCATACAAGCTCAAACTACAAGAAGCTAACCCCCAAAATGAGCTCTCTAGCTCTATTTATAGTTCTTGACTAGCTTTGGCCCTGTTCAGACCTAGTGTCCGGCCTAGTTAAAAATTAGGTTCCGGGGCTTATTTGAGGGCCCAAACGAGATCTAAAAATTATGAAAATTGACAGGCAACTACATCTAAGGCTCCCCAAGCTCGAGGACTCCTCGGCTTGTACAAAATGGAGCTACAAAAAGGTGAAATGATATTTACAAGGGTTCGTAGTGATGAGAATCACTTTAGAATGATGTGGGGGTTTTGAAAAAAATAAGGGTTGCCTCAGTGCTAGATCTTCATGTGTGTCCATACTTGCTTCTTCCCGCATCCTGTCAACACTCTCCCCCCCCTAGGGTCTGTCGCCTCTGACAGACCTCTTTTCCGCCGTTTGATCAATGTATTTTTGCAGGAGGTCGGTTGCCAATTCTTGTTCTTTGATTTTTAAACCTCTGATTAGATCTCGTTGCAAGGCCTCCCAATCCACTGTACCAGGCATGTCAGGTTGTGGCATCGTGTAAAGCTCGGAATGCATCGTTTGCTCGCATGCAAAGAGATGGAGTAGATGCGTAGGCCGTGGCGCAAATACCTCTGAATGTGCTTCCCAAAACCCCGTGGTGAACATGTCGTCAAATGTTTGCTTGTAGCAGGCAGGGAGATATCTTATGCGTGCATGCCATGCGTAAGTGTAGCTCAATGATGAGTAGCACCTCCTTTAATGTCAATCCGGGAAGACGTGAGGATGGTATGAAGACCTCAAGCAAGTGGCGGCACAAGTGCGTGAGTGAGAAGCACACAAGCATGCACACACATACACACACACGCGCACACAAGGCAAGACAAAGAGTGAAAATCAATGGAGCTTTTAGATTATTTTCAAAATGCTCTTACAAGTTCGTTTCAATTACAATCCAACCTCAAAAATGAGCTCTCTAGCTCCTTTTATAGTTTTTGACTAGCTGTTGGCCCTGTCCAGACCTAGTGTCCGGCTTAGTTAAAAATTAGGTTCCAGGGCTTATTTGGGGGCTCAAACGAGATCTAAAAATTATGAAAATTGGTACGCAACTACTTCTAAGGCTCCTCAAGCTCAAGGACTCCTTGGCTTGCACAAAATGGAGCTACAAAAATGTGAAATGAGATTTACAATGATTATTAGTGATAAAAATCACTGTTGTTGTAGGGATTTCTTCTAGTGATCTGCCATACATATCTTCAAGCTCCCTACTTGCTCTTCTTCCCTGCATGTCCATCTCTCTGATTTGCATTAACGTCTTGAAAAAATATTGGCCTACTTGCCAGATCTTCTTTGACTGCCCTGTTTGCTTGTGCTGTCCCTTCGCTCTGACTCCCTTCTTTGACTTTCACGTCTTGTAGGTCCTGATGTACCAAGGCTACTGCCAACACCCCCCCCACTCTCGCGTCTGTCGCCCCTGACAGACCCTTGTCTAGCTGCTTTTTGGACGTAGTATTGTACAACATCGGCGGCGAGGTGGTGTTCTTCTAACCTGAGTCCCCTTGCTAGATCTGTCAGCAATGCATCCCAATTGACTGGCCCTGGGACATCTGGATGTGGCACCCGTAACTGCTCTGAGTGAATGGTTCGCTCCACAGCAAATAAATGGAGTAGATGTGAGGGTCTGGGTACAAATATTTCTGAGTGGTATTCCCAGAACCCTGTTATGAACATCTCTTCGAATGTTTGTTTAAAGCAGGCTGGGAGGTATTTTATTCTGGCGTGCCAAGCGTATATCACCTCTATGGAAGGAGTGGTGCTCATGTCATAAACTAAATCTTGGTTTCCTGTAAGGAATCCGACGCCTGAGAAGTGTGGGTCCTTGATATTCTTGAATGTCCTGAATGTAATAAGCATTAACTCAAAAATTTTCATGCACATCTGGGCCATTACATCAGGGGTATTCTTTAATCGGATGCTCCAGTGCCGTATAGTGGAAATCATGTAATTGACGGTGGGAGGCCCTTGAGGGGGTGCTAGATAGACGTAGTTTAACCATTTGGCGCATCCCTTGATATTCTTGACTGCAATGGTGAACTCTGGCCATGTGCGTCTGCGGAGTACAGGAACATAACAAGGGTTATATTTAATGAAAAGAGGCATATTCGTCCAGGTGCGAACCATCTCCGGGTAGGTTTCGAGGAGTCGGATCCTCCAAGTGGGTTGATGAATGGATCCTTTTTTAGCGCTCTCTGGGATGTCATCTGGCCCAAATTGTGTAGCAAACGTTGGAGGTTTGCCACATCTATGTTGGATTTCTGCATTGTAGTCCGCCAGAAGTATACAATATGGCACGTATTGATCATCATTGGTTCCGATCCATCTATGGTGGGACATGCTGCGGAAGTATTCTGATTTAATAATAGTGTCCTCTATCTTTGCCATAGATTGGATCTGAACTGCCACTCGATCTTCATGAGTTGATGCCGTTTTCTCTAGTGTTTGGAGCCACTCAGGTACTTCGATTTCTAGCGTATCCATTCCTTCGGCGGTTTGTTCACCACCTGGCATTGGCATAGGAACGTAAGGTTCCTCATACGTCTCATCTACCTCGATGGGTACCAAATCCTCGGGTTCTGGTTCGACAACTGGAGAGGGTTGCCTTTCATGTGTGAGTAATCTTGCCTGTAATTCGGCCACCTGCTCTTTCAATGCCTTGACTTCCTCTGAAGTCGTGGTCGTTTCTGTGACTTTGGGTGCTGTCTGTTGCTCTTGGAGTTGATTGCGCAGCGCATCTCGTTCCCTTTCCAAGTCATCATGAGCTTCTAATAGATCTGCATAGCTGTCCAAGATGGTCTTCATTGTCTCTGAGGGCACAGCTTTAAACCGCTCTGGATCAATTTCGTGTGGAGAGCCTTCCATTGCAGCTTCTAGATTTGCTTCATTTTGCTGCTGCAATCTCTTGTTTTCCTCAAGGGCGGCCGCCATGTGTTTTCTGAGAAGTGCCAGGTTACGCCGGACTTTGAGATTATCGGCTTGGTATACCTCGAGCAAAGCTTCTAGTTGTTTGGCACCTGATTCTGTCGATGGTTGGGGTGCTGCCAATAATGTTTGGTGAGCCTGCTCAAGCGTCGTGTAGCGTTGATTCAGTTCTGCATTTTCTGTTTGTAGAATGTGAAACTGTCTTTGTAAGTTCTGATGGTGCGTTTCCAGTTGCTGATACCGGTTGTCCAGAGCTTTGTACTCATTCTGGAGCTGGTATACACATTGGTTTAATGCTAAAAATATGTTATTTACATTAAATAATGCTGGGAGGGGTGAAGATGCAGGGGGAATGGGGGCGGGAATGGGAGAGGTGAATGATGTGGATGTACGTGGAGATGTTGGTGGAGGGGGTATGGGTGATGAAGGTGGCATGGGGGGATGGAGCGGTGCTGTGGCAGGTGATGTTTCCATCGTGTCAACTGTTTGAGTGACGGTGTAGATGGGAATCGTTGGTGGAGTGGATGTGACATCGGTGAACAGGGTGGTGAAGGTGGGCATGGTGACACCCCCGTATTGGATTCCCGGAGAGAGTGGGATGCCCATGACAATGGTAGTGGTAGTGGATGTGGTAGTGCTAGTGTCCTGTGGTGGAGTAAATTGTGTAGTGTGAGGTGGGGATGGTGGTGACAACGGTGCTTCGTGATATTCTTCGGCTTGCGCTGACTCGCCTGGTGCTGATGTATTGATGTGAATTTGCTTTCCGGACCTCCTGGGACGAGCAGGAACTCTTTTTTCAAACCTGTGGATGTAGGCCATTGCCTCATGGATGGCCTCGTCCAGTCCTACAGCGTCGGCATGAAGGTTCATAGACTCAATGAACAACTCATCCACACCTTCCTCAGCTAGCAAGTCGTTCATGAGTCTTTTGCCCTGTTCTAGAGACATCTTATGCTGTTCCTGAACCAGTCGCATGGTTCGATATAGTCTCTTGATTTGTGCCGAATATGCTGGGGCACTTGCTAACTCGGAGAGTTCGTCATATTCTTGATGTTGTTCTTCGTCGGCTTCTTCTTCGTCTCCTCCTGCCTCTTGTTCATCTACATCGACTTCTACAACTTGGGGTTGGGTGGGGGCCGATGTTGTTTTGGGTTGTGGTTCCTGAGCTCGCGCTGCTTCCGCTTCGAGGTTAGAGTCATAGATTAATCTGGCAATTTCTTCATCCGTGAGGTCCTCAAGAGTAAATCCCTGCGGGAATTCCAAATCGGATGGAATGGGTGGAAACACCAGATTAGGCCCCTCCGTGCTTGGTCTTGGTAGCCGGATTGTGAATGGCCTAACTCGTCGTGTCTGGGGAGGGGTGATTTCTGGTGTAGCGGTAGCTCCCCTTGGTTGGGCACAGGGTAGTTGGACTCCCCCCCTCATCTTCTTTGATGGGGGACCTGCTGCTGATAGTCTTCTTTGGAATTCTTGGACTCGGGACCATACGAGTGCCCGCTGAACAGGCACGTCATAAGCCAAGCATCTATAGATTATTCTGGTCAGAGCACAACACCCGTGGAGCACATTCTTCTGTTTCTTGTTCCACCTTTGATGTGCTAGGTGGATCTGGTCTATGATCCAGTGTGGCACATTGATGGGCAGGCTTTCGGTTTCTGCTAGATATAAACTGAACCATATTTTTTTCGGGGGCATTGTGAATCGTTCTTGGGCGGGAAACGCAAAATGTTGCATGATGGTTCGCAAGTGAAGCGCAATGGTAGGTGTCATCGCCACCATGTCCTTGAGCTTATTAAGATCCTTGTGCTTCATTCGACCTGGAACCATGGTTTCCTTTTCTGTTGGGATGTGCATGCCATACATACCCAACGCTTCTCTTACCAGATTGAGGGTCAACTTGAATCTTTTGAGTTCATTACCCGGCAGCAGTGATGGCAACACAAAGGTGCTGTCGCCGCCCTTGGCTCTGCTTGGCGTGATGGTACTGATCAGATAAGAGCATCGTAAAAAATCCGGCTTTGGTATGTGGGCCCTGAAATAACTTTCCACACCCGCTTTGACCCAAACTGATCTCATGACTTCGGCATTTTGGTAGCTTTCAAATTCGCGTGTGAAAAAGTGGTATCGACCCCATTTGCCATTGAACTCCAATTCTGCTTCCCAGAAGTAGGTTCCATCGCCCAGTGGTCCAACAACATCACTGAACCAATGCGCATGCTTACCTACTTGAGAAGTGTGTCCTTGAGGAGGATCCTGGATGGGGAGCACATGCACTTCTTGAAGCTCTTGCGGTCTTGCAGTGAGACGTGGCTCAAGGAGAAGTGTTTCTATGTCCACGATCTGGGGACCAGATCCGGCTTGAGAGCTGGTACCTGCTTCTGCCATGGCCCTGTTTGCTGATTGGTTCTGTGAGAATATAGAACCAAGTGTTAACATTGTAATGGACAAAATAAATCCGTTGTTGTCCCCGTTACAACATTAACATAAGGTAGATGGTGAGTTAGTGGTTAGTAAGTGCATGAAGACAGTGTGTGTAGTTAGTGATTGTGTTGTCCTAAGAAACTATTGCAGTTAGTAAGTGGGTTATGAATTTACAAATTGGGGTCGGGGGGTTTATTACAGGCCCTAGGCTGCCAAATGCGGTGAATGGGCTTTGCTTTCGGTTTCGGAGAGTCTCTACAGAGCTTTCTCGGTGTCGTGGTTTGAAAACGAGGCCTTTTTGGGACCCATGTACAATTGATTACATGCACGTTCTTGGGTTTTGGTGTGTACATGAGTGTCGAGAACGAGTGAAATCTGGCAGCATGCATAACTGCGTTATGCCGTTTAGGTTGTGGCCTCAGCGTAGCAACTTGTGCCATCAAGCAAGCCTTAGGCACCCAAATTTGTCTTGATTGTGGGCTTGCCTTCATCGACTTCTTGGGCACCCAAATAGATTTTACTTTAGCAGAAGAATTTCTGAAAAACTTCTTATTAGCGTTGTGTTGTTGGTCACTAATAAGAGGCTTTGCCCCTGTAGTTGGCGGTAGTGCAACCGGTTGTTCGCCTTTCCGCACCCACACCTGGTTTATTTTCTGGGCTGTTCTACTGCGCAGGTACGTTTGATCTCTGACATAGGTAGTACCCTGCTTCTTCTGCCTTTGATCCACCTTGGGTTGCTGCTTCCTTCTAGCCTTTGGAAAAGAAGGGAGTTCCGTTGCATTCCTGACTCCTTTTTTGCAAATATCATTCCTCTGCAACACATAGTTTTGGACAAGAACAGCATGGTCATCTTCATGTGTACCCCTGGAAGGACCAGGAGTCTGTGCCTTTCCTAGTTCCTTGAGTGCTCCATTGTCTAATTCTACTGTAACTCGACTATGATTGACCCAAACCTGGAGAAGTCCACTTCTTAGGTTTAGATTGACTGCTTGGTCATAGATCCAATCCTGACCCAAGACGAGAGGTTCAGTGAGATCCTCATCTTGACACACTAGTACTTTAACGGTCATAGTCTCCTCGTGAATGTAGAGGGGGAGTTCCACCTCGCCCATGCAAGGGGTTTCCACACCTCCGAATCCTATGAGGTATGCTTCCACAGGATGGACAGTTAACTGTAACTCTTGACAGTAAGACAACTTAACAACGCTAGTGGCAGCACCTGAGTCAATCAAGGCTCTTACGGTCCTTGTACTCTTCCCTTGTCCTATGTCTATGGTTATGAAAGGACGTCTATCAATTATTCTATTCGAGCTTGTTCCTGCAACTTCACACATGGCTATGGGAAATCCTTGGTTTGCAGAGTCATTCGCTCCCGGCTGATCTCTACCTTGCCTTCGTAATTTCATCCTTCTGATGCGTTCTAAAGCCTCTGCTTGAGCTTCTTCTCTAATTCTCTTTTCTTCCTCCTTGCGTTTCTTAGCAGTGTTGAGTCGGCTAAGCATTTCCTCCGTGAGGGGTTCCTGATACAACTTGACTCTGCAACCGCTAATATAATTTGGGAGAACATCACCCTCTAATGTGGCCAATTGTACTGCTCCGCTTGTGGATATCCTATTGATGATCATAGGTCCGTAGCCTCTCTTTTCTAGCTTCCTCGCGTGTTGTTTGAGTGTATAGACTAGGACTAGATCTCCTGCTTTCAAGCCTTTATCCTTCACATGGGCATCGAAATATGCCTTCTGTCTCTTCTTGGCTGCATATATTCCTGCAGCGGCTCTCAGTCTTGTTTCTCCTAATCGTTCAAGGTCAAAGATCCTAGAGGAGAGCTCATGACCTGTCCATTCATACTCTTGTGCGACTCTCAATGTAGGGATCAGGAAGTCCAAGGGTAACACAGCATTTTGGCCAAATACCATCTGAAAGGGAGTGGCTTGGAGTACCGTTTTGTAGGCCACTCGGTATGCCCAAACAGCATGGTGTAGCTGTTTGTCCCAATCAGAGCGTTTAGTGTTCACTAATTTCGTCAGTACATTGCATAAAATCTTATTAGTGCTCTCAGCTTGTCCATTAGCTTGAGGGTGATAAGGGGCAGACTTCTTGTGTATTACCAAGAATTCTTGGAGTAGATTTTCAATTACTTCATTCAAGAAATGAGTGCCTCTATCACTTACAAGCTCTATAGGTAGCCCATATCTCGTGAATACATTCTCAAACAAGAATTTGGCAGTTGTTTGAGCATCGTTCTTTGTCGTAGCCTTTACCTCTACCCACTTGGTGAGATAATCTGTTGCAACAATGATGTATTCCGCATGAGAACCCTTAGCTGGGGGATTAATAGGACCTACGAAGTCTATTCCCCACTTAGAGAATGCTCGTCCGCCCATCATAGGTTTTAGTGGCATCTCATCTTTGCGTATAGGATACTGAGTCCTCTGACATACATCGCACCGTTTCACATAGGTATGTGCATCCATGTGAAGGGTCGGCCACCAGAAGCCCGCAAATAGAATTGCCTTGATCACCCGATCCGGTCCAAAGTGTCCTCCTGCTACACCTTGGTGAGCAGTTTCCAAGATCTTAAGATATTCACTCTCATGGACACACAGTCTCAGGTAACCATCCTTACCGCGTTTGTATAGATTATCACCAACAAGTGAATAATCCTGGGCTTCTTGTTCCAAACTCCTTTTTCTAGCTAGAGTCATGTCTGGGGGGAATGTGTTTGTCCTCAGGAATGATACTAGTGGTTCGCTCCAATCTGGCACAATGGATACTTGATAGAGAGTGGCATGTTCCACAGGTGGTTTAGTGCAACAGATTGGGCATTCCTTGCACAACTTTTGGACATCCGCTTCCATAGTGGGCCAGTGCACTCCGAATCTCTTTAGAGTCTGTAAAGTTCGTTGTTTTGAATGGTGTTGCTCTAATGCACCTACATGTGCTAATTGCAACCATTTAGCGTACTCATCCTCTTCTACGCAACAAGCCAAGATCCCTTGATCTGTGTGCTTGTACATGCTGCCTGCCAGGATATGGTACTTTTGGGCTTTTACGATTTCTCTATTCCGTGTGTTCACCACTGGATGATTAGGCCCGTATGTCAATACTGGTACTATTGGCTTGGCCCACTGCGGCACCACTTCCAAATTAAACAAGTAAGCGTCAGGAAGGTCATCTGGCACTCCTTGTGGGGCTTCTCCAGATGTGAGCCTAGAGAGATGATCTGCTCTCAAGTGAGTCCTACCTTTTCTTACCACAACCTCAAAGTCATATTCCATTAGTAAGAGAAACCATCTTACTAATCTACCTGTATTGCATGGCTTGTTTACTAAGTACAACAATGCCTGATGGTCCGTAAAAAATTTAAACTTATTTGCAAGCAAATAGTGCCTAAATTTCTTGACTGCATATACCATGCCTAATCCTTCGCGCTCTGTAGTGGTGTAATTCCGTTCAGCCGCATTCAATTGTCTGCTGGCATAGGCAATTGGAAGATCCATATTACCTTCACCAGTAGGTTGTGCAAGCACACATCCAATAGCATAATTGGATGCATCCACATGAACATGGAATGGCTTATTCCAATCTGGTGTGGTCAAGATTGGTGCTGAACATAATCTTCGTTTAAGCTCTTGGAAGGAATTTTCGCATTCATCCGTCCACTCAAAGTTTGTCAGAAGTCCGTACATGGGCTTTGCAATGACAGCATACATGTGTATAAATCGTCGATAATAACCGCAATGCCCCATGAAAGCTTGTACTTCCTTGACATTCTTTGGCCTAGGTAGCTCCGCTATGGCTCTCACTTTTTCTTCGTCAGTAGATATGCCATTCTTTGACACTATATGTCCTAGGATCTTGCCTTGCCTGACCATAAAAACACACTTTTCGGGGTTCAGGCAGACTTGATATTCTCTACATTTGTCAAAGATTTGTTTGAGTTCAGGAATATGGGTTTGCCTAACATTGGAATGAGCACAGAGATCGTCAACGTAGACTTCTAAACTCTTCCTCAGGAACTCCTTAAACACATGGCACATCAGCCTCTGGAAGGTGGCTGGTGCATTGGTAAGCCCAAATGGCATTACTCTAAAAGCAAAAATGCCCCATTCTGTGGCAAAGGCTGTCTTATGCTGATCCTCTGGAGCTATGGCTACTTGATTGTAGCCCGAGAATCCATCAAGGAAACTGTACACTTCCTTGCCTGCCACTCTTTCTAAGAGATGTTCTGTGATGGGAAGCGGATAGTTATCTCGAATCGTGGCGGCATTAACCTTTTTCAAGTTAATGCACACACGCAGCTTGCCATTCTTCTTGGGCACCACTACGATGGGGGATACCCATTCAGTGTGCTCAATTTCATAGATTAATCCAGCTTCAACCAGTCTATCTATCTCCTCCTTGATCTTAGCAGCATAATTATTGTTATATGTATAAGGCTTTTGCTTAGAGGGTTTGGCATCTGAGGTCATGGGGATGGTGTGCGAGCATATGTCCGGGTCAACACCTTTCAAATCCTGGTAACTCCAAGCGAATACATCTCTGTATTCTCTTAGCAAGGCTATCAATTCGTACTCTTCTTCTTCTGTTAGGTCATGACCTATATACGTGCATCTCTCCTCTCCTTCTTCTATGGCCACTACTATTTTCTTGGTGGTTTCTTTGTTATCATAGGCCTCTCCTGATTGTGCCTCTCGTTTAGGCATTCTTATCATGACTCTCCTGTCATCTATCTCGTACTTCTTAAAATTTTCTGGGACCTCAAACAAAGATTCTTCCTCTTCTGGTAAGGCTTCTCTCTTCTTTCGTTTCTTTCCTTCTTCCTTAGGGGTCATATGCGTTGCTAATCTTACACCATTTGTAACTTCTCCATGATTCTGAGGTTGAAATTCCACTTCCTGGAGATATTCTTCATCTGATGCAAATGGTGGGTCCATAATGATTGACTCTAGATCGGAGTCACTTGCATCCTCAAATGCATCAGGGCTAGGTTCGCATTCTTCTAGAACTGCCTCTCCCCTGATTGGCTCTATGGAGAAGACTGAAATATCATAGCCATCTTCATCACAGTGAGGTGTCCATTGTTCTTCATTGATGGCTACGTCCATTGTTGCTAAAATTTCCGCCCAACCGTGAGGTTCAAATTCTTCGTCTGGAAAAACTACAGGTGCATAGGCTGGGTCTTGAATGGGTCTATGGGTTTCGTTTACACCTATTTCTCTGGCCTTTTCTCTCTTCTCTTCCTCTACTGCTACCTTGCACATCCATAAGTGAGTGTCTTCATGCATCCATGAGGATCCAGACCCTATGGAATGCACCGATTCTGTATCGTCTTTAGCTCTATGGATGGGATTCCATTGGATAGGAGGGACATCTCTATGAGAATAATCCTTGAGATTGACTTTGGTCGTAACACCCAAGTGTTGCAAATACAAGGAGTTGGTTCCCCAATCCTGTACCACTTGCAATTGTCGCATAAATGGTCTCCCCAAAATCATCTCATAGGCATGATTTTTACTGAAGTCGCATATGGCAAATGTATGCTCAAACTCGACACCACAAGTGGTGAGAGTTATCCCTTCTAGCAATCCTAGGGGTCTCTCTATGTGACCATCGGCCATTTGCAATTTCATTCTCGTCGGCCTGAGTGCCGGCTTGCCCCAACGCTTCCATAAGGAGGTAGTGGCAATTGCAACTCCTGCACCTGAGTCCAAAATTGCCTTAGTGGTGTAGTCCTGGTAGGTAATGGGAAGATAGGTGTTCCCTTCTTCACCTTCGCACATATCTCCTATCTTATCCAAGGGAATTTCCGGTACTGTCCTATGGGATCCTACCTGGGAGCGAGGTTTTGCTATCTCTGGTACTTGTTTGGCTACATGTTTCCATAATTCAGGTCTAACCTTGAGTAGCTCTTCTAACTTGAGATTACACTGCACGTTAGTGTTCTTCACTACCTCTGTGTTCCTAGGTATGACTGAGTCGTCGTTCCTTACCATGACTGTGGGTGCTCTCATACATGTGGACTTTGCTTCCCATGGGCATGTGAAGTGGGGTAGCTCCTGTATGGAATTAGACTCAAAGTCCAATCTCTCATGACATTGAGCACTCTCATGTTCCCCGTAAATTGATGGGATGTCTTGTGGGAATTGGTCGTGTGCATCGTCCACAAGTTCAAAAGGAGGGGCAACCTCACTTTCGTTATCCCATTTGTCTTCTTGAATCTCTCGTAGGAAGTCTGGTGCAAACCGATTCATAGAAGAAGAAGTGTCTGGCTCCGTAGAATTAGGTACATATGCAACCTGGGGAGGAGGGCTTATTCTATTACTCTTCCGAGCAGGCTCATACGCTCTCTGGGAAGGAATGTGGGTTACCTGTGGAGATACATAAGCTTTCGAGGGAGGCTCCTGTGACCTTTGGGGAGGAAGATAGGCTCCTTGAGGAGGCGCATGGGCTTCCTGAGGAGGCTGGCTTATCCGTTCTCTTGCCCTTTCCTTTCTTTGAGGGGTAGGCTCCTTTTCTGGCTGTGCAATTAGCCTCTCTAATCTTTCTAATGAGGGAAAGGAGTCTGGTTTAGTGGAATTGGCCACATACACTTCTGACGGGGAATAGCTCAGGTTTTTGCTTGCTTTTTCTTTCTCCTGATTTTTTTCTTCCTTGTCCGATCTTGCAATTATCCTTTCTAACTTTTCTAGGAATCCATCCAAGTGTAATTGCGTCTTGGCTGAGCCCGAGTAATTGAAAAGGCGACTGGCTTCAAACATAGTCTGAGCCAATGCGACCATTTTCGCGCACAGTTTGGTTCTTTCTATCTCTAGGTCAGCTCTAGGGTAGCACTTGTCATGATCCGTGACGTTTGGCCCTTCTTGGATTCTGGCCTGATATGCTTTAAGCATCATGTTTAGGTCTTCAGGAGTGGGATCTGCTAGGACTGATCCTACTCTAGGGGTTGGTGGGATTTGATGAGGCGGTGGGAAAGGTGGTGAATCGGATGGAGATGGTAGGGGTGGCGGCGGTGTATTGTGAGAAGGGATTTGAGAGGTGATTTCAGTTATCCTAGCTTTGGTTTCTCTTATGCTTTCCTCAAGTTCACTCATCTTTTTAGCCCATTGTCTTTTCATTCTTTCCCGACTATCTTTCCATGCTCTAGTCCTTTTCTTTGTTATGCTCTCGGTTTCACTAGCCTCTGAGTTCTTACCCTGGTTTGTCTCTTGGTTTTGCTGCAAAGCCTGAGCTCTAGTGACTACCTGCACTGGTGCAGTGGAAGTAACGCTTCCTGAGGACTCTACAACCAAACCAATCACATTGATCGGAGTGATTTTTGGCCTATTATTGGGGTTCTTGGGGCAATCTCGTAAAAGATGCTCTTTTCCACAATCTTGGCAAAAACCTTGGATAGTCACTGACTGGGGTTGTGTAGGTGGGGGTAAGGGACAATCACGGATGAGATGATCTCCTTGGCATCTGTAGCACGGTCCTCTTGGGAGTGGAGGTCTTACTTGCCTAGGTTGAGGCCTGGGGTTGGGGTTTGCATACATGACGTTCGTGTAATCTGACTCCCAACTAGGTTCACTAGGTTCCTCACTATAGTAAGACTCACCATGTTCTGGAGACTGCATGTAGTAAGCCTGGGGACTATCGACATGTGTAGAATCAAAGCTATGATCACTTGGGTCACTTTCTGAGATCAATGGGGTTACTGGTACTATGGCCCTATTCAGGTTTTCTTCTGCAACAGCATACTTAACTGGAATCACGTTAGCGGGGTTTGGGGGCTGTTGAGCTAGTACCGGTTGAGGTCTCTGTTGGGCCTGATATTGTGGTTGGTAGGTTTGCTGGGGTCTAGCATATTGTGGATTTTGGTTTTGGTATCTGCCTTGTTGGTAGGGCTGCGGGTAGGGTTGCCTCACTGCCTGCTTGTTGTATGGGCAATCTTGTGCGGTGTGATTGGTGTATCTCCGTTCTATGGTGCAGTACTGGCTACTAGGGTTTACTTGGGGTTGAGCCATAATAGGGCAGACATTCGCCATATGGTCACCACCGCATGTATAGCATCTTTTCACAGGGGCAAACCTTGGGAATTGTTTGCTCGATACACCTAATTTCTGAGCTACCTTTTCGGCAAGTTCCTCAATTGATGTGGACTGCGAGGAAGAGTGACTAGATGCACTATCTGAATCTTTGTAGATTTTGGAAAGCTCTAGTTCTTCCCCTAGGTTATCTTCAATGTCAATGCACATGCGTACACACTCTTCTATAGTCCTAGGGTCCTTCAGATACACATAGGATCTCAATTTCGTACTCAACAATCCATCAAGGAATAAGGCTACTTGTTTAGCAGATGTGGGTAGCTCCGAAATAGGACATCTTTCAAGGTATTGCCTAAATCTTCTTCCTGCACGTCTCACAGTCTCTTGAGGGGTTTGCTTGAAGCTGTGGATCAATGAGGAAGTATTGTGTCTTATGCCACTCTTAGAGAACTCTACAATGAAAGCCTCTAGGAGTTGGTCTATGCTCCTGAACTGACGCTCATCCAATGGTTGAAACCATGTAAGTGCTGTGTTCCTAAGGGTTAGACCGAAGGCATTGTACTGCGTGAACAGATCTTCCACTTGTTCAGCTCTCAGGACTTGCTTGAACTCCGCCACATGATCATAGGGATCTCCTGTGCCGTCAAAGTAATTCTTCATGGACTTAACTAGCTGGGTGGGTCTCAAAGTTCTTGTGTGCTCTCTAGGCCTCGGCAGGGGGAATCCATCCACGTTTCTTTGGTTCCTGTGAGCTCTCAGCACCTCAGGTTCTACCCTGTTCGTCTCCGTCCTCGTTCTTTCTCTGCCTACTGGGTTGGCAAAACTTACTTCTAGTCTATCTCTGCTTCTGTCTCTTTGCGTACCATGAGCTTGGGAAGCTCCAGCCCCAGGGTGACCATAGGATACATTTGATCTTGGTTGGGGAAAAATAAATTCACCCTTCCAAGTGTAGGCATGCCTATCATTTTCTGTCACCACAAAGATCCGTTCTGAAGCATGATCTAAGTAGGTCACTCTGCCTGGGCTATCCGGATCCTTAAACTCATAGATCATGATATTTCCTATGTCTGTTGGCTGATTGGATTTATACCTCCAAAAGGCTTCATCAGTTTCCCGATTGAGGAGCAATTCTATGCTCTTGTTGTCTTGGGGTACCCACTCAGGTGTGATAATCCTAGTGAGAACTGATTTACCTCGAGGGGTTCTAGGTTCCGCACCCATGTTCCCTTGTTCCAGGTCACCTAAGTCCGCTTCTGAGATTACATTTCCAAATTCATCTGTCCTATCTGGATGACTGGTGACGACGTATATGGTTCCTTCCTTGTCCAGATATGCACCGTTTTCAAACTTGACAGCTGGGTGCTCTAGTCCTATGGATTGGTCAGGGTTTTTAATCTGGACCACGGATCTTCCTAGGCCGTCCTCATAGATGCTAGCACCTAATCGGTTGGTCCTAAGGTACTCCAGCTGCGTTTTGTAAGGACCTTCTACCCTGTATAGGTAAGGCACTCCTGAACTTCCCGTGGGTCTGTCCATGCCTTGAGACATTTCTGACTCACTGGTCTCAGAGCTAGGGTAGTATGAGTGGTGGCTCAACTGCTGGGCCCAAGACCTTGCAGTGTGATTGACACTAGCCTCTGAAGACCTAAGGCTTTGTCTCTCTCTTGCTAGGTGTCGTCCTGATCTAAGGTTCATATGCCTAACTGGTTAGCCCAATTTTTTCCAGAGTACAACCTCGTTGCCGATCAATTGGTACCAGTCACTTGATTCTTTTTAGTTAATTATTGTGTTTATGGTCTTGTCTGATATCACGTCGTCAGGAACACTTGAATGTTCTTCGTGTTTTAGGTTGATCGTTCCACGTTAGATTCTTGTCCTTTAGGTTATCGACAGTACAGAGATTACGTTTTTAACTTGAACTTGAGTTTTTAGGTAGTCTTCAACTTGATAACTGCCTATCGTCGCCCTGACTTACTCCTATCTCTACTCGTTCTTAGCTTGAGCTAGGAAATGACAGAGGGAGTTGAGAATAATCCAACCTTACTTGTTGATCCCTTGCTTTATGGTGCTCAAGAACCCGGTTCTCAAGCTTGCAAAGAAATCTTGCTTTGTACGCTCTCAGTTGCTCTCAATGGACCTATAAAGGACCCACGGTTAGCTCAATGCTTATATTCAAAGAACAAAACCAACCACTTTCATTCATGTGACACAAACACACATTTGCATTGCGACTTTTAAGAAAATAATTCTAAAGACCCCTGACTTTGATCCCCCTGGGTATGGTCAACTTCAAAATAACCTCTCTGAAAATCAACGCCTTATCTTTATAAAAAACAGTTGAGGGCGTGTAGTATATGCCACGAGCTTTCCAACAAGCCCAAGAGCTCAAAAAGTGATTTCGTATGAAAAAGTTAGGACTGTTCAGGGTTTAGGGAGTTAAATCAGAATTCAATACAAGCTAACAGTCAAACAGGAATACTCGAGTAGCTTGTGGCACGGCCTCGCGATGCAATACTACACCCTAGTGTTTGTCCCACACTCAATCAAAATTTAGACCAATAATTTTGCCTTGAAAATTTGACCTAATTTGCCCTTCTAACGCGTTCGCAAAGTCTGTCGGTCGCGATTGACAGGTCAGTCGCGATCGACGTGTCGATCGCGATTGACAGGTCCGTCGTGGCTGTCAGTCGCGATTGACTGGTCAGTCGCGATTGACACGTGGCCGAAAAGTCAATCAATCGTGGTCAAAGCGTCGTTGACTCTGTCGGTCGCGATTGATGAGTCGATCGCGATTGACAGGTCGGTCGCGAGGGTCTGTCGATCGTGGTCAAACAGTCGTTGACCGTGTCGGTCGCGATTGACAGAGCCGTCGTGGTTTGGCCGTCGTGGTCAAACAGTCGTTGACTGTGTCGGTCGCGATTGATGAGTCGATCGCGATTGATGGCTCGATCGCGATTGACACGTGTCACGCGTATGGTCAGTCGGTCGTGGTCAATCGGTCGTTGACTCTGTCGGTCGCGATTGACAGAGCCGTCGTGGGCTGTCGGTCGCGATTGACGTGTCGATCGCGATTGACAGGTCTGTCCGTCGTGGTGTGTCGATCGCGATTGACAGAGCGATCGCGATTGACAGAAATCTGTGGAATTTCAAAAAACTAAACACATTTTTGGGAAGCCCTTGGCCTGTAGGTCATGGATATGCACTTTGTTTAGCAATTAGAGCAATTTTTCTGTCGGTCGCGATTGACAGAGCTCGGCGACACACAGACAGTTACTCGGATTTCCGTACCTGCGCAGGGTGCTGGGGATGATGATGCGGCCTGTACCTGCAGAATACTCACAAAACATGCAAAAAACAGCACATGCAAATTTGCTCTCTCGCTCTCTCTCACAAGTGAAATGAGGGAAATGAGGTGGAGATGGGGATATGGTCAAAAAAACTAAAATTTTCGCGATGATGGAGATGGACGTGGGAGATGGTGATGATGATGATGGTGATGAAGATGGTGAAGAAAGTAAAAGAAAATCGATGAGAGTGAAGAAAATACCTACAACTCCAACGCGTCAACTCTACATCTTACCATCACACGCTCGTCCTCAAAGCTCGATCCCCGGCAACGGTGCCAAAATTTGATGTAGCTCAATGATGAGTAGCACCTCCTTTAATGTCAATCCGGGAAGACGTGAGGATGGTATGAAGACCTCAAGCAAGTGGCGACACAAGTGCGTGAGTGAGAAGCACACAAGCATGCACACACATACACACACACGCGCACACAAGGCAAGACAAAGAGTGAAAATCAATGGAGCTTTTAGATTATTTTCAAAATGCTCTTACAAGTTCGTTTCAATTACAATCCAACCTCAAAAATGAGCTCTCTAGCTCCTTTTATAGTTTTTGACTAGCTGTTGGCCCTGTCCAGACCTAGTGTCCGGCCTAGTTAAAAATTAGGTTCCAGGGCTTATTTGGGGGCTCAAACGAGATCTAAAAATTATGAAAATTGGTACGCAACTACTTCTAAGGCTCCTCAAGCTCAAGGACTCCTTGGCTTGCACAAAATGGAGCTACAAAAATGTGAAATGAGATTTACAATGATTATTAGTGATAAAAATCACTGTTGTTGTAGGGATTTCTTCTAGTGATCTGCCATACATATCTTCAAGCTCCCTACTTGCTCTTCTTCCCTGCATGTCCATCTCTCTGATTTGCATTAACGTCTTGAAAAAATATTGGCCTACTTGCCAGATCTTCTTTGACTGCCCTGTTTGCTTGTGCTGTCCCTTCGCTCTGACTCCCTTCTTTGACTTTCACGTCTTGTAGGTCCTGATGTACCAAGGCTACTGCCAACAGTAAGCCACTCGTATGCTCGGGGTTGTGCTCATATCATATAGCAGGTCGTAGTTACCATTGATAAACCCGGGAATAGGAGGTTGAATACGGCATACATTGCGAAAGGTTTTGAGTACGACCTGCATCATGTCGAGGATCTTGAGCATCATCTGGGCAGCGACATCTGGCATAGGGTGGAGGCGTGGTATCCAATGTCTAATGGTTGCAATCATGTATGACACTGTAGGAGTACCGGTTGGGGGGGCGATAGCGGGGTAATTGAGCCATTCTTTACAGTTTGCGTTATTCTGAACCTTGATGGCAAAAGCTTTCCATGATCTGCGTCTTTGCACTGGCCCAAAACACGGGTTGTACTTCAAATGCATGGGGGCATGATCCCATGTTCGAAGCATTTCTGGGTAGGTTTCGAGTAACTTTTGCCTCCACGTTGGTTGGAATATGGCTCCTTTTCGCGCCGCTTCTGGTATGTCTTCTGGTTCGAACTGTGTGGCAAATGTTGGGCACTTGTTGGTGACCCTTTTGATTTCTGCATTGTAGTCGGCCAACAATACAAAATAGGGCTTGTATTGCAGTTCTGAACTAGTGATAAGGCGTCTAGGGGCGATGTGCCTGAAGTATTCTGAGTGAAGGATGGTGTCCTCAATGGCCTTCATTGCCAGCATCTGAGTGGATATCCGCTCCTGATGAGTTTGCCCCATCTCCTCTACTTGTTTCATCCATGCCGATGGGGGTTCCTCATAGGTATCTTGACCTTCTTCTGTTACGCGTCCTCCTGGGAGTGGTTGAGGCTCGTAGGCGTCGTCGAATGCTTCCTCCACTGGGATGGTAACTGCTTCTTCTTCTGACCGTTGCTCTGGTGGGGAAGGGGGTCGTTCGTACTGCATCAACTTCAGTTTTAATTCTGCGATCTGCTGCCGTAACTCCAGCACGTCGTTGGGCGTTGAATATTCAGGTTCGGTTGAAGTAGCAGCGTCTGTCATTTCTTTATGTTCCTGTCGGTGTGGTGTAGACTCTTGGGGTCTCTGTAAGTCCTTTAGCTGGTCGGCAAGCTGATCATGTGCTTCTAACAGATTGGCATACGTTTCCCATATTTGTTGTATGCTTTCTGATGGGACCGCTTGAAATTTGACCGGGTCTATGGGTGCTCCCGAGGTGTTTTCCATGGCAGCCTCGAGGTTCTCTTGGTTTTGTTGTTGAAGCCGTCTATTCTCTTCTTGCGCTGCTGCCAGATGTCGTCGTAGCAAAGCCATGTTTCGTTGAAGCCGTGCATTGCGGCCCATTTGATCGCGCAGCTGTTCCTCCATGGCTTTGCTCTCTTCCATATGCTCCGCTTTGAGTTGCGCATTTGCCTGTTCGAGGGCGGATATCTTGCTTTGTGACTCCGTATGAATGAACTCCAAAGCCTTGACACGCTCTTGGAGTGTTGCTGTGAGGGTGCAAAGCCCTTTGTTATTTTCTTCCAATAATGTATATTCGTGCTTAAGTTGAGTGGCAGCTTCGAGCATCGTGTCGAGTGCAAGACTAAATGAGGTGGAAGATGCAGGGGGTTGGGAGATGGGAATGGGAAAAGTGGATGTTGTGCCTACCGTGTGTGGAAGTGGTGATGTGAGTGTAATAATCTGTGACGGTGTTGTGAGAACAGTGGTGGTGGGTGATCCAGCGGATGGTGAGATGTCCATGGGATCGGACATGAGTGAGTGTGATTCGTGAAATGTGAACACCGGGACGGTGGGTGGTGTGACAGTGGTGGCCGTGAATGTGGGGGAGTGAATTTGGGGATGGGACTTATTCTTATGTTCCTCAACCTGTTGAAGAATGTTTACAAGGTAGGTCCAGAAGGAGGGTTGGGTGGTTAGTGTGGTGCTCGAGGCAGTTACAAGGGACGGGGTAGGTAGAGTTTGGGGGGGAGGAAATGGAGGGATGGAGGGCAAAGAGATGGAAAGAGTCTGACTAGTGACAGATGGTTGTCCAGCGGCATGGGGGAAGAAAGGGTGACCTAATTGAGGTTCAAAAACTTGAGTGACAGAGATGGATGAGGGTGAAGGAAGGAGAGTGGAATTGGGGGTGTGTACAAGGGTCTCACTATAGGAGGAGAATGGTTGTGTAGAAAGACACGTGGAGAGAGGCTCTGAGGGTGGGATAGGAGATGATGGGGGAGATGGGGCATGCGTAATTTCCTCCAGTTCATCATTGTGCCTAGGGCTAATCATGTGCACATCTTCTGATGTGGACGTAGTTAACGCGGTAGATACTTCCATCTGAATCATCTTTCCTTGTCGCGGCCGTGTATCAATTCTTCTTTGATCATAAGCAGGGTTCTCTTGATAGACCATGGTTCTCATTGCTTCACTGATGCCACAAGTGTCCGCCAACAGATTTAGTGATTCTACAAACTGGGGGTCGATATGCTCTGACTGTAACATCTGGTTTACTAGGGCCCTATTTGCTTCTTCTGACATTTTATGGCGTTTTTGTACCTGCTTGATTGTCTGGTATAATCGTTTGAGTTGTGCCGTATATGCAGGGGCTTCGTCTTCACTCTCTTCTGGGTTATTCCTTGGTGCCTGCTCCTGAGCTTGTGTGTTTAGTCTTTGAGGAGGTTGCGTCACTCCTAGCTCCTGTACGCTGCTTGTCTCGCCTCGTGCATGTTCTCTTTGGGTTGATGTCCCCGGATCGACATTGTCAGGGCAACCTTCACTGTCTGATAGATGAGCCGTCTGCAGAAATGTTTCAAAATCAAAATTTGGGTCTTCGGTGAAAGTGGCCATCGCTGCAAATTCTGCCTCGGTAGGTAGCGGAGGGGCAGAGGGAGTGGGCTGTACCACCTCTCTTGGTTGAGACTCCTGGAGATGGATTGTGATTGGTGCCACCGGGGCTTCCTCTCTAGTGGAGACTTCGGTAGTGGTTGCTGGAGGGATCAGGACTTGTGAAAGGGATCCACGCATTCTTTTTGCAGGCTGACTCCCTGACTTTCGCCCTTTAAACAACTCCAGATGTGCATACTTTAGGGCTCGAGCAACTGGCACATCATACGCCAGACATCTGTAGATGATTCTAGTCAACGCACAGCAACCATGTAGAGTGGGCTTCCTCACCCCCCGCTTGCCTGCCTCATATACCTGATCTAAGATCCATACTGGCATCTTAATGGGCAAGCTTCCGGTCTCTGCTAAATACAGTCCGTACCATATCTTCTTGTGAGGCTGAGTGAAACGGTCCTGAGCTGGAAATGCGAAGTGCTGGAGGCACATCCGCAGGGGTATGGCGATGTTGGGGGTGAGGGTGCACATGTCTTTGAGCTTCTTGACTCTATTGCTTTTCATTGATTCTGGTATCAGGGGGTCGCGATCTGAAGGCACATGAGTGCCATACATTTGAAGGGCTTCCCTGATTAATGTTACATTTAGTTCAAACTTCCTCATCTCCTCCAGATTAGATAAGGAGGGCACCCAGAATGTGCCTGAATGATCTTTATCCCCGGTAGGTTTCATCGTAGCAATCAAGTAGTAACACCTGAGGAAGTCAGGTTTTGGTAGAGCTGCACTGAAGTAAGTTTGCAGTCCTGCCTTTCGCCAGATCTCTTGAAGGGGAGCTGCATTTTGTAAGGTCTCAAATTCTCTTGAAAAGAATTGGAAGGTCCACCAAACCCCTCCACACTCCATCTTGGACTCCCAGATGTGGTCTGCGTCTCCCAAATCCCCTGGCATTTCATTGAACCAATGGGAGTGCCCTTTTACTCTTTCGGTTAGTCCACTGGGTGGATCTGGAATAGGAATCCTTCGCACATTCAAGAATTCTTCAGGCCTAGCTGTTGGTGGAGCTTCCACTGGCATGGCATCCCAATTGATAGGGGCACCAGATCCTGCCTGAGAGCTTGTGCCTGCCGCGGTTGCCATGAGAGTAGGTCGCTTATCTGCTGGAAGACGAAAGGCACATTAGTGTTGCATAGGAAACAAGATGTAATGGTGTTCCCTTCACAATACTAACATGACAATCCCGGAGGTCAGTGGTTAGTGGTGAGGTGTTTATGATATGTGTGAGTGGTGATTAAAGGTCAGTGTCATCCTAGATGCATACTTTGGTTATGCAATGGGCTCGAAATGCTTCTGTGTTAGTGTGGACGGATTTACAGAATAAGGTCAGGGGGTTTAGTACACAGTTTAATTCTCCACACTTTGATACAGGAGTCGTAGCTCTTAGAGCTAAGGACAGGTGAAGATTTTGGTCTGAGTGTGTGATGTGGTTGGGACCTTGTGGGTACCCATTTCCAGACATTCCTGGGGTTGATGGGAGTGTGGACCGTGAGAGGTGTAGGTATCTTGTCACTTCCTGAGTTGTTGGCCAAGAGTGCTTGTGAGAGCTGCTTCATCCTTGTGCGTGTAGTTGAAGTAATTTGGGCTTGTAAGCTAGCCTTGGGCACCCATATCTGTCTAGCATTAGGGATGGCCTTCATTGACCGCTTAGGAACCCAAATAGAGATGGTGTGCCTAGGGGTTATCCTAGGGGGCTTCTTAGCTTTGTTCCTTGATTGTGAGGCTCGTTTCTTGTCTCCTTGAGAATCTGCGATTGGAGCTGTGGGTCTCCCATCCTTGCGTATCCAGATCTGCTTCACGCCACGAGATGCTCCATGTTGCGCGGGTTGGCGCTCCTTCCTCTTGATCAGCGGTCTCCTTCGTATAGAGTGATGTTCGGTCCGTTCGTTTAGAATCTTCTTTGGATCAATTAGGAACTCCTTCTTGGCTCCTGAACCTTCAGTAAGATTGACATTCCTCTGCACCATAGAAGTTTGGACAAGCACAACGTGGTTATCTTCGTGTGGATTCCTGGAGGGACCAGGAGTTGTTGCCTGTTCTATTGGTTTGAGTGCTTGATTTTCTAATTCAATCGTGAGACGACTCTGGCCTACCCAAGCCTGAAGAAGTCCACTTCTTAGGTTCAGGTTGACTGCGTGATCATAGATCCAGTCTTGGCCCAAGATAAGCGGTTCGGTCAGATCCTCGTCTTCACACACTAGCACTTTTACTGGCATGAGGACCTCTTGTATGTAGAGGGGAAGATCCACCTCTCCCATGCAGGGGGTTTCAACACCTCCTAATCCTATCAGATAGGCTTCTATGGGTTTTACCTCCAATTGCAGCTGCTGGCAATAAGAAAGCCGAACTGCACTTGTGGCTGCTCCTGAATCAATTAAAGCCCTCACACTTGTTGTGCTGTCTCTTTGTCCTATTTCTAGGGTCACAAAAGGTCGTCGGTCCACTATCTTATGGATACGTGCACCTGAAGCCTCACACATGGCCATGTGATAGCCTGGAGACTCTTGAGTGTCCGTCATAGTCTGGTCCCTTCCTTGTCTCCTCAGCTTCATTCGTCGGATACGCTCTAAGGCCTCTGCCTGTGCTTCTTCTCGAATTCATTTCTCCTCCTCCTTACGTTGTTTAGCAGTATTGAGTCGGCTTAGCATCTCCTCCGTGAGGGGTTCTTGATACAGCTTGACTCTGCACCCGCTAATATAGTTTGGGAGGACGTCCCCCTCCAAAGTGGCTAGTTGTACAGCTCCACTCGTGGAGATCCTATTAATGATCATAGGTCCGTAGCCTCTCTTTTCGAGCTTCCTTGCGTGTTGTTTCAATGTGTAGACTAACACTAGATCTCCTGCTCTCAAGCCCTTATCCTTCACATGGGCATCAAAGTATGCCTTTTGCCGTTTCTTTGCAGCGTAGATACCTGCTGCTGCTCGTAGCCTTGTTTCACCTAAACGCTCTAGATCCAAGATCCTAGAGGACAACTCATGTCCATTCCACTCATGCTCTTGTGCTATTCTTAACGCTGGGATTAGGAAATCTAGTGGTAACACTGCATTCTGTCCGAAGACCATCTGAAATGGGGTGGCATTGAGTACCGTTTTGTAGGCAACTCGGTATGCCCAAACAGCATGGTGAAGTTGTTTGTCCCAATCAGAGCGTTTATTATTGACCAGTTTCGTCAATACGTTACACAGGATCTTATTCGTGCTCTCGGCTTGTCCGTTAGCTTGTGGGTGATAGGGTGCAGACTTCTTATGTACCACCATGAATTCTTGAAGGAGATTTTCAATGACCTCATTCAAGAAGTGCGTACCTCTATCACTAACCAACTCTATGGGTAACCCATATCTAGTGAATATATTTTCGAATAAGAACTTAGCCGTCGTTTGAGCATCATTCTTTGTCGTGGCTTTTACTTCCACCCACTTTGTAAGGTAATCAGTGGCTACAATAATGTATTCTGCATGGGAGTTCCTAGCTAGGGGGTTGATGGGACCTACAAAGTCTATACCCCACTTTGAAAATGCACGTCCTCCCATCATTGGCCTCAAGGGCATTTCATCTTTTCTTGTCGGATATTGGGCACGTTGGCATGTGTCGCAACTCTTCACATAAGTATGTGCATCCATATGAAGAGTGGGCCACCATAGTCCTGAGAATAGAATGGTCTTAATTACTCTGTCAGGCCCAAAGTGTCCACCTGCAACACCGCTGTGTGCCGTTTCTAAGACTTTCAGGTAGTCTGATTCATGTACGCACAGTCTTAGGTAACCATCCTTGCCTCTTCTATATAGGTTATCCCCTACTAAGGCATAGTCTTGAGCCTCTTGCTCCATGCTCCGTTTTCTTGCAAGACTAGCCTGATTGGGTAATGTTCCCGATCTCATGAACTCGACCAATGGAGCACTCCAATCGGGGATTGATGACACGTGATAAAGAGTGGCATGCTCCACTGGGGGTCTCTTCTGGCATACTGGACAATTGTGGATCCACTCTTGTATTTCTTTGTCCATGCTCGGCCAATACACTCCTAAGCGCTTTAGATTCTGCAATGTTCGCTGTTTAGAGTAGTGATTCCCTAGCAGTCCTTCATGGGCTTGTTGCAGCCAACTAGCATGTTCATCCTCCTCGACACAACAAGCTAACACTCCTTCTGTATCTTGCTTGTACATACTTCCAGCCAAGATTTGATACTTTAATGATTTTACAACTTCCTCTTTGCTGGTTTTCACATTCTTATTTGCAGGCCCGAAGGTTAGGATTGGTACCAGCTTGTTTGCCCATTTAGGAACAACTTCTAAATTGAATAGATAAGCATCGGGCAATTCGTCAGACACTCCTTGCGGTGGCTCTCCTGAAGTGATGCGAGAAAGATGGTCTGCCCTAAGATGGGTTCTACCTTTCCTGACAACAACTTCAAAGTCGTATTCCATTAGTAAGAGAAACCATCTTACTAAGCGACCTGTATTGCAAGGTTTATTGACCAAATATAGTAGCGCTTGATGATCAGTGAAAAACTTGAACTTATTGGCCAATAGATAGTGTCTAAACTTCTTCACAGCATATATCATGCCCAAGCCTTCTCTCTCCGTTGTGGTGTAATTTCGTTCAGCTGCATTTAATTGCCTACTAGCATATGCTATCGGCAAATCTAGATTTCCTTCACCTGTGGGTTGTGCTAGCACACATCCTATTGCATGATTGGAGGCATCTACATGGACATGAAAGGGTTTGCTCCAATCCGGAGTAGTCAATATTGGTGCTGTGCACAAACGTCTCTTCAGCTCATTGAAGGAAGTCTCGCATTCCTCGTTCCATTCAAAATTCGTCAACAGCCCATAAAGAGGTTTAGCTATGATGGCATACATGTGGATAAATCTACGGTAATATCCACAATGGCCCATAAAGGCTTGTACCTCTTTCACATTTCTTGGTCTGGCCAACTCTGCTATTGCTCTTACCTTGTCTTCGTCTGTTGATATTCCATTCTTCGAAACAATGTGACCTAAGATCTTACCTTGGCGTACCATAAACACACACTTTTCTGGATTCAGACACACTCGATAATCTCTACACTTGTTGAAGATTTGCCTGAGTTCAGGGATGTGGTAACTTCTCTCTTGGGAATGAGCGCACAAATCATCCACATATACTTCTAAGCTCTTTCGCAAGAACTCTTTGAAGACATGACACATGAGTCTTTGGAATGTTGCAGGTGCATTGGTGAGCCCAAATGGCATCACACGGAATGCAAAGATTCCCCATTCTGTGGCAAAGGCCGTTTTGTGTTGATCTTCGGGGGCAATGGCTACTTGGTTGTAACCTGAAAATCCATCAAGGAAGCTGTAAACTTCCTTGCCTGCAACACGCTCCAAAAGATGTTCGGTGATGGGAAGTGGATAACTATCTCTAATCGTAGCGGCATTAACTTTTTTAAGGTTAATGCACACTCGCAATTTCCCATTCTTCTTGGGCACCACTACAATAGGGGACACCCATTCAGTGTGCTCAATCTCATAGATGAATCCGGCTTCAATCAGCCTGTCAATTTCCTCTTTTATTTTGGCCGCATAGTTGTCATTATATGTGTAGGGTTTTTTTTTGGTGGGCTTAGCATCAGCAGTCATCGGAATCGTGTGAGAGCAAATCTCTGGATCTACTCCTTTCAAGTCTCTATAATGCCATGCGAACACATCCCTATATTCCCTTAATAGAGCTACAAGCTCTACTTCTTCATCTGCACTTAGGTCGTCTCCTATGTACGTACATCGCTCTTCGTTCCCTTCAATGGTCACTACAATTTTTTTAGTCTTCTCTTTATTGTCATATGCTTCTCCTATCATGGCCTCTCTCTTAGGCATTCGTACCAAAATTTTTCGGTCTTCCACTTCCTATTTCTTGAAATTTTTTGGTACTTCAAACAATGATTCTTCCTCTTCTTGTCTCACTACTTTCCTTTTCTTTTTCTTTTGACCTCCTTCACTTCCTTTCCTTGCACTTATCGTTTTAATACTCGCAAGGGGTTCTTCTTCCTTTTGGGTTAACACCCCTAGGTCTTCTAAGTAATGTTCCTCTGAGTCAAAGTATGTATCCATCACAATGGATTCTAGATCATCGTCATTCTCTTCTTCTCCTATGAACTCACTAGGATCACACTCTTCCAACAAGGGCTGACACATGAACACTGAAATATCGTAACCCTCCTCATCGCAATGGGGTGTCCATTGTTCCTCATTGACTGCAATGTCCATGGTAGCTAAGATTTCTGCCCAACCATGAGGCTCAAATTCCTCATCAGGAAATATCATCGGAGTATAGGCTGGGTCTTTTATTGGTCTATCTCCTGGGGGAGCTCCTTCTTCTCTCGCTTTTCGGCGCTTTTCCTCTTCCTCCGCGACCTTGCACATCCACAAGTGAGTATCTTCATGCAACCAGGATGGTTCAGGTGAACTTCCGGAATGCACGGAGATAGAGTCTTCTTTCGCTTTGTGGATAGGATTCCACTGTAGGGGTGGTACATCTCTGAAGGTGTGATCCTTCAGATTGACCTTGGTGGTGACCCCTAAGTGCTGTAAGTACAAGGAGTTGGTTCCCCAATCTTGTACTATTTGTAATTGTCGTAGGAAGGGTCTTCCTAGGATCATCTCGTAAACATTATTCTTCTCAAAGTCACATATGGCAAACGTATGTTCAAACTCTACACCACAAGTGGTTAGAGTTATCCCTTCAAGCAATCCGAGAGGTCTTTCAAAATGACCATCTGCCATTTGAAGTTTCATTCTCGTTGGTCTTAAGGTGGGTTTGCCCCATCGCTTCCACAGGGAGGTAGTCGCAATAGCAACACCCGCCCCCGAATCCACAATTGCTTTGGTTGTGTAACCTTGATAGGTGATCGGAAGATAAGTGTTACCTTCTTCACCTTCACTCATGTCTCCTATCTTGTCGAGAGGTACCTCGGGTACCTTTTGTTTAGCGCTTAATTTTGGTGCATTGGAATCAAGTTCTGGGATCTGATCCTTCACATGATTCCAGAGCTCCGGTCTTGCCTTGAGGAGTTCCTCTACAGTGAGGTGACATTGAACCTTAGTGTTCTTCACAACATCAGTGTTCCTGGGAATCACTGAGTCTTCATTTCTTACCAATATCGTGGGAGCTCTGATCTGGAGAGATTCAGATTCCCAGGGGCCTGTGAACTGAGGCAACTCTAGTAAAGAGTTAGGTTCAAAATCTAATCTCTCATCCTCTTGTTGCTCTGCTTGATCCCCATAGATAGAGGGAATGTCTTGGGGAAATTGATCACGAAGATCATCAATCTCCGGAATGGGAGGGGAATCACCCTTCTCTTTGGCCCATTTCTCTTCTTGTATTTCCCGCAAGAACTCTGGAGAATACTGTTGTATTGAAGGAGGTATTCCAGCATCCGTAGAATTAGGAACATAAGCTACCATGTGTGGTGAGCTTCCTCTTTCAATAACTGGTTGAGCCTGAGGAGGTAAAGAAACTTGTGATTTGTTTACCAACTGCTCTAATCTTTCTAGTAAGCCTTGGAAATGCAAATCCGGCTTGACAGAGTTCGTCTGATTGAACTTTTGGCTAGTCTCAAGTATAGCTTGAGCTTGTTCTACCAGTTTCATGCACATCTTCATCCGTTCAATCTCTAAGTCGGCTCTAGGGTAACTTTTGTCTAGGTTTACAGCTGTTGGCCCTTCTTGAAGTCGAGCCTGGTAGGCTTTAAACATCATGTCCAAGCCTTCAGGAGTGGGGTCAGCTAATACTGATCCTACTCGGGGTGGTGGGTGGGTTACGAGGGGTGTGTTAGAGGGTGGAGAAACGGAGGGTGATGGGGATGGTAGTGGTGGAAGTGTGTGGGAGTGCGGTTGAGCTGTGATTTCTGTGATTTTTGCCTTGGTTTCCCTCACGCTTTCTTCAAGTTCATTTATCTTTTTTGCCCATTGTCTCTTCATTCTTTCACGACTATCCTTCCAGGCGCTAGTCCTCTTTTTGGGTATGCTCTCTGTTGCACTCACCTCGGGGCTCTTTTCCTGAACAACATCTTGGTGTCGTTGAAGTGCCTGGGCTCTTGTGATCACCTGCACAGGTGCAGTGGAAGTCACACTCCCTGTGGAGTCTACAACTAACCCAACAACATTGATAGGAGTGATTTTAGGCATGTTATTAGGGTTCTTTGGGCAATCTCGTAGGAGATGTTCTTTCCCGCAGTCTTGACAGAAGCCCTGAATGGTTATTGGTTGAGGCTGTGTGGGGGCAGGCAGTGGACAATCACGTATAAGGTGATCTCCCTAACATCTGAAGCATGGTCCTCTAGGAAATGGAGGTCGTACCTGCCTAGGTTGAGGTCTAGAGTTGGGGTTTGTGTACATGACATTAGAATACTCCGGTTCCCCACTATTTTCACTTGGGTCCTCATAGTAGTATGACTCGTTATGCTCGGGTGACTGCATGTAGTAAGCCTGTGGGCTATCAATATGTGTGGAGTCAAAACTATGGTCACTTGGATCACTGTCTGACAGCAATGGGGTGACTGGAACTATGGCTCTATTCGGATTTTCTTCAATAGATGCATATTTCACTGGGATCACATTAGCGGGGTTTGGGGGCTGTTGAGCTAGTACCGGTTGGGGTCTCTGTTGGGCCTGATATTGTGGTTGGTAGGTCTGTTGGGGTCTAGCATATTGTGGTGGTGGATTTTGGTTTTGGTATCTGCCTTGTTGGTAGGGCTGAGAATAATTTTGCCTAACAGTTTGTTTGTTATATGGGCAGTCTTGTGTCGTGTGATTGGTGTACCTGCGCTCTATGGTGCAGTACTGGCTACTAGGATTCACCTGAGGTTGGGCCATAATGGGGCATACACTTGCCATATGTTCACCGCCACAATTGTAACACCGCTTAACTGGGGCAAATCTTGGAATTTGCTTGCTAGAGACACCTAGTTTTTGGGCTACCTTCTCTGCAAGTTCCTCGATGGATGTGGATTGACCAGATGTCGGTTTACTAGAGCTGTCAAAATCCTTATAGATTTTTGATAGTTCTAACTCCTCACCTAGATTGTCCTCAATGTCTATGCACATGCGCACGCACTCCTCTATCGTTCTAGGGTCCTTCAGGTACACATATGACCTGAGCTTAGTGCTCAATAATCCGTCTAGGAACAAGGCCACTTGTTTGGCTGGTGTGGGTAACTCCGGCATAGGACATCTCTCCAGGTACTGTCTAAATCTTCTTCCAGCTAGTCTGACCGTCTCTTGAGGTGTTTGTTTGAAGCTATGAATTAGTGAGGAGGTGTTATGCCTGATTCCACTCTTAGAAAACTCCACAATAAATGCCTCCAAGAGTTGGTCTATGTTTCTGAAATGCCTCTCATTCAGTGGTTGGAACCACGTAAGGGCAGTGTTCCTAAGGGTCAGACCGAAAGCATTATATTGTGTGAATAGGTCCTCCACTTGTTCAGCTTTCAACACTTGTCGAAATTCTGCCACATGGTCATAAGGGTCTCCCGTGCCATCGAAATAATTCTTCATGGACTTCACAAGTTGGGTTGGTCGTAGGGTCCTAGTGTGTTCTCTCGGCCTTGGCAAAGGAAAATCATCAATGTCCCGGTGATTCCATGGGGTTCTATGTCTCTCAGGTTCTACTCTATTCCTTTCTGTTCCCGTTCTTTCTCTTCCCAGGGAGTTGACAAAACTTACCTCAGGTTTGTCTCTACCTCTATCTCTTTGAGCGCCATGAGCTTGGGAGGTCCCAGCTCCTTGATGACCAAAGGACACATTAGACCTTGGTTGGGAAAAAACAAATTCACCCTTCCAAGTGTAGGCATGTCTGCCCTGCTCAGTGACCACGAAGATTCTCTCTGATGCAGTGTCTAGGTAGGTTACTTGGCCTGGACTATCAGGGTCTTTAAACTCGTAGATCGTGAGGGTATTCCCCTCCTGAGGTTGAGAAGTTCTATATCTCCAAAAAGCCTCATCGGTTTCCCGATTTAAAAGCAGATCTATGCTTTTATTATCTTGTGGAATCCACTCAGGAGTCATGATTCTGGTCAAGACAGACTTACCACGGGGGGTTCTTGGCTCTCTCTCTAAGTTCCCTTGCTCTATGTCACCCATGTCGGTCTCCGCAATCACATTTCCAAACTCATCAGTTCTATCAGGAAGAGTGGTGACTACATACATAGTCCCCTCTTTATCTAGGTATGCTCCATTCTCAAACTTGACTACCGGGTGGTCTAATCCATGGGTTTGACCGGGGTTCTTAATCTGGACCACCGATCTTCTCAGTCCGTCTTCGTAGATGCGAGCACCTAGACGATTCGTCCTGATATATTCCAATTGCGTCTTATAAGGCCCTTCTGGCTTCTCTAGGTAAGCCAACCCTGAACTACCTACTGATCTCTCCATGTGATAGGACATCTCAGAATCACTGGTTTCTGATCTGGCAGTGTATGGGTAATCACTCAACTGCTGGGCCCAAGACCTGGCAGTGTGATTGACACTAGCTTCAGAAGATCTGAGGCTTTGTCTGTCTCGGCCTAAGTGTCTGCCTGATCTAAGGTTCATAAGCCTGATTTATTCACCCCCTGGAACCCAAGCACACTCTCGTTGCAGGCTGATTTTGCACCAATCACTTTGTTCTTTTTAGTTGAATAGTATGTTTATGGTCTTGTCTGAAATTGCGTCGTCAGGAGTACTTAAATGAATTTCCGCACTTGCTGAGTGATCGATTCCCGTTTACCTTTTTGTCTCTTAGTGTTTTCGCACTTAAGACCTATTTATTTTCTTGCACTTGGTTGATTAATTCTCTTGGACTTAATTCGTGCCTAACGTTGCCCTAGTTAATTACCACACCTAAGTCGTACTTAGCCTAGGCTAGGAATTGACAAAGGAGGGTTATGAGATCTTCCAACCTCAATCAGCTGGTTGGCCCGACAGCTATGCAAGCCCAGGAAGCCTTCTCCCAAGCCCGGTACTCACCCTTGCTAGCTTGCTTTGATTGCCTTGAGTGCCCACAAAGTTCCTGCAAAAACTCACCAGTTAGTATAGCTTTATTGCCACAAGTATTTGAAAGACCCGCTTCAATAATTTTAACCCCCTTGGGTAGCTCACTGTACCCCCTGTCTCTGAGAATCACTTAGTCCCACCTATCTCTGGTTTCTATGCCTTTTGCCCCCTACCAAGGTTCTAAGTTATACCAATATGTCAAAATTCAAGCTCAACTACCCTTTCATTCACTCAAAAATTAACTCTCATTTTTCATGCGTTAATGGCCGGGTATCGCGATAGGTCGGGTCGGGGTGTCGCGATAGCTCGGAGTGTCGCGATACCTCGAAGTGTCGCGATAGCTCGGAGTGTCACGATACCTTGGGGTGTCGCGATAGCTCGGAGTGTCGCGATACCTCGGGGTGTCGCGATAGCTCGGAGTGTCGCGATACCTCGAAGTGTCGCGATAGCTCGGAGTGTCGCGATACCTTGGGGTGTCGCGATAGCTCGGAGTGTCGCGATACCTCGAAGTGTCGCGATAGCTCGGAGTGTCGCGATACCTTGGGGTGTCGCGATAGCTCGAAGTGTCGCGATACCTTGGAGTGTCGCGATAGCTCGGAGTGTCGCGATACCTTGGGGTGTCGCGATAGCTCGGAGTGTCGCGATACCTTGGGGTGTCGCGATAGCTCGGAGTGTCGCGATACCTTGGGGTGTCGCGATAGCTCGGAGTGTCGCGATACCTTGGGGTGTCGCGATAGCTCACGGGGTGTCGCGATAGCTCAGGATATGGTGAATTTTCCTGTTCTATCTAGGGTTCCTAGGAGCTCTAGGCCTGCGCAATGCCGTGGTGCACTCAGAATCGTGAGAAGTCGAGATTTTCGGAGTGTCGCGATAGCTCGAGCTCAACGCCTCGGGAACTGTGCAGACAATTTCTGTACCTGCTGAGCTTGCTGGAGATGATGATGGAGCTGCCACCTGCAAGAAACATGCAAAAAATGCACAAATACAAGCACTCACGATCGCTCTCTCTCAAACTCGCACACAACAAATGAGGGAAAGAAAAGGAAGAGGGAATATGTAGTGGGGAAGGAGGTGGAGGTGGAGATGGAGAAGGAGGTGAAGATGAAGATGGAGATGGAGAAAAATCAGAAATTTACCTACTACTTACCATTCCAACGCGTCCTCTCTACGTCTTACCATCACACGCTCGTCCTCAAAGCTCGATCCCCGGCAACGGCGCCAAAATTTGGTGTAGCTCAGTGATGAGTAACACCTCCTTTAATGTCAATCCGGGAAGACATGAGGATGGTATGAAGACCACGAGCAAGTGGAAGCACAAGTGCGTGAGTGAGAAGCACACAAGCATGCACACACATACACACACACGCGCACACGCAGTAAGAACAAAGAGAGTAGACAATGGAATCACTTCTATTGCCAGAAAGTTCTCATACAAGCTCAAACTACAAGAAGCTAACCCCCAAAATGAGCTCTCTAGCTCTATTTATAGTTCTTGACTAGCTTTGGCCCTGTTCAGACCTAGTGTCCGGCCTAGTTAAAAATTAGGTTCCGGGGCTTATTTGAGGGCCCAAACGAGATCTAAAAATTATGAAAATTGACAGGCAACTACATCTAAGGCTCCCCAAGCTCGAGGACTCCTCGGCTTGTACAAAATGGAGCTACAAAAAGGTGAAATGATATTTACAAGGGTTCGTAGTGATGAGAATCACTTTAGAATGATGTGGGGGTTTTGAAAAAAATAAGGGTTGCCTCAGTGCTAGATCTTCATGTGTGTCCATACTTGCTTCTTCCCGCATCCTGTCAACAGGGAGTACTATCCATATGAAGCCAACATGATGGAATATGAACCAACATATGACACGGCCTATTATGGATATGAGGGCTATGATCAGACATATGGAGCAGAAACCGCCACCTTAATGTATACGGCTCCTAAAGCACAACAACCCATGAGACCCCCTGTCAGACCACCGGTGTAGAGAGGACCATGCTGTAGATGCGGAGGGGATCACTTCATTAGGGAATGCCCTCGACCTTATAATCCACCACCACCCAGAGTTTGGGAAGGGTATTGCAGTGATTGTGGAAAGGAACATCTTTTTAGAGATTGCCCTAAGAACCCAGCCAAATCCCAAGACACTGCACCTATCAATGTGATTGAGGTCATTGAAGGATCCGAAAGTGATAAGGAGTACACGGTGCCACTAAAGGCCATTACGAGAGCCCAAACGAAGCAACAAAAAGAACAGCACTCAGAAGAGAAACAAAAAAGCAACAAAAAAATAAGCCCTTCAATTCAGAGAGTGGAAGATTCTGAGGACCCATGTGAAAACCCCCGGAACCAGAAAACTGAGAAATGGAAGGAAAGACGAGAGAAACTCAAGGACAAATGGGCAAAAAACAAGACTATAAACAGTAAAAAGCAAACCAAAAAAACGAATACGCCCAAGGAACAAGGGAATCCTAAGGAGACCCGTGAGCTACCTGAACCTAGCTCAGAGAGGGAGAAGCCCGGATCAATTCTAGCAGACCCAAAGCCAGACGACTTAGACATGTGGTTGAAAGCCTACCAAGCTAGAATCAAGATGGGGCCAAGCGTTGAACAACATGAAAAAATCTACCCTAAAGGGGAATTAGAAAAAGAAAGACTGACCATATGCAGGAAACTCATAGAAGTAGCACAAGCAACCCTAGAAAAGCCTATCCCAATTCTACCAGAGACCAGGATTGCACATAGTCTGTATGAAGAATGCTTAAAGTCCAATATCAAAGAACCTAGGAAAGAAGATGACTAAAGCGGCCAGATAACAACCCAAGAGGAATCGATGTCAATAATCCCAGATCTAGAGGCAGATTGGCCAAAAGACTTATGGAAGAAGAATGGAGATAATACACCTCCTTTTGAAGAAATAGATGGGGAAGATTGTCAACTTCACCCCAACTTGGAGGAAGTGTACGAAGAAGTGTCAAGACTTGACAAAGGAAGAGAGGAAACCATAAGCATTTCAACGTTGCCTAATTACATGGGAGAATACGAAAAGGAGTCAGTAATAATCCGAGCACCCACAGTGCATGGAAAGGGAAAGGAAAAGATAGAAGAGAGTTCACACAATCTAACATAATTAAAGAAAACAAAAGTGCGATGCAAATTGACGGTGGAGGAATTGCTTCGACTTAAACCACAATTATGGAAGCAAATGGCAAACCAATTAGAACCACAGCTAGAGATTGGAGGACCGACAGAAAAGGAAAAGGAAAATAACTCCACAATACAAGTTCCTGTGGACAAAGTGGGAGAGTTTAGTGAAGGGGATGAGGGTAATACTTGTCTACCTGTCACACACAATGGGTACATGACCAAGGCTATTCTAGATACGGGAGCTGGGGTAGGAATTGCCACTAAGGAAATCTGGGAAAAATGGGGAAAACCTGCCTTACAACCCACACGCATGAAACTCCAATTAGCAGACGGTCATGTAGAAAAACCCTTAGGAATATTGGAAAGGATCAAACTAACCACTTGCGGTGTAGAATTCGAACACACCCTAGCCATCTGTAAATTCGAGAAAGCAAATAACTACGAGATGATATTAGGACTGTTGGATGTGATGGCTGGGTACAATCAGAAGATCAAGTTGGTGCTGCTAGACCTGCTTCACACCTGCCCTCTTTTCTCTTCAGATATGGTTAGGAGACTCCTTGAGCTTCCAAATGACACCAAGAAACTATATATGTGCTTTACAAAATGATTGAGTAATGATCAAATCAAAACAGATGATTTTGAACCTTCACAACTCCAAAAACTTTCTATTCCTGTAATGATACCTGTTCAGTCTTAAGCTCAGTGTGTCCAGCACACTTGCAATTGGATTAATTCCTTCTAGGAGTATTAAATTAACTTAACAAGCTACCATTAGCAAGTTAAATCACTCCAATTAACAAACTATGCACTGAGAATGATCTTTAGCAAAATCAGAGACACCCCCGACTTTTTAGGAACAACACAGAAATATACCAGTGACTGCTTCGACAGTGATTTCTCCCAATTGGCTGAATAGAATGACTTGAAATTTTGTAGTGTTGTAGAATGCTTTGAGCTGGTTCCAAGGAGCCTTTAATCATCAAATTTGGTTCAGTAGATCTTGAGATATGCCCTGTTGAAGTTGACAGACTTGAAGATGATCACTCAGAGAAAGCACAGAGATAATAACTATGAGTATATGTATTGAATCTATCAAATGTACATTCCCATTGGCATGTAGAGTGATGCCCAATGGTACTCAGAGGTGTAGGCTCAATAGTAGCTCTTACACACTCAATGTATTGCTTGGAATTGTCTCGGGAAGTGAGCTGCTAAGCCCGCGACTTTTTCATAGTCTTTTTATATGAGTTTGAAGAAGATTTGAATTTCAAATTCAAATGTAGGCTCCCTCAAATCTCTCATCTAATCATATGGAGATATTCTCTCCATTCATACCTTTCAATTTCCACGACTTTTGAAGGTAGGTGTGATTACAAGAAGTCATATTGACTTTTTACATAAAGTAAAATGTAACTAAGCATAGGCATGTGTTCCTATGGTCTTCCTCCAAATGAAGTCTTCATGAATTACTCCAAGCTCTTGTAAAGTCTTCAAGGTTGATTATCCAATGCTCTTCAAGGTACAAGACAAAACCAAGTGTTAAGGCTTGTTTGCACCAACAGCTCCCCCTCAAGCCAAACACTTGCTTGAGTCTTCATCTTTAATCTTCAATGATATCCTGTAATCCAATCATGGATTTAAACCTGCATAGCTTGCTCCCATCCAGAGCTTTTGTAAGCAAATCTGCACATTGTATATTAGTAGACACATATGATAATTGGATTTCCTTACTAAGTAACTTCTCCCTTACATAGTGGTAATGAACCTCTATGTGTTTTGTCCTAGCATGATACACAGGATTAGCTGCTAAGTGAAGTGAACTTGTGTTATCACTAAATATGATAGGTGGCCTTGTGTATAGGCCTAATTCTGAATATAGTAGCTTCAACCATATTGCTTCTTGAGTGGCATTGGCTAGCCCTCTGTACTCTGCCTCAGTAGATGATAGAGCCACTGTGGGTTGCTTCTTGGATGACTAAGAGATTGGTTTATCACCTGCAAAGCATATGTAACCAGATGTACTCCTCCTGTCATCTTTGCAACCTGCCCAATCTGCATCTGAGTATACCTTGATATCAATGTCTGATGAATATGGAAAATACAGACCATGATTTTGTGTTCCCTTTAGGTACTTTACTATCTTCTTGGCTGCCTCCAAATGTGGTACTCTTGGCTTATGCATAAATTGGCTAAGTACACTAACACCATATGATATATCAATCCTAGTTAAGGTAGCATAATTAAGACTACCTACCAAACTTTGGTATCCTGTAATATCCTTAAGTTCTTCTCCTTCATGTGCACTAAGTTTGTGGTTGACCTCCATAGGAATGTTTGAGATCTTAGCTTCCTGCAAATTAAACTTCTTGACCATGTCCTGAATGTACTTCTTTTGAGTAATAAAGGTACCTGAATTTGTGAAGACCAATTCAAGTCCTAGGAAGTACTTCAATAATCCAAGATCATTGATCTTGAATTCTTTCATCATTTGACCTTTGATGTGTCTAATTCCTTGAACATCATTTCCTGTAATAATGATGTCATCAACATAGACACACAAGTATATTACCTCTGAATTGTTCTTCTTTATAAACAATGAAGTATCTGCTTTACTCATCACAAATCCTTGATCTAGGAGATAGGTTGTCAACCTGTAATTCCATGCTCTAGGTGCCTGCTTCAATCCATACAGAGCCTTCTTCAATTTACAAACATGATTTACCTTATTGGGATCCTCATAGCCAGGTGGTTGTGACATGTAGACCTCTTCAGATATCCATCCATTCAAGAATGCATTCTTCACATCCAATTGGTACATGTTCCAATTCTTGGATGCAGCTACACTCACCATAATTCTGATAGTTGGCATCTTGGCCACAGGAGAAAATGTCTCCTCATAATCAATGGCTTAGGTTTGTGCAAAACCCTTGGCTACCAACCTAGCTTTATACCTGTTTATTGTGCCATCTGAGTTCCTCTTGAGTTTGTAGATCCATCTGGATCCTATAACTTTCATGGAGTCCTTCTTGGGTACCAAGTCCCAAGTATCACTCTCCTTGAGAGCCTCCATTTCTTCATCCATTGCTTCCTTCCATTCTGGCTTAGTAATAGCTTCCTCAAATGTACCTGGTTCTTCACTTAAGATATCCTTTGCAAGATATACAGAATGCTTGGTTACAAGTGAGGTGTCATACCCATACCTAATTGGTTTCTTCTTTTCTCTTGAAGATCTCCTCATAGCTTGGGTTGAGGATTCTGGATTGTCTTCAAGTTGCTTCATCTTCATCTTCCCTTTGGATTTCCAAGCTTTGAACTCTTCAATGTTGATGGTGTCTTCATCATCTGAGCTTGTGTCCTCATTCTGAGTTGGTTCTTGCCTGACAAGCTTTGGAAAGTCTTCTTCCATATCATAAGGTAGGCTAACTTTCCTGCACTCATTATCATACCATGAATCATTTTCATCAAAGATTACATCTCTGCTTACCTTGAAGCCTTTGTTTGAGGGGTTATAGAACCTGTATCCTTTCTGATTCAAATCATAACCAATAAAGATACACTTTTCAGCTTTAGGGTCTAGCTTTCCCCTTACCTGTGAGGGAATATGCACATATGCAACACACCCAAAGATCTTGCAATGATCCAGAGATGGTCTCTTACCATGCCAAGCCTCATAGGGTGTCATTCCATCAAGTGTCTTTGATGGCAACCTGTTGATTAAGTATGTGGCAGTAGATACACTCTCTGCCCAAAGATAATTTGGTAGTTTTTTCTCATTAAGCATAGACCTAGCTGTCTCCACAATGAGTCTATTCCTCCTTTCAGCTACCCCATTTTGTTCAGGTGAGTACCTTGTGGTAATCTCCCTCTTGATGCCTCTTTCCTGCAAGAATTCTTCAAAGTCATTGGAGAAGTATTCTCCACCACCATCAGACCTTAGCCTCTTCAAATGTCTACCTGTTTGATTCTCAACTAATGCAAGATACCTTTTGAAACAATTAAATACTTCATCTTTATGTTTCATGAAGTACAAGACAGTCCATCTGCTATGATCATCTATAAAGGACACATAGTACCTTGATCCAGATATAGATGGCTCCTTGCTTGGTCCCCACACATCTGTATGCACCAATTCCAAGTAGTCTTCATGCATAAATCCTTTCTTGGTGTATGGCAATCTGTGTGACTTACCAAACTGACAAGCCCCACACTTGTATATCATGTGTTGCTTGGATACATTAGGTATCCCAAGCACACATTGATCTCTGCTCATTTGTTTTATGGTCCTTTCTCCAATGTGACCCAATCTCTTGTGCCACATCTCCAATTCTGATAGGGTTTGGTCCTTATAGTTGTACAAGGCAATATTCTTAGTATCCTCAAGTTCAAAGGTAAATAGTCTACCTGATTTCTCTCCCTTGGCTATCCTTCTGAATCCATGTCTTGGATCCTCCACATATGCACCATGTTGAGTGAACCTGACCTGTAGACCTTTTTCAACAATCTGACCTACACTCATCAGATTCTTGGTGATTGTTGGAACATACAACACTCTGCTTAGCAAATTCTAATTACCATCACTTGTTTTGACATTGCCTACTTTAACCACTGAGTGTTTAGTGTCATCACCTGTCTGCACTTGGTGCTTGCCTTTGGGTTCTTCCAGATCAGAGAGTAAGGCAACATTTCCAGCTACATGATTAGAGCAACCTGAGTCAATATAGAACAAATGATCATCATTGATACCTGATTTAGATGTCATGTTCATAATCAACAAGGAATCATCTTGATCCTCTGCATAATTGTTGTAATCCTTCCTGTTCCTGTATCCACCTTGATAATTGCCATTGTGATTGTAGCTATTGTTGTAATTATTGTTGTAGCCATGGTAGCCTTGAGATTGATTGAATCTGCCTCTGCCTTGGGAGTATCCTCCTCTTTGGTGACCTCTTCCTCTTTGGTTCTTGTAGTTCTTGTAGCATTCATCTGTAGTATTGTTAGACAAGCCACATATATTGCATGGAGTTTGGTTATAGGGTCTCCCCCTACCTGACTTACCTCCTCTGCCCCTACCTCTAGATGATCTACCTCTCCCTGCATAGTTTGCTTGGGAGGTAGAGCCTTCTTCATCAACTTTCTTACTTTTACCCTTATCTTTAGACTTCTTATCTGTATATAGGGCAGAGGGATTGTTACCTTTTGATTGCTCTCCATTCTTTGTGATCTTTGCTTCATGTGTGAATAGTTGTCCAATCAGAGTTGTTAGATCAGGTGCTTGGATGTCCATGTATAAGTCCATTGCAGTGGTAAAGCTCTCCCACTTGTCATCTGCCTTTAGTCCATTGATTACTTGTCTGACTATTTGCTCTTCTTCAATTTCTTCTCCAACACTTGCAAGTTGATCTGCAATGTCTTTGACTTTGGTGACAAAATCTGAGACACATTGTTTTGATTGCTTCCTGAGAGTTGTAAACTCAATCCATAGCTGATTCTTTCTGGCCTTTGTGCTTGATGAGAAGTATGTTGACAAGGTCTCCCAAGTCTCTTGGGAAGTTTTACAGTTCCTTACATGAGGTAGAAGGAAATCAGAAATAGAGTTTAGAAGATATGACCTTGCCAAAGCATCTTTAGCACACCATTGGTTGAGTCTCTCATGTTCATCCTTTGTAGGTAGGCCTCTGGTTTTGAATGAGGGCAACTCCTCATCTCCTGATATGTATCCATACAAGCTTCTCCCTTGTAGATAGGTCTTCATTCTCAATGACCATGCCTGGTAGTTATTTCTATCCAATTTGTCAATGAAAGAAGGGAAACCATCACCCATGATTACCTTATTTGCTCTGATACCACTGTTGGATGTGATGGCTGGGTACAATCAGAAGATCAAGTTGGTGCTGCTAGACCTGCTTCACACCTGCCCTCTTTTCTCTTCAGATATGGTTAGGAGACTCCTTGAGCTTCCAAATGACACCAAGAAACTATATATGTGCTTTACAAAATGATTGAGTAATGATCAAATCAAAACAGATGATTTTGAACCTTCACAACTCCAAAAACTTTCTATTCCTGTAATGATACCTGTTCAGTCTTAAGCTCAGTGTGTCCAGCACACCTGCAATTGGATTAATTCCTTCTAGGAGTATTAAATTAACTTAACAAGCTACCATTAGCAAGTTAAATCACTCCAATTAACAAACTATGCACTGAGAATGATCTTTAGCAAAATCAGAGACACCCCCGACTTTTTAGGAACAACACAGAAATATACCAGTGACTGCTTCGACTTGAAATTTTGTAGTGTTGTAGAATGCTTTGAGCTGGTTCCAATGAGCCTTGAATCATCAAATTTGGTTCAGTAGATCTTGAGATATGCCCTGTTGACGTTGACAGACTTGAAGATGATCACTCAGAGAAAACACAGAGATAATAACTATGAGTATATGTATTGAATCTATCAAATGTACATTCCCATTGGCATGTAGAGTGATGCCCAATGGTACTCAGAGGTGTAGGCTCAATAGTAGCTCTTACACACTCAATGTATTGCTTGGAATTGTCTCGGGAAGTGAGCTGCTAAGCCCGCGACTTTTTCATAGTCTTTTTATATGAGTTTGAAGAAGATTTGAATTTCAAATTCAAATGTAGGCTCCCTCAAATCTCTCATCTAATCATATGGAGATATTCTCTCCATTCATACCTTTCAATTTCCACGACTTTTGAAGGTAGGTGTGATTACAAGAAGTCATATTGACTTTTTACATAAAGTAAAATGTAACTAAGCATAGGCATGTGTTCCTATGGTCTTCCTCCAAATGAAGTCTTCATGAATTACTCCAAGCTCTTGTAAAGTCTTCAAGGTTGATTATCCAATGCTCTTCAAGGTACAAGACAAAACCAAGTGTTAAGGCTTGTTTGCACCAACAAGGACGACCCTTCATGAGACAAATGCGGGTAGTACAGGATTGGGGAAGAGATTCGTTATACCTGCAACATCAAGGAAACACCACCAAAATAAATTTGCACACATTTGCTTACCGAGATGTCCCTCCACTACAATGGAATCCAGTACACCGAGAAGAAGATGACTTATCCATTCACAGTGCTGGATCAAGTGATCAATCTTGGATGCATGAAGATGCCCAGTTGTGGATGTGTAAGGAATCCAAGAGAGAAGAGAACAAAAGGCAACCATGGCCGATAGGACATCCTAACCATAGATCCATAGAGGACCCCACTTACACACCTCAAATTTTCTCTGATGAAATCTTTGAGCCACATGGATGGATGGAAATCTTGGCAACTCTAGATGTGTGTGTAAATGAGGAAGTTTTGACGATGAATGAATGCATAGATGAGGAAGGTTATGATGTAAACCTCTATATGGTTGTCCTTCAAGAAGTAGAAGAAGGGGAAATCCTGGAAAAAGAATGGAAAGAGGAATATGAAAGCATAGAAATGGAACCAGAATTTGATTACGAAGAAAGCTGCTCAAATACTATTCAGAACCAGAAGGAACAGGAACCAACAAAGATCTTAGCAATTGAAACTGCTACTGCAATACACAGGCAGGAGGAGAACAGGAGTAAAGTAGGGCCGGACCCAGATCTTTTTGAAGTTCCTGAACACTTTAAAAAATATGAAGTGGAGGAAAGAAAAGTGGCTATTCAAATGCCTCGACGAGAGGCACGAGACGGGGAAGCGTATGACAACAAGGAACAAACGAAAAAAATTGTTGTGACAGTTGAGGAAGGAGAAGAAAGATGCACATATATTGGTAAAGATGTGTCTGAAGGAGAGGAAGAGGAACTCATATACCTTGTTCGAGAGTACCGAGATGTATTCGCATGGATCTATAAGGATCTCAAAGGGGTAGAACCCACTATTTGTTCCCATCGAATACCAATGACAGCAGATGCAAAACCCTCCAAACAACGTCCTTATACATACAATGAAGTCTACGCAGCAAAGATTAAGGAAGAAATAGACAAACTACTAGCGGCAGGATTCATATACGAGATAGAACATACCGAGTGGGTATCGCCACTAGTAGTAGTGCCTAAGAAAAATGGAAAATTGAGAGTGTGCATAAATTTGAAGAAGGTGAATGCAGCCACTATACGTGACAGCTACCCACTACCTATCACGGACCATTTATTAGAGAGAGTAGCAGGTAAGGAGGTCTATAGCTTCCTAGATGGATTCTCCGGATACAACCAGGTAGCTATTGCGACTGAGGATCAACATAAGACAGCATTCGCCACTGAATGGGGAGTGTATGCATTCAGAGTGATGCCCTTTGGACTCACTAATGCTCCAGCCACCTTCCAGAGATTGATGTGTCATGTTTTCAAGGAATTTCTAAAAAAAAGCATGGAAGTATATGTAGATGACCTTTGCACGTACTCCAATCAAAGACCCGATCACATTCCCGAGTTGAGAAAGATATTCAACAAATGTAGAGAGTACCGAGTCTGCTTAAACCCCGAGAAATGTGTCTTCATGGTAAGGCAAGGGAAAATTCTAGGTCACATAGTTTCGAGAAATGGAATATCAACGGATGAGGACAAGATTAAAGTCATCTTAGACTTACCAAGACCCAAGAATGCAAAGGAAGTGCAAGCTTTTATGGGACATTGTGGATACTACCATAGGTTCATTCACTTGTATGCCATAATAGCAAAACCCTTGTATGGTCTCTTGACTCAATTTACTTGGACAGAAGAGTGCGAAAAGGCATTCACCGAGTTGAAAAAGAGACTTAGCACTGCCCCAATTTTGAAATCACCCAACTGGAGCAAACCTTTTCATATTCATGTTGACGCTTCTAACTATGCCATTGGATGCATCTTAGCCCAACCGGCTGATGAAGGCAAGCTTGATCATCCAATTGCTTATGCGAGTAGACAACTGAATCAAGCCGAAAGAAATTATACCACTACGGAACGAGAAGGCTTAGGAATGGTATACGTAGTGAAGAAATTCAGACATTATCTTTTAGCCAACAAATTCAAATTCTTCATAGACCATCAAGCTTTGTTGTACTTAGTCAATAAGCCTTGTAACACGGGAAGGTTGGTACCATGGTTTCTACTACTAGTGGAGTTTGACTTCGAAGTAATAGTGAAAAAGGGGAACACACATGTGAGAGCAGACCACCTTTCGAGGCTAACACACGGAGAGCCACCAAGTGGGGTACCCGACGATCTACCAGATGCTTATTTGTTCAATCTAGAAGTTTGCCCAGAGTGGGCTGAGAAATTGATCCCTATACTCACTCATGGCCCTCAACACTCTATCAATAGGAATAGCAAGAAAGAAATTCTTCAATCGAGGAACTTACACATTGTGTCAGGTAGTGTATACTACAAGGAACCCAACGGAGTGTTACTTAGATGTGTTGAAGAGGATGAACAAACGCAACTAATTGAGCAAGCACATGTGAACAAATGGAGAAAACACCAAGGGACTCATGGAACCATCCGAGAACTGAAAAGATTAGGAGTGTATTGGCCTGACATGCCCAAGAATGTTCACGACCACGTAAGTAATTGTGCAGAATGCCGAGAGACGGTTCCCGAAGATAATATGTCTCTACCTTTTTCGACCATAGCACCCAATTGGAGTACAACTTTAGTTAAATTCTTAAAAACTCAAGAACATGAGTTAGGAACTAGCTTAGCAAGAAAGCGATCCTTAGAGGAAATGAGCAAGGACTACATTCTCATAGGAAAACAATTGTTCAAACGAGGGAAAGATAACCAACTCAGATTATGTGTGCATGAAGGAGAATATTTACCCATATTAGAAATGGCACATGCAGGTGCTGCAAGAGGTCATTTTTCGGCTGAAAGAACTGTTAAAATGATTCTCTTTGCGGGCTTGTGGTGGCCAACTCTACACATGGATGTTGAAACGTATGTACGAAGTTGTGAGACTTGTCAGAGAACTAAATACCCAATTCGGAGAGATGACATGCCATTAAGACCCATGATATGCACGAGAGCGTTCACAAAATGGGGTATAGACTTCATTGGACCTATCAATCCACCTGCCAAAGGATCACATGCGGAGTACATCATAGTAGCCACTGACTACTTGACTAAATGGGTAGAAGCAAAAGCCACTAGAAAGAATGATGCTCAAACTACCGCAAAATTTCTCTTTGAGCATATCTTCACCCGCTTTGGCTTGCCCATTGAGATTGTTAGCGATCGGGGAACGCACTTCCTCAATGAGGTAATCGAGTCATTAATGAACGAGTTCTTAGTGATTCATAAAAAATCAGCACCATACCATCCCCAAGCCAATGGACAAGCTGAGAGCTCTAACAAAGTACTGTGCACGGTGTTGACTAAGCTTGTCAATAATGGAAGATCTGATTGGGACAAACAATTGCATCATGCGATTTGGGCATTCCGAGTTGCATATAAAACGGCCATTGGAACTACACCTTTCAATTTAGTGTATGGGCAAAATGCAATTTTGCCAATTGACTTCTTAGTGCCTACATTGAAAGTCGCCCAGCAATATGAATGGAACGGTCATGAATTATCCCAACAACTAGATCAAATTGAGAAGTTACATGAGACTAGATTGCAAGCAGTAGCAGGCATTTATGTTGCTAAACGGAGACAAAAGGCATATTATGATGCACATATAAAAGACAAGGGACTTAAAGAAGGAGACTTAGTCCTAGTGTACACCCTGAAACAACATGCAAAGAAGTTACAAAAACGCGGATACGGACCTCTGATCATAAATCGAATCTCTACTAGTGGTGCAGTCAATCTCGCCACGATAGACGGAGACATTCTTCCCAACTACATCAGTGGATGTAGAGTAAGACGATTCATGGAGCCCTTAACTGATCAAATGCTAGCACGATTGGTAGGTGCTCAAAATAGGAAAAAGGAAGAAGAGCGAATTAGAGAGGAAGCTCGACACGAAGCACTAGAGCGCATTAAGAAACGGAAAGAGTGGATCAGGCAAAGAGATGAACGCTATCTCCAAGGAGAAGAACCCATCCCTATGGCAAATTACCAAGTCGATAATCATGACACAACAGGTATGTGTAAAACACAACCTTACCTAAACCTAGGGATTGGCAAGACAGAGTACAAATTGATAGATGCATTGATAGACTCAGGAGCAGGACTTAGCTGCATGCGAAAGAGAATAGCAGAAGAGCTGCAATTAGAATTGAATCCCACAAAAGCCCGATTAATAGGAGTTGGAAATCACACGGTAGAATGTATTGGAACCACGAATGTATCTCTCCACCTAGGAAATTCCTCAATGGAAAAAAGAGTTCTAGTGTGTGAGGATGAAGATTTGATAGAAGACTTCATCCTAGGGCACGACTGGATCATTGAGACAGAGGCGTGCATCCATCTAGCTCAAGGCTATATTTCGGCTAAGATAGGACATAAGGAGATTTTCAGCTTACTTGAAGAGAAACCTTGTATTCAAACAAATATAATACAAAAGTCAGAGAAAGTGCAGAAAACGACTTTAGAAAGTATCAACAATCCTCAAAAATCTGAAACCAAATGCATAGAAGCTGAAACTTCAATCCTAGCGACGTCAGCATTAGAATCGAAGCCATCCAATGCAATTGAGGGAAAGCCAACCGTTAAGGAGACTTGCTCTCCCACACATGCTCAAAACATCAAAAGATCGCACTATTGGAAACCAATAAGCAGACACTCAGATCAAGGCCCACCCAAATATAAGTGGGTACGCAGGGATCAAATACAGAGTCGAGAAGCGTCCGGACCCACTCTTAAGAAGGAAACAGGAATCACCAAGCCAGCTTCACAGAAGTACATACAGGAAGAATCAGTGCAAGTATGGATCCCTAAGACTTTGCTCGAAGCTCAAAGATCGCGACTTCAGATATGGATCCCCAAAAAGCTCAAACAAGCAGCTAAACAGGAGTTAAAGACAAAAGAAGAGGTACTACATCAGACAAGGTGAAAGACAACAACACGTAGGAGTCATCCAAGAAATTGGAAAAGCAATGCCAATTTCACTCGAACAATGGAGGAAGCAAACAGAACAAAAGGAACTGTAAGCATCAAGGAAACGAAACGATCTCCCTTAGTGTTCACGAAAGGGATCTGGAAATCAAAGCAACCACGAGGAGCGGAGGATCGAAGAGATGAAGCTTTCCATTGCACTCATGAAGTGTTTAATGCACCTCAAGTAAGCATGATAGGGCCACATTACAAGGCCAAGCATTCGGCACATCCTTCTTCTATTTCAGGATAGTCAAGCACATTTTCCTCTTGGGAAATAGGAGAGCACTTGTACATACATTAAGGAAATTACTCCAAAAAATAATAATAATCGCTTCGGCTATAAACTAACTTTTCTGTTTTCCTTTTCAGATGAAAATATAAAAATACCTAAAAATGTGAAAAATCCAGGTATTACCTTTCTCACACACACGGGAAAGGGACGACACCATTCACTCGGAGCAATATCGAGCTTATCACAAAAAAAAAACAAAGGAGGATTTCTGATAATATATGGCAACTAATTCATGCTCTATATTGAGTGCAGATGGCGTCTACTAGTTCCGAAGCTACACAAGAGGAAGAGGTCCAGCTTCTTCCATTGGAATCAGTCACAAAAGCAAGAGGTCACTGGTTTCGGGATGACCAACCAGTAGCAGATCTCATCTTCATGGCAACTATCAAAATTATGGACACAGATCACTATTTTCCTATCATGTCACAGGACTTCAAAACAATCATACAGGGGTTACCTCATATTGAAGATGTATGGACACAAGCAGGCATAGAGGCATTTCTCAAATTGCCAATCTATGTGCCAGATTTTCAGAGATGTGCACAAGTAATGAATACCATGCAACCTGCTGCAACAAAAATATCAGTCCCAGAAGCACGAGTATTGGATAAAGTAGGGACATGGAAAACCATCCAATTCACTCATGAAATAATCAATAAAGCTTTTGGATGGAATCAAGCAGGAATTACTAGTGTCAAAGAGGAATGTCATGACCCGAAGAAGAGGTCCTTCCTGGAGATTAACAGAATAGACATTGAAGACGCTGTCCGTCTTGTGCATCAACATTTCTGCTTCCCCAGTATGCACAGATACACGGCTCCGCAAAAGATTGTAGTACAACTATTGTCACATGCCATGCGACAAATAGGAAACAAAATCAATTTAACAGGGTATGTCCAAGAACGGCTATTTGAAGCCCAAAAGAAGTGGGGCCAGAAGAAATTTTTGAATGGCAGTTCTGCATTAACACTATTGATATATGAAGCTCTCGAGATTAAGAATTGCTTAAGGGAGATGCCGACCTCAGAAGGGCTAGCCAAATACGCAAAATCCGCTACGGTCCCTAAGAAAAAGAAAGCAGTTGTTGTGGTTGAGGAAGCTGGAACGAGCAAACAAAAACCCATGAGGGGTACAAAGCGTTTACGGGAGGAGGAAGCCCAAGCTACACCACAATCAAAGAGAACTCATCTCTTACCGAAGATCACGACGGCTCAAATGCCTATTACAAGGAGAGATCTTTCCGCTGCCCTCGAAGAAACACATCAGTACATGCAAGGGCAGGTGAACTTAAACATTCAAGGTCATCATTATAGACAAGCAAGTCAAGAGAAACAAAAACGGAGTCCAGAGAAGACACCAAAACAAGCTGGAAGATACAAAGAACTAGGGATAGATGATTCCAGTACCAATACAGATTCCAGCCCTGAAAAAGATACCTTGGATACTGATATACGGACAGAAACTCAAGAAGAAGAATGGAATGAGATCGATCAAGTGGAAGTGACGCTAGGAAATCATAAAGAAAAGGAACAGAATGTAGAAGATCCCATTGAACCGGAGCATGTCATTCAATTGAATGATACTACAAAGATAAGCATCAAGGAAGCTCCTACCAATGCTATTTATGTAAAACCACCTATCAAAGAGGAAGTCCAAACTCCAGTAAGTAAGGAAACAGAGGAGTTACAAAGTAAAGAACAAATTGTGATCGAAGTACCGGATGACACACCTCAAGAAAAGCAGGCAAACTTGGGGGCTGAGCCAAGGATCCAGCTTCAGATTAGGCAGCCCCATGACACTACATTACATATCGCATAGGGCAAAGATATTAATACCGGCAAAGAACCAAGCATTCCAAGAACATGGCTGAATGTGGATGTCACTCAGCTGAAGCCGGTAGTCAAGCAAATGATTCAGACGGCCATGGACACTCAACAACAGTTGATGGAAATAGATGCCGACTATGATCAGGCAAGAAGAGAAAAGAATCAATTTCAAATCATGAGTGAGCAGCTATCGGCACAATTGATTGAAGCACAAAAAGAATTGGCAGTCAAAAATACGGAGGTGCTTGCAATCAAGCTACAACATGATGAATCCATCGCTCAGAATCAAAAGATGCGTACACAACTAACAGAGTTGCAAAGATTACACGATGCGAGCGAGGCTGAGAAAGAGAAAATGAAAATGAGAAGCATGTTATTAGAACAACAACTCAAGTTGTATATGGAAGAGAACGACAGCCTCCGCAACAGAAATAAGGAATTGATGAAGTCTTTATTATATGATCAACCAATCGTACAACAGGAAACCACAGAGACCAAAGACAAAGAATTAAGAGATCAGATCTCAAAATATGAAGAGCTGCTAAAGCAAGAACAAGCAAAGATAGAGGAATGGAAGAGCCGATACACCAATGAAACCAATGAATTAAAGAGTCAATTACAAAAGGTGAACGCCAAATTGATACAAAGCTACAACGAAAATATGGATAATGTAGCTGACATTGGTAAAGAATTGCTGGCCACTAAAGAAACACTTAGAGAAGCCATGTAAGAGGTAAAAGAGAAAGATGAATGCATAACATGACTAAAGACTCAAATGAAAGAGAAAACACCGATCGGGACACCAGTAGTGCCGGCTACGGAAAATCCTACTGACGAGGTAGAGGTAAGTCCTCTATCTCACCCGATCTATAATTCTCCACTACATGAGCAGTTGGCCGACATACATGACGAACATCCAATGCCCTATACTGCAGAAATAAGTCAGAAGGAACGGGCACTAGTGGTGTCCCGGTTAACGGAAAATTTTGAAAATGAAGTCATCAAGGTAATGAAAGAGGCCAAGATCAAAGGTAAAGACCTGGACAAGATCATGAAGCGGTTCAATATTCCATACGGACTCTTGAAAGAGAAAACAAGACGTTATATAAAGAAGATTACACAGAAGAGTCCAGATGAGCAGCTGAATTTCAAACACGACACGTTCGCATACACTCAAGCAGAGTTTGAAGCTGCACAACCAGTGTGGCGACGGAAATTTTTGGAGAAACATCCCACACTACGGGTGCATTGGCAAGCAGCACCATATGCATTCCAGGTAAACCCTTCATTTTGTCCAATACCACGCAGAAGGGATACCAGGGAATTTTTGGATTTGCAAAGAAGCGACACTATAAATAAGCAGTGGCTCAATTATCCTATGCTTCCGAGCCGGCCACATAACTACTTGCCAATGGAGGATTATATGGTTAAAACCATCGAATATTGGCTACAAAATTATGCGACAGTACCCGATTTAACTGTCAAAATCACCAACAAAATACTTAGCATGATCCTTACAGTCTTGAAGGTATTCAAGCATGCGGCCTACACCTTTTTGAACTTCATAGGTATTAATCAGGGCACGGAAATCCTCATTTTTGATCTATCAGTTATGCCTAGCAGACCAACAATAATGGCGTATTATTCCAGATTAATGTTCTTGCCAAGTGTATATATGCAGACTTTTGAAGAAGCTTTCTTTACAGGATTTTTTAAGATGGATTCAGAAATTTTTTTGAAGATGTCATCCAATTTAAATGCCAGATTAGTGGCATATGAACTTAGCTTCTTCGCAGATCACAGATAGCCACCCAATGACGGTGTGAAGGCAGAACAATGGAAACAACTCATGATACGTGAAGCAAATCTGCTAAATGATACAGAGCAAAGAGTATATCAAACATATGCCCGTCGCTTATCAAAGCCTGTCGGGGACGATAGAGTCCAGGAAGGGGGCAGTGTTGAGGGAGAGTCAAGTAAGAAGAAGAAAAGAAGAAGACAACGAAAGAAGCAGCTTCACTAAAAGGACATATCTGAAGATATATCTCTGCAAGAAGCCCCGCAGGGGCGCAACACCCATCTCTACACAGAGCCCCGCAGGGGCACACACACCAAGGAAAGGACGTAACCCACATGGGTGCTTCAACCTCTTGATCTCTGGAAGGTCCAGATCGAAGACTGAAGCACCACATCTCCATACCTTCCACTGGTGGCGTGCGTGGCAACCCAGAATTAATGAGCCTATAGGTGAATTAGACTGCAAAATATCAGGTAGTCAGTCAAACTCCAGGGGTTGCGGGCGAGCAAAGGAAAAGAATGCAAAACAAGGACCAAGAAGAGGCCGTCAAAATTGAACACCTGTTTTATAAACAGGTAACATTGAGCAAAGGTTGCGTGCAGAGAAAAGAAGTAAATAACACAACAAGGTCCGATGTGTGCAACCAGGACAAATCAGAGCGCCTCTAAAACGTAATGCAAGATCAAGAATCAGGCAAAACTGGCCATGGAATGCGTGCGGACAACAAACTGAGGACAAGAAGCAAAGCCTGTCAAGGGACGACATAGACGAAGAGGGGGAGAGTGTTGCAGAGCTAAAAGAGCACAAAGCAGAGAAAAAGACGGGCCCCAAAATTTTTCCGATTTGGACATCATATTTTTGTATCATAATCATTCTTGTAATATATTTTCCGTTGTAAATGCACTAGAGGAGTCCTCTAAATGCATCCCCACAGAAGTTTAGAGATTTACCCATGTAAAATAGTAGGAAATTAGTCTTTTAGTGAATAAAGTGCCGGTCTCTTGTGTGAAAGGACCATTTTTAGGGCACTAGTATATAAGTCAAATGTGACTCTTTGTAAAGAACTTTTTTGCCATTGTGAGAATAGAGAGCACAGAAATTCGAATTTGTGTCTTCTTCACTCCATATCTTCTTCTCTGTGAGCTTGTATGCATGTGTATTGCTTGGAAAGAGTGCTTGGGAGTGTTGTCTATCCATGAAAGTGTTTATTTGCTGTAGGTAAGGTGTGTGCGAAGTGTAGGAAGTGCTGAAGTGTAGGAAAGTATTCCCGCGACTCAGTATTTTGCTCATAACTTGAAGTAGGAGCATCAGAATTGAGTGAAACCACTGCCATTGGATGCGTCTTCTCGAGAGCTTCGAAACGCATATGCTATTCGCTATATTTGGAGTTTGGAGCTGGGAGAAAAGTCCAAAATACTGACGGCTGCTGCACCAAGTATCGTTTCGCCATGACCAACAGTTGAAGCTTGTTTGGATAAGTCTTTGCCTTATTTACACTCTTTGAGTAGTTCATTTGCATTGATCTTCACATGATTGCATGTCCTCATACACTCGGCTAGGTTTGTATACTCTTTGGATTGATAATTAAAAGCGTGTATCCCCACTATATGCACTTGAGAGGGGATTGAGGTATAGTCTCTTTCTCCGCAAGTCCCTAAGTTGGTGCTTAGGTCAACACTCCATATTGTTGCCTTATCTGCTCCAGTCGTGTAGCTGTGTTGATGAACTCCTCTATGGTGGCTGTGGGCAACACTAATTCTTTGATTTTACATTGGATGGTCACTGGAAGTGGCTTAGCTAACCATTTCTTAACAAAAAAATCATGTGGAGGATCTGGCAACTTAGCCATTAGTGCTTTGGCCCTAGTTACAAACTCTGGAAATTTTTCACCTAGACCCAGTTTCAAGTTTTCTAATTCTTCTATGATGATCTTTGTAGTATTTCCATGTTGGAATTGAGTTTTGAATGCATCTTTCATTAAGTCCCAAGTTGTAAAATGGTTCTCAGCAAACTGGCTGAACCATTTATCTGCTGACCCTTCTAATGTGGTAGGGAAGAGTATCAAAAAGGCATCCTCTCTTCCCATTAAGCCTCTAGTTTTGCAGAGTGCTAAAAACCTTCTAATATGCTTGTCTAGATCTTCTTCAGCTAAATTTTGTGCTTCATGAAATGAAACAGGCTCATTCTCATCACAGAGATTAGATGCAGCCATAGCATAGAAACTTGATGCAAAAGATGCACTATGAGAGCCTGAACGAGTATGATATGACGGAGGTGCATCTAATTTGCTATCATGCAAGGTCTGCACCAGCCATTTTGGCATAGTTTTTCCCTTCTCAATATCAGATCTCTCATCAACAAGTGCATCATGTAAATCTCCATCAGAAATGGAATGATTTGCATCATCACATGAAACCTGCCAAGGCTGAGAAGTTGCCTCATTAGGACTAGCACTAGACCGTCCACCTGTAAAAAGAGACAGCAAAGTATTATACATGTCTTTTGAGCTAACAGATGTCTCCTTAGTACATTAAAGCAATGGCTGAATAGCATCTTCCACAGAAACAACATCACGACTAACCAGAATGCATTTAGTCTGTGGATGATACAGACGATAGCCTTTACTTTCAGAACTGCACCCAACAAAAATACATTTTACTGCTTTATCATCCAATTTTCTACGATGTTGTTCATGCACTAATGCATATGCCAGAGAACCAAAAACACGCAGATGGGCAACAGATGGATTGCAATCATGCCAAGCCTCATATGGAGTGATAGACTGCAGTGCTTTAGTGGGATACCTGTTAAGTACATATGCTGCACACATGACAGCCTCAAGCCAGAAACTATGTGGTAAAGCCTGAATCTTGACCATACACCTCACCATCTCCATGAGTGACCTATTGTTTCATTCATCAACTCCATTCTGTTGAGGTGTATACGACACTGTACACTAGTGTTTTATCCCACGTTCAGCCAGAAATGCATTAAAATTAGAAGACATATATTCCCCCCCTCGATCAGAACAAAGGGTGCTCATTTTACATGCTGACAGATTTTCAGCCAAAACCAAAAACTGTTTGAAGCATATAAAAACTTTGGACTTTGCTTTGAGTGGATATACCCATGCATGCCTGGAAAAATCATCAATGAAAGTCACAAAATAAAGGTAATTTCCAAAAGAAGGTGTCTGCATAGAACCACAAACATCACTATGTACAAGGTGCAATTTCTGCGTAGCCCGAACTGAACCATCTTTTGGAAAGGAGGAACGCTGCATTTTGCCCAAAATACAGCCTTCACATACATGTTTTCTAGGTGCCTCAAGCTTGGGCAAAGAAGACACCATATCAGATATTGCAGGTGTAGCAAACTAGAAAAATTCAGATGACCAAAGCCTGCATGGCAAAGCTTTGCATCTGACATAACCTAAGAATCATGTACTGCACATGCCGAATCATTCATAGATCTTTCATAGTCTATGATCTTATACAACCCATGACATAAAATGCCAGAATCAATAATAACATCACCATTTGACAGATCATGAACTGTACATAATTTCACAATCAAGCCAGCCTTGGCTAATGCAGAAAATGATAACAGATTCTTCTTGATCCCTGGTACAAACAAAGCATTTGACAAAGTGAAAGAACTACCGCAAGCAGTAGTCAAAATGATCTTACCAACTCCCATAATGGGATAAGAGGAGTTGTTGGCACATGTAACAGTATTCCCTGTAGGGGAAAGCTCGAGTGAAGAGAAGAAACTACACTGCAAGGTAATATGTTTGGTCGGCCCACTGTCAAAGTACCAAACATCTGAGTCTATTGCAGACATGCACTGCTCATGAAAAGATGGGTCAAAACTGCAAACAATAGTAGACGCTCATTCTTTTTCCTGCACAAGATTAACAGACTCTGTTTTCGGTGTAGAGGCCTCTACAACAACCATTCAAGCCTCCTTTTTCTGTACCTCTTTTGCAGCCAGTTTTGGATAGTTCTTTATGATATGATCATTCCCTTTATAATACATGCAAAACAATTTTTGCTTTTCTGATTTCTTCTCATCTTTATCTTCCTTCTTTGAATGTGGAGCATTTGCAGATTTCTTCTTACTAGTAGAAGAGCTCCATTTTCCTTTGACCTTCTGACTAGCCACGAAAGCTTGATCTGTAACACGCAAAATAGACCTGTTTTTCCTAGACTGATCTTTGTGCAACATAACAGAAACTAACTCCTCAAATGACAAGGCATTTGGATTGCCTTTCATCATCAACCGAGAGTAGGAGCAAAACTCTGATATGAATCAGGAAGACCATTCAGAACGGTCTACACAAGTGAGATATCTCGCATAACCTCATTCGCAAAAATCAACTGTTCCTTCAAGTCTTTGACCTTTGTTAGAAAACTATCCATAGAATCACCTTCATTCATGTGCTCACTCTCCAACTGTTTTCGAAGGTAAGCAACACGAGCCTCATTCCTAGCTTGGTACAATGTGGTAAGTGTATCCCAAGCATCCTTAGCTATTCTGCAAGAGAGAATGTGAGGAATAATGGCACGTTTGACAAACAAAGTTATCAATGCATGTGCTTGGGCATCTCTACCATCCCAACGAATTTGCTCTGCAATAGGTGCCGCAGAAACTACAACATAAACAGGAATATGCATCATCTTCCACACCTTTTGCGTTAGCTTCAATACCTGTAGTTGTAACAGTTGCAGGTGTGATAGGACATTTTTCAACACCCTGCACAATGTTCCATAGTTCGTTTGCAACCAATACATGTTGCATCATGTAAGCCCACAATGGGTAGTTGGTACCATCCAACTTATCCTCAACAGCCAACATATGAAATACATCACTGCTTTCAGCCATGGCCAGTGACTAAAATACCTTGATGCAAAAAATTGATTATATCTCAAAAAGTTGAACGGAACTGCCCAGACAAGTTCTAATAAACTTGTAGCAGACTTCAAGACGCTTATAATGGCGAACCAAAACAGGTATATACCTTTGACACAAAAAGATGAAATAGCCTGCACAAGCACTATGATAGTGTGTTCGGAGGTCAAAACGAGCTCAGATCGTGATTTCAGCACCACATAGAGAATCTGTTTTGATCTCTGAAACACCGTGCGTATGCTCACCAAATTTCGTGCAAATCTGAGACTGCAATCGGAGAGGTGTAGACGATGCCCTAGATGAAGCGGTGACCTGCTCTAATACCAATTGTTGGAGTTAGACATCTGCGGAAGCACGAAAACAGCACAAGGAAGAAGAAGAATCTTGGAGCACAACACACAATACTGAATGTATTACTAGAGAATGTACAAAGATAAGTATCCCATTAGGGCAATAGGGGCATATACAAGCCGGGGGAAAAGACCTCCTAAAGAGGGAAAAAAGTGCCCCCTGGTCCTAGAGTGTTCACACACATCACTACCTAAATATATCGACAAAGATTTCCAAAATTAATGAAGGTTTCTTGCTATTCTTGATATAGAGGTGTTCTAAATTCAAGTGTAGCTTGTCTTTGGAGATTAATCATCTCCATCTTTACTACTACTTCAAAGTCAAACTCCCTAAGTAGTAGGAACTATGTCACTAGCCTTCCTGTGTTGCAAGGTTTATTGACCAAGTACAATAGTGCTTGGTGATCAATAAAGAATTTAAATTTGTTGGCAATGAGGTAATTTTTGAACTTTTTCATTGCATAAACCATTCCTAAGCCTTCTGGTTTGGTAGTAGTATAGTTGCATTCAGCTTGCTTTAGTTGTCTACTTTCATAGGCTATAGGATGGTCGAGTTTTCCTTCATTAGCTCTTTGTGCTAAGATGCATCCAATGCAAAGTCGGATGCATCCACATGAATATGAAATGGTTTATTCCAGTTGGGTACTTTCAAAATTGGTGTTGAACTCAATCTACTTATTTATTCCTTAAAAGCTTTTTCACATTCTTCCATCCAAACAAATTGAGTTAACAACTTGTACAAAGGTTTCGTGATTATGTCATACATGTGGATGGAACATATGTAATATCCACAATGTCCCATAAAGGCTTGCACTTCCTTTTCATTCTTAGGTCTTGGAAGTTCTAAGATTACTTTGATTTTATCTTCGTCAGTTGAGATGCCATTCTTGGACACTATATGCCCAAAAATCTTGCCTTGTCTGACCATAGAAACACACTTTTTTGGATTCAGATAAACTCGATATTGTCTACATTTATCAAAGATTCTCCTCAATTATGGTATATGATCTACTCATTGAGGAGAGTAGGTACATAGGTCATCCACATAGACCTCCATGCTTTTCCTCAAAAACTCCTTGAACACATGACACATCAATCTTTGAAAGGTTGTTAGGGCATTTGTCACTCTAGCACAATGGAAAGTACCAATGTGAGGAGCTTCACCTCGTAATTGTCAATCCGCAGAGAGTTTAGGCTAATATGAAGATCAAGAGTGAATGATGTGCATGAAGAAGATGGTGAGAAATGCAAGAGCATACACACACATGCATACACACAATAGGAAAGTCACGATGGAGATCAATGGAAGGCAAGAAAAGAACTCGTATTCATATTCAGCATCATCTAGTTACAATAGCTCTTCTAGCTCTAGCTCATAGGTTCAATCATAAACTAACAAAAACTCAAAATGAGCTCTCTAGCTCTATTTATAGTTTTCGCCTAGTTTTGACCAATTTCACATCTAGTGACTGGCATAGTTAAAAAGTAGGTTCTACCTCTAATTTGAACTATCTAATTGTCACGAGGAAGGAGATAAGGAAGAGAGCTCACACACACACTCTCACTCTCAAGGAGAAGCACACACACAGATTGAGGCAAGGAAGAATGATCTTCTTCTTCTTCTTCTATTACATTAAAGGAATGTACAAGAATGACCTAAAAACAAGAATACAACAATTGCAATATATAAAGACCAGTACATAAGGAAAAACCTAATGTCCGCGAATGAGTGAGCTGGCAAGAAACAAATGTGCAATCACTCTCGGTAGATAAATCTAATAAAGCTCAATGAAGTATCCCTGACATATACTGACGTGACCACTATACATGTCAGAGAAACGAAAAACTGGTACGTGTCATCCTGGATCATCACATGTTGAGCTTGATATCTCAACACTCCCCCTCAAGCTCAACGCCATATCCTGTAATCCAAGCATCTTTCGAAACTTCTTCAACTTCTCAGCTCCAAGTGCTTTGGTGAAAATATCAGCAACCTGCTCATCTATTCTCACATAAACAAGATCAATATCACCTGCTAATACCTTCTCTCTGATGAAGTGATAATGTACCTCAATATGCTTTGTTCTAGCATGGAAAACAGGGTTCCATGCTAACTGTATGCTGCTAAGATTATCACAATAGATAGTGATAGGCTTTTGCACTTCCACACCTAAATCTGCAAGTAACATCTCCAACCATGATGCCTCATATGCTGCCATTGGAGCACCTCTATACTCAGCCTCTGTACTCGACAAAGCAACAATGGTTGCTTCTTACTGCTCTATGTAATAGCTGCACCTCCAAGTGAGAAAAGAAAGCCACTAGTAGATCTTCTATCTGGAGTACTACCAGCCCAATCTGCATCGGTGTATCCATGAACCTGCAAATCTACACCAACTTCATAAAACAATGCATAATCCAAAGTAGCACTCACATAACGTAGAGTGCGCCTCAGAGCATCCAAATGTGGCTTCCTGGGAACCTGCATAAACTGACTTTCAAGTCCAACAATGTAGCTTAAATCAGGCCTTGTAATTGTAAGATATATAAGACTTCCCACAATTTTCCTATACATAGTAGCATTTTCCAATGCTTCACCTGATGTAGTATCCAATTTCAAATTCTGATCTAAAGGCATAGAAATTGGCTTACAATCATCCATACCATATCTTTGTAGCATATTCAAGGCATATTGCCTTTGCAACATCCATATACCTGTTTTTGTGTGTATAAACTCAATGCCCAAGAAATAGCGCAGCACACCAAGATCTTTCATGTCAAATTCCTGCATAAGAAGTTTCTTTACCTCTTTAATGCTTTCTTCATTATCACCACCTACAATCAGGTCATCAACATAAATAGCCACAATAGTGATGCCATCATCAACCTTCCTTGCATATAGTGAGTGATCTGCATTACACATAGAAAACCTAATGCTGGTTAAGTAATCAGCAATCCTTGCATGCCATGCACGCGGAGCCTGCTTCAGCCCATACAAAGCCTTTTGCAACCTGCAAACATGTTCTGGATGCTTTGAATCTTCATATCCTTGTGGCTGGTCCATATATACTTCTTCCTGTAACTCACCATGTAGGAAAGCATTCTTCACATCCATCTAATGCAAAGTCCATCCTTTTGCTATAGCTAATGCAAAAAGTGTCCTAATAGTAGACATTTTAGCTATAGGGCTGAATGTTTCCTCATAATCAATGCCATATGTCTGTGCATATCCTTTAGCTACCAATCGTGCTTTATACCTGCTTATGCTACCATCAGCATTATGCTTTACCTTGTAAACCCATTTACAGCCTATGGGTTTCTTTCCTTGCGGCAATGGAACCAGCTTCCATGTATCATTTCCATAAAGTGCAGCCATCTCCTCATCCATAGCTTTTTCCCAATCTGCATTACCAATTGCATCTTCAAAACAAGAAGGTTCAGCATCTTGTATTACCTTTGTCATGTAGGCACAATGGGGAGCCATGTAACTATCATATGTCAATCGTTGCACTGAATTACGCATCCTCCCAGATCTTCTTGGTCCTGGGTCACTTCTCCTTGTATCACCTGCATGTGCCCTTCTTACTCCTGGAGTCTTCACAGAGGGCAATCCAAGTTCCTCATCAAGACTCTTTTCTGAACCGCTTGAATCTCCATCAACATCTTCAAAACCTGCACATGTTTTATGACCAGCGGAAAGCTTTTCTTTACCTTTCTTGGATGTATTTGATGAATTTGCTGGACTGAAATTCCCACGTAATCTTCCACTCCATGGATTTGAGTTGGAACTATTGCTTGGTGATGCATCTGGTCCACTCAAAACCTGAGATTCTGCACTTGATTTTTCAGCATTTTCTTTGTCATTTGGTTCAAGACTCAGTCCTTCTTTGGCATCTGCATAGAAGCTTGACATTTCATCAAATACCACATCTCTGCTCACCTTTACCTGTCGTGTGAGTGGGTTATAACATTTATATCCCTTTTGCTCAAGGGAGTATCCAATGAAGACACACTTTTTTGCTTTTGAATCAAGCTTCATCCTCAATTCATCTGGGACATGTACATATGCAATACATCCAAAAACTTTCAGATGTGATAAGTTTGGCTTTTTACCTGTAAACTTCTCTTTAGGTGTAACTTGATGTACAACAGAAGTCGAAATTCTGTTCATGATGTATACAGCAATATGCACAGCTTCTGCCCAATAACAATGAGGCATATTCTTCTCAGCCATTAAGGATCTTGCTATTTCTGCAATATGTTTGTTTTTGCGTTCAGCAACACCATTCTGTTGTGGTGTGTACCTGCATGAAAACTGACGCCGAATTCCATGATTTTTTAGAATATTGCTGAACTCATTTGACATGTATTCACCTCCTCCATCAGATCTTAATGTCTGAATGTACTTACCTGTCTGCTTTTCCACCATAACTTTAAAATTCTGGAAGTGAGTAAACACCTCGCTCTTCTCTTTCATGAAATTTACCCATACATAAAACTTGCAACCACCCATAGATGTGGTCTTTGCTGGACCCCAAACATCTGTATGTACTACTTCTAGTACATTCTCACTAACATGCTTGTCATGTGGAAATGATGCTCTTGATTGTTTACCAAATTGACATGCTGCACATACCTTTTGCATTTCTGCAACTTTAAAATTTGGTAGTCCATGGACAATCTCCTTTGACTGCATCAGTTTCAGCTTTTGCAAGTTTGCATGTCCAATCCGTTTGTGCCATATCTCTATATCTGCAATAACTCCTGCACCTTTTGCAAACATGGCTGCATTCATTTCAAGAATCTTCACATTTAAGGTGAACATCCTACCCACTTTGTTTCCTTTGGCAACCAATCGTCCATCTTGGTTGTACTCTTCTACATATAATCCATCAGCATTGAACCTGACTTGTAATCCCTGGTCAACCATTTGTCCAACAGAAACCAGATTCTTTGTTATATTTGGAACATGCAGCACATCAGCGAGATGTTTTACCTTTCCGTCCTCCATAGACAATGATATGTTTCCTGTATGCTCAATAGGATGTGATGTATCATCACCTGTTTCAACATATCCAGGAACTGGCATTTTCTGCAAACTACTAAACCATTTTGCATGACTGGTCATGTGATTTGAAGCACCTGAATCAACATACCAGACATTATCATTCGATTTTGAAACACCAGCAGACATCGTATTCATCATGTGATGTTGAACCATAAACAGCTTCTCAGAATCATCTCCACTTGTGGATGCATAGTTGTTTTGCTGCCTTCTGTTATTTTGATTCTTCAACCTGCAATCACGTTCAAAGTGTCCAGGTTTACCACAATTCCAGCATCCTTTACTATCATTACCTGAATCATTTCTTTGGAAATTTCTGCGACCTCTTTGACTCCCCCTGCCTCGAAACTGTCCTCTTCCTCCTGCATGATTCTGTTGTTGACCTTGGTCTTGGTTATTGTTTCCTCTTCCACTTCCAAAACCTCTACCTCTGCCTCTTCCTCTGCCAGAGTAGAATACCTGCTCAGAACTGGGCTTTCCTTGGGAGTTTGAGTCCTCACCAAGATTCTTTTCTTCAATAATCAGCATAGATACTAGGTCAGCAAAATTTGGAATATTTTCCCTGGTCTGTATGGAAGTTCTGAACTGCTTATATGCAGCTCTTAAACCACGAAGGCACACTTCCACCTTATCATCATCATCTACATTCATGCCAATAGATGCAAGTGACTCACATATGCCTTTGATTTTAAGAGTGTAGTCACTTACCGACATGCTCTTCTTTTCCAATGTATGCAACTCGTTCTTGAGTTGCAATTTCCGTGCCTTTGTATTAGTCTCATACAAAGTGACCAAGCTGTTCCAAGCCTCTTTTGGAGTCTTGGCATCCTGTATGTGTCCAATCATGCTATCCTGTATGCTAACAGATAGCCAATATATTACCTTTCGTGCTCCTTGATTCCATTCCTCATATGCTCTTAACTGATCTGCAGTCCGATTCCTTTCTGGTAATTGTGGAGCATTTTCATTCTCTCCTTCGATGTACTTCCAGTAGCCTTTTCCCATCAGGAAATTCGTCATTCTGAATCTCCAAGCATGGAAGTTGTTCTTGTCCAGCTTATCGCTCATAAGCTGACTCATTCCATCCGCGTTTGCCATTTCTGCAACAATTCACAACACTGCAAAACACTACAAGCAACACTTCTGCTTGAACACTGTTGCACTATGACGTGACAGTTTGATCTCAGAAAAACACAGTTTTCGTGTATCAACAGTACACGGAATCGCTTGAAATTTTGGATCTGGACTATATGAGTGTTGCCAAACACAACGCAAGTTACAATTTCTGAAACTGACCTGGTTTTTCTGTGGGCCCCACCTTGCGGGCTCGAAACGGAGGACTCCTCGACTTGCACAAAATGGAGTCGCATTTGTGATAATTGGATGTATATACATATAATACATTGGTTTAGTGATAAAAATCACTGTTGTCATGATGAAATCTTCTGAGTAGCTTTAAGTGCTTTCTCTTTTTCTATGATGAGAACCAGTACTCGAGCCTTTGCCTTGAACACTCCCCTCCTCCTCGTTTCTGTTGTCCCTGACACAACCTGATTTCGCATGAGTAATGTAGTTGGTGAGAAGGTCTATTGCTAAGGTGTGTTCTGTGATGCGAAGTCCAAGGATAAGATCACGTTCAAGTTTCTCCCAATCAATGGGCTGGCGTTCATCTGGAAGTGGGCACATATAATGTTCTGAATACAAGATTCATTCACAAGCAAACAAGTGTAGCAAATGCATTGGATGACTCATAAACACTTTTGAGTGATATTCCCAGAAGCCGGTGGTGAACATTTCTTCAAACGTCTGCTTATAGCAGGTGGGCATGTACTTCAATCTGTAGTGCCAAGCATAGCATACCTTGAGAGAAGGTGTTGTGCTCATGTCGTAAACTAGGTCCAAGCTCCCATATTCAAAGCCTGGTGTATTTATAGTGGGAGCCTTGACATGGCAAAAGGTCTTGAATACAATCTGCATCACATAAAAAGTTTTTACCATCATTTGAGAGGAAATATCGGTCATCTTGTGTAGATGTGGTAACCAATGGTGAATCATGGCCATCATATAGCCGACAGTCGGAGTATTATTCATGGGAGGCACGAGATAGGGATCATTGAGCCAATCCCTCCATTGACAATTATTCTAAACCTTAATAGCGAATGCCTTCCAAGTACGTCTGCATGGAATCAGTCCATAACACAGGTTGTACTTCAAGTGTGTTGGTGTGCGCATCCATGTATGCATCATTTTCGAGTACTTTTGTAGTAAGTCTACATGCCAGGTGGGTTGATATATGTGGCCTCACTCTACTTCTGGTGGAACATCTTCGGGCTCGAATTGCATGGCATGCGTGGGGCGCTTCTGAGTCTTGCTCTCAACTTGAAAATTATATTCTTCTAGCAAAAGGAAATATGGCTTATATTGTGATTCACTGGACATTATATGTCTGTAGGGGGCGATAGCAGCAAAATAGGGCAACTTCAAAATAACTTCTTTGAGATTTTCCATCACATGGAGTTGCACCTCTACGCGAGTAGAGTGTGTCTTACCCAATTCTTCGATGGTCTTTAACCAAGCTGGCAGAGGTAATTCGTAGGTGTCCTCTCCTTTAGGGGATGAACAACTGCCAACAACATGTAAGGGTACATATTCTTCTTCGTATGTTTCCTCGATAGGGATAGGTATCATCTCCTCTAGTTCTCGTAGATCAAGTGGTGACTCTGGTCGAGGGGGTTCCGTCATATTAGATACCTGCGTCTGTAACTTTTGTACTTTCATACATAGCGAAGTCAATTCTTCCAAGAGAACTGGTGGTGTCACTTCCTGTACAATAGTGGGTCCCAAAGAATCTTTAAGCAACAAAGTTTTGTTGGTGTCCTTGAGGGTTCGGCATTCTTCCTATAAATGGTCATATTCCTTAAGCACACGTGCATGTCCTTCCAAGAGGATCTGCATCGATTCGAGGGGAATGACTTGAAAGTGATAGACTAAGAGGCGTATCTGGATTGTCCAATGTAGCTTCAAAATTCTCATGATGTTGTTGTTGCACATGTTGATTTTCCTCCTTTGCAGCGTTGAGGTGTCAGCGAAGAAGCGCCATATTGCGTAACTTGGGTAAGGGCTTCCTTAAGAAATATCGTAATGCTTCCGGTGCACTGATAGATTTAACCAACTCATGCATAGCAAAGATAAAAGTTTCTTCGAAGCCACTGCTAACCAGTTCCTGTTGTAAGATGGCTTCACTTTGTTCTTCTCTTAATCTGGTTCATGCCCAAACTTTATTCATATTATTGTAGAGCCATTGGATGGTGATGGTTTAAGCTGCTGCTTCTACCGTTTCTTCTTCATACATGCTAGCTTCTCTTGAAACTTCAACATGTGCTTCTGATTGGTGTGCTTCTTCCTCGCTAGCTTCAGTGTCAGCTTCGCCTTCGTCGATCACTGTGTGGTCATCATCTTCATCTTCAAAATCAACATTTGCTCCCTTTGATGTGTAGTGGGGTAAGCCGGGCATTCAAATTCTTGAGAGACAACATGGGTATCCGACAATTGAAAATCACTGGAAAATACATCAGGGATCTCAAAATCAAACATAGTATTGATATCTTCCATGCCCAAACTCGTAACGGGGAATGTAAAGGACTCAGAGACAAACGTAGAAGTTGCTGCAAGAGCTTCTACAATCGTAGTGGCCGTAGTCACAATGGTAGTAGGCATGGTGGTCTCTGCCTATGAAACTTCACGTAGTGTGGCGGAGTAGCTCAGGTGAATGCAGAGAGGGGGAATAATTGATTGTGGTTGAACTGGAGATCATTGAGGCAAAGTTTCAGGTGTGGGCTGAGGTGATGGTGATGTTGGAACTTGTAGGCATGGAATGGTGCCGCACATGTGCTTGACTCGATGTGGTTTGGGGGGTCTCGTGGTCTTCTTGGAGCCTTTATATTGTTTCAATTGCTCAGCAGGTAGGGCTCTCTCTATAGTAATATCATAGGCCAAACACATGTATATGATGCATGTGAGAGCACAACATCCATGAACGACCTTCTTTTTCTCCCATCGATGTCCGACCAATAAAAACTGATCTTGTATGTAAGTGGCGATATCAATTGTTTGAGGCCCTATGGTGGCAAGATACAAACCAAACCAAAGATGCTTGTGCGGGATCATGAATCGTTCCTGTGCACGACAGGCAAAGTGCTGTAGACAGATTCTAAGCGGAGTGGTTAACTGAGGGGTGATGGCGGATATAGCGGGCCATTTATCAAGATTGCTTTGCTTCATTGGTTATGGGATGAAACGCTCCTTCTCTGTGGGTGTATGAGTGCCGTGAATCTTAAGCGCAATCGTGATTAATTCCAGAGACAATGTAAACTTCTTGAAAGGTGGGTCATTCACCAAGGATGGTAATATGAAGGCAAGGTCCAATTCCTTGTGCTCCTGCTCTCTAATAGAAGCCACTAAATAATAACACTGATAAAATACGGTTTCAAGAGTTTCACACTAAAATAATTTGCAAATCCTACCCTCTGCCATATAGATTGGAGATCTTTTCTATTCTGGAGTTTCTCGAACTCTTGTGAAAAGAATTGGTAGCATCTCCACACGTTTGCATCGTACATCAAATTAGCTTCATATATCAATTGTGCATCTCCCAGAGGCCCTGCAAGCCGTTGGAACCAGTGTGCCTTGTTGCTTACCCTTTCTATCTGTCCTTAAAGAGGGTCTTCAATGGGCATCAGTCTAGTAAAACCTTGGAACTCCACGAGGATAGCCAATTGGCTGCCTGAGCATTGCATCGGTAGAACCTTCTACTTGCATGATGGAAAGCTCATGTTGCAGACCTAAGCTGAAGTGAAGAGGAAAACACATTAGTCATGGAAAATAATTAAGATCCCAAGAAGATGAGACCTCCATTCCTTTCCAATAGCAACATGCTTCTTATGCAGTGTGTGATTTTAACGACGTGAGAAGTGAAGTGTGACATGTGTGTGCTTTGAGTGGCAGTGTGTAAGGTGCATGGCTTTACAATTGATTTCGAATGAGTACTACCCGCAGAGTTAGTGTATGTTACAAGGATAGTGGTGATATGAAGTTTTCGAACTGGGTCTACGTGTAGTGGTTAATAAGAGTGTTAGTTTCACTAAGTTGGTGGTCACGGTGAATTGGGTCAAGAGTACTCATGACTACTGAAGGCTTGGGGATCCATTTCTATGTCACAAGGTGGGTTATAAGAGATGAAGTGGAATTTACAAAAGAATGTGTGCAGGGTTTCCTAGTAGTCTCAGAAAAGGTCTTCTCAGAACTAACTAAGGTTGCAGCATAAACTAGGCACTTTTTAGGTACCCAGAGCGGGCGAGACTTGGAATGAGCTATCACCATGGACTTGGGCACCCAAATTTTCCAAATAGGTTGTCTCGATAAAAATTGAGAGGGCTGCCAAAGATCTGGAGTGTTTGACTTACTGGGTATAGTCGCCTTGTGTATCCACCTCGGTTGAGGGTATGCCTGAGTGGAATGTCTAACGAACCACTCTGATGTGCTGCACCAATGAGTACGTGGATGATGTGACCAGGTGGCTTGTCGAGGGTGAGATATCATATCCACACACTGTTTTGGAAAAGAAGGGAGATCCACTACACTCTTGCCTAGAAATGGTGATTGTTGACATTCATATGAAGATTGAGTCTTATGCCGCCATACTTGTAGGATTCCTATCTGTCTACCCAATTTTTGCTCCTGGATGGGTGGTAATTCTTGTGTGGGTTCGGTAGAGTGTGCTGATGTGCACAAGGTTGGGGGAACATCCAACACCTCTCTGTGTCGACTTTGGAGGGGTAGTTCATGATACTGTCCTGCAAGTTCCAACTCAAACACACTTCTGTGAAGGTTTTACTCACTGAGTAATGGTATAATGATTCCTAGACTAGGATCATAAGTTCTATTAGATCGTCATCAGAACAAACCAACAGTTTTACCATCAAGGTCACATTTTCTATGGAGAGGGGTAGCTCGACCTCGCCTATGCAAGGGGTTTCTAATCCACCTAGTCCGATGAGATAGGATTCAAGAGGCTTAATTTTATATTGCCTACAATGAGAGAGTCGAATTGCAATCGTGGTTGCACCCGAGTCAATTAAAGCCTTACACTGTGTGTGCATGGGTTCCTATCCTAGAGTGATATTAATGAACGTTCTCCTATCAATGATACTGCAGACATCTCTTCCTCCAAGTTGGCACAGCTACAGGGTATCGTGGGATGTCCATTGATTGAGGTTCTCTATCTAGTCCTCTCCTTCGTAGTCTCATTCTCTTAATGCATTCCAATGCTTCTGCTTGAGCTTCAGCTCTGATTCGTTCCTCTTCTTCCTGCTTCTTGGCAAGAGCTATTCATTTAAGCATGTCTACGGTTAAAAGTTCTTGATATAGCTTAACTCGACATCTGCTAATATAATTAGGCAATACCTCTCCTTCAAGAGTTGCTAACTGAACTGCACTGCTAGTCGATATCCTGTTGATGATCATGGGTCCGCAACCTCGTTTCTCTAACTTGTAAGCATGTTGTTTCAAGGTGTAAACTAGCACCAAATCTCCTACTCGTAATCGCTTTGTTAGCGGCAATCAAGGTACCCCAGGACTCACAAGACAAGGAAGTCAAAGAAGGGAGCCAGAGCAAAGAGAAAGCACAAGCAGACAAAGTAGTCAACGAAGATCTGGCAAGTAGGCCGTCCAAATTTTTCCATGAAGTAATACTTCCTAAATAATGAATTTAGTCACTCTACATCATTGTAAATACCATTTCACCTTTTTGTAACTCCATTTTGTGCAAGCCGAGGAGTCCTCGAGCTTGAGGAGTATTAGAAGTAGCATCGTACCAATTTTCATAATTTTTAGACTTCGTTTGAACCCCCAAATAGGCCCTAGAACCTAATTTTTAACTAGGTCGGACACTAGGTCTGGACAGGGCCAAAGCTAGTTAAAAACTATAAAAAGAGCTAGAGAGCTCATTTTTGAGGTTAGCTTGTAATAGATTTGAACTTGTATGAGCATTTTTGAAGTAATCTAAAGAACTCCATTGCTTCTCTCTCTTTGTCTTACCTTGTGTGCGCGTGTGTGTGTATGTGTGTGCATGTTAGTGTGCTTCTCACTCACGCACTTGTGCCATCACTTGTTCGAGGTCTTCATACCATCCTCACGTCTTCCCGGATTGACATTAAAGGAGGTGCTACTCATCATTGAGCTACACCAAATTTTGGCGCCATTGCCGGGGATCAAGATTTGAGGACGAGCGTGTGATGGTAAGACGTAGAGTTGTGACATTGGCGTTGTAGGTAATTCCTTACTTTTTCTTACTTTTCTCTTTCTTAATTCACCATCATCATCACCATCACCATCCTCACCATCTCCCACCTCCATCTCCATCATCACGAAAAATTTCAGTTTTTAATCATATCACCTTCTCCCTTCCATTTCCCTCATTCCACTTGTGAGAGGGAGTGAGAGAGCTGTTTGTGTGTGCTACTTTTGCATGTTTTTTGGAGTTTCCTTGCAAGATCTGGCTGTCCCATCATCTCCAGCACGTCAGGCATTACGAAAAAGCTCATAACTGTCTCTGTGTTGCAGACCTCTGTCAATCGCGTTTGACAGAAAATCTCATCTTTTGGTAAAACTAAGTGCACCACAGTAGACTAGAGGCCTTGCACATCACAAATCCACAAAAATTTCTAAAAAATTTGCATTTTTTCTGTCCATCACGATTGACAGTATCCATCGCGACGGATAGCCTGTCCATCGCGATTGACAGACCCCGACGGACACGTGTCCATCACGATGGACACCCCTGTCCATCACGACTGACAGAAAAATCACGATTGACACCCCATCTCGGCGAAAAACCGTATCCATCGCGACTCATAGACCCCGATTCACATAAAGCCACGGAAAAACCCAAAATCTTAGTCCATCGCGACTACAGCAATCCATCCCGATTGACAATAGTCCATCACGACCGACAGCAATCCATCGCGATTGACAGCAGTCCATCGTGACCGATACCTCTGTCCATCACGACTGACAGCAGTCCATCGCGATTGACACGTGTCCATCGCGACTGACAGGCCATGACGGATAGCTCTGTCCATCGTGATTGACAGCCTAGTCGATCGCGATTGACAATCTTTTTCGGCCTATTTTTCAGGGTTTTGTAATTTGAAGATTTTGGCTAATTTTAGGCATGAATATTGGGCTCTAGAGCACATAGGGAGATCATAGGAAAATACTTTGAGAAGTCCTGTTTGCCTGTTAGTCTGTTTGAATCCTGTTTTAGCCCCAAAACCCTGAACTGGCATAACCTTCTTATACGAAATCAGTTTGTTGTGATTTTTGTTTTGTTGGAAAGCTCATGGGGACCATACCCAGGGGGAAGAAAAGCTAAGGGATCTTCAGGATCATTTTCCATAAAGCCAAAAGAACCGTTGATCTTTGAATTGCATGAATGAACATGGTTATTGTGTCAATTGAAGTTAAGTCTTGAGCTAACATTGGGACTTTTACAGGTCCATTGAGAGCACTAGAAGGCATCCAAAGCAAGGGCAATCTGCTGTTGGATGTGATGGCTGGATGCACTCAAGAGTTGAGTTGGTGCTGCAAAACCTGCTTCACACCTGCCCTCTTTTCTCTTCAGATATGCTTAGTAGACTCCTTGAGCTTCCAAATGACACCAAAATATACTATATGTACTTTGGAAAAGGTTTGAGTAATGACTTGATCAAAACAGACTACTTTGTAAATCACAAGACTTGAAAACTTTCTATTTTGGTCTAGATACCTGCTCAGTGTTATGCTCAGTGTGACCAGTGTAGTTACAATTAGCAAAATTCCTTCTAGAGATATTCTATTAGCTTAGTAAGCTTTCATTTGCAAGTGGAATGAAAGCAAATGATAAACTACACTCAGAGAAATCACTTTAGCAAAATAAGGTGTACCCCCGATTTTTTAGGAGACTTACAGTCACAGACCAGTGAGCACCCCGACTGAGATTTCTCTGTGATGGTAGATCAAATGGCCTTGAAAATTTGTAGGAATATAGTAGACTTTGAGCTGAATCCAATGCACTTTGAATCATCCAATGTGGTTCAGTAGATCTTGAGATATGATTCTTGGAAGTTGACAGAGTTGAAGAGTACACTCAGAGAATAACAGAGATGATCAATATGAGTATATGTATTAAATCTATTGATTGTACATTCCCATTGGCATGTACTGTGATGCTCAATGGTACTGAGAGGTGTAGGCTATAGTGTAGCACTCACACTCTCACTGAATTTGTCAGAAATGCCTCGGGAAGAGTGAAGGACACCCGCGACTTTTGACTTGTAGCTTTTATAGAGATTGAGTAAAATTTTGAATTTCAAATCCATGTCAATCTCCATGAATCATGTACCTAAAAGTGAATGAGATATTCTCTCAATCATTCACCCACTCAATCAATCAAAGTTTCGACGACTTTCTCAGATAGGTGTGATTACATGAGTGGTTAAAGTCATATAGACTTTTACATGGGATAAAAAGTAATAACCAATTAAGCATTGGTTCCTATGGTTCAAATTTCATGTAAATACATCCTTCAAGGGTTCAAACTTTAGCCTTCCAAGGTTCCAATGTTCCAAGCGAATGTGTGTAGGCTTGTTTTGCACCAACAGCTCCCCCTCAAGCCAAACACTTTGGCTCAAGTTTTCATCTCTAGTCTTCAATTATTTTCTGCAATCCAATCATGGATTTAAATCTGCATAGCTTGCTTCCATCCAGAGCTTTAGTAAGCAAATCTGCACATTGTATATTAGTAGACACATATGACAATTGAATTTCTTTGCTAAGTAACTTCTCCCTCACATAGTGGTAGTGAACCTCTATGTGTTTTGTCCTTGCATGATAAATTGGATTAGCTGCTAGGTGAAGAGAACTTGTGTTATCACCAAATATGATTGGTGGCCTTGTGTATAGGTCCAATTCTGAATATAAAAGCTTCAACCATATGGCTTCTTGAGTGGCATTGGCTAGTCCTCTGTATTCTGCCTCAGTAGATGACAAAGCTACTGTAGGTTGTTTCTTGGATGACCAAGAAATTGGTTTATCACCTGCAAAACATATGTAACCAGATGTACTCCTCCTGTCATCCTTGCAACCTGCCCAATCTACATCTGAGTATACCTTAATATCAATGTCTGATGAATATGGAAAGTACAAACCATGATTTTGTGTTCCCTTTAGGTACTTTACTATCTTCTTTGCTGCCTCCAAATGAGGTACTCTTGGTTTATGCATAAATTGGCTAAGTACACTAACACCATATGATATATCAATCCTGGTTAAGGTAGCATAATTTAGACTACCTACCAAACTTTGGTAACCTGTAATATCCTTGAGTTCTTCTCCTTCATGTGCACTGAGTTTGTGGTTGACCTCCATAGGAATGTTTGAGACTTTAGCTTCCTGCAAATTAAACTTCTTGACCATGTCCTGAATGTACTTCTTCTGAGTAATAAAGATACCTGAATTTGTATAGACCAATTCAAGTCCTAGGAAGTACTTCAATAATCCAAGATCATTGATCTTGAATTCCTTCATCATTTGTCCTTTGATGTGTCTAATTCCCTGAACATCATTTCCTGTAATAATGATGTCATCAACATAGACACACAAATATATTACCTCTGAATTGTTCCTCTTTATAAACAATGAAGTATCTGCTTTACTCATCACAAATCCTTGATCTAGGAGATAGGTTGTCAACCTGTAATTCCATGCTCTAGGTGCCTGCTTCAATCCATACAGAGCCTTCTTCAATTTACAAACATGATTTACCTTATTGGGATCTTCATAGCCAGGTGGTTGTGACATGTAAACCTCTTCAGATATCCATCCATTCAAGAATGCATTCTTCACATCCAATTGGTACATGTTCCAATTCTTGGATGCAGCTACACTCACCATAACTCTGATAGTTGGCATCTTGGCCACAGGAGAAAATGTCTCCTCATAATCAATGCCTTGGGTTTGTGCAAAACCCTTGGCTACCAACCTAGCTTTATACCTGTTTATTGTACCATCTGAGTTCCTCTTGAGTTTGTAGATCCATCTGGATCCTATCACCTTCATGGAGTCCTTCTTGGGTACCAAGTCCCAAGTATCACTCTCCTTGAGAGCCTCCATTTCTTCATCCATTGCTTCCTTCCATTCTGGTTTTGTAATTGCTTCTTCAAATGTACCTGGTTCTTCATTCAAGATATCCTTTGCAAGATATACAGAGTGCTTGGTTACAAGTGAAGTATCATACCCATACCTAATAGGTTTCTTCTTTTCTCTTTGAGATCTCCTCATAGCTTGAGTTGAGGATTCTGGATTATCTTCTAGTTGCTTCATCTTCATCTTTCCTTTGGATTTCCAAGCCTTGAACTCTTCAATGTTGATGGTGTCTTCATCATCTGAGCTTGTGTCCTCTTTCTGAATTGGTTCTTGCCTGATAAGCTTGGGAAAATCTTCTTCCATGTCATAAGGTAGGCTAACTTTCCTGCACTCATTTTCATACCATGAATCATTTTCATCAAAGATGACATCTCTGCTTACCTTGAAGCCTTTGTTTGAGGGGTTATAGAACCTGTATCCCTTCTGATTCAAATCATAACCAATGAAGATACACTTTTCAGCTTTAGGGTCTAGCTTTCCCCTTACCTGTGAGGGAATATGCACATATGCAACACATCCAAAGATTTTACAATGATCCAGAGATGGTCTCTTACCATGCCAAGCCTCATAGGGTGTCATTCCATCAAGTGTCTTTGATGGCAACCTGTTAATCAAATATGTGGCAGTAGATACACTCTCTGCCCAAAGATAATTTGGCAATTTCTTTTCATTTAGCATAGACCTAGCTGTCTCTACAATGAGTCTATTCCTTCTTTCAGCTACCCCATTTTGTTCAGGTGAGTACCTTGTAGTAATCTCCCTCTTGATGCCTCTTTCCTGCAAGAAATCTTCAAAGTCATTGGAGAAGTATTCTCCACCACCATCTGACCTTAGCCTCTTCAAATGTCTACCTGTTTGATTTTCAACTAATGCAAGATACCTTTTGAAACAATTAAATACTTCATCTTTATGTTTCATGAAGTATAAGACAGTCCACCTGCTATAGTCATCAATAAAGGACACATAGTACCTTGATCCAGATATAGATGGCTCCTTGCTAGGTCCCCAAACATCTGTATGCACCAATTCCAGATAATCTTCATGCATAAAACCTTTCTTGGTATAGGGCAATCTGTGTGACTTACCAAATTGACAAGCCCCACACTTGTATATCATGTGTTGCTTGGATACATTAGGTATCCCAAGCACACATTGTTCCCTACTCATTTGCTTTAAGGTCCTCTCTCCAATGTGACCTAATCTCTTGTGCCAAATCTCTAATTCTGATAGGGTTTGGTCTTTATAATTGTACAAAGCAATACTTTTAGTGTCTTCAAGTTCAAAGGTAAACAATCTACCTGATTTTTCTCCCTTGGCTATCCTTCTGAATCCATGTCTTGGATCCTCCACATATGCACCATGTTGAGTGAACCTAACCTGTAGACCTTTTTCCACAATCTGACCTACACTCATCAGATTCTTGGTGATTGTTGGAACATACAACACTCTGCTCAATAAATTCTGATTACCATCACTTGTTTTGACATTGCCTACTTTAATAACTGAATGTTTAGTGTCATCACCTGTCTGCACTTGGTGCTTGCCTTTGGGTTCTTCCAAATCAGAGAGTAAGGCAACATTTCCAGCTACATGGTTAGAGCAACCTGAATCAATATAGAATAAGTGATCATCATTGATACCTGATTTAGATGTCATGTTCATGATCAACAAGGAATCATCTTGATCCTCTGCATAATTGTTGTAATCCTTCCTATTTCTGTATCCACCTTGATAATTGCCATTGTGATTGTAGCTATTGTTGTAATTATTGTTGTAGCCATGGTAGCCTTGAGATTGGTTGAATCTGTCTCTGCCTTGAGAGTATCCTCCTCTTTGGTGACCTCTTCCTCTTTGGTTCTTGTAGTTTTTGTAACATTCATCTGTAGTATGGTTAGACAAGCCACAGATATTGCATGGAGATTGATTGTAGGGTCTCCCCCTACCTGACTTACCTCCTCTGCCCGTACCTCTAGATGATCTACCTCTCCCTGCATAGTTTGCTTGGGAGGTAGAGCCTTCTTCATCAACCTTCTTGCTTTTACCTTTATCTTTTACCTTCTTATCAGTATAAAGGGCAGAGGGATTGTTACCTTTTGATTGCTCTCCATTCTTTGTGATCTTTGCTTCATGTGTAAAGAATTGTCCAATCAGAGTTGTTAGATCAGGTGCTTGGATGTCCATGTATAAGTCCATTGCTGTGGTAAAGCTGTCCCACTTGTCATTTGCCTTTAGTCCATTGATCACTTGTCTGACTATTTGCTCTTCCTCAATTTCTTCTCCAACACTTGCAAGTTGATCTGCAATGTCTTTGACTTTGGTGACAAAATCTGAGACACATTGTTTTGATTGCTTCCTCAGAGTTGTAAACTCAATCCATAGCTGATTCTTTCTGGCCCTTGTGCTTGATGAAAAGTATGTTGACAAGGTTTCCCAAGTCTCTTGGGAAGTCTTACAATTCCTTACATGAGGTAAAAGAAAGTCAGATATAGAGTTTAAGAGATATGACCTTGCCAAAGCATCTTTTGCACACCATTGATTGAGCCTCTCATGTTCATCCTTTGTAGGTAGGCCTCTAGTCTTGAATGAGGGCAATTCCTCATCTCCTGAAATGTATCCATACAAGCTTCTCCCTTGTAGATAGGTCTTCATTCTCAATGACCAAGCCTGGTAATTATTTCTGTCCAATTTGTCAATGAAGGAAGGGAAACCATCACCCATGATTACCTTATTTGCTCTGATACCACTGTTGGATGTGATGGCTGGATGCACTCAAGAGTTGAGTTGGTGCTGCAAAACCTGCTTCACACCTGCCCTCTTTTCTCTTCAGATATGCTTAGTAGACTCCTTGAGCTTCCAAATGACACCAAAATATACTATATGTACTTTGGAAAAGGTTTGAGTAATGACTTGATCAAAACAGACTACTTTGTAAATCACAAGACTTGAAAACTTTCTATTTTGGTCTAGATACCTGCTCAGTGTTATGCTCAGTGTGACCAGTGTAGTTACAATTAGCAAAATTCCTTCTAGATGTACCTAAAAGTGAATGAGATATTCTCTCAATCTCCATGAATCATGTACCTAAAAGTGAATGAGATATTCTCTCAATCATTCACCCACTCAATCAATCAAAGTTTCCACGACTTTCTCAGATAGGTGTGATTACATGAGTGGTTAAAGTCATATAGACTTTTACATGAGATAAAAAGTAATAACCAATTAAGCATTGGTTCCTATGGTTCAAATTTCATGTAAATACATCCTTCAAGGGTTCAAACTTTAGCCTTCCAAGGTTCCAATGTTCCAAGCCAATGTGTGTAGGCTTGTTTTGCACCAACATCTGCAAGCTTGAGAATGGGTTTCTTCAGCACTAAAGAGCCAGGGATCCGCAAGTGAGGTTGGAATACTCTCAACTCCCTTTGTCAATTCCTAGCTCATGCTAAATGCGAGTAGTGCGAGAAGTAAGTTAGGGTGACACTAGGCATTTGTCAAGTTAAAGGCTACCTAAGTACTCAAGTTCAAGTTGAAACATAGTTTCGCTGTGATCGATAACTTAATAGACAAAAACTTAACGTGGTACAAACAATCTAAAGTGCGGAAAATAACTCAAGTATTCTTGACCACGTGATATCAGACAAGATCATAAACACGACAATCAACTAAAAAGAACCAAGCGACTGATACGAATTGATTGGCAACGAGGCTGTACCTTGGGTAAAAATTGTGATTGCTCAGATAGGCATATGAACCTTAGATCAGGATGACACCTAGGGAGAGATAGACAAAGTCTTAGGTCTTCAGAGGCTATTGTCAACCATACTGCTAGGTCTTCCTCACGACCACAATGCCAACATCGAAGTCGTCGATGTGATCTATGTCTCACATGAGTCAATGGACTTGCATACATATCATGTAGTCTCTGCCATAATGCACTACTCGTCTCCTCATACATAACAGACTCATATATAGAATCCACAAGCTGTAATCGGATAGTGGATCTGGCCAATGCATCCATATCCATCCATACATGGTCGGGCATGTCACGAGGCCTCTGTGCATCTCTATGCACATACATGTGTAACCCTGCACGAACCAATGTATGCCACATCTGAGCTTTCCATCTTGAAAAGTCAGTACCATCGAATCGAGAAAACACCATGCTGGCAATCCAAGAGACTAAAACTGTAACAAGAGACTAGAAATAATACTCTATCCTCAATAGGATCACACCTGCATATCCATATGCATAACTCACATCACAAATGTCTCGATGGAGAAGGAACCATGTGAACCACCTATCACATAACCATGCATCTAGCATGCACATAAAACCATGAGCATAAGCCTGCTCACCAAGTCTCCAAAGTGACCAAGTAGATGTGAAAGAATCTTGGGAAAATTTCGGCAGAGTATCCCCTGTAAACTGAGCAATCAAACAAGATAACCAATAACCAAAGAACAATAAGTAACCTGTCACCACCTGTCACTGATCCAACCAAAGATAATGGCAACTACATATGCCAAAAAAGTGATAGCAATACATTCCAATACAATGGTGATGTACCTCCCACTCAAGAATGAATCCTGCAAGATAGTCAAACCTAACTTGTCACAAATAACCTGTGACAAAGTCCAAATGAATGGAGATAAACAATGATCCAAAGCTATCACACAAGCTTCAAGATCAACTAGAGCTCCTTTCTAGTATAAAAACCAATGAAACTTCGGCAGCATCTCCTCTGTAAAATGGACTCTAGAAACAAAATAACCATGTGAGAATCACCATACACAACATCAAATCAATGAACATTTGCTAATAGAATAGCAAATCAAGGTGACAAACAAGTGTGTAACTGAGGCTCCAATCTAGATCATGTACCTGCAAAGAAAACAAAAGATACAAGTACCAAACAAGATCCAAAATCAACTCTCACAAAAGTATGTGCAACCGGCAAGTAAATCCATAACCAAGTGGCATAAGCAAGATATAGACCACAATGCCACTATACATCCATGATCGAACTCATGATGACATAAACCTCAAAAAAGAGTATACCACAATGTCATCTTACATGCCAAACACGTGACAAGATCATGCTCTACTCTCATATGGAGGAGCTACCACAATGATCATACATGAACAATGCTTTGAAGCTCTGAAAATAAGAGCTTGCACACCATAAATTCTCTCTCGAAGAAGTTCCAAAGCAAATGCAACCTCCAGGTGCAATTAGGGTTCTTATAGTGAAAATGTGATGCTCTGTGTTTTGATTTTTCAGAGGTGGTAACCTCTGAATCTGAACTTTTGCTCTTCAGCAAACTTCAAGATCTGATTCTTGGCTACGTAACGAGATAAAGAACATCTCAATCGGAGGTCCGTAGCTCAAGATATGCTCAAAATAAGCACCTGCTGTCAATTTTACTTTCACTTGCAACAGTACTGCTCTGTATTCTGCAATTTCGGCAATCTAAAACTCAGAATCTGAATCTGACTTCTTCTACAAAGTTATCTTTCCAAGCTACACACAGCAAGTTGAATCATCGCATTCCGAGCTGTAGAACTCAAGTTAGGACTCGAAAACTGATCTGCTGTCCTACTCAATGTAGATTCGCCTTCTACAATACTCTGCGTTTTTTGAATTTTCGGTAGTCTAAAACTCCAAACCAGGTTCTGTGCCCTTCTACGAATTTGTAGCTCTCTTGTTAGCTACACACAAAACTTCAAAACGCATCAATCGGAGCTTCCTATCTCGAGTTATGACCAAAATACTGAACTGCTATTGAGAGATGCCGACCACTTTCACCTCTTGTGACCTAAGCTTCCATTGAAGCTTCTTGCACACTAGCCTTCAACATGCTCTGATACCAATGAAGGGCTTTGGTGTGCAAAACAAGAGGAGGAAGGAGGAGATGGAGGGAGAGAGAAGAGAGAAGCGACACGCGGATATGCGTGGGAGACTCGAAACCCACATAATGATCTCTCGTGAGGCAATGCTCTATATATGATGTATATATATGAATATGGGGGTAAGGTCACATGACCCTTACATCCCCAACACTTGCATCTATGAGGACGACTTAGGAAGGTCTGTGGTCCAGATCAAAAACCCGGACCAACCCATTGGACTAGAACATCCAGCAGTCAAGTTTGAAAATGGAGCATACGTGGACAAAGAAGGAACCATATACGTGGTCACCAGTCACCCAGATAGGACAGACGAATTCGCGAATGTGATTTCAGAAGCGGACATAGGTGACCTAGAGCAAGGAAACTTAGGTGGAGAGCCTAAAACCCCTCGAGGCAAATCTGTTCTTACTAGAATTATTACACCAGAGTGGATTCCCCAAGACAACAAGAGCATAGATCTACTCTTGAACCAAGAGACTGATGAAGCCTTTTGGAGGTATAAGCCTAATCTACCGAATGAGGTAGGAACGATCACGATCTATGAGTTCAAAGATCCCGATAGCCTAGGCAAAGTGACCTACCTAGACAATACCTCAGAAAGGATCTTTGTGGTCACAGAGCATGGCAGGCATGCTTACACTTGGAAGGGAGACTTTATTTTTCCCCAACCAAGATCTAATATCTCTTATGGCCACCCAGGAGCTGGAACATCCCAAGCTCATGGAACTCAAAGGGATAGAAGTAGAGATAGGCCAGAAGTAAGCTTTGCCAACCCCTTGGGAAGAGAAAGGATGAGAACAGAAATGGATAGAGTGGAAACTGAGAGACCTAGAGCCCCAAGAAACCTAAGAGATGCTGATGATTTTCCTTTACAAAGACCTAGAGAGTACACAAGGACTCTGAGACCTACACAACTGGTTAAATCCATGAAGAACTACTTCGATGGCACAGGAGACCCATATGACCATGTGGCCGAGTTTAGGCAAGTCTTGAGAGCCGAACAAGTGGAGGACCTATTCACACAATACAATGCCTTTGGTCTAACCCTTCGGAACACAGCCCTTACATGGTTTCAACCACTAAATGAGAGACACTTCAGGAACATAGATCAACTTCTAGAGGCTTTCATCATTGAATTCTCTAAGAGTGGCATAAGGCATAACACTTCCTCTCTGATTCACAGCTTCAAGCAAACACCTCAAGAGATGGTTAGACTTGCAGGAAGAAGGTTTAGGGAATACCTAGAGAGATGTCCTGTTTCTGAGTTACCCACACCAGCCAAACAAGTGGCTTTATTCCTAGATGGATTGCTAAGTACAAAGTTGAGATCATATGTGTACTTGAAGGACCCTAGGACCATAGAAGAGTGTGTACGCATGTGCATTGACATAGAGGATAACCTAGGGGAGGAGTTAGAGCTTTCAAAAATCTACAAAGATTCAGATAGTTCTTCTAGCCTCTCTTCCACACAATCCACGTCTATTGAGGAACTCGCAGAGAAGGTAGCTCAAAATCTAGGTGTCTCTAGCAAACAAATCCCAAGATTTGCCCCAGTTAAAGGGTGCTATACTTGTGGAGGTGACCATATGGCGAACGTATGTCCCATCATGGCTCAACCCCAAGTGAATCCCTGTAGCCAATACTACACCATAGAACGGAGATACACTAATCACACAGCACAAGATTGCCCATATAATAAGTAAGCGGTTAGGCAAACTTACCCTGAACCATATCCACAACAGGGCAGATACCAGAACCAGTACCCACCACAATAGTATGCTAGGCCTCAACAGACTTACCAACCACAATATCAGGCCCAGTAGAGACCTCAACTAGTGCTAGCCCAACAACCTCCTGCTCCAGCCAACGTGATCCCAGTAAAGTATGCAACTACAGAAGAAAACTTGAATAGAGCTATAGTCCCAGTAACACCATTGCTTTCTGAAAGTGACCCCAGTGACCATAGTTTTGATTCTACACATATTGATAGCCCCCAGGCTTGCTACATGCAGTCTCCTAAACATGGTGAATCTTACTATAGTGAAGAACCGAGTGAACCTAGTTGGGACCCAGAGTATGCAACTATCATGTACACAAATCCCAACCCTAGACCTCAACCTAGGCAAGTAAGACCCCCATTCACTAGAGGACCATGTTACAGATGTAAGGGAGATCATCTCATTCGTGATTGTCCCATACCTTCACCTACACAACCCCAGTCAATAACAATCCAAGGCTTTTGTCAAGATTGCGACAAAGAGCATCTTTTATGAGATTGCCCAAAGAATTCCAATAATATGCCAAAAATCACCCCTATAAACGTTATTGGGATAGTTGTAGACTCCACACGGAGTGTGACTTCCACTGCACCAGTGCAAGTGGTCACTAGAGCTCAAGCATTGAAGCCAAACCAAGGGGTAGGCCAGGAAAAGAGCCCAGATGTTAGTGAAATAGAGAGCATGACCAAGAAACGGACTAGATCTTGGAGAGATAGCCGAGAAAGAATGAAAAGACAATGGGCAAAGAAGATGAGTGAACTTGAGGAAATCCTAAGAGAAATGAGAGCCAAGATAATTGAACTTACATCTCAACCTCCCTCTCACACTACCCCACCATCACCATTCCCACCTCCATCCGATCCACCATCTTCTAACCCGCCTCATGCAACCCCACCACCCCCTAAAGTAGGATTAGTCCTAGCAGATCCCACTCCCGACGACCTTAACATGATGCTTAAGGCATATCAGGCCAGGATCCAGGAAGGGCCAACCATAACTGATCATGAAAAGTGTTACCCGAGAGCAGAACTAGAGCTGGAACGAACCAAAATTTGTGCTAAAATGGTGGAATTGGCTCAAACTATGTTTGAAGCCAGTCGCCTCTTTAACATCTCTAGTTCAGCTAAGATGCAGTTGCATTTCAATGGACTGCTAGAAAGACTTGAGAGGCTAATTGCACAATCAGAAAAGGAACACACCCTTCCAAATAAGGGCAAGGCAAGTGAAAGGATAAGCATTCCCCCCTAAGAAGCTTATGTGCCTAACTCCATAGAACGAGACACATCTTCTTCTATGAATAGGTATTCACCGGAATTCCTGCAAGAAATTCAAGAAGAAAAATGGGCAAAAGAGAGGGAAGTCCCTCCTCCCTTGGAACTTGTGGATGACGCACATGATCAATTCCCACAAGATATTCCCTCCATTTATGGAGAGCAGGAGAGTACACAATCTCAGGAGAGATTAGACTTCGAATCTAATTCTTTACACGAATTACCCCACTTCAAGGGCCCATGGGAAGCAAAGTCTACATGTATGAGAGCACCCACTCTCATGGTAAGAAATGAAGATTCAGCCATACCTAGGAATACGGAGGTAGTGAAAAACACTAAAGTGCAGTGCACCCTCACTTTAGAGGAACTACTCAAGGTTAGGCTAGAGCTATGGAAACATGTAGCCAACCAAGTACCAGAGATAGCAAAACCTCGTTCCCAGGTAGGATCTCATTGCACAGTGCCAGAGATACCCTTGGGCAAGATAGGAGACATGAGCGAAGGAGAAGAAGGAAACACCTATCTTCCCATTACCCATCAGGGATACTCTACGAAGGCAATTCTGGACTGAGGTGCAGAAGTTGCAATTGCCACCACTTCCCTATGGAAGCGTTGGGGCAAGCAAGCTCTCAGGCCCACAAGAACTAAATTGCAGATGCTCGATGGTCACATAGAGAGACCCTTAGGGCTGTTAGAAGGAATAACTCTCACTACTTGCAGTGTTGAGTTTGAGCATACTTTCGCCATATGTGATTTTAGCAAGAACCATGCCTATGAGATGATTTTAGGAAGACCATTTATGCGGCAGTTGCAAGTGGTACAGGATTGGGGAACCAATTCCTTGTATTTGCAACACTTAGGTGTCACGACTAAAGTCAATCTCAAGAGGATTACTCTCATAGAGATGTCCCCCCTATCCAATGGAATCCTATCCATAGAGCCAAAGATGATACAGAGTCGGTGCATTCCATAGGATCAGGATCCTCATGTATGCATGAAGACACTCACTTATGGATGTGTAAAGTAGCAGTAGAAGAGGAAAAGAGAGAAAAAGCCAGAGAGGTAGGTGCGAAGGAGACACATAGATCAATTCAAGACCCAGCCTATGCACCTGTAGTATTTCCTGATGAAGAGTTTGAACCTCATGGTTGGGCGGAAATTTTAGCAACAATGGATGTAGCCATCAATGAAGAACAATGGACGCCCCACTATGACGAGGATGGCTATGACATTTCAATTTTCTCAATAGAGCCGATCATAGGAGATTCAGTTTTAGAAGAATGTGAAGCTAGCTCTGATGCATTCGAGGATGCAAGTGACTCCGATCTAGAGTCAATCATTATCGACCCACCTTTTGCATCAGATGAAGAATACTTCTATGAAGTAGAAGTTCATCCTTAGAGGCATGAAGAGCTCACGAATGATGTGAGATTAACCACCCAAGTGACTGCCAAGAGTGAAGGTAAAAGGAGGAAGAAGAGAGCAGTCACACCTGAAGAGGAAGAATCTTTGTTTGAGGTCCCTGACAATTTTAAAAAGTATGAAATAGACGATAGGAGAGTCATGATAAGAATGCCTAAACACGAGGCACAATCAAGAGAGGCCTATGATAACAAAGAAACCACCAAGAAAATGGTTGTAGCCCTAGAAGAAGGAGAGGAGAGATGCACTTACATAGGACATGACCTAACGGAAGAAGAAGAGCGCGAATTGATAGCCTTGCTAAGAGAATACAGAGATGTATTCACTTGGAATTACAAGGACTTGCGAGGTGTGGACCCTGACATATGCTCACACACTATCCCCATGACCTCAGAGGACAAACCTTCTAAGCAAAAGCCATACACATACAATGATAATTATGCTGCCAAGATCAAAGAAGAGATAGATCGTGTGGTAGAAGCTGGATTCATCTATGAAATTGAGCACACTGAGTGGGTATCCCCCATTGTAGTGGTGCCCAAGAAGAATGGGAAGCTACGTGTGTGCATTAAATTGAAGAAGGTTAATGCAGCCACTATTCGAGATAACTATCTGCTTCCTATCACAGACCATCTCTTAGGAAGAGTAGCAGGCAAGGAAGTATACAGCTTGATGGATTTTCTAGTTACAATCAGGTAGCCATAGCTCCAGAAGATCAGCATAAGACAACTTTTGCCACTGAGTGGGGCATCTTTGCCTTTCGGGTAATGCCATTCGGGCTTACCAATGCTCCTGCAACCTTCCAAAGATTGATGTGCCATGTGTTTAAATAGTTCTTGAGGAAGAACTTAGAGGTCTATGTTGACGATCTTTGTGCTCATTCCAACATTAGGCAAACCCATATTCCTGAACTCAGACAAATCTTTGACAAATGTAGAGAATATCAAGTCTGCCTGAACCTAGAAAAGTGTGTTTTCATGGTCAAGCAAGGCAAGATTCTAGGACACATAGTGTCAAAGAATGGCATATCCACTGATGAAGAGAAAGTAAGAGCCATATCAGAGTTACCTAGGCCAAAGAATGTCAAGGAAGTACAAGCTTTCATGGGTCATTGTGGCTATTACCGATGCTTTATACACATGTACGCTATCATTGCCAAGCCACTGTACGGACTTTTGACCAACTTTGAGTGGACTAATGAATGTGAGGACTCTTTCAATGAGCTCAAAAGGAGATTGTGTTCAACACCAATCTTGACCACCCCAGATTGGAATAAGCCCTTTCATGTTCATGTCGATGCATCCAATTATGCTATTGGATGTGTGCTTGCACAACCTACGGGCGAAGGTAACATGGATCTTCCAATTGCCTATGCTAGTAGACAGTTGAATGCAGCTAAACGAAACTACACTACCACTGAACGAGAAGGATTAGGCATGGTATATGCGGTTAAAAAGTTTAGACATTACTTGCTTGCAAATAAGTTTAAATTTTTTACTGATCATCAGGCATTGTTGTATCTGGTAAACAAACCATGCAATACAGGCAGATTAGTAAGATGGTTTCTCTTACTAATGGAATATGACTTTGAGGTCGTGGTGAGAAAAGGCAAGACTCACTTGAGAGCAGACCACCTCTCTAGGCTCACATCTGGAGAAGCCCCACAAGGAGTGTCAGATGACCTTCCTGATGCTTACTTCTTTAATTTGGAAGTTGTACCTCAGTGGGCTAAGCCATTAGTGCCAGTGTTGACATACGGGCCTAACCATACAGTCATAAACACTCAAGATAAGGAGGTAGTAAAAGCCCAGAAGTACCATATCATGGTAGGAAGTATGTACAAACAGACAGATCAAGGGATATTGGCTTGTTGTGTGGAAGAGGATGAGTACGCAAAAATGGTTGCAATTAGCACATATAGGTGCATTAGAGCAACACCACTCGAAGCAGAGAACTTTACAGACACTAAGGAGATTTGGAGTACACTGGCCTACTATGGAAGCTGATGTACATAAGATGTGTAAAGAATGCCTAATCTGTTGCACTAAACCACCCGTGGAGCATGCTACTCTTTATCAAGTATCCATAGTGCCAGATTGGAGTGAACCACTGGTAGCCTTCTTGAGAACAAAAACATTCCCTCAAGATATGACACTGGCTAGGAGAAGAAGTTTGGAACAAGAAGCCCTAGATTACTCACTCATTGGTGATAATCTATACAAGCGTGGTAAAGATGGTTACCTGAGACTATGTGTCCATGAGAGTGAATATCTCAAGATCTTGGAAACTGCTCACCAAGGTGTAGCAGGAGGGCATTTTGGACCAGACCGAATGATTAAAGCGATCCTATTTGTAGGCTTGTGGTGGCCTACCCTTCACATGGATGCACATACCTATGTGAAGAGATGTGATGTTTGTCAGCAAACTCAGTATCCTATACGCAAAGATGAGATGCCTCTGAAACCTATAATGGGTGGACGTGCATTCTCTAAGTGGGGAATAGACTTTGTAGGTCCTATTAATCCCCCAGCTAAGGGTTCCCATGCTGAGTATATCATTGTTGCCACAGACTATCTAACCAAGTGGGTAGAAGTAAAAGCTACGACAAAGAACGATGCTCAAACGACAGCGAAGTTTTTATTTGAGAATGTGTTCACTAGATACGGGCTACCTATCGAGCTAGTAAGTGATAGAGGGACTCACTTCTTGAATGAAGTTATTGAAAATCTGCTCCAATGATTCTTGGTAATACACAAGAAGTCTGCCCCCTGTCACCCACAAGCTAATGGCCAGGCTGAAAGCACAAATAAAATTTTGTGCAATGTATTGACAAAACTAGTGAACAGTAAATGCTCTGATTGGGACAAACAGCTGCACCATGCTGTTTGGGCATACCGAGTTGCCTATAAAACGGTACTCCAAGCCACTCCCTTTCAAATGGTGTTTGGTCAAAATGCAGTGCTACCGTTGGACTTCTCGATACCTACACTTAAAGTAGCACAAGAGCATGAGTGGATGGGTCATGAACTCTCTTCGAGGATTTTTGATATGGAACGACTAGGTGAAACAAGACTAAGAGCGGCAGCGGGAATATATGCAGCTAAGAAAAGACAAAAGGCATACTTTGATGCCCACGTTAAGGATAAAGGCTTGAAGGCAGGCGATTTAGTTTAAGTCTACACATTGAAGCAACATGCGAGAAAATTAGAGAAGCGTGGCTATGGACCTATGATCATAAATAGGATCTCAACGAGTGGAGCAGTACAACTGGCTACCTTAGAAGGCGATATTCTCCCGAGCTACATCAGCAGATGTAGAGTCAAGTTATATCAAGAACCCCTGACTGAAGAGATGCTAAATCGACTCAACACTGCCAAAAAACGCAAGGAAGAAGAAAATCGAATTCGAGAAGAAGCGCAAGCAGAAGCTTTAGAATACATCCGAAGGATGAAGTTGAGAAGGCAGGGTAGAGATCAGCCTAGGACAGATGACTATGCAGCTCAAGGATATCATGTGGCTATGTGTGAAGTTTCAGGTATTACCTCTCATAGAATAATGATCGACGTCCTTTTGTAACCCTAGAGATAGGACAAGTAAAGAGTGCAAGGACTGTAAGGGCTTTAATTGACTCAGGCACAGCCACTAGCGCGGTTAAACTTTCTTACTGTCAACAGTTGAAATTAAGCATCAGTCCTATAGAAGCGTATCTCATAGGATTGGGAGGCGTGGAAACCCCTTGCATGGGCGAGGTGGAACTTCCCCTCTACATTCAAGATGAATTAATGACAATTAAAGTACTAGTGTGTCAAGATGAGGACCTCACTGAACCTCTTGTCTTCGGTCAGGACTGGATCTATGATCATGCAGTCAACCTAAACCTAAAAAGTGGACTTCTTCAGGTTTGGGTAAATCAAAATCGCATTACAATTGAGTTAGAAAATGAAGCACTCAAGGAACTAGGAAAGGCACAAACTTCTGGTCCTTCCAGGGGTACACATGAAGTTGATAATGCTATTCTTGTCCAAAACTATGTGATGCAGAGGGATGGTTGTCAACAAAGAAGTCAAGGATACGACGGAACTCCCTTCTTTTCCAAAAGCCGTCGGGATACAGCAACCAGAGACAGATAAAAGGCAGAAGAAGCAGACGACTTATGCTCGAAGCCAAAAGAAAATACAAAGCACAGTGTCTCAACCATCAAAACAAGTGTGGGTGCGGAAAGGCGAGCATCCTATTGCGGTCAAGCCACAACAACTAGTTCAACTTCCTATTAGTGATCAACGACCAAACACTAATAAGAAGTCCTCCAAAAATTCTTCTGTAAAAATAAAGTCTATCTGGGTACCCAAGAAGTCGATGAAGGTTGACCCACAATCAAGACAAATTTGGGTGCCCAAGGCTTGCTTGCGGGCTCAAATAGCTACACGGAGACCACACCTTGCACAACATGGTTCATTCACTCGAACAACTGACACCCACTTGTATACATCACGAACAAACACTTATTCACCCATGAGCAGGAGTAGAATCTCTTGTGAATGGTTCCATAAGAAGCCTCATTTCCAAACAGAAACTCTCGCAACACCCTCGAAAGTCTCCACAAAACCAAAACCAAAAGTCATACGTTATGTTTGGCAGCCCAAAACTTGTAATAAACCCCCTGACCCCCATTTGTAAATTCATCCCCACCTACTAACTACATCACTCTCACACTACATCATTCCACTTAGCTCCTAGGTCTAACCAATCACTAACTACACACACAAGCACCGAGTACTTAATAACCTACTAACCTCTCCCCAAGCTCATGTTAATGTTGTAACGGGGACAAAAACTGTTCTATCTTGACCTTTACAATGTTAACACATGCTTCTATATTCCCACAGATCCAGCAAACAAGAAGTAAGATGGCCGAGGCTGTAGGAATGAGCTCTCATGTAGGAACCAGGCCTCAGATCGTGGACATTGAAAGTCTTCCCATTGAGGAGGAATTGAAGGAACGCCCAGTGGCGTTGAGAGCATTACATGCCATACCGGTTCAAAATCCTCCACAGGAGCACACAATGCGAGTCAGCAAAAAATCACATTGGTTCAGTGATATGGCAGGACCTCTGGGAGAAGGCACTTACCTGTGGGAGGCAGAGATAGAGTTCAACAGGCGCTGGGGCAGGTATCACTTCTTCACCTGGGAATTTGAGAAGCTTCAAAATAATGAAGGCTTGAAACCAATATGGAAGAAGGTAGGCCTATATGATTATTTCAAAGCTCAATTACCAAAGCCCGACTTTCTGAGATGCTCATACTTGATTAGCACCCTTACGTAAGGAGAAAAAGGGATACAGTACCTTTGTCTTACCATCTCTTACGAGGGGTAATGAACTGAAGCACTTCAAGTTGACTAACAATTTGGTAAGGGAAGCTCTCGAGGTGAAAGGCATGCATATCCCCACAGAGAAGGAGTCAATGGTGCCGGACAACATGAAAAACAGGAACCTGACTAAACTCAAGGACATGGTGGCAATGACACCAACGGTTGCCATTCATCTTCGAATGTGCATGAAGCATTTCGCGTTCCCCGCTCAAGAGAGATTCAGAATGCCACCCAAGAAGATATGGTTTAGTCTATACTTAGCAGACACCTTCGATTTGACAATCAACATGCCGCATTGGATTATCGACCAAATACACTTGGCACATCAACGATGGTATAAGAAGGAAAAGTTAGTGCTTCATGGATGCTGTGCTCTCACAAGGATTGTTTATCGATGCTTGGCATATGACGTGCCAATTCAATGGGCACTTGTTTGGACGAGGGTGCAAGAATTTCAACGCAGACTATCAACCGCACGGCCTCCATCCAAGAAAATGAGAGGAGCAATTCAGATGCCTTGTGCACATGCCCGAGGTGCTACACTGACACCAGAAATCACTCCACGGCTTCCAAGGCGAGTGCAGCCATTCACTATCAGGTTACCGAGGCATAGTGCAGAAGGCCCGAATCTAGTGTTCCCACCCATACCCACCGACTTAGAGTTCCCTCATGGCTTTACACTAGAAGATCTAACTGATGAGGAAGTAGCAATAATTAATGCTACTAATTTGGAAGTTGAGGCAGAGCAAGCAGGCGGACAACATACAGTTAGGGACCGACCCCCTCCAATCCAACCAGAAGTTGTTGAAGTAGATGAAGATGAAGACGAGACTGCCGACGACGAGCAAGAGGAGGAACAAGAGGGACTATTAGACGAAGAAGAGCAGGAATATGAACAAGAAGTTGTACAGGAACTTGATGGTGCCCCGGCTTATACGAAGCAATTGAAAAAACTGTATGATACCATCAACCGAGTTCAAGAACAACACAAACTGTCCCTAGTAGCAGGAAAAGCCCCCATGAACCAAATCCTTGAGGATACCGCTCTCGCATATTCATGAAGATATGAGCGATGATACGGCAGACGTCCCCCTCAACCTGGGAAACAAATGAATGTATTAGTATCAGAACCACAGGGCACCACATCCACAACCACGGGCACAGCTCATACCATTCATGACATTGAGGAAGCCCATACCTCAAGTGCACCCCCATCACCCCCTTTGCCCTCTCTCCCTCCAACTCCACCATCATCTCCTCTTACCACCACTGTCACCTCCACTGTCACAGCTTTAAATTCCACTTCCGCATAGACTGTTAGTCAATCCTCACAATCTGCACAACCTCTCACCACCCCTATTGTAAATGTCACCACTGACACTGTAATTCTGACTGTCGCCTCTGAAAACCCCATCCCCCCTATCACACTTCTTGCTAGTTCATACTCACAACTGCACACACCACTTTACACCTTCACGACCATCACCTCACCCACAATTCCCATGTTCACAATCACTCCCACAACCGCATCCACTCACGACTTCATGGACATATCACCCACCTCCGCCCCTCTACCTCCCCCCATATTTCCACCATCTCCCATTCCCCTAACACCCACTTCACCCTTCTCAAGCACAGCATACACTCTCCCTTTCCCTACCCTCCTGCATTCAACACCTTCCCAGCATCCACTCCCATCAATATCTTATTTAATACTTTGTATCAATGTATGTCTCAACTACAACAGCATTATCGCCATCTAGATGATCAGCACACAAATCTGTTCTGAACCCACGAAACATTACAAGAGAGATTCATTAACTTGGAGAGGGAAAAGCGGCTACTACAACAACAGTATGCCACTTTACAGGAACAACATGAGCAGTTAGTAGCCAATCCACCCCATCTAGAGGCTGAAGAAAAACAACAACTCGATGATATGTTACATGCTCAGATAACAGACAATCTCAAGCTTCGACTCAACCTCGCCCTACTACGAAAGCACATGTCTACAACACTCGAAGAGAAGAAAAGACTGCAGAAACAGAACGAAGAAAACCTGGAAGCAGCAATGGAAGGTTCCCCGCACAAAATCGACCCAGAGAATTTCAAGGCCATCCCCTCAGAGAATATGCAAATTGTGTTGGAAACCCATGCCGACCTCCTGGAAGCCCACGCAGCATTAGAAAGAGAAAGAGATGACCTACTAAAGCAATTGGCAACTCAGCAGGAGTTGTTGGAGATAGACGTCTTCAGAAGCACGCGAACAACACAAGGAAGAAGAAGAAGCTTGGAGCACAAACACACAATACTGAATGTATTACTAGAGAATGTACAAAGATAAGTAGCCCATTAGGGCAATAGGCGTATATACAAGCCGGGGGAAAAAAACCTCCTAAAGAGGGAAAAAAGTGCCTCGGCGGTTCTAGAGTGTTCACACACATCACTACCTAAATATATCAACAAATCCCCCCTGGGAGTGATGCGGTGAACAAGGAGCTGGCACTCATGTATAAGGAAGTGCCAAGCTATGTGGAAATCACTCCACAAAAGGAAGTAAACCCAAAGCTTTGCGGAAAGCTTCAAACTTCTCCCTAGGTAGAGCCTTCGTGAAAAGGTTTGCAATGTTCTCCTGCGTGGGCACATATGCCAAGCTGATCTCCCCAACAGAGAACCTCTCCCTGACATAGTGATAATGCACCTTAATGTGCTTAGTGCGAGCATGGAACACAGGGTTCCTTGCAACTGCCAATGCGCTCTGACTGTCAGTGAAGATGGTGGTGGCAGAAGACTGGCCAACACCCAAATCAGCCATAAGGCATCTGAGCCACACACACTCAACAGTCGCTGTGAAAGCTGCCCTATACTCAGCCTCACAACTGGAAGTGGCCACAGTAGGCTGCTTCTTGCTCAACCAAGATATACATGAGCTACCAGCATGAAGCAAAAACCACTGGTGGACACACGAGTGTCATAGCAACCAGCCCAATCTGAGTCAGAAAAAGCATGCAAATCTGGCGGTAGTGATCCCCCCTTGGGATAAAACTGTTGGTGCATTTTACCCAAGCCTACATGCTTGATATATTTGATATTATCTTCATTTGTAAGTCACATGAGTAGTCATGTGAACACCTCTTGTAAAAGAGTACATTTTATCTCTTGTAAATGGAAAAAGAAAAAAGGAAAAGGATGGCTTACCTCATCCATGATGTAAAAGAAAATTCGTGGCTCCAACTACCAAAATCACGAATTTTTTAGCTGAGGGAATCTCTCCTAACTTTGGGGATCACTTTTAGGTGGAGCCATTCGAATTCGAATTCAAGACTCCCTCCAAGAATAGCTATAAAAAGAGCAAGAAGGAAGAGGCGATTAGCAAGCCTTGTACGTGACCACTTCATGTCATTTTGTAGAGATTGAAGAGCTTACTCCATAGCTCTATCATTCTACTTCCATTGTGCAAAGATTGATTGCCAATGTGGTTGTAATCATATGTGAATCTATACATCCATCATCATCTACTTCTCTGTTTTGTTCTCTGCTATACTCACTCAGAGCAGTACCTTCAGAAGGTCATATCTCGAGTTCTACTGCTCCATTTTCAGTGTTTTAAAGTGAGTTGGATAGCTCTTACTGTCTACTTTCCGCATATAAATTTTCAAGGTCATTGAGTTAATAATTTTGGATATATCTGCATTTTACTGCTTACTGGTCTATCTCTGTAGAGCCCCGAGAATGGTGGGCATGTTCCAGAAATTGATGAAACTTGTTCTCAGTGCTCATTCCATCATTTGAAGTGTTTTAACTTGGATTGGGAAGCTTGCTAAGTCTATTTGCTATGCCCAAAAGGAATTTTTCTAATTCCTACCAAGTTGAGAGAACTGTTCATTTTTTCCAGCAGGTGTATGTCTAAAAATAGCAAGTTTTGGGAGCTAGTCATTTCGCAACTAGTCTGTCTTGACTTAAACATTTTGGATACATGTTCCAAAGTACTTGGCTGATATATTGGTGGATTTAGGAAGCTCAAAGGGTCTACTAATCAACTCTGAAGTCTCAGTTGGCTGGTGTGAAGCTGGTTGTAGCGGCACCTACTCATCTTTGAATTGCATCCACCATCTCTCTTCACAGTGGTATCAGAGCATAGTCAAGCAATATGGGAGATGGATTTCCATCAACAATTGACAAATTGGATCGAAACAACTACCCAGCATGGTCTCTAAGGATGGAGGCTTACCTTCAAGGGAGGAATCTATATGGATTCATATCCGGAGATGAAGCAATGCCAACCATGAGGAACAAAGGGCAACCATCACATGAAGAAGTGGAAGGACTTTCGAATTGGTGTTCGACGGATGCACTTGCAAGGTCCTATATTCTAAACTCAATCTCTGATTTTCTTTTACCTCATGTCAAGGGATGCAAGACATCAAGAGAGACCTGGAATGCACTTGCTTCGTTCTTCTCTTCCAACACTCGAGCAAGGAAGAACCAATTGTGGATGGAGTTCACAACAATGAAGAAAAGCCCGAAGCAAAATGTGACTGATTATGTCACAAAGATGAAGGAGATTTCCGACCAACTTGGAAGCATTGGAGAGGTAATTGAAGAGGAGCAAATCATAAGACAAATCATGAATGGAATCAAAGCAGACGACAAGTGGGAGTCATTCACAACAGCCATGGATTTATACATGGATATGCATGTACCGGACCTCAACACACTCATGGGCCAACTCTTCACTCATGAAGCAAAGATTAGCAAAGGTGGTGAGTCCTCAAGAGGTAATCAAACTTCTGCCTTATATTCTGATAAAGCTAAGGTCAAGGACAAGTCAAAGAATAGGAAGAATGAAGATGAAGGAAGCTCTTTCCAAGCAAACTTTGCAGGTAGAGGAAGAGCTAGAGGAAGAGGCAGAGGTGGAAAGCAAGGCAGGGGGAGATTCCAATCATCTCAACCTTGCAACATATGTGGCTTATCTAACCATACTACTGAAGAATGTTTCAGGAACCCGAGGAACTCAAGAGGAAGAGGATTCAATAGAGGTGGCTATGGATCAAATAGAGGCAGGTACAATGGAGGCTACAACAACAACAACTACTACAACAACAATTACAACAATAACAACTATCAAAGTGGCCATAGAGGAAGGAGAGACTACAATAACTATGCAGAGGACCAAAGTCAAGCAGATTCATTATTGATTATGAATCTATCAGTGAAGAAGGGTAAGGATGATGATCACAACTTTTACATTGATTCGGGATGCTCGAACCATGTAGCAGGAAATGTGGCTTTACTTTCTGATTTGGAAGATCCTCATAACAAGCATGAAGTGCAGACAGGAGATGATACAAAGCACTCAGTGGAGAAGATAGGTAATGTGAAGACATCAGATGGGAATATGAACCTCTTAAGCAAAGTCTTGTATGTCCCTACAATTACCAAAAATTTAATAAGTGTTGGACAGATTGTTGAAAAAGGATTGCAGGTTAGATTCAATCGATTTGGAGCATATGTTGAAGACCCAAGGCAAGGCTTTCGAAGGATTGCAAAAGGAGAAAAGACAGGAAGGCTTTTCACTTTTGAAGTGGAAGATACAAAGAACATAGCTTTGTTTAGCTATGGATCTCAAACTCTAACAGAGTTGGAGATATGGCACAAAAGGCTTGCTCACATTGGTGAGAGGACACTCAAACAGATTTGCAGGGACCAAAGTGTACTTGGTTTGCCTAATATCACAAGGCAACACATGATTTATAAGTGTGAAGCTTGTCAACTCGGCAAGGCTCATAGACAACCTTTCAATAAGAAAGGATATATGTATCAAAATCCTTTGGATCTAGTGCACACGGATGTGTGGGGTCCAAGTAAGGAGCCATCTATATTAGGCTCAAGATATTATGTGTCTTTCATAGATGATTGTAGCAGGTGGACCATTCTGTTTTTCATGAAGCACAAGGATGAAGTGTTTAATTGCTTTAAGAAGTATATTGCTCTTGTTGAAAATCAAACAGGTAGGACTTTGAAAAGACTCAGATCAGATGGTGGAGGAGAATACTTCTCTTCTGAATTTGATGCCTTCTTGCATGAAAGAGGCATTAAAAGGGAAGTCACTACAAGGTATACACCCGAACTCAATGGTGTAGTAGAGAGAAGGAACAGAGCTATTGTCGAAGCAGCAAGGTCCATGCTCAATGAAAAGGGATTGCCAAACTACCTATGGGCAGAGGCTGTGTCTACATCCACATATCTCATAAATAGACTTCCATCTAAGTCACTAGATGGAACCACTCCATATGAAGTGTGGAATGGAAGAAGACCTAGTCTAGAGCATTGCAAAATCTTTGGATGCTTAGCCTATGCTCACATTCCTTCTCAAGTAAGAGGGAAATTGGATCCCAAGGCAGAGAAGTGCGTATTTATTGGTTATGACCAAAACCAAAAAGGATATAGATTGTACAATCCAACCAATAAAGGATTTTCTGTGAGTAGAGATGTAATTTTTTATGAGAACAAATCATGGTTTGATGATGACAGGAAAGTGAAGCTGCCGTATGACTTGGATGAAGACTTTCCATCACTTCAACCAAAGGAGCCAAAGCAGATTGAAGAAAGTGATTCGGAGATTGACCTAGAAGACTTGGAAAGACTAAAGCTATGGAAGAACAAAGGTAAAGCAAAGATGCAGGATGCTACATATGGACCGGAGAGCTCACATCAACCACTTAGAAGGTCTTCAAGGGAGAAGAAGAAACCAGAAAGGTTTGGTTATGATACTTCTTTGGTCACCAAGCACTCAATCTACATTGCAAAGGATTCAACCAATGAAGAACCTACCACATTCGAAGAAGCACAAAGCAAGAAAGCTTGGAGAGATGCAATGGATGAAGAAATGGAAGCCTTGAAGGAGAATGACACTTGGGAGCTTGTACCTAACAAGCCATCTATGAAGATAATCGAATCTCGATGGATATACAAAATCAAGAGGAATCCAGATGGAAGTATAAATAGACACAAAGCAAGGTTAGTTGCTAAAGGGTTTGCTCAAACCCAAGGTATTGATTATGAGGAGACTTTCTCTCCTGTTTGTAGCTTAGTGATGAGTAGCACCTCCTTTAATGTCAATCCGGGAAGACGTTAGGATGGTATGAAGACCTCGAGCAAGTGGAGGCACAAGTGCGTGAGTGAGAAGCACACAAACATGCACACACATACACACACACAAGCACACACGGCAAGACAAAGAGTGAGAAGCAATGGAGTTCTTAGATTACTTTCAAAAAGCTCTTACAAGTTCATTTCAATTACAATCCAACCTCCAAAATGAGCTCTCTAGCTCCTTTTATAGTTTTTGACTAGCTTTGGCCCTGTCCAGACCTAGTGTCCGGCCTAGTTAAAAATTAGGTTCCAGGGCTTATTAGAGGGCTCAAACGAGATCTAAAAAATATGAAAATTGGCAGGTAGATACTTCTAAAGCTCCTGAAGCTCAAGGACTCCTTGGCTTGCACAAAATGGAGCTACAAAAATACGAAATGATATTTACAATGGTTTTTAGTGATGAAAATCACTATTTGTGTAGGGATTTTTCTCTATTGATTTGTCATACATACCTTTGAGCTCCCTACTTGCTCTTTCTTCTTGTGTGCTCAACTCCTTGATGTCTGAAAAATTTAGATGGCCTATTTGCCAGATCTTCTTTGACTGCCATGTCTACTTGTGCTGTCCCTTCGCTCTGACTCTCTTCGTCTTGTGGCTCCTTCGGTTCCCTGACTGCTGCCAACATCCCCCCCACTCTCGCGTTTGTCGCCCCTGACAGACACTTGTCTAGATGTTCGTTGAACGTAGTATTGGACGACATCGGAGGCGAGGTGATGTTCTTCTAATCTGAGCCCCCGTGCTAGATCTGTTAATAATGCGTCCCAATTCACTGGGCCTGGTACGTCCGGGTGTGGCACCCGCAGTTGTTCTGAATGTATGGTTCTCTCCACAGCGAATAAGTGGAGGAGATGTGAAGGCCTGGGTACAAAAATTTCTGAGTGATATTCCTAGAATCCCGTTATGAACATCTCCTCGAATGTCTGTTTAAAACAAGCGGGGAGGTACTTTATTCTGGCGTGCCAAGCATATATTACTTCTATTGATGGGGTGGTGCTCATGTCGTAAACTAGGTCTTGGTTGCCTGTAACGAAGCCTGCTCCTGAGAAGTGGGGATCCTTAATGTTTTTAAATGTCCGGAATGTGATCAGCATTAATTCAAATATTTTCATACACATTTGTGCCATCACATCGGGTGTATTGCGTAGTCGAGTGCTCCAGTGTCTGATAGTAGAAATCATGTAATTTACAGTGGGAGGTCCTCGTGGAGGTGCTAAATAAACATAATTTAGCCACTTGGCACAGCCCTTGATGGTCTTGACAGCAATGGTGAATTCGGGCCATGTGTGTCTTCGTAGGACTGGGGCATAACAAGGATTGTACTTAATAAAGAGGGGCATGTTATTCCAGGTTCGTACCATTTCAGGATAAGTCTCCAAGAGACGGATCCTCCAAGTGGGTTGATGAATAGAACCTCTTTTTGCACTCTCTGGTATATCGTCGGGGCCAAACTGGGTGGCAAAGGTGGGGGCTTTCCCACATTGTCGTTGGATCTCTGCGTTGTAATCAGCCAATAATATGCAATATGGCACATACTGATCATCATTGGTCCCTATCCACCTGTGATGGGACATACATCTGAAATACTCGGACTTGATGACAGTGTCTTCTAGTTTGGCTAATGATTGGATTTGTATTGCTACTCGTTCATAGTGGGTGTTCGCTGTCTTCTCTAATGACTGAAGCCATTCATGTGCTTCCACTTCTAAGGTATCCATTCCCTCTGAGGTTTGTTGCCCTCCTGGCATTGGCATAGGAACGTATGGTTCCTCGTACGAATCATCTACCTCAATGGGAACCAAGTCTTCTAGCTCAGGTTCTGTAACTGGAGAGGGTTGCCTTTCATACTCTAGTAACTTTTTCTGGAGCTCAACCATGATGGAGAGTGTTAATATCCAAAAGAACAACCTACTCTTGAATTTAGAACACCTCTATATCAAGAGTAAGTCAAAACCTTCACCAATTTAAGAGATCAATGACCAAATATCAATTTCTTGACTAAACTGTGAAGAAGGAAATTATTCAGAAAGTCTGTTGCATAGATCTTGCTCATTGACTGAGTAAATGTGTAAATTTTTTAATGAAACTTTGCACAAGGTGTCGTCTAAAGATTGCGCACCTTCTCCAAGTCAAATTACTTCAAAAGGTTCAGTAGATCTTGAGAAATCTACTTACCAAGTCAGCTATGTCTAAATCTGCACTTCTGAGAAGTCGATTTGGACACTCCTAACTTCTTAACTTTAATTCTCTCAGTATAGAACCCGTTTAAGCAAATGCTTCTAGCCACAAGTAGCTTACCTTCCAACTTAAAGATTAAGTGCTTACTTGCACAAAACTTTAAACTGTGGAGTGAGAAATGATCAAATCATTAAGATCAAAATTTGCGCCTGTTTCAGGAACCAGTGAGTACTTTCTCACATGTAAATGTTCCTACACACAATTCTCTTAGCCTGATCACAATTAGAATCTTAAACTCTAGCCATAGATTGATTAACTATGGACTTAGACATCTCCAAAAGGAATTCACAAAAGATTTACCACACGAGGAGAAAACACAGAAACATCGGGTGCAATTTTTCCTTCTATTTCTCAGAAGTTTACAACTGAGTGAGAGAAACATTTCAACTCACTTCTCATGTGTCTAATGACACTTACAACTTCTCAATACACTATTCTCATGATCTCCTATTGTCTCCCCCATTGCCCCGACATTTTTCCAAGTATTTATAGGCAAATATGTACAAGTTTATGACTATTCAAAACTCTAAGTGATCTATGTCTTCACTAATGTACATATGTGTACAAATCATTCATCCTGTGAATGTGTCCACCTTCTTTGCTTCAAGAATTGTTCTTATCTCCATTCTTTGTCCTTCAAATCTTCAATTGGTGATTGGTCTGCACCAATAGCTCCCCCTCAATCATCAATTGAGGTTTCTCTTATCTTCTTTATACCTGCCATGTCTTTAAACTTCTGTAGCTTTGGTCCATCCAAGCTCTTTGTAAGCATATCAGCTATCTGATCTTTTGTTGAAGTATGTATGACTTCAATCTCCTTATCCATCACCTTCTCTCTTAGAAAGTGATACTGTATCTCAATGTGTTTAGTCCTGGCATGAAAAATAGGATTAGCAACTAGATATAATGAACTCATGTTATCACCATAAATGATAGGTATGCTCTGTATAGTGTCAAAACTCTTCATTAGAGTCTTAAGCCATATCACTTCTTTTGCAGCTTCAACCATGCCTTTGTATTCTGCTTCTATAGATGACAAAGCAACTGTATGTTGCTTCTTTGAACACCAGGAGATTAACTTATCTCCCACATAACACATGTATCCATAGGTTGACCTTCTATCATCTTGATTACCTGCCCAATCTGCATCACTATAGATCTTGATATTTGTATCTGATGTAAAACCATAATACAAACCTTCTTTGAGTGTACCCTTAATGTACCTCAACACTCTCTGACCTGCAATCCAATGCTCTTTCCTAGGACAATGCATAAATTGAGACAAAACTCCAACTGCATATGATAAATCAGGTCTAGTTAATGTAGCATAGATAAGACTACCAACCAAACTCTGATATTGCTTCATGTCCTTGAACTCTTCACCTCCAAATCTGCTTAATTTGTGATTCACCTCCATTGGAGTAGGTGCTACCCTGCAATCATCCATTTTAAACTTGATTAACAAGTTTTTCAAATACCTTTCTTGGGTCACAAATACTCCATGTTGAGTATATGTAATCTCCATGCCCAAAAAATATGACAAGTCTCCCAAATCACTGATTTTGAACTCTTTCTCCATTTGCTTCTTTAAGCATTGAATGCCTTTCTCATCTGTACCTGTAAGTATGATATCATCAACATATATGCACATGTAAATAAGCCCATCATCACTTGCTTTGACAAGCAAGCTACTATCTGCTTTTGATACTTGAAATCCAAGCTCTTTTAGGAACTTTACAAGTCTATAGCTCCATGCCCTTGGGGCCTGCTTCAAGCCATATAAAGCTCTCTTGAGCTTACACACATAATCTGGATATCTTCCATCTCTGAATCCTTGAGGTTGCTCCATGAAAACTTCATCTGAAATGTAACCATTCAAAAAAGCATTTTTTACATCAAGTTGACATAACTTCCAACCTTTACATGCAGCAATGGCTATAAGTGTCCTGATAGTTGTCATCTTTGCCACAGGACTATAAGTCTCATCATAATCAACACCATATGTCTGAGCAAACCCTTTGACAACAAGTCTAGCTTTGTACCTAGACACACTTCCATTTGCAATTCTTTTTGTCTTATAAACCCACTTACATCCAATGATCTTCTGGCTATTTGGCTTTGGAACCAAATCCCATGTTTGATTCTCCATTAATGCATCATATTCTTCCTGCATAGCTTTCTCCCAATTTTCTTTACCTTTTGCCTCTTCATATGTAGAAGGGTCTTCATCTGCTTTAATCATGTAAGCATAATCTTTGGTGGCCAAAAATGAAGTATCATAGCTATACCTTGTAGGTTGCCATTTGTTCCTTGTAGACCTCCTAAGTTCTCCACTTCTTGAGGTTTCTGGTTCTTCACATTCAGGATCAAATCTTGGTGTTTCTTCCACTTCAACCTGCACTTCATTATTCTTTTGCTGATCAAATATCTGAACCTTTGACTTACCTTTCCTTTGGCTCACAATTTCTTCATCTTCTGTATTAATATTGATAGTACCTGCATACCAAGAACCTTGCTCATCAAATGTAACATCTTTTGATACAAGAAAATGTTTTGTGGATGGATTCCACAACCTGTATCCCATCTGCTTATCATCATAACCAATAAACACATATTTTTCAGCTTTAGGTTCCAATTTGTGCCTTAATTGTGATGGCACATATGCATAGGCCAAACATCCAAATACTTTGCAATGGTCTAGTGTAGGTCTCTTACCCCACCATGCCTCATAAGGTGTCATTCCCTGCAAAGCTTTACAAGGTAACCTATTGACCAAATAAGTAGCTGTATTTATAGCCTGAGCCCACAAATAATTTGGGCAATTTTTCTCCTTCATCATGGACCTTGCAAACTCAACAAGAGTTCTATTTCTCCTTTCTGCTACACCATTTTGTTGAGGAGAGTACCTGCAAGTAACCTCTCTTTTTATACCTGCATTCCACAAGTAATCACTGAATTCATTAGAGAAATACTCTCCCCCTCCATCTGACCTTAATCTCTTCATCTTATGACCTGTAATTCTTTCTGCATATGCATGATAGTGTTTAAATGTATTAAACACTTCTGACTTATATTTGATCACATAAATAGTGATCCATCTAGTAGCATCATCAACATAAATCACATAATACCTTGACCCATTTATACTGAAATCCTTTGATGGTCCCCACACATCTGTGTGTACCAACTCAAGTTTCTCTGAATACATAAACCCATGCTTAGAGTAGGGTTGCTTATGAGCCTTACCTAATTGACATGCCTCACATTTGTATGTCATATGTTGACCTGCAACATTAGGCAATCCAAGCACTGAACCATTATTAATCATGTCTTTAATACCTCTTTCATTGAAATGTCCAAGTCTCTTGTGCCAAAGATCTAACTCAGAGATCTTATTTCCTCCATAAGTGAACAAGGCATGACCAACATTACCTTGAATCTTCAATGTGAACAATCTTCCTTCTTTCTTCCCTGAAACAATTTGTTTATACCCATTGCTAGGGTCTTCCACAAACACTCCTTCATTAGTGAACCTTACTTCATAACCTTTTTCCACAATTTGTCCTACACTTATTAAATTCTTAGGAATTGTAGGAACATACAAGACCTTACTCAATAAGATGCTACCATCATTGGCCTTCACTGATCCAATTGACTTCACATTAAGCTTTGTGTTGTCACCTGTTTGAACAACATGATTAGATACCTTATTCTCCAAATCAGTCATCAAGGCTATATTACCACTCAGGTGATTGCTACACCCTGAGTCAATGTAGAAGACTCTTTGATCTTCACTCTGCCTTTCACAAGTTGCATTCATTATCAATGTTGAATCTTCCTTTTGATCTGAAGCATAATTGTAGTAGGTGTTGTTATATTGTTGACTTTGGAAACCTCTACCTGCATTTCTTCCAAAGTAACCCCTACTTCCTCTGCCTCTGAAATTACCTCTTTGATTTCTGCCACCTCTTCCTCTTGAATTATAGTTTTGATTGTATCCTCCATTACTTTGATTATTATGCCAACAATCATTAGCTAAATGATTTGTCTTACCACAAATCCAGCATGCTTTGGCTCCATCTTTGTTGTTCCTGCCTCTACCTCTACCTTTGCCACCTCCTCTACCTCTTAGGAAGTTGGCTTGACTAGTTGTACCTTCATCTTCACCTGATTGTTGCTTTCCTTTGTTAGCTTTCTTCTTGTCCTTTGAGTACATTGCATGACCTGTACTTTTGTCACCATCTCCTTTAACATCCTGCTCAAATGTTAGCATATGACCTAGCAACTGATTTAAATCAGGAGTGAAATGATCAAGTGATAATTCTGTAGACAAAATGAATGGCTTCCATTTGTCATCACCTCTCAAACCTGTAAGGATTTGCCTTACCAATTTATCCTCCTCAATATCTTCATCAACAGCTCCTAATGCATCTGCAATGTCTTTCATCCTTGTTACATAGTCTGAAATGGATTGAGAGGCCTTCTTCTTGAAAGTTGTAAATTCTGCCCATAAAGATGCCTTCCTTGACTTAGTAGTATTTTGGAAATGCTCCTCCAAAGCATTCAAAATATCAGTTGCACTTTCAAGACCTCGAATATGAGGTAACAAGTAATCATTGACTGCCATATAGATAATGCTCCTAGCTTGAGCATCTTTCTTCATCCAATTTTTCAAATCTGCTAACTCTTCCCTAGTTGGAACACTAGGATCTCTGAACTGTGGCTTCTCTTCTTCTCCTGTGATGTAAGCTATTAAATCTTTGCTCATAAGATGAGCTTCCATCCTCATTGACCATGCAGGATAGTTTTCCCTATCCAATTTCTCTATCTGTAGAGAATCTCCCATCTTGTGTCCACCTGTGTATTGAAATCTTCAAGCTTTATGAATAATATATGTACCTTTGCTTCAAATTCGAGTCCTTTTCTCTTTCTTGATGTCGTATGGTCTCCTCCTCAAGCTTTGCCTTCAAGCTTTCACCTTTTTTGTTTTTCAGTTGTTGAATTTCTTGAATCTGCAGCAGTCGGGATCCTCCTTTCCTTGATTTTGATGTTTCCTGCTCTGATACCACTGATGGAGAGTGTTAATCTCCAAAAGAACAACCTACTTTTGAATTTAGAACACCTCTATATCAAGAGTAAGTCAAAACCTTCACCAATTTAAAAGATCAATGACCAAATATCAATTTCTTGACTAAACTGTGAAGAAGGAAATTATTCAGAAAGTCTGCTGCATAGATCTTGCTCATTGACTAAGTAAATGTGTAAAGTTTTTAATGAAACTTTGCACAAGGTGTTGCCTAAAGATTGCGCACCTTCTCCAAGTCAAATTACTTCAAAAGGTTCAGTAGATCTTGAGAAATCTACTTACCAAGTCAGCTATGTCTAAATCTGCACTTCTGAGAAGTCGATTTGGACACTCCTAACTTCTTAACTTTAATTCTCTCAGTATAGAACCCGTTTAAGCAAATGCTTCTAGCCACGAGTAGCTTACCTTCCAACTTAAAGATTAAGTGCTTACTTGCACAAAACTTTAAACTGTGGAGTGAGAAATGATCAAATCATTAAGATCAAAATTTGCGCCTGTTTCAGGAACCAGTGAGTACTTTCTCACATGTAAATGTTCCTACACACAATTCTCTTAGCCTGATCACAATTAGACTCTTAAACTCTAGCCATAGATTGATTAACTATGGACTTAGACATCTCCAAAAGGAATTCACAAAAGATTTACCACACGAGGAGAAAACACAGAAACATCGGGCGCAATTTTTCCTTCTATTTCTCAGAAGTTTACAACTGAGTGAGAGAAAAATTTCAACTCACTTCTCATGTGTCTAATGACACTTACAACTTCTCAATACACTATTCTCATGATCTCCTATTGTCTCCCCCATTGCCCCAACATTTTTCCAAGTATTATAGGCAAATATGTACAAGTTTATGACTATTCAAAACTCTAAGTGATCTATGTCTTCACTAATGTACATATGTGTACAAATCATTCATCCTGTGAATGTGTCCACCTTCTTTGCTTCAAGAATTGTTCTTATCTCCATTCTTTGTCCTTCAAATCTTCAATTGGTGATTGGTCTGCACCAACAAACCACCTGTACTGTCAGTGCCTTCACTTCCTCTGAAGTCGAGGCCGGTTCTATTACCTTGGTTGGAGCCTCCTGTTCCTTGAGCTGGCCACGTAGCTCATCACATTCCCTTTCCAATTCATCATGAGCATCTAATAGATCTGCATAGCTTTCCAAGATGGTCTTCATTGTCACTGAGGGTACGGCTTTAAACTGCTCTGGATCAATTTCGTGGGGAGAGCCTTCCATTGCTGCTTCTAGATTTGCTTCATTTTGCTGCTGCAGTCTCTTATTCTCTTCAAGGGCGGTTGCCATGTGTTTTCTGAGGAGTGCCAAGTTGCGCCGGACTCTGAGATTATCAGCTTGGTATACGTCCAGCAAGGCCTCGAGTTGTTTGGTGCCCGGCTGTTGTGATGGTTGGGGAGTTTCTAGGAGTGTTTGGTGGGCATGTTCCAGCGTGGTGTAACGTTGGTTGAGTTCTGCATTTTCTTCCTCGATCGCTATGAGGCGGCTCTGAAGTTTCTGATTGGTAGTGATCACTTGATGATAACGATCGTCGAGAGCTCGATACTCGTTCTGAAGTTGATAGACACATTGATTTAAAGCTAGAAATATACTATTTACATTAAATGATGCAGGGAGAGATGAAGACGCAGGGGGAATGGGGACGGGAAAGGGAGTTGTGAATGCTGTGGAGTCAAGTGGAGATGTGGGTGGAGGGGGTATGGGGGACGGAGGTTGCATGGGGGAAGGGAGTGGTGCTACGGCAGGAGATGTTTCCATAGTGTCAAATGTTTGAGTGACCGTGTAGATGGGGACCGTGGGTGGGGTGGATGTGACGTTAGTGAAGAGAGTGGTGAAGGTGGGCATAGTGACTCCCCCGAATTGGATTCCCGGAGAGAGTGGAATTCCCATGACGATTGTGGTGATATTGGACGTGGTGGCAATAGTGTCACGTGGTGGAGTGAGTTGTGTAGTGAGGGGTGGGGAGGGTGGTGACAGTGGTGCTTCCTGATGTTCGTCTGTTTGCGTTGTATTTCCTGGTGCTCATACGTTGATATGAATTTGTTTCCCGGACCTCATGGGACGGGCGGGAACTCCTTTCTCAAATCGGTGAATGTAGGCCATTGCCTCATGAATGGCCTCATCCAATCCTACTGCATCGGCATGTAGGTTGATGGACTCGATGAACATATCATCCACACCTTCCTCTGCCAGCAATTGGTTCATGAGTTTCTTGCCTGCTTCAAGTGACATTTTATGCTGTTCTTGAACTAGCTACATGGTTCGATATAGTCTTTTTATTTGTGCTGAATACGCTGGGGCACTAGCTAACTCTGAAACTTTGTCATACTCGTGTTCTTCGTAGGCTTCTTCCTCTTGTTCCGTCTCTTGTTCATCTACGTCGACTTCTACAACTTGCGGTCGGGTGGGGGCTGACGTTGTTGTATGGGTTTGTGGTTCCTGAGCTCGCTCTGTTTCCGTTTCAAGATTAGAGTCGTAGATCAGTCTAGCCACTTCTTCATCAGTGAGATCATTGAGAGTAAAGCCCTGTGGAAATTCCAAGTCTGATGGGACGGGTGGAAACACCAGATTGGGTCCTTCTGTACTTGGTCTTGGTAGCCGAATGGTGAATGGTCTAATGCGCCGTGTCTGGGGAGGGGTAATCTCTGGTGTAGTGGTGGCTCCCCTTGGTTGAGTGCAGGGTAATTGGACTCCCCCTCTCATCTTCTTTGATGGAGGACCTGCCGCTGATAGCCTTCTCTGGAACTCCTGGGCCCGGGACCATACGAGTGCCCGCTGAATAGGCATGTCATAGGCTAGACATCGATAGATTATTTTGGTCAGAGCACAACACCCGTGGAGCACATTTTTCTGCTTCTTGTTCCACCGTTAATGGGCTAGGTGGATCTGATCTATGATCCAATGTGGTACGTTGATAGGGAGGTTTTCTGTCTCTGCCAAATACAAGCTAAACCATATCTTCTTTGGTGGCATGGTGAATCTTTCCTGGGCTAGAAAAGCAAAATGCTGCATGACGGTCCGCAGGTGAAGAGCGATGGTCGGTGTCATTGCTACCATATCCTTCAGCTTATTGAGATCTTTATGTTTCATTCTGCCTGGAACCATTGTTTCCTTTTCAGTAGGAATGTGCATACCATGCATGTCCAATGCTTGTCGTACCAGATTGAGGGTCAGTTTGAATCTTTTAAGTTCGTGGCCCGGCAACAGTGAGGGTAACACAAAAGTGTTGTCGCCTCCCTTGGCCCTGCTTGGAGTGATGGTACTGATAAGATAAGAACAACGTAAGAAGTCTGGCTTCGGTAAGTGGGCCCTGAAGTAACTGTCCAGGCCAGCTTTGGTCCATACTGAACGCATTACTTCGGCATTTTGATAGCTCTCAAATTCGCGCGTGAAAAAATGGTAGCGTCCCCATTTACCATTAAACTCCAATTCAGCTTCCCAAAAATAGGTTCCATCACCCAATGGTCCTGCAACATTACTAAACCAATGAGCGTGTTTGCCCACCTGAGAGGTGTGTCCCTGAGGAGGATCCTGAATTGGGAGCACATGCACAGCTTGAAGTTCTTGCAGCCTTTCGGTGAGATGTGGTTCGAGGAGGAGTGTTTCTATATCCACAATCTGTGCGCTCGATCCGGCGTGAGAACTGGAACCTCCGGCTTCCGCCATGGCACTGCTTGCTTGTTGGTTCTGTGAGAATATAGAACCAGGTGTTAACATTGTAATGGACAGAATAAACCCGTTGTTGTCCCCGTTACAACATTAACATGAGGTAGATGATGAGTCAGTGGTCAGTGAGTGCACGATGACAGTGTGTGTAGTTAATGCCTGGATAGTCCTAGGAGCTAGATGGAAAGATGCACTGTCTGACTAATGCAGTTAGTAAGTGGAGATGAACTCACAGATTGGGGTCGGGGGGTTTATTACAGGTCTTAGGTTGCCAAACACCATGGATGGCTTTTGGTCTTGGTTTTGTGGAGATTCGGGAGGGTTGCATGAGTAATTCTGCTGGGAGTTGTTGTGTCATTGGGACCCATTTACGAGTGAGTCTGTGCGTGCTTCTAGGTGGCAGTGTGTTCGAGTGTATCAGACAAGAGTGGGTGGCGGCTGCTTGAGCGAGTGAACCCTGTCGTGTATGATGTGAATTGTGTGGGGTTAGTTGAGCCCGCAAGCAAGCCTTAGGCACCCAAATTTGTCTTGATTGTGGGTCAGCCTTCATCAACTTCTTGGGTACCCAAATGGATTTCACTTTCTCAACATAGGTTTTAGGAGTCCTCTTATTAGCATCAAGTCGGTGATTACTAATAGGAAGTTGAGACCGTTGTTGCGACTTAGTTACGGTCGGCAGCTCGTCTTTCCGCACCCACATTTGTTTCATCGGCTGAGTTGTTCTGCTTCGCGCGTTCTTTTGGTCTCTCGCCTGGAGAATCTTCAGTGATTGATCTGCCCTTAGCTGCTGCCTCCTTCTGGCCTTTGGAAAGATGGGAGTTCCATTGTGGTTCTGACTCCTTCTATGAGATCTTCGTTCTTCTGTATCACATAGCCTTGGACAAGAACAGTATGGTCAACTTCATGTGTACCCCTGGAGGGACCAGGAGTCTGTGCCTTTCCTAGTTCCTTGAGTGCTCCATTATTTAACTCAATTGTAATTCTAGTTTGATTCACCCATACCTGAAGAAGTCCAGTTCTTAGGTTTAAGTTGACTGCTTGGTCATAGATCCAGTCTTGACCCAAGACAAGGGGTTCAGTGAGGTCCTCATCTTGACATACTAGTACTTTAACTGTCATTGCCTCATCGTGAATATAGAGGGGAAGTTCCATCTCGCCCATGCAAGGGGTTTCCACGCCTCCCAATCCTATGAGATATGCTTCCACAAGATTGACAGTTAATTGCAACTCTTGACAGTAAGACAATTTAACAGCACTAGTGGCTGCACCTGAGTCAATCAAGGCTCTTACAGTCCTTGCACTCTTTCCTTGTCCTATATCTAAGGTTATGAAAGGACGTCGATCAGTTATCCTATGTGAGCTAACACCTAAAACTTCACACATAGCCACGTCATATCCTTGGTCTGCATATGCATCTTGCCTAGGGTGCTCTCTACCTTGTCTTCTTAATTTCATTCTCCGTATGCGCTCTAGGGCTTCTGCTTGAGCTTCTTCTCGAATTCGCTTTTCTTCCTCTTTGCGTTTCTTAGCAGTATTGAGTCGACTTAGCATTTCCTCTGTGAGAGGTTCCTGATACAACTTGACTCTGCATCCGCTGATATAACTTGGGAGAACATCGCCTTCTAATGTGGCTAGTTGCACTGCTCCACTTGTTGAGATTCTGTTAATGATCATGGGCCCGTGGCCTCTCTTCTCCAATTTCCTCGCATGTTGTTTCAATGTGTAGACTAAAACTAAGTCGCCTGCCTTTAAACCTTTATCCTTAACATGGGCATCAAAGTATGCCTTCTGTCGTTTCTTAGCTGCATATATCCCTGTAGCTGCTCTCAGTCTTGTTTCTCCTAATCGTTCAAGGTCAAACAGTCTAGAGGAGAGTTCATGACCCGTCCATTCGTGCTCTTGTGCTACTTTCAATGTAGGTATTAAGAAGTCCAAAGGTAGCACAGCGTTTTGGCCAAATACCATCTGAAAGGGGGTGGCTTGGAGTACCGTTTTGTAGGCGACTCGGTATGCCCAAACAGCATGGTGTATCTCTTTATCCCAATCAGAGCGTTTATTGTTCACTAATTTCGTCAGTACATTGCATAAGATCTTGTTGGTGCTCTCAGCCTGGCCATTTGCTTGAGGGTGATAGGGGGCAGACTTCTTATGCACTACCAAGAATTCTTGGAGCAGATTTTCAATAACTTCATTCAAGAAGTGAGTGCCTCTATCACTAACTAGCTCTATAGGTAGCCCGTATCTGGTGAACACATTCTCAAATAAAAACTTAGCTGTTGTTTGAGCATCGTTCTTCGTTGTGGCTTTTACCTCTACCCACTTTGTTAGATAGTCTTGTTGGAGACCTCTTAATCTCCAAAGGTTTGATTTATACTGATTTAAGAACACTTCTATATCAGTTACAAACCAAACTTTACACAAATATTGTTCTTCTTTACCAAAACTTTCATCAACACTTCTCTGAGTGAAGAAGTGTCTACTTCAGAAAGTCTGCTTCAGAGATCAACTTCATTACCTGCACATAACTTCAAATTTCTTCAAATAAATGATGCACAAGTATTTGCAATACCTTTGCGCAATCATACTAATCATTAGTTCTCAAAACTAATCACCAAAAGTTCAATTTGATCCTTAAGATCAAAAGTATGTCATAACTGTCTTCCAGAGGTAGTGCCTTCGACATGGTCAACTTCTTAAGTTGATTTCTCACAATACAAGTCCCGTTTTGCTAAATGCTTCTAGCCATAGCTTCCTTATCTCCTAATTTAGATTTTAAGTGCTCACTCATCAAAAACTTTACAGTATACACTGAGATCTAAGCAAAACACTGAGACGGAAAAGTGCGCTACTCTCAGACTTCAGTTTTCACTTCTACATACAAATGTTCCTATTGATCATTCTCACAGTAGGAGAGGAATTAGATCATGAAATTCTGAACATAGCTTCATTAGCTTCTCAATTAGATGTGTACAAAATGAATCTTGATCCACATGATCAGACAGAGAGCACTCAGAGAAAAACCCGTCGCTATTTTCTGGGAAAAAACTCTCTACACATCTCTAAGACATTTTTCATCTACAAATGACTCTCTTACACATTTCTTATCATCATTAACTTATATATACATGATTTTAGACTTATCCCGCGTCTATGATATTACTCCTTATCATCCTAAGGATTTAGTTCTACTCAGATTACAAGGATTTCCACTTACATGTACATATGTGTACAAGCTATCATTCTGAAATCTCCTTCACTTTCTCAAGTGTCTTCTTTCACTTCATTCTGACCATAAGCCTTCTTCAAGATCTTTATAATCACTAATTTATGATTGGTTTTTTCCAACAGCTCCCCCTCAATCACTAATTGTGATTATTCCATTCTTCTTCACACATGCCATCTCTTTGAATCTCTGTAGCTTAGGTCCATCCAAGCTCTTTGTCATCATATCTACCACTTGTTCTTTTGTTGGAGTATACATCACTTCAATTTCTTTATCAAGTACCTTTTCCCTCAAGAAATGATACTGAATCTCTATGTGCTTAGTCCTGGCATGAAAAATAGGGTTAGCTGTCAAATACAAAGAACTCATATTATCTCCAAAAATAATTGGAGTACTCTGATCAGTTTCAAAACTCTTCATCAAGGTCTTCAACCATATCACTTCTTTTGCAGCTTCTACCATTCCTTTATACTCAGCTTCTGTGGATGATAAAGCAATTGTATGTTGCTTCTTTGAACACCAAGAAACTAATTTATCTCCAATATAACAGAGATACCCATGAGTAGACCTTCTATCATCTGAGTCACCTGCCCAATCTGCATCACTAAACACTTTAATTCTAGTGTCAGAAGTGAATCCATAATACAAACCTTCACTTAGGGTTCCTCTGATATATCTGAGTACCCTTTGAGCTGCAATCCAATGAGTCTTCTTTGGACAATGCATAAATTGTGACAACACACCTACTGCATATGATAAATCTGGTCTTGTCAAGGTAGCATAAATTAAACTACCTACCAAACTCTGATATTTCTTCATATCATTGAATTCTTCACCTCCATACCTGCTCAATTTATGATTTACCTCCAATGGTGTAGTTGAAGTCTTGCAATCTTCCATGTTAAACTTGACTAGAAGATTCTTCAAATATCTCTCTTGTGAAACATATACTCCATGTTGAGTATACACAATCTGCATTCCTAGGAAATAAGATAAGTTTCCCAAATCACTTATCTTAAACTCCTTCTCTATTTGCCTTTTAAGTTCATTGATTCCTTGAGCATCTGTTCCTGTGACAATAATATCATCAACATAAATGCACATGTAAATGTATCCATTTTCACTTGCCTTCACTAGCAAGCTATTATCTGCCTTTGATGCTTGAAATCCACATTCATTCAAGAACTTGACAAGTCTGTAATTCCAAGCTCTTGGGGCCTGCTTCAACCCATATAAAGCTCTCTTGAGCTTACACACATAATCTGATCCAATTGCATTCATGAAACCTTCTGGTTGCTCCATGTATACTTCATCTGCAATGTATCCATTTAGAAATGCATTTTTCACATCTAATTGTGACAACTTCCATCCTTTACAAGCAGCAATAGCAATCAATGTTCTAATTGTAGACATCTTAGCAACAGGACTAAAGGTTTCATCATAATCTACCCCATAAGTTTGGGCATAACCTTTGACCACAAGTCTAGCCTTGTATCTAGACACCTTACCATCTGCAAACCTTTTTGTTTTATATACCCACTTACATCCAATGACTTTCTGATTCTTTGGTCTTGGTACTAATTCCCAAGTTTCATTTTCAAGTAGAGCATCATACTCTTCTTGCATTGCCTTCTCCCAATTCTGTTTACCTTTGGCTTCTTCATAAGTGATTGGATCTTCTTCTGTCTTCACAATGTAAGCATAATCTTTTGTTGTTAGAAAAGATGTATCATAACTATACCTTATAGGCTCTTTCCTTTCCCTTGAAGATCTTCTGATTTCTGCACTTCTCGAAGTTTCAGCCTCATTTGATTCTGGATCAAATCTTGGTCCATCTTCTACATGATCCTGCAATCTACTTTTAGAGTCAACTTCATCAATACTTTCTTCATACACTTTTACTTTTGCCTTTCCTTTTCTTTGTATCTCTTCAACACCTGCATAATCATTTGTTGATCCTGTGTACCATGTATTTTGCTCATCAAATGTCACATCTTTGGTAACAAGAAATTGCTTTGTGGATGGACTCCACAACCTGTAACCCATCTGTCTATCATCATATCCAATAAACACATACTTCTCTGCCTTTGGTTCTAACTTATGTCTTAATTGTGAAGGAACATAAGCATATGCTACACAACCAAATACTTTACAATGATCAAGAGTAGGTTTCTTACCCCACCATGCTTCATAAGGGGTTCCTCCATTCAAAGCTTTACAGGGTAACCTATTCACAAGGTATGTTGCAGTATTAATGGCTTCTGCCCATAAGTAATTTGGACAATTTTTTTCCTTCATCATTGCTCTTGCAAATTCCACAAGAGTCCTATTTCTCCTTTCTGCTACTCCATTCTGTTGAGGAGAGTACCTGCAAGTTACTTCTCTTTTTATACCTGCATTCCACAAATAATCATCAAACTCTTTAGAGAAATACTCTCCCCCTCCATCTGACCTTAACCTCTTAAGCTTTTGCCCTGTGATCCTTTCTGCATAGGCATGATAATGTTTGAATGTCTTGAAAACTTCTGATTTATCCTTGATTACATATAAAGTAATCCATCTGGTTGCATCATCAACAAACAACACATAATATCTGGATCCATTTATGCTATAGTCCCTTGAGGGACCCCATACATCTGTATGAACCAATTCAAGCATATTTGAATGCTTGTACCCTGATTTGTTGTAAGAACCTTTATGTGCTTTACCTAATTGACAAGCTTCACACTTGTACACCATATGTTGCCCTTCAACATTTGGCAATCCAAGCACCACCTGATTCTTTGACATTTCCTTTATAGCTCTCTCATTGAAATGACCTAGCCTTTTATGCCATAGGTCTAATTCAGACACCTTTTGACTTCCATAAGTAAATAATGCATGTCCTACATTACCTTGGACTTTGAGAGTGAACAATCTTCCTTCCTTTTTCCCTGCAATTATGTTTCTATATCCCTGATTTGGATCTTGCACATAAACACCATCATTTGTGAATCTTACCTCATATCCTTTCTCCACAATTTGCCCTACACTTATCAAATTTTTAGGAATAGTAGGAACATAAAGTACCTTACTCAAAAGTGTACTTCCACTCTTTGTCTTTACTGATCCAATGCTCTCCACTTTATGTTTGGTATTGTCACCTGTTTGAACTGTATGTCCATTCACCTTTGCTTCCATATCAATCATCAAGGATAGATTCCCACTCAGATGGTTGCTACATCCTGAGTCAATATAAAACACTCTTTGATCATCTCCCACTGATTCATGAGTTGCATTCAAGATAAGAGTCATATCATCCTTCTGATCTAATGCATAATTATAATAATTGTTGTTGTAGGACTGAGATTGGAAGTTTCTTCCACCTCCTCTAGCATATGATGTCCTACCACCTCTTCCTCTGAAGTTGCCTCTTTGGTTTCTGCCTCCTCTACCTCTTTGATTAAAATTCTGATTATTGCTTCCACCATTTTGATTGTTATACCAACAATCATTTGCCAAATGATTGGTTCTGCCACAAATCCAACAAGCTTTAGCATTATCTTTGTTCTTACCTCCTCTTCCTTTACCTCTGAAATTCATCTTTCCTTTTGTGAAGTTAGCTTGACTTGAAGTCCCTTCATCATCAGTCGATTGCTTTCCCTTGCCATTCTTTTTCTTGTCCTTGGAGTACATAGCTTGACTTGCACTTCTATCATTGTCTCCTTTAATGTCCTGCTCAAAAGTTAGCATGTGTCCTAGCAATTGATTAAGATCAGGAGTAAAGTGATCAAGTGACAACTCTATAGACAATATGAAAGGCTTCCACTTCTCATCTCCTCTCAGACCTGTAAGTATTTGTCTTACCAACTTATCCTCTTCAATGTCTTCATCCACTGCTCCCAAGCTATCTGCAATATCCTTCATCCTTGCCACATAATCAGAAATTGATTGTGAGCTCTTCTTCTTGAAGGTTGTGAACTCAGCCCATAGTGAGGACTTCCTTGACTTGGTTGTATTTTGGAAATGCTCTTCGAAAGCATTCCAAACATCTGCTGCACTTTCCAATCCTCTAATGTGAGGTAGAAGATAATCATTTACAGCCATGTAAATGATACTCCTTGCTTGAGCATCCTTTCTCATCCAAGTCTTCAAAACTGCAAGTTCTTCCCTAGTTGGAATACTAGGATCTGCAAATTCAGGCTTTTCTTCATCTCCTGTAATGAATGCCATCAAATCTTTACTCATGAGGTGTGCCTCCATCCTCATGGACCAAGCTGGATAGTTCTCCCTATCTAGCTTATCAATCTGCAAGCTTTCTCCCATCTTTGACCTTCTGTGTCTGCAATTACTATGGTTTATAAGGATAAAGTGTACCTTTGATATGAGCTTTGATCCTTCTTGAATCTTTTCGAACTCGTGCTTTGAACTTCTGCAGGTTATCTTCAATAATTTGTCCTTGTCCTCCTTTGATTTGGAAGAACTCCAATATCTGCACCAATCGGAACTTCAATTGTCTTTTCTTCTCTTATATTGCACCTTCAGCTCTGATACCACTGTTGGAGACCTCTTAATCTCCAAAGATTTGATTTATACTGATTTAAGAACACTTCTATATCAGTTACAAACCAAACTTTACACAAATATTGTTCTTCTTTACCAAAACTTTCATCAACACTTCTCTGAGTGACGAAGTGTCTACTTCAGAAAGTTTGCTTCAGAGATCAACTTCATTACCTGCACATAACTTCAAATTTCTTCAAATAAATGATGCACAAGTATTCGCAATACCTTTGCGCAATCATACTAATCATTAGTTCTCAAAACTAATCACCAAAAGTTTAATTTGATCCTTAAGATCAAAAGTATGTCATAACTGTCTTCCAGGGGTAGCGCCTTCGACATGGTCAACTTCTTAAGTTGATTTCTCACAATACAAGTCCCGTTTTGCTAAATGCTTCTAGCCATAGCTTCCTTATCTCCTAACTTAGATTTTAAGTGCTCACTCATCAAAAACTTTACAGTATACACTGAGATCTAAGCAAAACACTGAGACGGAAAAGTGCGCTACTCTCAGACTTCAGTTTTCACTTCTACATACAAATGTTCCTATTGATCATTCTCACAGTAGGAGAGGAATTAGATCATGAAATTCTGAACATAGCTTCATTAGCTTCTCAATTAGATGTGTACAAAATGAATCTTGATCCACATGATCAGACAGAGAGCACTCAGAGAAAAACCCGTCGCTATTTTCTGGGAAAAAACTCTCTACACATCTCTAAGACATTTTTCATCTACAAATGACTCTCTTACACATTTCTTATCATCATTAACTTATATATACATGATTTTAGACTTATCCCGCGTCTATGATATTACTCCTTATCATCCTAAGGATTTAGTTCTACTCAGATTACAAGGATTTCCACTTATATGTACATATGTGTACAAGCTATCATTCTGAAATCTCCTTCACTTTCTCAAGTGTCTTCTTTCACTTCATTCTGACCATAAGCCTTCTTCAAGATCTTTATAATCACTAATTTATGATTGGTTTGTTCCAACAGCTCCCCCTCAATCACTAATTGTGATTATTCCATTCTTCTTCACTCATGCCATCTCTTTGAATCTTTGTAGCTTAGGTCCATCCAAGCTCTTTGTCATCATATCTGCCACTTGTTCTTTTGTTGGAGTATACATCACTTCAATTTCCTTATCAAGTACCTTTTCCCTCAAGAAATGATACTGAATCTCTATGTGCTTAGTCCTGGCATGAAAAACAGGGTTAGCTGCCAAATACAAAGAACTCATATTATCTCCAAAAATAATTGGAGTACTCTGATCAGTTTCAAAACTCTTCATCAAGGTCTTCAACCATATCACTTCTTTTGCAGCTTCTACCATTCCTTTATACTCAGCTTCTGTGGATGATAAAGCAATTGTATGTTGCTTCTTTGAACACAAGAAACTAATTTATCTCCAATATAACAGAGATACCCATGAGTAGACCTTCTATCATCTGAGTCACCTGCCCAATCTGCATCACTAAACACTTTAATTCTAGTGTCAGAAGTGAATCCATAATACAAACCTTCACTTAGGGTTCCTCTGATATATCTGAGTACCCTTTGAGCTGCAATCCAATGAGTCTTCTTTGGACAATGCATAAATTGTGACAACACACCTACTGCATATGATAAATCTGGTCTTGTCAAGGTAGCATAAATTAAACTACCTACCAAACTCTGATATTTCTTCATATCATTGAATTCTTCACCTCCATACCTGCTCAATTTATGATTTACCTCCAATGGTGTAGTTGAAGTCTTGCAATCTTCCATGTTAAACTTGACTAGAAGATTCTTCAAATATCTCTCTTGTGAAACATATACTCCATGTTGAGTATACACAATCTGCATTCCTAGGAAATAAGATAAGTTTCCCAAATCACTTATCTTAAACTCCTTCTCTATTTGCCTTTTAAGTTCATTGATTCCTTGAGCATCTGTTCCTGTGACAATAATATCATCAACATAAATGCACATGTAAATGTATCCATTTTCACTTGCCTTCACTAGCAAGCTATTATCTGCCTTTGATGCTTGAAATCCACATTCATTCAAGAACTTGACAAGTCTGTAATTCCAAGCTCTTGGGGCCTGCTTCAACCCATATAAAGCTCTCTTGAGCTTACACACATAATCTGATCCAATTGCATTCATGAAACCTTCTGGTTGCTCCATGTATACTTCATCTGCAATGTATCCATTTAGAAATGCATTTTTCACATCTAATTGTGACAACTTCCATCCTTTACAAGCAGCAATAGCAATCAATGTTCTAATTGTAGACATCTTAGCAAGAGGACTAAAGGTTTCATCATAATCTACCCCATAAGTTTGGGCATAACCTTTGACCACAAGTCTAGCCTTGTATCTAGACACCTTACCATCTGCAAACCTTTTTGTTTTATATACCCACTTACATCCAATGACTTTCTGATTCTTTGGTCTTGGTACTAATTCCCAAGTTTCATTTTCAAGTAGAGCATCATACTCTTCTTGCATTGCCTTCTCCCAATTCTGTTTACCTTTGGCTTCTTCATAAGTGATTGGATCTTCTTCTGTCTTCACAATGTAAGCATAATCTTTTGTTGTTAGAAAAGATGTATCATAACTATACCTTATAGGCTCTTTCCTTTCCCTTGAAGATCTTCTGATTTCTGCACTTCTCGAAGTTTCAGCCTCATTTGATTCTGGATCAAATCTTGGTCCATCTTCTACATGATCCTGCAATCTACTTTTAGAGTCAACTTCATCAATACTTTCTTCATACACTTTTACTTTTGCCTTTCCTTTTCTTTGTATCTCTTCAACACCTGCATAATCATTTGTTGATCCTGTGTACCATGTATTTTGCTCATCAAATGTCACAGATTTGGTAACAAGAAATTGCTTTGTGGATGGACTCCACAACCTATAACCCATCTGTCTATCATCATATCCAATAAACACATACTTCTCTGCCTTTGGTTCTAACTTATGTCTTAATTGTGAAGGAACATAAGCATATGCTACACAACCAAATACTTTACAATGATCAAGAGTAGGTTTCTTACCCCACCATGCTTCATAAGGGGTTCCTCCATTCAAAGCTTTACAGGGTAACCTATTCACAAGGTATGTTGCAGTATTAATGGCTTCTGCCCATAAGTAATTTGGACAATTTTTTTCCTTCATCATTGCTCTTGCAAATTCCACAAGAGTCCTATTTCTCCTTTCTGCTACTCCATTCTGTTGAGGAGAGTACCTGCAAGTTACTTCTCTTTTTATACCTGCATTCCACAAATAATCATCAAACTCTTTAGAGAAATACTCTCCCCCTCCATCTGACCTTAACCTCTTAAGCTTTTGCCCTGTGATCCTTTCTGCATAGGCATGATAATGTTTGAATGTCTTGAAAACTTCTGATTTATCCTTGATTACATATAAAGTAATCCATCTGGTTGCATCATCAACAAACAACACATAATATCTGGATCCATTTATGCTATAGTCCCTTGAGGGACCCCATACATCTGTATGAACCAATTCAAGCATATTTGAATGCTTGTACCCTGATTTGTTGTAAGAACCTTTATGTGCTTTACCTAATTGACAAGCTTCACACTTGTACACCATATGTTGCCCTTCAACATTTGGCAATCCAAGCACCACCTGATTCTTTGACATTTCCTTTATAGCTCTCTCATTGAAATGACCTAGCCTTTTATGCCATAGGTCTAATTCAGACACCTTTTGACTTCCATAAGTAAATAATGCATGTCCTACATTACCTTGGACTTTGAGAGTGAACAATCTTCCTTCCTTTTTCCCTGCAATTATGTTTCTATATCCCTGATTTGGATCTTGCACATAAACACCATCATTTGTGAATCTTACCTCATATCCTTTCTCCACAATTTGCCCTACACTTATCAAATTTTTAGGAATAGTAGGAACATAAAGTACCTTACTCAAAAGTGTACTTCCACTCTTTGTCTTTACTGATCCAATGCTCTCCACTTTATGTTTGGTATTGTCACCTGTTTGAACTGTATGTCCATTCACCTTTGCTTCCATATCAATCATCAAGGATAGATTCCCACTCAGATGGTTGCTACATCCTGAGTCAATATAAAACACTCTTTGATCATCTCCCACTGATTCATGAGTTGCATTCAAGATAAGAGTCATATCATCCTTCTGATCTAATGCATAATTATAATAATTGTTGTTGTAGGACTGAGATTGGAAGTTTCTTCCACCTCCTCTAGCATATGATGTCCTACCACCTCTTCCTCTGAAGTTGCCTCTTTGGTTTTTGCCTCCTCTACCTCTTTGATTAAAATTCTGATTATTGCTTCCACCATTTTGATTGTTATACCAACAATCATTTGCCAAATGATTGGTTCTGCCACAAATCCAACAAGCTTTAGCATTATCTTTGTTCTTACCTCCTCTTCCTTTACCTCTGAAATTCATCTTTCCTTTTGTGAAGTTAGCTTGACTTGAAGTCCCTTCATCATCAGTCGATTGCTTTCCCTTGCCATTCTTTTTCTTGTCCTTGGAGTACATAGCTTGACTTGCACTTCTATCATTGTCTCCTTTAATGTCCTGCTCAAAAGTTAGCATGTGTCCTAGCAATTGATTAAGATCAGGAGTAAAGTGATCAAGTGACAACTCTATAGACAATATGAAAGGCTTCCACTTCTCATCTCCTCTCAGACCTGTAAGTATTTGTCTTACCACCTTATCCTCTTCAATGTCTTCATCCACTGCTCCCAAGCTATCTGCAATATCCTTCATCCTTGCCACATAATCAGAAATTGATTGTGAGCTCTTCTTCTTGAAGGTTGTGAACTCAGCCCATAGTGAGGACTTCCTTGACTTGGTTGTATTTTGGAAATGCTCTTCCAAAGCATTCCAAATATCTGCTACACTTTCCAATCCTCTAATGTGAGGTAGAAGATAATCATTTACAGCCATGTAAATGATACTCCTTGCTTGAGCATCCTTTCTCATCCAAGTCTTCAAAACTGCAAGTTCTTCCCTAGTTGGAATACTAGGATCTGCAAATTCAGGCTTTTCTTCATCTCCTGTAATGAATGCCATCAAATCTTTACTCATGAGGTGTGCCTCCATCCTCATGGACCAAGCTGGATAGTTCTCCCTATCTAGCTTATCAATCTGCAAGCTTTCTCCCATCTTTGACCTTCTGTGTCTGCAATTACTATGGTTTATAAGGATAAAGTGTACCTTTGATATGAGCTTTGATCCTTCTTGAATCTTTTCGAACTCGTGCTTTGAACTTCTGCAGGTTATCTTCAATAATTTGTCCTTGTCCTCCTTTGATTTGGAAGAACTCCAATATCTGCACCAATCGGAACTTCAATTGTCTTTTCTTCTCTTATATTGCACCTTCAGCTCTGATACCACTGTTGGAGACCTCTTAATCTCCAAAGATTTGATTTATATTGATTTAAGAACACTTCTATATCAGTTACAAACCAAACTTTACACAAATATTGTTCTTCTTTACCAAAACTTTCATCAACACTTCTCTGAGTGAAGAAGTGTCTACTTCAGAAAGTCTGCTTCAGAGATCAACTTCATTACCTGCACATAACTTCAAATTTCTTCAAATAAATGATGCACAAGTATTCGCAATACCTTTGTGCAATCATACTAATCATTAGTTCTCAAAACTAATCACCAAAAGTTTAATTTGATCCTTAAGATCAAAAGTATGTCATAACTGTCTTCCAGAGGTAGCGCCTTCGACATGGTCAACTTCTTAAGTTGATTTCTCACAATACAAGTCCCGTTTTGCTAAATGCTTCTAGCCATAGCTTCCTTATCTCCTAACTTAGATTTTAAGTGCTCACTCATCAAAAACTTTACAGTATACACTGAGATCTAAGCAAAACACTGAGACGGAAAAGTGAGCTACTCTCAGACTTCAGTTTTCACTTCTACATACAAATGTTCCTATTGATCATTCTCACAGTAGGAGAGGAATTAGATCATGAAATTCTGAACATATCTTCATTAGCTTCTCAATTAGATGTGTACAAAATGAATCTTGATCCACATGATCAGACAGAGAGCACTCAGAGAAAAACCCGTCGCTATTTTCTGGGAAAAAACTCTCTACACATCTCTAAGACATTTTTCATCTACAAATGACTCTCTTACACATTTCTTATCATCATTAACTTATATATACATGATTTTAGACTTATCCCGCATCTATGATATTACTCCTTATCATCCTAAGGATTTAGTTCTACTCAGATTACAAGGATTTCCACTTATATGTACATATGTGTACAAGCTATCATTCTGAAATCTCCTTCACTTTCTCAAGTGTCTTCTTTCACTTCATTCTGACCATAAGCCTTCTTCAAGATCTTTATAATCACTAATTTGTGATTGGTTTTTTCCAACAAGTTTGTCGCAACAATGATATATTCTGCATGGGAACCCCATAGCTGGGGGATTAATAGGACCTACGAAGTCTATTCCCCACTTAGAGAATGCACGTCCACCCATCATAGGTTTTAGTGGCATCTCATCTTTACGTATAGGATATTGAGTTCTCTGACAGACATCACGGCGTTTCACATAGGTATGTGCATCCATGTGAAGGGTCGGCCACCAGAAGCCCGCAAATAGTATTGCCTTGATCACCCGATCTGGTCCAAAGTGTCCTCCTGCTACACCTTGGTGAGCAGTGTCCAAGATCTTGAGATACTCACTCTCATGGACACATAGTCTCAGGTAACCGTCTTTACCATGTTTGTATAGATTATCACCAATAAGTGAGTAATCCTGGGCTTCTTGTTCTAAACTCCTTTTCCTAGCCAGAGTCATGTCTGGAGGGAATGTTTTCGTCCTCAGGAAGGATACTAGTGGTTCACTCCAATCTGGCACTATGGACACTTGATAAAGAGTGGCATGTTCCACAGGTGGTTTAGTGCAGCAGATTGGGCATTCCTTGCACAACTTTTGGACATCAGCTTCCATAGTTGGCCAATGTACTCCTAGTCTCCTTAGTGTCTGTAAGGTTCGTTGCTTTGAGTAGTGTTGCTCTAATGCACCTACATGTGCTAAATGCAACCATTTAGTGTACTCGTCCTCTTCTACACAACAAGCCAAGATTCCTTGATCTGTGTGCTTGTACATACTTCCTGCCATGATGTGATACTTTTGGGCTTTTACTACCTCTCTATCCTGCGTGTTTATTACTGGATGGTTAGGTCCGTATGTCAATACTGGCACTAGTGGCTTAGCCCAATGAGGTATTACTTCCAAATTAAACAAGTAAGCATCAGGAAGATCATCTGATACTCCTTGTGGGGCTTCTCCCGATGTGAGCCTAGAAAGGTGATCTGCCCTCAAATGAGTTGTCCCTTTCCTTACCACAACCTCAAAATCATATTCCATTAGCAAGAGAAACCATCTTACTAATCTTCCTGTATTGCATGGCTTGTTTACGAGGTATAGCAATGCCTGATGATCAGTAAAAAATTTAAACTTATTTGCAAGCAAATAGTGTCTAAACTTTTTAACTGCATATATCATGCCTAAGCCTTCTCTCTCAGTAGTGGTATAATTTCGTTTAGCTTCATTCAATTGTCTACTAGCATAGGCAATTGGAAGATCCATATTACCTTCACCAGTAGGTTGCGCGAGTACACACCCAATAGCATAATTGCATGCATCCACATGAACATGGAAAGGCTTATTCCAATCCGGTGTGGTTAAGATTGGTGTTGAACATAATCTTCGTTTAAGCTCCTGGAAGGAGTTCTCACATTCATCAGTCCAATCAAAGTTTGTCAGAAGTCCGTACATGGGCTTTGCAATGACAGCATACATGTGAATGAACCGGCGGTAGTAACCACAATGTCCCATGAAAGCTTGTACTTCCTTGACATTCCTTGGCCTAGGTAGCTCTGCTATGGCTCTCACTTTCTCTTCGTCGGTAGATATGCCATTCTTTGACACTATGTGCCCTAGAATCTTGCCTTGCCTGACAATGAAAACGCACTTTTCTGGGTTTAGGCACACTTGATATTCTCTACATTTGTCAAAGATTTGTCTCAGTTTAGGAATATGGGTTTGTCTGATGTTGGAATGAGCACAAAGGTCATCAACATAGACTTCTAGATTCTTCCTCAGGAACTCCTTAAATACATGGCACATTAGTCTCTGGAAAGTAGCTGGTGCATTGGTAAGCCCAAATGGCATTACACGAAAGGCAAATATACCCCACTCTGTGGCAAAAGCTGTCTTATGCTGATCTTCTGGAGCTATGGCTACTTGATTGTAGCCCAAAAATCCATCGAGGAAGCTGTACACTTCCTTGCCTGCTACTCTTTCTAAGAGATGTTATGTGATGGGAAGCGGATAGTTATCTCGAATTGTGGCTGCATTGACCTTCTTCAAGTTAATGCATACACGCAGCTTGCCATTCTTCTTGGGCACCACTACGATGGGGGATACCCAATCAGTGTGCTCAATTTCATAGATAAATCCAGCTTCAACCAGTCTATCTATCTCCTCTTTAATCTTGGCAGCGTAATTATCGTTATATGTATAGGGCTTTTGCTTAGAGGGTTTGGCATCTGAAGTCATGGGGATGGTGTGTGAGCATATGTCTGGGTCAACACCCTTCAAATCCTTGTAACTCCAAGCGAATACATCTCTGTATTCTCTTAGCAAGGCTATTAACGCATGCTCTTCTTCCTCTGTAGGTCATGGCCTATGTATGTGCATCTCTCCCCTCCTTCTTCTAGGGCCACTACTATTTTCTTGGTGGTTTCTTTGTTATCATAGGCCTCTCCTGATTGTGCCTCTCGTTTCGGCATTCTGATCATGACTCTCCTGTCATCTATCTCATACTTCTTAAAATTTTCTGGGACCTCAAACAAAGATTCCTCCTCTTCTTGTGTGACTTCTTTCTTCTTCCTTTTCTTTCCTTCTTCCTTAGGGGTCACATGTGTGGCTAATCGTACATCATTTGTAAGCTCTCCATGCCTCTGGGGTTGAAATTCTACTTCATGGAAGTATTCTTCATCTGATGCAAAAGGTGGGTCCATAATGATTGACTCTAGATCGGAGTCACTCGCATCCTCAAATGTATCAGGGTTAGGTTCACACTCTTCTAAGACTGCCTCTCCCATGATTGGCTCTATGGAGAAGACTGAAACGTCATAGCCATCTTCATCACAGTGAGGTGTCCATTGTTCTTCATTGATGGCTACATCCATTGTTAGGATTTCTGCCCAGCCGTGGGGTTCAAATTCTTCGTCAGGAAAGACTACAGGTGCATAGGCTGGGTCTTGAATGGGTCTATGTGTTTCGTTTGCACCTATTTCTCTGGCCTTTTCTCTCTTCTCTTCTTCTACTGCTACCTTACACATCCATAAGTGGGTGTCTTCATGCATCCATGAGGATCCTGACCCTATGGAATGCACCGATTCCGTATCATCTTTGGCTCTATGGATGGGGTTCCATTGGATGGGAGGGACATCTCTATGAGAGTAATCCTTGAGATTGACTTTGGTCGTAACACCTAAGTGCTGCAGGTACAAAGAATTGGTTCCCCAATCCTGTACCACTTGCAACTGTCGCATAAAGGGTCATCCCAAGATCATTTCATAGGCATGGTTCTTGCTAAAATCACATATGGCAAAGGTATGCTCGAACTCGACACCACAGGTGGTGAGAGTTATTCCTTCTAGCAATCCTAAGGGCCTCTCAATATGACCATCGGCCATCTGCAATTTCATTCTCATTGGCCTGAGTGCTGGCTTGCCCCAACGCTTCCATAGGGAAGTGGTGGCAATTGCAACTCCTACACCTGAGTCCAAAATTGCCTTGGTGGTGTAATCCTGGTAGGTAATGGGAAGATAGGTGTTCCCTTCTTCACCTTCACACATATCTCCTATCTTATCCAAGGGTATCTCTGGCACTGTCCTATGTGATCCTACTTGGGAACGAGGTTTTGCTATCTCGGGCACTTGATTGGCTACATGTTTCCACACTTCTGGTCTAACCTTAAGCAACTCTTCCAAAGTGAGATTGCACTGCACTTTGGTGTTCTTCACTACCTCTGTGTTCCTAGGTATGACTGAATCTTCGTTTCTTACCATGACTGTAGGTGCTCTCATACAGGTGGACTTTGCTTCCCATGGGCCTGTGAAATGGGGTAGTTCTTGTAAAGAATTAGACTCGAAGTCTAATCTTTCTTGAGATTGGGCACTCTCCTGTTCTCCATAAATGGATGGGATGTCTTGTGGGAATTGGTCATGTGCATCATCCACAAGTTCAATGGGAGGAGGGACTTCACTTACTTTAGCCCATTTGTCTTCTTGAATCTCGCGTAGGAATTCTGGTGTGAACCGATTCATAGAAGATGATGTGTCTGGCTCCGTAGAGTTAGGCACATAGGCTTCAGGCACATAGGCTTCCTGAGCAAGAATGCTTACTCTTTCACTTGCCTTGTCCTTGTGTTGAGAGGCTGGTTCCTTTTCTGATTGTGCAATCAGCTTCTCTATTCTTTCTAGGGAGGGGGGGTTGTCTGGTTCAGTGGAATTGGGCACATAAGCTTTTGGTGGGGGATGGGTCATGTTTTTGCTTGCTTTATCTCTTTCTTGATTTTTTTCTTCCTTGGCAGATCTTGCAATTATGCCCTCTAACTTCTCTAGAAGTCCATCCAAGTGTAATTGTGTCTTGGCTGAGCCTGAGTAATTGAAAAGGCGACTGGCTTCAAACATAGTCTGAGCCAATGCGACCATTTTTGAGCAAAGCTTGGTTCTTTCTATCTCTAGGTCAGCTCTAGGGTAGCACTTGTCATGATCCGTTACATTTGGCCCTTCTTGGATTTTGGCCTGATATGCTTTAAGCATCATGTCTATGTCTTCAGGAGTGGGATCAGCTAATACTGATCCTGCTTGGGGTGGTGGGTGGGTTACGTGGGGTGTATTAGAGGGTGGAGGGATGGAGGGTGATGGGGATGGTAGCGGTGGGAATGTGTGAGAGTGCGGTTGAGATGTGATCTCTATGATTTTGGCCTTGGTTTCTCGTAGACTTTCCTCAAGTTCACTCATCTTCTTTGCCCATTGTCTTTTCATACGTTCACAGCTATCTCTCCAAGCTCTTGTTCTCTTCTTATTTTGGCTCTCAGTATCGCTAGCGTCTGGGCTCTTTTCCTTGCTTACCCCTTGGTTTTGCTGCACTGCTTGAGCTCTAGTGACTACCTGTACGGGTGCAGTGGAAGTGACACTTCCTGTGGAATCTACCACTAACCCATTAACATTAATAGGAGTGATTTTTGGCATATTATTAGGATTCTTAGGGCAGTCTCGTAAGAGATGCTCCTTTCCACACTCTTGGCAAAACCCTTGAATTGTTACTGACTGGGGTTGCATAGGTGGAGGTAAGGGACAATCACGAATAAGGTGATCTCCCTGACATCTGTAGCACGGTCCTCTTGGGAATGGAGGTCTTACCTGCCTAGGTTGGGGTCTAGGGTTGGGGTTTGCATACATGACGTTTGTGTAATCTGACTCCCAACTAGGTTCATTTGGCTCTTCACTATAGTAAGACTCACCATGCTCAGGAGACTGCATGTAGTAGGCCTGGGGGCTATCAACATGTGTAGAATCAAAGCTATGGTCACTCGGGTCACTTTCAGAAAGCAATGGTGTTACAGGGACTATATCTCTATTCAGGTTTTCTTCTGCAGCGGCATACTTTACAGGGATGGAGCTGGAGGTTGTTGGGCTAACACAGGCTGGGGTCTCAGTTGGTTTTGGTAGGGTTGGTAGGTTTGTTGAGGCCTAGCGTACTATTGTGGTGGATATTGGTTCTGATATCTTCCTTGTTGAGGGTATGTCTGAGGGTAGGTTTGCCTAACTGCTTGCTTGTTGTATGGGCAATCTTGCGCTGTGTGATTTGTGTATATCCGTTCTATGGTGCAGTATTGGCCACTAGGATTTACTTGGGGTTGAGCCATAATGGGACAGACATTTGCCATATGGTCGCCTCCACAATTATAACATCTTTTTACAGGGGCGAACCTTGGGATTTGTTTACTAGAGACACCTAGTTTCTGAGCAACTTTCTCTGCAAGTTCCTCAATCGATGTGGATTGCGTGGAAGAGAGGCTAGAGGCACTATCTGAATCTTTGTATATCTTGGAAAGCTCTAACTCCTCCCCTAGGTTATCCTCAATGTCAATACACATGCGTACACACTCTTCTATGGTCCTAGGGTCCTTCAAGTACACATAAGATCTCAATTTGGTACTTAGCAATCCATCCAAGAATAAAGCCACTTGCTTAGCAGGTGTGGATAGCTCAGGGACAGGGCATCTTTCAAGATATTGCCTAAATCTCCTTCCTGCAAGTCTCACGGTCTCTTGAGGGGTTTGCTTGAAGCTGTGAATCAGTGAGGAGGTATTATGTCTTATGCCACTCTTAGAGAATTCAATAATGAAAGCCTCTAGGAGTTGGTCTATGCTCCTGAACTGTCTCTCATTCAATGGTTGAAACCACGTAAGTGCTGTGTTCCTAAGGGTTAGACCAAAGGCATTATATTGCGTGAATAAATCCTCCACTTGTTCAGCTCTCAAGACTTGCCTGAACTCGGCCACATGATCGTATGGATCTCCGGTGCCATCGAAGTAATTTTTCATGGACTTAACTAGCTGAGTTGGTCTCAAAGTCCTCATGTGCTCTCTAGGTCGTGGTAGAGGGAACTCTTCCATATTCCTTTGATTTCTGTGAGCTCTAAGTACCTCAGGCTCTACTCTATTTGTTTCCGTCCTCGTTCTTTCTCTGCCCCCTGAGTTGGCAAAGCTCACCTCCAGCCTTTCTCTATGTCTGTCTCTTTGAGTTCCGTGAGCGTGGGAGGTTCCAGCTCCTGGGTGACCAAAGGACACGTTCGATCTTGGTTGGGGGAAAACGAATTCACCCTTCCAAGTGTAAGCATGCCTATCATTTTCTGTAACCACAAAGATCCTCTTCGAAGCGTGATCTAAGTAGGTCACTCTGCCTGGGCTATCAAGATCCTTAAACTCATAGATCATGATTGTTCCTATATCAGTTGGCTGATCAGATTTATACCTCCAAAAGGCTTCGTCAGTTTCTCGATTGAGGAGCAAATCTATGCTCTTATTATCTTGGGGAATCCACTCTGGTGTGATAATCCTAGTGAGAACCGATTTGCCTCGAGGGGTCCTAGGTTCTGTACCCATGTTTCCTTGCTCTAGGTCACCTAAGTCCGCTTCTGGGATCACATTTCCAAATTTGTCCGTCCTATCTAGGTGACTGGTGACTACGTATATAGTTCCTTCTTTGTCCAAGTATGCTCCGTTTTCAAACTTGACACCTGGGCACTCTAGTCCAATGGATTGATCAGGATTCTTAATCTGTACCACAGATCTTCCTAGGCCGTCCTCATAGATGCTGGCACCTAATCGGTTGGTCCTAAGGTATTCCAACTGCGTTTTGTAAGGGCATTCTACCCTGTGCAAGTATGGCACTCCTGAACTTCCCGTAGGTCTGTCCATGCCTTGAGACATCTCTGATTCACTAGTCTCAGAGCTAGGGTAATACAAATGATGGCTCAACTGCTGGGCCCAAGACCTCGCAGTATGGTTGACACTAGCCTCTGAAGACCTAAGGCTTTGTCTATCCCTTACTAGATGTCGCCCTGATCTCAAGTTCATAAGCCTAATTGAATAACCCAAATTTGCCCAAGTACAACCTCGTTGCAGAGTCCTTTTGTATCAGTTACTTGATTCTTTTTAGTTGATTCCTCTGTTAAAATTCTTGTCTGATATCACGTCGCAAGGTATAATTGAGTGTAGTTCCGCACTTAAAGTTGATCGTTCCACATTAAGTTCTTTTCCTTTAAAGTTCTCGACAGTACAAAGATTATGTTCTTAGCTTGAACTTGAAAGTTTAGGTATGCTTCAACTTGATAATTGCCTATCGTCGCCCTGACTTACTCCTACCTCTAGTCGTTCTTAGCCTAAGCTAGGAATTGACGAAGGGGAGTTGAGAATATTCCGACCTTTCTTGTTGATCCCTTTGCTTTATGATGCTCAAGAACCCGAGTCTCAAGCTTGCCAAGAAACCCTTGCTTTGTATGCTCTCAATTGCTCCTCAATAGACCTGCATCAGTCCCAAGATTAGCTCCGGACTTAAATTCAAATGACAGACTAGACCACTTTCATGCATGTGACTTACTGACCAACTTAGCTCTTGCCCTTTATAAAAAACAATCCCAAGGATTCCTCAGTTTTCCTACCTCGGGTATGGTTAGCTTCAAGAAACCCTATCTAATAATCCTGATCTTAATTTTCACATAACCAGTGGAAGTTTTGGTTGTACTCCTCACGAGCTTTCCGACAAAACAAGAATCACAGCAATTGGATTTCGTATGAGGAAGTTATGTCAGTTCAGGGTTTTGGGGCTAAGACAGGATTAAACTAGGTTAACAGGCAAACAGGAATTCTCGAGTTACTTGGGTCATGCCCTCGTAATGCAATACTACACCCTAGTGTTTGTCCCACACTTGGCCAAAATTTAGACCATTATTTTTGCCTTGAAAATTTGACCTAATTTGCCCTTCTAACGTGTTCCCAAAGTCTGTCGGTCGCGATTGACAGGTCAGTCACGATCGACGTGTCGATCGCGATTGACAGGTCCGTCGTGGCTGTCAGTCGTGATTGACTGGTCAGTCGCGATTGACACGTGGCCGAAAATTCAGTCAATCGTGGTCAAAGGGTCGTTGACTCTGTCGATCGCGATTGATGTGTCGATCGCGATTGACAGGTCCGTCGCGAAGGCTCCGTCTGTCGTGGTCAAACAGTCGTTGACTGTGTCAGTCGTGATTGATAGGTCCGTCGTGGCTGTCCGTCGCGATTGATAGGTCGATCGCGATTGATGGCTCGATCGCGATTGACACGTGTCACGCGTAGATTCTGTCCGTCGTGGTCAGTCGGTCGTTGACTCTGTCGGTCGCGATTGACAGAGCCGTCGTGGGCTATCAGTCGCGATTGACTGGTCGGTCGCGATTGACAGGTCTGTCCGTCATGGTTTGTCGATCGCGATTGACAGAGCGATCGCGATTGACAGAAATCTTTTTCAAAAAACTAAACACATTTTTGGGAAGCTCTAGGCCTGTAGGTCATGGATATGCACTTTGTTTAGCAAATAGAGCAATTTTTCTGTCGGTCGCGATTGACAGAGCCCGGCGACACAGAGACAAGACCGTACAGTTCCGTACCTGCGCAGAGTGCTGGGGATGGTGATACAGCAAGAACCTGCAAAATGCTCAAAAAACATGCAAAAAACAACGCACGCAATATCGCTCTCTCACTCTCTCTCACAAGTAGAATGAGGGAAATGAGGTGGAGATGGTGATATGGTCAAAACTAAAATTTCCGTGATGATGGAGATGGAGGTGGGGGATGGTGATGATGATGATGGTGATGAAGATGGTGAAGAAAAAACAAGAAAATAGATGAAAGTGAAGAAAATACCTACAACTCCAACGCGTCAACTCTACGTCTTACCATCACACGCTCGTCCTCAAAGCTCGATCCCCGGCAACGGCGCCAAAATTTGGTGTATCTCAGTGATGAGTAGCACCTCCTTTAATGTCAATCCGGGAAGACGTGAGGATGGTATGAAGACCTCGAGCAAGTGGAGGCACAAGTGCGTGAGTGAGAAGCACACAAACATGCACACACATACACACACACGTGCACACACGGCAAGACAAAGAGTGAGAAGCAATGGAGTTCTTAGATTACTTTCACTTTGAGCTCCCTACTTGCTCTTTCTTCTTGTGTGCTCAACTCCTTGATGTCTGAAAAATTTAGATGGCCTATTTGCCATATCTTCTTTGACTGCCATGTCTACTTGTGTTGTCCCTTCGCTCTGACTCTCTTCGTCTTGTGGCTCCTTCGGTTCCCTGACTGCTGCCAACACTGTTGCAAAAATGCCTACAATCAGGGTTCTCATTAGTCTTGCTGCATCTAGAAATTGGAATCTTTATCAACTTGATGTAAAGAATGCTTTCTTGAATGGATGGATTTCTGAGGAAGTGTATATGGCACAACCTCCTGGATATGAGGATGCACATCATCCTAACTATGTATGCAAACTAAAGAAAGCTTTGTATGGACTGAAGCAAGCTCCAAGAGCTTGGAATTTCAGATTGGTGACTTATTTGCAGGACCAAGGATTCAAAGCTAGCAAGGCGGATACCTCTTTGTTCATAAAGAGGAATGGATCTGAAGTGATCTATTTATGTGTGTATGTTGATGATATTATTATCACAGGCAATGATCTTGAAGGAATCAAACAGGTAAAGAGTCAAATGAAGGAGGAGTTCAAAATAAGTGACCTCGGACCACTCACTTATTTTCTTGGATTGGAGTTGATCTACACAGATTCAGGTATATACATCACACAAAGGAAGTATGTCCATGACATGCTCGTCAAGTTCAAGATGGAAAATACCAAGTGTGCAGGTACACCTATGGAGAAAAATCATAAGCTTAGTGCTTATGAAGGAGATCCAATTGAAGACATCACAAGCTATCAAAGCTTGGTTGGAAGTTTGAACTATGCAACACTCACAAGGGTGGATATATGCTATAGTGTTAGCATATTGAGTCAGTTTATGCATAAGCCGAGAAGACCACATATGGAAGCGGCCAAGAGAGTCCTCAAGTACCTAAAGGGGACTATGAACGAAGGTTTGTTTTATTCATTTACTTCAGATATTGAGCTAAAAGTCTACTCAGATGCAGATTGGGCCGGATCTAGAGCTGATAGAAGAAGCACATCCGGGTATATATCATTTGCAGGTTCAAAAATCATTTCTTGGTCATCAAAGAAACAACCAACCGTGGCATTATCTTCTACCGAAGCCGAATATAGAGGTTTGGCTAATGCAACTCAAGAAATCATGTGGTTAAAGTCTTTGTACACAGATCTTGGACTTCATTCTTCAACACCTCACATTTTTGGTGACAACACAAGCTCACTACATCTAGCAGCTAATCCGGTATACCATGCTAGAACCAAGCATATTGAAGTCCACTACCATTACGTAAGGGAGAAGCTAATGAGCAAGGATATTCAACTATCCTATGTCTCTACAGATATGCAATGTGCAGACATGTTGACTAAAGCTCTTGATGGTACAAAATTAAGTAGATTCAAGTTGATGATTGGCTTGCAGGAAATCAAGGACAATTGAAGACTTATTTGAAGGCCAAGCATGTTAGGCTTGAGAGGGAGCTGTTGGTGCATTTTACCCAAGCATACATGCTTGATATATTTGATATTATCCTCATTTGTAAGTCACATGAGTAGTCATGTGAACACCTCTTGTAAAAGAGTACATTTTATCTCTTGTAAATGGAAAAAGAAAAAAGGAAAAGGATGGCTTACCTCATCCATGATGTAAAAGAAAATTCGTGGCTCCAACTACCAAAATCACAAATTTTTGAGCTGAGGGAATCTCTCCTAACTTTGGGGATCACTTTTAGGTGGAGCCATTCGAATTCGAATTCAAAACTCCCTCCAAGAATAGCTATAAAAAGAGCAAGAAGGAAGAGGCGATTAGCAAGCCTTGTACGTGACCACTTCATGTCATTTTGTAGAGATTGAAGAGCTTACTCCATAGCTCTATCATTCTACTCCCATTGTGCAAAGATTCATTGCCAATGTGGTTGTAATCATATGTGAATCTATACATCCATCATCATCTACTTCTCTGTTTTGTTCTCTGCTATACTCACTCAGAGCAGTACCTTCAGAAGGTCATATCTCGCGTTATACTGCTCCATTTTCAGTGTTTTAAAATGCGTTGGATAGCTCTTACTGTCTACTTTCCACATATAAGTTTTCAAGGTCATTGAGTTAATACTTTTGGAGATAACTGCATTTTACTGCTTACTAGTCTATCTCTAGAGAGCCCCGAGAATGGTGGGCATGTTCCAGAAATTGATGAAACTTGTTCTCAGTGCTCAGTCCATCATTTGAAGTGTTTTAACTTGGATTGGGAAGCTTTCTAAGTCTATTTGCTATGCCCAAAAGGAATTTTTCTAATTCCTACCAATTTGAGAGCACTGTTCATTTTTTCCAGCAGGTGTATGTCCAAAAATAGCAAGTTTTGGGAGCTAGTCATTTCGCAACTAGTCTGTCTTGACTTAAACCTTTTGGATACATGTTCCAAAGTACTTGGCTGATATATTGGTGGATTTAGGAAGCTCAAAGGGTCTACTAATCAACTCTGAAGTCTCAATTGGCTGGTGTGAAGCTGGTTGTAGCGGCACCTACTCATCTTTGGATTGCATCCACCATCTCTCTTCACAAAAACAACCCAAGTAGCCGAGTACCACTCAAGTAGCGAAAGATGCGCTTAACCGCTTTCCAATGCGTGACTCCTGGGCAATGCATAAACCTACTCATCTGTGAGAGAGCAAACTGAATATCTGGCCGAGTAATGCATAAGTAAATCAAGCATCCAACAGCCAGCTGATAGAGAACAACATCAAATGCATCTCCAGCATCATGAAGACTCAATCGTAAACCTGTCTCCATAGGAGTGGCAATAGGCTTACAGTCTTTAAGGCCAAAACGCTGCAATAATGTGTCAATATATTTCGTTTGACACAAAGCCATTCCACCATCAACGTGCATAAACTGAATGCCCAAATAGTGTTGCAAATGCCCCAAATCAGACATCTCAAATGAGGCATGCAAATCAGCCTTAAAATCAGCAATATGTGTCTCAATAGGACCAGTGAGCAGCATGTCATCAACATAGACAACAATGATCAGAAGCACATCATTAGCACGTTTAACATATAAGGTGCTTTCAGTTGGATTGTTCTCAAAACCATGTGCAATCAGATAGGCATGTATCTTCTCATACCAAGCACGTGGTGCTTGTTTTAAACCATATAATGCCTTCTTTAACATGCAAACCTGGTTTTCATGCCCTTTCTACACAAAGCCACGGGGCTGAAAAACATACACTTCTTCATGCAAGTCACCATTCAGAAATGTTGTTTTAATGTCCAACTGATGTAAATTCCAACCATGATGGGCTACAAGTGCACAAATGCTCCGAACAGTAGTCATACGGCATGTAAGTGCAAAGGTCTCATCAAAATCAATGCCTCTTTCCTCTGCATAACCCTTTGCAACAAGCCTAGCCTTATACCTGTCAACTGTACCATTAGGTTTACGCTTCAGCTTGTATATCCACTTAGTGCCAATGGCCTTCTTGCCAGGAGGCAAGTCACATAAAGACCATGTACCATTCTTCATTATAACATCATATTCAGATTGCATAGCAGCCATCAAATTTTCTGAATTTTGTGCTTCATCAAAAGAAACAGGCTCATTCTCATCACAGAGACTAGATGCAGCCATAGCATAGCAATCTGATGCAAAGGAGGCACTATGAGAGCCTGAACGAGTACGATATGACAAAGATGCATCTAATTTGCTGTCACGCAAAGTCTGAACCAGCCATTTTGGCATAGTTTTTGCTTGCTCAATATCAGCTCTCTCATCAACAAGTGCATCATATAAATCTGCATCAGAAATGGAATGATCTGCATCATCATATGAAACCTGCAAAGGTTGAGAAGTTGCCTCATTAGGACCAACACTAGCCTATCCACCTGTAAAAAGAGGCATCAAAGTATCATACATGTCTTTGGAGCTAACAGATGTCTCCTTAGTACATGAAAGCAATGGCTGAATAGCATCTTCCACAAAGACAACATCACGGCTAACCAGAATGCGTTTAGTCTGTGGATGATACAGACGATAGCCTTTACTTTCAGAACTGTACCCAACAAAAATACATTTTACTGCCTTATCATCCAATTTTCTGCGATGTTGTTCAGGCACTAATGCATATGCCAAACAACCAAAAACATGCAGATGAGCAACAGATGGCTTGCGGTCATGCCAAGCCTCATATGGAGTGATAGAATGCAACGCTTTAGTGGGATACCTGTTCAGTATATGCTGCACACATGACAACCTCAAGCCAGAAACTATGTGGTAAAGCTTGACTTTTGACCATGCACCTCACCATCTCCATGAGTGACCTGTTCTTTCGTTCAGCAACTCCATTCTGTTGAGGTGTATACGGCACTGTACACTGGTGTTTTATCCCACGTTTAGCCAGAAATGCATTAAAATCTGAAGACATATATTCCCCCTCTCGATCAGAACGGAGGGTGCCCATTTTACATGCTGACAGATTTACAGCCAAAACCAAAAACTGTTTGAAGCACATGAACACTTCGAACTTTGCTTTGAGTGGATATACCCATGTATGCCTGGAAAAATCATCAATGAAAGTCACGAAGTAAAGGTAATTTCCAAAAGAGGGTGTCTGCATAGGACCACAGACATCACTATGTACAAGCTGCAATTTCTGCATAGCCCGAACTGAACCATCTTTTGGAAAGGAAGAATGCTGCATTTTGCCCAAAATACAGCCTTCACAAACATGTTTTCCAGGTGCCTCAAGTTTGGGCAAAGAGGACACCATTTTAGATTTCTGTAGGCGTAACAAACTAGCAAAATTTAGATGACCAAAGCGTGCATGCCAAAGCTTTGCATCTGACATAGCCTGAGAATCATGAACTACACATGCCGAATCATTCACAGATCTTTCATAGTCTATGAGCTTATACAGCCCACGACATAAAATGCCAGAAGCAATAATCACATCGCCATTTGAGAGATCATGGACTGTACACCTGTCATCAACGAATTTCACAACCAAGCCAATCTTGGCTAATGCAGAAACTGATAACAGGTTCTTTTTTATCCCTAGAACAAATAAAGCATCTGACAAAGTGAAAGAACTACCATCAGCAGTAGTCAGAATGATCTTACCAACTCCCATAACAGGATAAGAGGAGTTATTGGCGCATGTGACAGTATTCCCTGTAGGGGCAGGCTCGAGTGAAGAGAAGAAATTGCGCTGCGAGGTAATATGTTTGGTCGCCCCACTATCAAAGTACCAAACATCTGAATCTACTGCTGACATGCACTGATCATGAGAAGATGGGTCAAAACTGTAGATAGTAGTAAACACCCATTCTTCTTCCTGCACAAGATTTACAGACTCTGTTTTTGGTGTAGAGGCCTCTACAACAACCATTCCAGCCTCTTTCTTCTTTGCCTCTTTAGCAGCCAGTTTTGGACAGTTCTTTATAATATGATCATTTCCTTTATAGTACTTGCAGAACAATTTCTGCTTTTCTGATTTCTTCTCATCTTTATCCTGGTTCTTCGATTGTGCAGCATTTGTAGATTTCTGCTTACTAGTAGAAGAGCTCCATTTTCCTTTGCCCTTCTGACTAGCCAAGAAAGCTTGATCTGCAACACGCATAATGGACCTGTTCTGCGTGGACTGATCTTCCTGCAACAGAACAGATACTAATTCCTCAAATGACAAGGCATTCGGATTGCCTTTCATCATCAACCGAAGAGTAGAGGCAAAACTCTGATATGAATCAGGAAGACCATTGAGAACGGTCTGCACAAGTGAGCTATCTGGTATAACCTCATCAGCAGAAAGCAATTGTTCCTTCAGGTCTTTGATCTTTGTAAGAAAACTGTCCATAGAATCACCTTCATTCATGTGCTCACTCTCCAACTGTTTTCGGAGGTAAGCAACACGAGCCTCATTCCTAGCCTGGTACAAAGTGGTAAGTGTATCCCAAGCATCCTTTGCTGTTCTGCAAGAGGGAATGTGAGGAATAATGGCACATTTGACAGACAAAGCTATCAATGCATGTGCCTGGGCATCTCTGCCATCCCAACGAATCTGCTCTGCAGTAGGTGCAACAGAAACAACAGCACGAATAGGAATCTGCGGAATATCATCTTCGACACCATCTTCATCAGCTCCAACACCTGTATTTGCAGTACCTGTCGTTACAAGTGTAACAGGACATCTTTCAACACCCTGCACAATATTCCACAATCCTTTTGCAACCAATACATGTCGCATCATATCAGCCCATAATGGGTAGTTGGTACCATCCAACTTATCCTCAACAGCCAACATACGGAATACATCACTGCTTTCAGCCATGGCCGGTGACTAAAATACCTTGATGCAGAAAATTGACTGTATCTCAAAAAGTTGAACAGAATTGCCCAGACGAGTTCTGCTAGACCTGTAGCAGACTTCGAGACGCTTAAACTGGCGAACAGAAACTGGTATATACCTTTGGCACAAAAGGACGAAATAGCCTACACAAGCGCTACGATAGTGCGTTCGGAGGCCGAAACGAGCTCAGATCGCTATTTCGGCACCATAGAGCGAAGCGGTTTTGATCTCGAAAACACCCTGAGTATGCTCACCAAATTTCGTGCGAATCTGAGACTGCAAACGGAGGAGTGTCGACGGTGCCCTAGAAGAAGCAACGACCTGCTCTGATACCGATTGTTGGAGATAGACGTCTTCAGAAGCACGCGAACAGCACAAGGAAGAAGAAGAAGCTTGGAGCACAAACACACAATACTGAATGTATTACTAGAGAATGTACAAAGATAAGTAGCCCATTAGGGCAATAGGCGTATATACAAGCCGGGGGAAAAAAACCTCCTAAAGAGGGAAAAAAGTGCCCCGGCGGTCCTAGAGTGTTCACACACATTACTACCTAAATATATCAACAGGAGTCACTAAGCAAAGTCACAACTGCAGCCGACACATCTGAAGAAGTCGCAGAACTCAGAGCAGAACTAGAAGAACTACGAAATAAAGTTCTGCAATACGAGTGACAACCCTCTCCCCTGGTGGAACCTGAAGAATTAGTGCCAATTGAAGTGGAGGAGACTTTTGAAGACCCATATGTTCCCATGCCAACACCCGGAGGTAAGCAAACAGAAGAAGGAATGGACACGATTGAGATCGAAGCTCCTGAATGGATGCAAAGGTTAGAGAAGGTTGCTACAACCCATGATGAGAGAGTTGCAGTACAGATACAGTCTATGTCCCAATTGGAAGAAGTTCTCATAAAATTTGATTACTTCAGAAACCTCTCACATCATCGGTGGATTGGTACGTCCAATGATTTGTATGTTCCATTCTGCGTACTAATGGCAGATTATAATGTTGAAATAAAGCAGCACACAACAAAAGAACCAACTTCGGCAACCCAGTTTGCACCAGATGAAATTCTTGCCAGCGCCACGCACGGGAATATATTTCAACCCACCTGGAGGATACATCTGCTGGAAACATAGCCTAAGATGGTACTCACATGGAATAACATGCCTCTATATATCAAGTATAACCCATGCTACTGCTCGGTTTTTCGGCGAAGATCATGGCTAGACTATACCAAAACAGTTTTGACAGTTAAAGGATGTGAAAAGTGGCTAAACTATGTGTACTTAGCACCCCCTCGTGGCCAGCCCACAGTAGGCTACATGATTTCAACCATCCGACACTCGGCTATTCGATTCAAAAATGTACCAGATATCATGGCACAGATGTGCCTCAAAATATTTGAATTAATGCTAATCACTTTCAGAACCTTTCGAAATGTTAAAGCACCTCACCTTTCGGCTCTCGGATTCAATGAAGGCAACCAGAATCTCGCCTACGATATGAGCACCACACCACCCATCAATGTGGTCTACGCATGGCATGCTCGTATCAAATATCTACCCACTTGCTTCAAGCAAACCTTTGAGGAGATGTCATCACTTGTTCGAGGTCTTCATACCATCCTCACGTCTTCTCGGATTGACATTAAAGGAGGTGCTACTAATCATTGAGCTACACCCTTGTCTTTAATATGAGCATCAAAGTAGGATTTCTGTCTCTTCTTAGCAGCATAAATTCCTGCTGCTGCTCACAGTCTTGTCTCTCCCACACGCGCTAAGTCAAGTGTTCTTGAGGAAAGCTCATGACTTGTCCATTCCTACTCCTGAGCGATCTTGAGTGTGGGTATCAGAAAATCTAAAGGAAACATGACATTCTAGCCAAACACCATTTGGAATGGTGTAGCATTAGGCACCGTTTTATAGGCTACACGATAAGCCCACAAAGCATGGTGTAATTGTTGATCCCAATCCGAACATTGATTGTTCACAATTTTGGTGAGAATGTTTCACAAAATCTTATTAGTACTCTCAGTCTGTCTGTGAGCTTGACGATGATATGATGCCGATTTCTTGTGTACAACCATAAAGTCTTGTAATACATATTCAATAACCTTGTTTAAGAAGTGAGTACCCCTATCTCTTACAAGCTCGATAGGAAGTCCATATCTTGTGAAGAAATTCTCAAACAAGAACTTAACAGTGGTGCGTGCATCGTTTTTCCTTGTAGCCTTGGCTTCTATCCATTTAGTAAGATAGTCAGTGGCAACTATGATGTACTCAACATGGGAATTCCTTGAAAATCTATTCCCCATTTTGAGAATGCATGCCCTCCCATCATGGGTCATAGGGGCATCTCATCCTTGCGTATGGGATACTGAGTCATTCGACATACATCACACATTTGACATAGGTGTGGGCATCCATATGCAAAGTGGGCCACCATAATCGTGAAAATAATATGGCCTTGATAATGCGATCGGGTCCAAAATGGCCTTCTACTGCACCCTAGTGTGCAACTTCCAATAGGTTAAGATATTCGCTTTTGTGCACACATATCCTTAGATAACCGTCTTGTCCTCGCTTATACACCAATGAGATTGTATTCTAAGGCATCTTGTAGCTCATATGCTACCCAAGTAGCCATGTGTGTACCTAAGATCCAACCTAGGAACTTGTGGAGAAAGAGACTTACCTCTATCCCCCTCAAGTGCATATAGTGGGGATTTGCTCTTTATTTATCAATCCGAGGAGTATCAAAACCTAGCCGAGTGTATGAAGACATGCATTTAAGTGATGATCAATGCAAATGAGTTTCCCACAGAGTGCAAACAAGGCTAAGTCTATTCCAAACAATCTTCAACTGTCCGTCATGGTGTCACGATACTTGGAGCAATAGCCAACAGTAAATTGAGCTTTTCTCTCAGATCCAAACTCCGAATATAGAAAATAGCATATGCATTTTGAAGCTCTCGTGAAGATGCATCCAATGGTGGTGTTTTCACTCAATTATGACGCTTCTACTTCAAGTTATGAGCAAAATACCGAGTCACGAGAATGACCTTCCTACACTTCAGCACTTCCTACACTTCACACATACCTTAACAACAGTAAGCAACCACTTTCATGGATAGACAACACTTCCTAACACTCTTTTCAAGCAACACACATGCATACAAGCTCACAAAGAAGATGATATAGAGAGGAGAAGACACAAATTCGAAATTCTGTGCTCTTGATTCTCACAATGGCCAAAAGTCCCTACAAAGAGTCACAAATTGACTTATATACATGCACCCTAGAAATGGTCCTTTCACACAAGAGACCGGCACTTTATTCACTAAAAGGTTAATTTCCTATTAATTTACATGGGTAAGCTACTAATCTCCATGGGTATGCATCTAGAGGACTCTAGTGCATTTACAACGGAAAATATGCTACAAAATGGTTATGATACAAAAATAGGGTGTCCAAATCGGAAAAATTCTGGGGCCCTTCTTTTTCTCTACCTTGTGCTCTTCTTAGCTCTCCAAGACTCTCCCCCTCTTTGTCTCTGTCATCCCTTGACAGGCTTTACTTCTTGTCTGTCACTTGTTTTCTGCATGCATCTCTTGGTCAGTTTTGCCTCTTTGTCAGACTAGAGTTACGTTTTAATGGCCCTGTTCTTGATTCTTCTTTTACAACCTCTAGGCCTGATGCATCATTTTTCCTGTTCTTTTCTTTTCATCGCTCGCAACCCATGGATCGTTTTCCAATCGCTCCTTAAATCTGGGTTGCTATGTTAAGTCGGGCTGCCACGCACACCACCAGTGGAAGGTATGAAGGTGTAGTTCTTCAACCTTCGATCTGGACCTTCCAAAGATCAAGAGTTTGAAGCACCTTCATGTGGTTATGGAACCGTCGGATATCTTCGTGCACTTCTTCATGGATACTTCCTGGCCCTGGATCCTCCTTCCCTCCTACGTGCTTTTCCTTGATGTGTGCCCCTGCGGGGCTCTGTGCAGAGATGGGTGTTGCACCCATGCGGGGCTTCTTGCAGAGACATATCTTCAAATATAACCTTTTTAGTGAAGCTTCTTTCTTTGTCTTCTTCTTTTCTCCTTTTTGCTGGACTCTCCCTCAACACTGCCCCCCTCCTGAACTCTGTCGTCCCCCACAGGCTTTGGAAGTCGACGGGAGTATGTTCTGTACACTTTTTTCTCTGTTTCATTAAGAAGATTAGCTTCATGTATCATGAGTTGCTTCCACTGTTCTGCTTTCACACTGTCATGTGGTGGCTGTCTGTGGTCAGGGAAGAAGCTTAGCTCATATGCCACTAATATGGCATTCAAGTTGGATGACATCTTTAAGAAGATTTCTGAATCAATTTCAAAAAACCCTGTGAAAAAGGCTTCGTTGAATGTTTGCATATGTGTACTCGGTAAAAACATAAGCCTAGAATAGTATGCCATTATTGTGGGTCGGCTGGGCATAACAGACAGATAAAAAACAAGGATATCTGTTCCTTGATTAATACCAATGAAATTTAAAAATGTATAAGCCGCGTGCTTGAACACCTTCAAAACTATAAGAATCATGCTTAGGATTTTATTTGTCATCTTGAGGGTTAAATCGGGGACTGTTGCATAACAGTATAGCCAAAATTCGATGGTTTTTACCATGTAATCCTCTGTCAGTAGATAGTTATGAGGTGGACTTGGAAGTAGCGGCCACTGTTTATTGATCACACCATTCTTTTGCATGTCCAAAAATTCTCTTGTCTCTCTGCGATGGGGTGTTGGAAAAAATGAAGGGTTTACGTGTAATAAATACGGTGCTTCTTGCCAGTGCACCTTGTAGCTCAATGATGAGTAGCACCTCCTTTAATGTCAATCCGGGAAGACGTGAGGATGGTATGAAGACCTCGAGCAAGTGGCGGCACAAGTGCGTGAGTGAGAAGCACACTAGCATGCACACACATACACACACACGCGCACACACGGCAAGACAAAGAGAGAGATTCAATGGAGCTTTTAGATTACTTTCAAAATGCTCTTACAAGTTCGTTTCAATTACAATCTAACCTCAAAAATGAGCTCTCTAGCTCTTTTTATAGTTTTTGACTAGCTTTTGGCCCTGTCCAGACCTAGTGTCCGGCCTAGTTAAAAATTAGGTTCCAGGGCCAATTTGAGGGCTCAAACGGAGTCTAAAAAATACGAAAATTGATATGTAGGTACTTCTAAGGCTCCTCAAGCTCAAGGACTCCTTGGCTTGCACAAAATGGAACTACAAAAATATGAAATGGTATTTACAATGATTATTAGTGATAAGAATCACTGTTAAAAGATGTAGATTGGAAAAATTGAAGGGCCTATCTGCCAGATTTGCGTCGACTGCTTTGTCTACTTACTCCTTCACCTTGTTCTGACTCTCTCCGTTGGCTTCCTTGTCTAGTCAATCCTTGGGTGCCCTTACTGCTCTCAACACCCCCCCCTCTCTCGCGTCTGTCGTCCCTGACAGACCCTTGTTGCTGGGAGTGTTGGATGTAATATTCCACAACCTGAGTGGCAAGCTGATGTTCTTGTAAGCGTAGTCCTCTGGCCAAATCTGTCATCATACGATCCCAATCGATTGGTCCTGGAACGTCCGGATGTGGCAGACGTAACTGATCTGCATGGATCGCTTGTTCTACTGCGAATAGATGTAGCAAATGTGTGGGTCTGGGAATGAAAATTTCAGAATTGTATTCCCAGAAGCCCGTAGAGAACATTTCCTCAAATGTTTGCTTGAAGCATGCGGGCAAGTACTTGATTCGTGCATGCCAAGCAAAGATGATAGTGACCGAGGGGGTTTGGCTCATGTCGTAGACTAAATCCTTGTTGCCTTGAGCGAATCCAGGGGCGGAGATGTATGGAGCTTGGACATTCCGAAAGGTTTTGAAGACAATGGTCATGAGTTCGAATATCTTCATACACATTTTCGCTGCTATATCAGGTACATTATTTAGGCGTGCAGACCAGTGCCGAATGGTTGATATCATGTAGGCTACGGTTGGAGGTCCTCGAGGTGGAGCAAAATATGGATAGTTAACCCAAGCCAAGCACTTTTTATTGTTGCGTACCTTGATTGCAAATGCTTGCCAGGATCTGCGACGTACCACTGGACAATAGCATGGATTATACTTGATATAGAGTGGCATGGTAGCCCAGGTACTCATCATCTCTGGGTAATCGGTGAGTAAACGTGCACGCCAATTAGGTTGGAAAATCGAGCCAGCACGTGCATCGGTTGGTAAATCCCCTATCTCAAATTGAGTAGCGAATGTGGGCTCCTTCCCTGTATGTCTTTTGACTTCTGCATTATAATCATGTAGTAAGACAAAATAAGGCATGTATTGCGATTCTGATGTTGTGATTAACTGTTGATGGGATAATTGTTGAAAGTAGGAAGACCGAAGGACCGTTTCTTCCAGATTCGTGAGAGATTGCATTTGCACGGCCACACGATCATCATGTGTCTTACCCACTTTCTCGACCCTTCTGACCCAATCTGGAACTTGAATTTCTAACGTGTCTTGTCCTTCTTCTGTAGTTCGACCACCAGGCGTCGGCATAGGCTCGTATGGCTCTTCGTAGCTGTCCTAGACGGGGATTTCCACTACTGTTTCAGGTTCTGGTTCTTCGATGGGCGAGGGTGGTCGTTCATATGGTAAGAGGCGTGCTTGGAGTTCTGCCACCTGTTTCCGAAGGGTCTCCATTTCTTCTGTAGATTGTTGCAAGATTACCGGCTCCGGTTGAGCAGTGGATACACTGGCTAACTGTTTCTTTAGATCGGCACATTCAGTCTCTAGTTTTTCATATGACTCCAGGAAATTTGCATGCTCCTCAAGTAAAACGCGGATGTCTTCTGATGGTACTGCTCTATATCTGGTAGGGCTAATGGTGGCTCCTACGGTTCCTTCCATAGCCGCTTCAAAGTTGTCTTGATTTTGTTGTTGAAGTCGTTTGTTCTCTTCTAGTGCTGCGGCCATATGCTTCCTTAAGAGCCCCATGTTGCGTCTGAGTGTGGCGTTAGATATCATTTGCGCTTGAAGCACTGTTTCTAGTTCCTTGACTGCTTGGTCATCTACAGTTGATGTCTTTGCTTCCAATTCGGAGTGAGCCTGTTGTAGTGTGGTATGCTCGGTTAGGAGTGTCTGGTAGTCAGCTTCAAGAGTGGTGACTCTAGCTTGCAGACGTTGAGATTCTGCCTGGAGGGCAGCAGTGCGTTCTTCCAATTGATGGTAGTCTTGTTGTAGCTGATGTGCACACTGAAGTAATGTGTTGAACGTGCTATTTACATTATGAGATGCAAGGGGAAAAGTTTGAAATGCAGGGGAGGAGGGATTGGGTAGGGGGGTAGTGAATGCTGTGTGTGCCAATGATGTGAGTGGTGAGGTGGGGGGTAGTGGAGGGGGAGAGGGTGGAATTGTGGGGAGAGGTGCTGTGGTGGGTGAAATGTCCATCGGGTCAGACAGAGTGGTGTGTATAGGGGCTACCATGTAGTTGGGTATGGTAGGTGAGGTGAGTGTGGTGTTCGTGTAAATTGATGTCGTTGCGAACAGCGGGGAAAGGTGCCTTTGAAACATTGGAGAGCGGAAGAACTGCTCCACAAAGGACGGGTATTGGGGTGGTGAGGTCCGGTTGAAAGAGGTGTAGGGGCCAGCTGGGAAGTGGGGGTCATGGAATGGAGGTACTCGTATTAGGGGATAGGTTGGGAAACACAGGGTGCCTTCTGTGGGTGCTGGGTTTCCAACTACACTTGTAATTATGGGATGGCCAGTCATGGGTTCAGAGGATAGACAGGATGATGTGTACAAGGGATTGGTGACGAAGGAGAAGAGGGTGTCTTGTGAGGTGGGTTCTCGAAATGAGAATGATTTGAATGATGATGGGTTATAAGTGAATGTAGAGGTGATGACTGTCGTTTCTTCCGAGGTGGGAGGTGGTGGTGGGGGTGGAGAAGGTGGTGATGGAGGACGCTGGGGTGAGATGGGTGATGTCTGAACGAAGGTTTCAGCGGAGAGGTCAGTGGTGGTTGTGGGAGTGGCTGTGGTCTCAATAGGTACTTCTGGTTCTGTGACGGGTATCCTGATAGTCTTACGTGCTCGTGGTAACGTGTCCACTCTACGTTTGTCATATCTTACAGACTGGCGGACTGCGGTGTGGACAGCCTCTGGAACTCCTAAAGAGTCTGACACTAATTTGAGGGTGTCAATGAAGTGTTGGTCCACCCCTTCATCTGATAGCATTTCTTGCATCAAAGCTTGACCTGATACCAGAGAGAGTTGATGTCTTTCTTGTACTGCTTTGATAGTGTCATATAGCCTTCGTAGTTGAGCTGTATATGCAGGTGCACCTACAAGTTCTGGCACTTCTTGTTGCTCCTCTTGTTGCTCTTGATCATACTCCTCCTCATCATCCTCCTGTTCTTCATCTCCGTCCTCTTCTTCCTCCACTTCAACAGGTGTGACAGGTGCTTGGGAGGTTGTGGCCTGCAGTTGTACATTCTCCGCTTGTTGTGCCTCTTCTGCCTCCAGCTCTACATCTTGTAATAGTTGTTCGAAGTCTTCATTAGTGAGTTCTTCTAAAGGTGCACCACTAGGAAATTCGAGATCCGTTGGGATGGGAGGAAATATCAAGGTGGAACCATCCGTGCTGCGTCTTGGAAGTCGGAGTGTGAATGGTCGGACTCTTCGGGGTGGCGGGGTGACGTCTGGTGTTAGGGTGGCTCCACGTGGTTGAGCACATGGGACTTGGATCGTGCCTCTCATCTTCTTAGAAGGGGGTCCAGTGGATGTCCTGCCTCGAAACTGCTCTACCCGATTCCACATCAAGGCTCGTTGGATTGGAATGTCATAAGCCAAACACCTATAAATGATTCTTGTCAGAGCACAGCAACCATATAAAACCTGTTTCCGCGGCCAGCGTTTGTGAGCTAAGTGTATCTGATCAATTATCCAGTGGGGTAGGTTGATGGTGAGGCTCTGTGTCTCTGCCAGATACAGGCTAAACCAAATCTTTTTGTGCGGCATGGTGAATCTATCCTGCGCCGGGAAAGCAAAGTGTTGCATGCACATGTGAAGGTGTATTGCAATATTAGGCGTCATGGATACCATGTCCTTGAGTTTGGTGAGACTTCGATTCTTCATGTAGTCCGGTACTAGGGTTTCCTTCTCTGTAGGAATATGCATGCCGCGCATATCCAGAGCTTCTCTCACCAAATTGTTTGATAGCCTAAACCTCTTGAGCTCATTCCCCTTTGTCAGAGATGGAATCACAAATGAGCTTGCACCTTTTGGGTTCGGATTTGGAGTCAAGGTGTTGATGAGATAGTAGCATCGCATGAAGTCAGGTTTTGGGAGTCGGGCACTGAAATAGGCACTCAATCCAGCTTTTTCCCATATCGGACGTAGACCTTCCGCATTTTGTAACTTCTCAAATTCTCTTGTAAAGAAATGGTATCTGCCTTGCTTTCCATTGTAGTCCAACTCTGATTCCCATAGATACGTTCCTTCCCCCAAAGGTCCTGCTACCTCGGTAAACCAATGTGAAGTCTTTCCCACGGGCATGGTGTGGCCACGCGGAGGGTCCGCAATAGGTATGATTTTGACGGCCTGCAACTCTTCTGGTCTTTCAACTGTCTCAGGCAAAACGGGTAAACTGTCCAAGTCCACCACTTGCGGGTTTGTTTCTGTGTGAGAGCTAGTTCCTGCTGCCTCTGCCATGTTGAAAATGTCGCAGCTGATTCTGTGAGAATATATGAATAAACGTTAACATTGCAATGGACACAAAAATGACATGGTGTCCCTTGTTACAATATTAACTTAAAGTTCTGGAGTGGTTAGGAGTTAATAAGTGCTCAGTGCTGGTGTGTGCAGTTAGGAGTTAGGTAGACCTAAGAGCTAAGCGAAATGATGTGAATTAAGAGTGAAGCGGTTAGTAGGTGGTCATGGATTTACAATAGGGTCAGGGGGTTTGTTACAAGTCTTGGGCTGCCAAATGCAGTGGATGGGTTTTACTCGTGGTTCCGTAGAGATTCTCGAGAGCTTTATAGGTGTGTCAGCTTTAACCTGAGGCCTTTTAGGGGCCCATTTACAACTGATTCTGTTCGTGTTCATATGCCTTGGTGTTGAAAATGAGTGGATGTAGGCTGTGCGAGTGAATGGATCATGCTGTGTAGGGTGTGTTCTTGGTGTAGCTATTTGAGCCCGCAAACAAGCCTTAGGCACCCAAATTTGTCTTGATTGTGGGCTAGCCTTCATCGACTTTTTGGGCACCCAAATAGATTTCACGTTAGCAGAAGAATTTCCGGAAGACCTCTTATTAGTGACGTGTTGATGGTTGTTAATAAGAGGCTTCGCCCGTGCTGTTGGCGTGGGTACAACCGGGTGTTCGCCTTTTCGCGCCCACACTTGGTTCACTTGTTGAGACATTCTGCTGCACAGGTTCTTTTGATGTCCGGCATAGGTAGTACTCTGCTTCTTCTGCCTTTGCTCCACCTTTGGTTGTTGCCTCCTTCTGGTCTTTGGAAAAGAAGGGATTTCCGTTGCACCCCTGACTCCTTTTTTGCAAATATCGTTCCTCTGCAATACAGGGTTTTGAACAAGAACAGCATGGTCATCTTCATGTGTACCCCTGGAAGGACCAGGAGTCTGTGCCTTTCCTAGTTCCTTGAGTGCTCCATTGTCTAATTCTACTGTAATTCGACTATGATTGACCCAAACCTGGAGAAGTCCACTTCTTAGGTTTACATTGACTGCTTGGTCATAAATCCAATCTTGACCCAAGACAAGTGGTTCAGTGAGATCCTCATCTTGACACACTAGTGCTTTAACTGTCATTGCCTCATCATGAATGTAGAGGGGAAGTTCCACCTCGCCCATACAAGGGGTTTCCACGCCTCCCAATCCTATGAGATATGCTTCCACAGGATTGACAGTTAACTGTAACTCTTGACAGTAAGACACTCTAACAGCACTAGTGGCTGCACCTGAGTCAACCAAGGCTCTTACAGTCCTTGCACTCTTTCCTTGTCCTATCTCTAGGGTTATGAAAGGACGTCTATCAATTATCCTATGCGAGCTTGTTCCTGCAACTTCACACATGGCCATATGATATCCTTGATCTGCATAGTCATTTGTCCTAGGCTGCTCTCTACCTTGCCTTCGTAATTTCATCCTTCTGATGCGTTCTAAAGCTTCTGCTTGAGCTTCTTCTCTAATTCGCTTCTCTTCCTCTTTGCGTTTCTTAGCAGTGTTGAGTCGGCTGAGCATTTCCTCTGTGAGGGGTTCCTGATACAACTTGACTCTGCATCCACTAATATAGTTAGGGAGAACATCGCCCTCTAATGTGGCTAATTGTACTGCCCCACTCGTGGAGATCCTATTGATAATCATAGGTCCGTAGCCTCTCTTTTCTAGCTTCCTCGCGTGTTGTTTCAGTGTATAGACTAAAACTAGATCTCCGGCTTTCAAGCCTTTATCCTTCACATGGGCATCGAAGTATGCCTTCTGCCTCTTCTTGGCAGCATATATGCCTGCAGCAGCTCTCAGTCTTGTTTCTCCTAATCGTTCAAGGTCAAAAATTCTAGAGGAGAGCTCATGACCTGTCCATTCGTGCTCTTGTGCTACTCTCAATGTAGGAATCAGGAAGTCCAAGGGTAGCACAGCGTTTTGGCCAAATACCATCTGAAAGGGGGTGGCTTGGAGTACCGTTTTGTAGGCAACTCGATATGCCCAAACAGCATGGTGTAGCTGTTTGTCCCAATCAGAGCGTTTAGTGTTCACTAATTTTGTCAGTACATTGCATAAGATCTTATTAGTGCTCTCAGCTTGCCCATTAGCTTGAGGGTGATAAGGGGCAGACTTCTTGTGTATTACCAAGAATTCTTGGAGTAGATTTTCAATTACTTCATTTAAGAAATGAGTGCCTCTATCGCTTACAAGCTCTATAGGTAGCCCGTATCTTGTGAATACATTCTCAAACAAGAATTTGGCAGTTGTTTGAGCATCGTTCTTTGTCGTAGCCTTTACCTCTACCCACTTAGTTAGATAGTCTGTTGCAACAATGATGTATTCCGCATGAGAACCCTTAGCTGGGGGATTAATAGGACCTACGAAGTCTATTCCCCACTTAGAGAATGCACGTCCACCCATCATAGGTTTCAGTGGCATCTCATCTTTGCGTATGGGATACTGAGTCCTCTGACAGACATCACACCGTTTCACATAGGTATGTGCATCCATGTGAAGGGTAGGCCACCAAAAGCCCGCAAATAGAATTGCCTTGATCACCCGATCCGGTCCAAAATGTCCTCCTGCTACACCTTGGTGAGCAGTTTCTAAGATCTTAAGATACTCACTTTCATGGACACACAGTCTCAGGTAACCATCCTTACCGCGCTTGTATAGATTATCACCAACGAGTGAATAATCCTGGGCTTCTTGTTCTAAACTCCTTTTCCTAGCCAGAGTCATGTCTGGAGGGAATGTGTTTGTCCTCAGGAAGGATACGAGAGGTTCGCTCCAATCTGGTACAATGGATACTTGATAAAGAGTGGCGTGTTCCACAGGTGGTTTAGTGCAACAGATTGGGCATTCCTTACACAACTTTTGGACATCAGCTTCCATAGTTGGCCAATGTACTCCGAGTCTCTTGAGGGTCTGTAAAGTTCGCTGCTTTGAGTAGTGTTGCTCTAACGCACCTACATGTGCTAATTGCAACCATTTAGCGTATTCATCCTCTTCTACGCAACAAGCCAAGATCCCTTGATCTGTGTGCTTGTACATGCTTCCTGCCATGATGTGGTACTTTTGGGCTTTTACAACTTCTCTATTCCGAGTGTTTATCACTGGATGATTAGGCCCGTATGTCAATACTGGTACCAATGGCTTAGCCCACTGCGGTACAACTTCCAAATTAAACAAGTAAGCATCAGGAAGGTCATCTGACACTCCTTGTGGGGCTTCTCCCGATGTGAGCCTAGAGAGATGATCAGCTCTCAAATGAGTCCTACCTTTCCTTACCACAACTTCAAAATCATATTCCATTAGCAAGAGAAACCATCTCACTAATCTTCCTGTATTGCATGGCTTGTTTACAAGATATAACAATGCCTGATGATCAGTAAAAAATTTAAACTTATTTGCAAGCAAATAGTGTCTAAATTTCTTAACTGCATATACCATGCCTAATCCTTCTCGCTCTGTAGTGGTGTAATTCCGTTCAGCCGCATTCAATTGTCTACTGGCATAGGCAATTGGAAGATCCATATTACCTTCACCAGTAGGTTGTGCAAGCACACATCCAATGGCATAATTGGATGCATCCACATGAACATGGAATGGCTTATTCCAATCTGGTGTGGTCAAGATTGGTGCTGAACATAATCTTCGTTTAAGCTCTTGGAAGGAATTCTCACATTCATCCGTCCACTCAAAGTTTGTCAGAAGTCCGTACATGGGCTTTGCAATGACAGCATACATGTGTATAAATCGTCGATAATAACCACAATGCCCCATGAAAGCTTGTACTTCCTTGACATTCTTTGGCCTAGGTAGCTCTGCTATGGCTCTCACTTTCTCTTTGTCAGTAGATATGCCATTCTTTGACACTATGTGTCCTAGAATCTTACCTTGCCTTACCATAAAAACGCACTTTTCTGGGTTCAGGCAGACTTGGTACTCTCTACATTTGTCAAAGATTTGTTTGAGTTCAGGAATATGGGTTTGTCTAACATTAGAATGAGCACAGAGATCATCAACATAGACTTCTAAACTCTTCCTCAGGAACTCCTTAAACACATGGCACATCAGCCTCTGGAAGGTAGCTGGTGCATTGGTAAGCCCAAATGGCATTACTCTAAAAGCAAAAATGCCCCATTCTGTGGCAAAGGCTGTCTTATGCTGATCCTCTGGAGCTATGGCTACTTGATTGTAGCCCAAAAATCCATCAAGGAAGCTGTACACTTCCTTGCCTGCCACTCTTTCTAAGAGATGTTCTGTTATGGGAAGCGGATAGTTATCTCGAATTGTGGCTGCATTAACCTTTTTCAAGTTAATGCACACACGCAGTTTGCCATTCTTCTTGGGCACCACTACGATGGGGGATACCCATTCAGTGTGCTCAATTTCATAGATAAATCCAGCTTCAACCAGTCTATCTATCTCTTCTTTGATCTTAGCGGCGTAATTATCGTTATATGTATAAGGCTTTTGCTTAGAGGGTTTAGCATCTGAGGTCATGGGAATAGTGTGTGAGCATATGTCCGGGTCAACCCCTTTCAAATCCTTGTAACTCCAAGCGAATACATCTCTGTATTCTCTTAGCAAGGCAATCAATTCATGCTCTTCTTCTTCTGTCAGGTCATGGCCTATATACGTGCATCTCTCCTCTCCTTCTTCTATGGCCACTACTATTTTCTTGGTGGTTTCTTTGTTATCATAGGCCTCTCCTGATTGTGCTTCTCGTTTAGGCATTCTTATCATGACTCTCCTATCATCTATCTCATACTTTTTAAAATTTTCAGGGACCTCAAACAAAGATTCTTCCTCCTCTGGTGAGACTTCTTTCTTCTTTCGTTTCTTTCCTTCTTCCTTCGGGGTCATGTGTGTCGCTAATCTTACATCATTTGTAACCTCTCCATGCCTCTGGGGTTGAAATTCTACTTCATGGAAATATTCTTCATCTGATGCAAATGGTGGGTCCATAATGATTGACTCTAGATCGGAGTCACTTGCATCCTCAAATGCATCAGGGCTAGGTTCGCATTCTTCTAGAACTGCCTCTCCCATGATTGGCTCTATGGAGAAGACTGAAATATCATAGCCATCCTCATCACAGTGAGGTGTCCATTGTTCTTCGTTGATGGCTACGTCCATTGTTGCTAAGATTTCTGCCCAACCGTGAGGTTCAAATTCTTCGTCTGGAAAAACTACAGGTGCATAGGCTGGATCTTGGATTGATCTATGGGTTTCTTTCGCACCTACCTCTCTGGCTTTCTCTCTCTTCTCTTCTTCTACTGCTACCTTGCACATCCATAAGTGAGTATCTTCATGCATCCAAGAGGATCCTGACCCTATGGAATGCACAGATTCAGTATCATCTTTGGCTCTATGGATGGGATTCCACTGGATAGGAGGTACATCTCTATGAGAGTAATCTTTGAGATTGACTTTGGTCGTAACACCTAAGTGTTGCAGGTACAAGGAATTGGTCCCCCAATCCTGTACCACTTGCAACTGTCGCATAAATGGTCTTCCCAAAATCATCTCATAGGCCTGGTTTTTGCTAAAGTCACATATAGCAAAGCTATGCTCAAACTCAACACCACAAGTGGTGAGAGTTATGCCTTCTAGCAATCCCAAGGGCCTCTCTATATGACCATCGGCCATCTGCAATTTCATTCTCGTTGGCCTGAGTGCTGGCTTGCCCCAACGCTTCCATAGGGAGGTGGTGGCAATTGCAACTCCTGCACCTGAGTCCAAAATTGCCTTAGTGGTGTAGTCCTGGTAGGTAATGGGAAGATAGGTGTTCCCTTCTTCACCTTCACACATATCTCCTATCTTGTCCAAGGGAATTTCTGGCACTGTCCTATGGGATCCTACCCGGGAATGAGGTTTTGCAACTTCAGTTACTCGACTGGCTGCACATTTCCGCGCGTTTAGTCTATCCTCAGGCAGTTCTTCCAAAGTGCAATCGCGTTGCGCCTTGGTGTTCGTTACTACCTCCGTGTTCCTTGGTATGACTGAGTCGTCGTTCCTTACCATGACTATGGGTGCTCTCATACATGTGGACTTTGCTTCCCATGGGCCTGTGAAGTGGGGTAGCTCCTGTATGGAATTAGACTCAAAGTCCAATCTCTCATGAGACTGAGTACTCTCATGTTCCCCGTAACTGGATGGGATGTCTTGTGGGAATTGGTCGTGTGCATCGTCCACTAGTTCAAATGGAGGGGCGACCTCACTTTCGTTATCCCATTTATCTTCTTGAATCTCTCGTAGGAAGTCTGGTGCAAACCGATTCATAGAAGAAGAAGTGTCTGGCTCCGTAGAATTAGGCACATAAGCAACCTGGGAAGGAGGGCTTATTCTATCGTTGGCTCTCTCCTCGTTCCCACAGACGGCTGGAGCACAAGCTTCTTGGAGAGGATTATTTAGTCTATTACTCTTCCGACCAGGCTCATACGCTCCCTGAGAAGGAATGTGGGTCACCTGTGGAGGTACATAAGCTTTCGGGGGAGGCTCATGTGACTTTTGGGGGGGAAGATAAGCTTCTTGAGGAGGCACATGGGCTTCCTGAAGAGGCTGGCTTATCCGTTCTCTTGCCCTTTCCTTTCTTTGAGGGGCAGGTTCCTTCTCTGATTGTGCAATTAACTTCTCTATTCTTTCCAGCAGTCCATCAAAGTGTAACTGCGTCTTAGCTGAACTAGAAATGTTAAATAGGCGGCTGGCCTCAAACATGGTCTGAGCCAATTCCACCATTTTGGCACAAATCTTAGTTCGTTCTAGCTCTAGCTCGGCTCTAGGGTAGCACTTTTCATGATCGGTTATGGTTGGCCCTTCTTGGATCCTGGCCTGATAAGCTTTCAGCATCATATTAAGGTCTTCGGGAGTGGGATCAGCTAGGACTGATCCTACTCTAGGGGGTGGTGGGATTTGATGAGGCGGTGGGGAAAGTGGTGGGTTGGATGGAGGTGGGAGTGGTGGAGGCGGGGTAATTTGAGAGGGAGTTGGAGCTGTGAGTTCAGTTATCCTCGCTTTGGTTTCTCTTATGCTTTCCTCAAGCTCACTCATCTTTTTAGCCCATTGTCTTTTCATTCTTTCTCGACTATCTTTCCACGCTCTAGTCCTTTTCTTTGTCACGCTCTCGGTTTCACTAGCCTCTGGGCCCTTTTCCTGGCTTGCCTCTTGGTTTTGCTGCAATGCCTGAGCTCTAGTAACCACCTGCACTGGTGCAGTGGAAGTGACACTTCCTGAGGCATCCACAACCAACCCAATCACATTGATAGGAGTGATTTTTGGCATGTTATTGGGGTTCTTTGGGCAATCTCGTAAGAGATGCTCTTTTCCACAATCTTGGCAAAAGCCTTGGATCGTCACGGACTGATTTTGTGTAGGTGCAGGTAAGGGACAATCACGAATGAAGTGATCCCCCTGACATCGGTAGCATGGTCCTCTAGGAAAGGGTGGTCGTACCTGCCTAGGTTGAGGCCTAGGGTTGGGGTTTGCATACATGACGTTCGTGTAATCCGACTCCCAACTAGGTTCACTTGGTTCTTCACTATAGTATGACTCACCATGTTCCGGAGACTGCATGTAGTAAGCTTGGGGACTATCGACATGTGTAGAATCAAAGCTATGGTCACTCGGGTCACTTTCTGAGATCAATGGGGTTACTGGTACTATGGCCCTATTCAGGTTTTCTTCTGCAACAGCATACTTTACTGGAATCACGTTAGCGGGGTTTGGAGGCTGTTGAGCTAGTACCGGTTGGGGTCTCTGTTGGGCCTGATATGGTTGCTGATAGGTTTGTTGGGGTCTAGCATATTGTGGTGGTGGAGGGTACTGGTTCTGGTATCTGCCTTGTTGGTAGGGCTGAGGGTATGGTTGCCTAACTGCCTGCTTGTTGTATGGGCAATCTTGTGCGGTGTGATTGGTGTATCTTCGTTCTATGGTGCAATATTGGCTATTTGGATTGACCTGGGGTTGAGCCATAATGGGACACACGTTTGCCATGTGGTCACCACCGCATGTATAGCACCTCTTCGCTGGGGCAAACCTTGGGATTTGTTTGCTAGTTACACCCAATTTCTGAGCTACCTTTTCGGCAAGTTCCTCAATTGATGTGGATTGCGTGGAAGAGTGACTAGATGCACTATCTGAATCTTTGTAGATTTTGGAAAGCTCTAGCTCTTCCCCTAGGTTATCTTCAATGTCAATGCACATGCGTACACATTCTTCTATGGTCCTAGGGTCCTTCAGATACACATAGGATCTCAATTTCGTACTCAGCAATCCATCAAGGAATAAGGCTACTTGTTTAGCAGATGTGGGTAGTTCCGAAATAGGGCACCTTTCAAGATATTGTCTAAATCTTCTTCCGGCCAATCTGACAGTCTCTTGGGGGGTCTGTTGGAAGCTGTGAATCAATGAGGAGGTATTGTGTCTTATGCCGCTCTTAGAGAACTCTACGATAAATGCCTCTAGAGTTGGTCTATGCTCCTGAACTGACGCTCATCTAATGGCTGAAACCATGTAAGTGCTGTGTTCCTAAGGGTTAGACCGAAGGCATTGTACTGCGTGAACAGATCTTCCACTTGTTCAGCTCTCAAGACTTGCTTGAACTCCGCCACATGATCATAGGGATCTCCTGTGCCGTCAAAGTAATTCTTCATGGACTTAACTAGCTGGGTGGGTCTCAAAGTTCTTGTGTGCTCTCTAGGCCTCGGCAGAGGGAATCCATCTACATTTCTTTGGTTCCTGTGGGCTCTATGCATCTCAGGTTCTACCCTATTCGTATCTGTTCTCGTTCTTTCTCTGCCCACTGGGTTGGCAAAACTTACTTCTGGTCTATCTCTACTTCTGTCTCTTTGCGTACCATGAGCTTGGGAAGTTCCAGCCCCAGGGTGACCATAGGATACATTTGATCTTGGTTGAGGGAAAATAAATTCACCCTTCCAAGTGTAAGCATGCCTATCATTTTCTGTCACCACAAAGATCCGTTCTGAAGCCTGATCTAAGTAAGTCACTCTGCCTGGGCTATCCGGATCCTTAAACTCATAGATCATGATATTTCCTATGTCTGTTGGCTGATTAGACTTATACCTCCAAAAGGCTTCATCAGTTTCTCGATTGAGGAGCAACTCTATGCTCTTGTTGTCTTGGGGGACCCATTCAGGTGTGATAATCCTAGTGAGAACTGATTTACCTCGAGGGGTTCTAGGTTCCGCACCCATGTTCCCTTGTTCCAGGTCCCCTAAGTCCGCTTCTGAGATTACGTTCCCAAAGTCATCTGTCCTATCAGGGTGACTAGTGACTACATATATAGTTCCTTCTTTGTCCAGGTATGCACCATTTTCAAACTTGACAGCTGGGTGCTCTAGTCCAATGGATTGGTCAGGGTTTTTAATCTGGACCACCGATCTTCCTAGGCCGTCCTCATAGATGCTAGCACCTAGTCGGTTGGTCCTAAGATATTCCAGCTGTGTTTTGTAAGGGCCTTCTACCCTGTACAAATAAGGCACTCCTGAACTTCCCGTAGGTCTGTCCATGCCTTGAGACATTTCTGACTCACTGGTCTCAGAGCTAGGGTAGTATGAGTGGTGGCTCAACTGCTGGGCCCAAGACCTTGCAGTGTGATTGACACTAGCCTCTGAAGACCTAAGGCTTTGTCTTTCCCTTGCTAAATGTCATCCTGATCTAAGGTTCATATGCCTAACTGATTAGCCCAATTTTTTCAGAGTACAACCTCGTTGCCGATTAATTGGTACCAGTCACTTGATTCTTTTTAGTTATTTTATCACGTTTGAGTTCTTGTCTGATATCACGTCGTCAGGAATGTTTGAATGTTGTTTCGCACTTGCAATTGATCGTTCCACGTTAGGTTCTTTTCCTTTATGTTATCGGCAGTACAGAGATTAAATTTTTAACTTGAACTTGAGTTTTTAGGTAGTCTTCAACTTGATAACTGCCTATCGTCGCTCTGACTTACTCCTACCTCTCGTCGTTCTTAGCCTAAGCTATGAATTGACAGAGGGGGTTAAAAGTGTCCAACCTTTTGTCTCCTGCTCGGTTGCCCTTGAGTGCCCAGGAAATGTGCTCCCAAGCTCGCACTTACACTTGCTTAGAACGCCTCTCGATGCTCTGTAAGAGTTTCAAAGTTAGCTTTGAAATTTACATTCCAAAGACAGAACCAATTATTTTCATTCATGTAGCACAAACACAAACTTGCATAGTGATTCTCAAGAAAACAATCCTAAGGACCCCTGACTTTGATCCCCCTGGGTATGGTCAACTTCAAAATACCCTATCTAAAAATCAATGCATTATCTTCATAAGAAACAGTTGAGGGCGTGTAGTATATGCTACGAGCTTTCCAACAAGCCCTAGAGCTCAAAATGGATCTCGTATGAAAAAGTTGTGACCGTTCAGGGTTCTAGGGTTACGACAGGGTTCAAACAGGATCACTGTGCAACAGGTTTTCCCCAAGTTGTTTTCCTAAGACTTCCCCATGTGCTCAAGAGCATAATATTTGTGACCAAAATTTAGCCCAACTTTTCAATTAACAAACCCTAAAAAATTTGGCTAAAATTGGCTGTCAATCGCGATGGATAGGGCTGTCAATCGCGATGGACACTCAGTCAGTCGCGATGGACAGAGACTTCAATCAATCGTGATGGACAGGGGGTTGAGTCAATCGCGATGGACAGGCAGTCGGTCGCGATGGACAGAGACTTCAGTCAATCGCGATGGACAGGGATTTGAGTCAATCGCGATGGACAGGCAGTCGGTCGCGATGGACAGAGACTTCAGTCAATCGCGATGGACAGGGGGTTGAGTCAATCGCGATGGACAGGCAGTCGGTCGCGATGGACAGAGACTTCAGTCAATCGCGATGGACAGGGGGTTGAGTCAATCGCGATGGACAGGCAGTCGGTCGCGATGGACTGGCAGTCAATCGCGATGGACTGAAATTTTGCAAGATTTTCAAAAATTTTAGTGGGAATGTGGTGTGCAGGGTCTCTAGTCCACTGTGGTGCACTCAGATGTACCAACAAGTGAAAATTTCTGTCAATCGCGATGGATAGAAGGCGGCGACTGCGAGACAGTTTCGTCGAGTTCCGTACCTGCGCGGAAGGCTGGAGATGGTGATGTGACCTGTACCTGCAAGATAGCTCAAGAAACATGCAAAAACAGCACATGCAATTTCGCTCTCTCGCTCTCTCTCACAAGTGAAATGAGGGAAATGAGGTGGAGGTGGGGATATAGTCAAAAAACTGAAATTTTCGCGATGATGGAGATGGACGTGGGAGATGGTGATGATGATGATGGTGATGAAGATGGTGAAGAAAGTAAAAGAAAATCGATGAGAGTGAAGAAAATACCTACAACTCCAACGCGTCAACTCTACGTCTTACCATCACACGCTCGTCCTCAAAGCTCGATCCCCGGCAACGGCGCCAAAATTTGGTGTAGCTCAATGATGAGTAGCACCTCCTTTAATGTCAATCCGGGAAGACGTGAGGATGGTATGAAGACCTCGAGCAAGTGGCGGCACAAGTGCGTGAGTGAGAAGCACACTAGCATGCACACACATACACACACACGCGCACACACGGCAAGACAAAGAGAGAGATTCAATGGAGCTTTTAGATTACTTTCAAAATGCTCTTACAAGTTCGTTTCAATTACAATCTAACCTCAAAAATGAGCTCTCTAGCTCTTTTTATAGTTTTTGACTAGCTTTTGGCCCTGTCCAGACCTAGTGTCCGGCCTAGTTAAAAATTAGGTTCCAGGGCCAATTTGAGGGCTCAAACGGAGTCTAAAAAATACGAAAATTGATATGTAGGTACTTCTAAGGCTCCTCAAGCTCAAGGACTCCTTGGCTTGCACAAAATGGAGCTACAAAAATATGAAATGGTATTTACAATGATTGTTAGTGATAAGAATCACTGTTAAAAGATGTAGATTGGAAAAATTGAAGGGCCTATCTGCCAGATTTGCGTCGACTGCTTTGTCTACTTACTCCTTCACCTTGTTCTGACTCTCTCCGTTGGCTTCCTTGTCTAGTCAATCCTTGGGTGCCCTTACTGCTCTCAACACACCTGCAATGTAAGATTTTTCTCCAAAAATTTTCTTCTCCATACAGGCTGTGCCGCTTCAAATTCCTCTTGAGTATACTGGAATGTATCATTTTTGAAGTGTAGTTGCTCATCAGGGTCTTTCTTTGTGATCTTCTTTATGTATTGCCTTGTTTTCTCTTTCAATAGACCATATGGAATGTTGAAAGGCTTCATTATTGTGTCCAAGTCTTTGCCCTTTATTTTTGCTTCTTTCATTACTTTGCTCACTTCATTTTCAAAATTCTCAATCAATCGGGACACCAATAGTGCCCATTCCTTCTGACTTATTTCTGCAGTATATGGCATTGGATGATCATCACATGGGTCCGCCATCTGCTCTTTTATTGGAGAATTATAAATCGGGGGAGATAGAGGACGTACCTCTACCTCATCAGTAGGATTCTCTTGTATTGGCTCTACTGGTGCCCCGATTGGTACTTTCTCTTCTGCTTTAGTTTCTAATTGTGCGATGCATTCAGTCCTCTCCTTAACTTCTTGCATAGCTGCCCTGAGTGCGTCTTTGGCTGCAAGCAACTCATTACCAATTTTTGCGACCTGGCCCATGTTTTCACTATAACTCATGACAACTTTTCCATTGGCAATGTTCAGCTGTTTCTTTAGCTAATTGGTTTCTTGAACATACCTACGTTCCCATTCTTCTCTTAGGGCTTGCTCTTGTTTCAGTAATTCTGCATACTTCTCGATCTGATCTCTTAGTTCTTTCTAGTCAGTGACTGATGTCTCTGGCTTTTCTATAGGTTGATCATATAGTAATGCCTTCATCAGTTCTTTGTTTCTGCTGAGTAAGTTATCATTTTCCTCCATATATACTTTTAACTGTGTTTCGAGCAGATTACTTCGAGCTTTCATCCTCTCTTTGTCGGCTTCAGTGGCTTCATGTAGTCTTTGTAAATCTGTCAGTTGTGTCTGTAGCTGATGATGTTGTGTCATCAATGTATTACGTTGTTCCTTGACTGCGGTTATCTCCGTATTCTTAGCTGAAATTTCTTGTTGGGCCTAGATCAGTTGTGCGGACAATTGCTCACTCATTACTTGAAACTGATTCTTTTCCCGCATTGCCTTGTCGTAATCTGCATCTATTTCCATCATTTGTTGTTGTGTATCCATGGCAGTTTGTATCATTTGCTTGATAACATGTTTCAATTGAGTTACATCAACATTTAATCATGTGGTAGGGATGCTAGGTTCTTCACCTGTTGTAACATCTTTTCCTTGTGCAACATGTAATGTAGTATCGCGGGGCTGCCAAATATGGAGTTGTATTCGTGGCTCAGCCTCCCTATGGTCAATCTTGCCTTGTGGCATATCGTCAGGTACTTCAATCACAATTGGTTCCTTATTTTGAGGGAAACTGTCTCCTCTATCCATGCATGTTTGTATTTCTTCTTTTACAGGTGGCATTGCATCTTTAGTTGTGATTGGAGCTTCCTTGATGTTGATTTTAGACTGATCATTCAATTGAATAACATGTATTTGTTCAGTAGATGTTTCTAGGCTTTTTTCGTGTGATTGTTGATTGTCAGGTGTAACTTCAACCTGATTAATTTCTGTCCATTCCTCATTGTGTGTTTCTGTTCTTATGTCAGTGTCCAATGTGTCCTTCTTAGCACTAGATTCTTCATTAGAGCTTGAATCTTCCAAGCCCAGTTCTTTATATCTGGCAGCTTGTTCTGGGGTTTGTTCCTTATGCTTTTGTTGCTTGGGTTGGCTTGCATGTCAGTATTGGTGGCCTTGAACATTCAAATTCACTTGCCCCTGTATGTATGTGTGCGTCTCTTCTAGAGCTGCTTAGAGGTCCCTTTTTGTAATCGGCTGCTGTGTCAAAGGAATTTTTGGCAATGTGTGTGTCCTCTTCGATTGTGGTGTCTCTTGAGCTTCTTCCTCCCTAAGGCGTTTAGTCCCTCTCATGGGTTTCTTTGAACTAGTTCCCACTTCTTCAATAAAGATGACTGTTTTCTTTTTCTTTGGAACCGTTGTAGACTTTACATATTTTGCAATCTCCATTGAAGTTGGCATTAAGTGTAAGCACTCCTTCATTTCTTACTAGGGAAAAAAAAATGTTGGTGCACTAAACAAACTGAGTCTTCAATATCTCTTCTGTTGATTTCCAAAATTGTTCTCTTTTTCGGATCATGACATTCATCTTTGACATTGGTTAAACCATTTTGATTCCATCCAAAAGCTTGGTTGATTAACTCATGAGTGAATTGAATTGTTTTCCATGTACCAACTTTGTAAAGCACTCTAGCTTCAGGGACTGATGGCTTATCTGATGCCGATTGCAGTGTATTCATAACCTGTGTGCATCTCTAGAAATCTGGCAAATATATTGGAATTCTTAAGAATTCATCAATACCAGCCCTTGCCCATACATCTGTCATGCAAGGTAGTCCTTGTATGATAGTCTTGAAATCTTGAGACATGATAGGAAAGTAGTGATCCCTATCCATGATCTTAATGGTGGCCATAAAAAGAAGCTCGGACACTGGTTGATCATCCAGAAACCAATGACCTCTTGCCTTCATGATTGATTCCAAGGGAAGAAGCTGGACCTCTTCCTCTCGCGTAGCCTCGGAATTAGAAGATGCCATCTGCACTCAATGTATAGTAGTAATTAGTGGCAAGCTGGTATCAAGAATCATCCTTCACTTATCCTTCATTAGTTTGGCAACTCTCCGAGAGTGTTGTGTCGTCCCTTTCCCATGGGTGTGAGAAAGGTAATACTTGGAATTTTTCATAATTTTCTATATTTTATGTTTTTGTGTGAAAGAAAACAATAAAGTTAGTTCATAGCCAAAGCGGTTATTGAATCTTGAGTTATTCTCTTGGATTATGTACAAGTGTTCTCCTATTCCCCAAGAGGGAAATGTGCTTCACTATCCAGAATTAGAAGAAGAATGTGTCGAATGCTTGGCCTTGTAATGTGGCCCTATTATGCATACTTTGGATTCTTGTGACTCCAAATGTGTGCAACTCAAATTACTTGGTTGATGCATACAGATTGTCTTGCCTGTTGGCATCCAAATCTACTTTACTCCATTGGTATAGTCTGTATTCTTAGCATTCCTAGAGAATGCAGTGCTTTTCATGTAGTGCTTTTGTTTCCTCCGTTGTTCGAATCTTTGACTGATTTTTGTTGCATCGCGAGGTTCTTGATCTATCCTGTAGTGGTTTATCTTCTGCCGTCTTGCCTTTAGATCATACTGATTCTCCTTGTGCCTTGGCTTGTCCTTTTTGATGTTTGTCATTTGAGCACATGACTTGGGAATCCATATTTGCATTCGGGCCGGCTGGACGGCTATCATCTTCTTCGGAATCCATACTCTGGCAATCCGTTGTGGGCCTAGGTGTCCCACATGACTTGTATTCTTGTTCTGCGGTTCTTTCTGATGTTGATAGTGGTTCTGTTGTTGAAGATATGTCGTCACTTGATCTTTTCTTATCCAAGCCTGTTTGGTGTAAGGAATTGGGTATATTCTAATGTGTGCACGTTTGTAATAGTCGTGCTGACTATTCTCTCTTGTGCTCGATTTCTCACTGAGGCTTTTATGGGATAGAACACTACTCATGTGATTTTGTGTAAAAGTGAGATTTGGTGCATTCTCACATGAGGTACTCGATGATGGGGTTTCCGTAGTGTGAGTGATCATACATTCATCAGCGTGTTCGCTTGAGTGAGCTCTCGGGCCTATGCATTTGGATTTCATTGGTCGTTCATCTAACATGCTGAATACCTTACAATGTCCTATCTTGGCCGAGATGTATCCTAGGTTCAACTGAATAGTCACTTCATATTCATATATCCACTCTTGACCTAACATGAGCTCTTCCAATAAGTCCTGATCTCGACAAACTAAGAGTTTCTATTCCATTGTGTTGTTTCTGAGATGTAGAGGTAAGGTAATCTCGCCTATACATTTGGTAATTTTTCCTCCTATTCCAATCAGTTATGCCTTAGATGGACGTAATTCTTCCTTGAGTTTCTAGGTCAATGAAAGTTTGATACAGCTTATGGTTGCTCATGTGTCAATGAGTGCGTCCACTAAGTGGTACTCTTTTGTTCCAGCACCCAAATTCAAATAAGGTTGCGTTATTTGTTGAAATAGGTTTTCAGTGGCTCTAAGATTAGCCATTGGGATGAGTTCCTCTCCTAGTCGATATCTCTCATCTCTCTCTCTCTCATCCACTCTTTTCGTTTCCGGATTCGTTCTAGTGCTTGTTGCCTAGCTTCTTCTCGTAGTCTTTCTTCCTCTATTCGCCTATTTTTACCCATTATTATTCGTGACATTATCTCTTCTGTCAATGGCTCTAATTATTTTTTCACTCGACAACCACTGATATAGTTTGGTATTACTTCTCCATCTAGGGTTGCTAAACTGATGGCTCCACTGGTAGATATACGATTGATGATCAACGGGCCATATCCTCTTTTTTGCAGTTTCTTTGCGTGTTGTTTCAAAGTATAAAACAAAAATAGATCTCCTTCCTTCAAATTTTTATCTTTAATATGAGCATCAAAATATGCCTTCTGTCGCCTTTTAGCCGCATAAATCCCTGCTACCGCTTGTAACCTAGTTTTGTGTAACTTTTCTATTTGATCCAATTGTGCTAACAATTCATGTCCAGTCCATTCGTAAGTTGTTGCTACTCTGAGAGTGGGTATTAAGAAATCAATTGGCAAAATACCATTCTGTCCGTACACTAAGTTAAAAGGAGTAGTTCCTATGGTGGTTTTGTAGGCTACTCGGAATGCCCATAAAGCATGATGTAATTGTTTATCCCAATCAGATCAACCATTGTTGACAATTTTAGTAAGGACTATACACAATATTTTATTTGAACTTTCAGCTTGTCCATTGGCTTGTGGGTGATATGGGGCTGATTTCTTGTGAATTACTAAGAATTCATTTAGTAGGGCTTCTATCACTTCATTCACAAAGTGCGTGCCTCTATCACTCACAATTTCTATAGGTAGTCCAAATCTAGTGAACACGTTCTCAAAGAGAAACTTGGCTGTAGTCTTTGGATCATTTTTCTTGGTTGCTTTGGCTTCAACCCACTTGGTCAAATAGTCTGTGGCTACAATTATGTACTTGGCATGGGATCCTTTAGCTGGTGGGCTAATAGGTCCTATGAAGTCTATTCCCCATTTAGTGAAGGCTTTGGCACTCATCATGGGTTTCAGTGGCATTTCATCTCTTCTAATTGGATATTTCGTTCGTTGACAGGTATCACAACGCTGAACATATGTGGTTGCATCTTGATGTAGAGTTGGCCACCACATTCCAACAAAGAGAATAATTTTTGCAGTTTTATTTGCGGAAAAATGTCCTCCTACAGCTCCTATATGTGCCATCTCTAAAACAGCCAGATATTCGTCTTCATGAATGCACATTCGTAAATGATTGTCTCTTCCTCGCTTAAAGAGTTGTTTTCCTATGAGAGCATAGTCCTTGCTTTGTTCTGTGAGCACATGTTTCCTTGCTAGAGTGGCTCCTTCTGGGTACTCTCGGGTCTTCAAGAGTTTCACCAGAGGCATGCTCCATCTTGGTGCCACTATGGAGTAGCATAGAGTAGATTTCTCTTTTGGATTTCGTTCTTGACAGGTTGGGCAGGCTGATACATAGTTATGTGCATCCCTCTACATGGTTGGCCAATATATGCCTAATCTCATCAGTGTTTGCCATGTTCCACTCGCATTTAAATGAGTTTTCCATTGATTTACATGTGCTTTTTGAAGCCACATTTCCTGTTCCTCTTCTTCCACGCATCTCATGAGTAATCCACTTGAGTCTTGATGATATAAGCTTCCGATAATGATATGAAGGTTTTTAGTCTTCCATAGATCTTGGTTTCTGTTTGTTATTGACTTTGGAGTTGTCCTCTCCAATCATGAAGTACAAAAGAATCAACAAATCATCTTTATTTTGTCAATCCTGGGAATATCCATAAGACCACAGCCCCTTCTAGATGATAGATTCATAGAAATAAGAGATTGATGGCTGGAATTCTGAGAAAATGAAAATGAAGAGGGAATATCTAGGGTTTACCTTATCTAGAGCAAATCTTCATCATTTTCTATGATCTTTGTGTCTAATTCATGTTATTTTCTCATTAGAATACAAATATGAAATCAGAATTGGAAAATATCACCTGTATCACAGAGACGAGACAATCGTGATTCTGTAACAGTAGACGATTTTCACATTTCTGCATCATTCTTCAATCTTTCTTCACTCAATACATCAGTAATCATCTCTCTTCATACATCTTACTCAGTATTACACAAATGAAACTCACAAATCTCCATGAGTAAGCAAGAAATAAGCTTCCACATCAAAGGAAACACACATAACAACAGAAAATACGATTTCAGCAGAAACTCTCTCTTCTCTATTGATAGCATGAGCAAATGACTAACCAACCTCTCCAAAATAGAGAAAATTGACTTATATACATTTTCAAGTGTCCTCTTTCACACTTGAATTTTGGTCCTTTCCTCTATTATTCTAAAAATATGCTATCTAAGAGTTTCCAAAAATTCTAGAAAAAATACATAAGATTCTATTCTACACAAGGAAGACTCTTCCTTATTTTTACAACAATTGCATAAATATTTCTACAAATTTCTATCATTTTACAATATTTGTCCTTCTAAAAAAGGTTTCCAAAAATGCATCTTCCAACATCCTTCCCCTCCTAAGCCTTTCGGCTCCTGACGAAAGATTTTCCAGCTCCGCTGCATTGATCGCCTCTCTTCATTTCTTCTTTCTTTGATATACTTGTTACAGCAAATCATGACTTTTTCTTTCTGTTATATTTAGATTATTGACCATTTCAAATAATGCCTTTCTCCATTGTACTGCAGCTTCTGGTTTATCTATGACATCCTTCTTCAAGTATTCTGTATAGGCAGCTTCATATGCCGTAAGTCTGGATTTAGTAATAACTGACAGGTTTCCAAAAATCTCTGATTCTCTTTCAAAAAACCCGTAATCAAAGGCATCTTCAAAAATTTGCAAGTAATGACTGCCCAAAAATATCACTCTGCTGTAATATGCCATTAAGCAGATTCTGTCAGGTGTTTCGCTCAAATCAAATAATAATGCATCTGTTGGAGAATTAAAGCCGACATAATTCAGTGTTCTGATATCTGTGTCGGTATAAGTTTCTATACAGGCTAGAAGTAATCTCATTATTCGTACAAGTAGTATACAAGCAGGATCATTGACATCTTTGTATGTAGTTATTACAGACTCAGCAGTATTCACCATATAGCTCTTGGTAGGCCATGTTCCTGTCTTAGGACCTGCTACTTTTGGAAAATTCATCCACTTTGGAGGAATTTGACCTTCTCTTCTTCTATCCCAAAAAGTTGTCCATTCTCTTCGTCGTGCTACTAGACAATAGGCTGGATTGATCTTTACATGAAGAGGTGCCTCTTTCCAGATTTTCCTACATTCTTTGTTGGCATCCAACCATTTATTTCTCCACTTAGGGTTGGCTCTCTCAAATAGTTCTTTGGTGACATTGATGTCCTCTTCATACTCAAAGTATTTGTTTGGAGGTAGCCCAACTCTGGCCATCTGGTAGTTCTTTATGCTCTCCAAAATCATACAGAATGGTATCCCCAATCCATCTGCTGCCCAGTGATGTTGATCTGGATTGATTCCCTTATTCAATGCGAATGTGACAATTTGTTCTTCGTACTCATCATGCATCTTTCTGATGAACTCCATTCTAGAATCTCTACTTGTCAGCAATTTATTTACAAAATCCTCTGAATATTCTTCTCCTGATTTTTTATCTGTTGGTTCATTGTCATGTTGCATTCCCTCCAAATTGTCTACCCCATGTTCTTCTTCATGTGTGGTTTCCACATGTGTCTCTTCCTGGATCTGTGGCTTATTCAACTTCTTCTGCAATTCTTCTATAGTCAATATCAGACTTCCATTCTGTTGTGCCCATAATTCTCTTTCTTTTTTCCACTCATTCTGTTCCTTTTCCCTCTTTGACTGCCATTCATTTCTTTCCTTTTCCATATCCAGGTGTAACTTATTATAGCCTCTCATAGATGTAGCAGCATGTGTACTAGCCTATCTTTCTAATTCTTTGGCTTCTTTAAATTCTCTTTGTAATTCCTGAATCTCTTTGAGTAACCCTTCCTTTTCTCCCTCTGTTATCTGGGCTGTCTGACTTTCCTCCAATTGCCCTTCCTCCAATAGTAGCTTATTGATTTCTTCATTAGCTTTAGTCAAAATCTGATAGGAAGTTTGTAGAGTTCTATATCTTCCCTTAATCGTTCTCAATTCTTTTTCCAATTTATCATTCTGCTCTGTTAGTTGTATACTCTTCTCTTCCAAGTATTGAATCTTGTTTTGCTGCTGTACTTCTAGCTCTTCCAAAGGAATTATTTTACTGGAAAACTCCTCATTCTTCTCTTGCACCTTCCTTAGTTGCTCTGCCATATGCTCCTTTTCCCTTTTATGCTCTTTAATAACCATACTGCCTTTTTCGAATTCTGACTCTGCTACCATTCCTGAAATGATCATATTTCGGCTTGAGGGTCTGAACTGTTCAATATTATTCATAATGAGTTGACATGCTGATCTAATACTCTTTGGGATTCTTTCCAGTCCTCCTTCTATTGCTATTTGTTTGATTTCTAGCTGTTTGTCCTCTTTGCATTCACTCTCCTCTTCCTCTTCTCCTTCATATTCTATAATTTTGGCCCTATTGTCTTCATGGCTTGGCTGAGTGTCCAATGTTTCTAATTCTACCATGTCTTCTTGAACACCTGAACTCTTTTGCTCCAAAACATCTGAGATCAGTTTTATTTCTTGTACCTTTTCTTTTCCCAACACCTGTTGAGTTTCTTTAGAAAGATGTCCTTCCTTTGCTTGCATCTCCTTTTCCTGGCTTAGAGTTTTCTGAAACTGGTTATATTCAGTTTCCTGACTAGAATTTTGCTGACCTTCACCTGCTTGTTCTTCCTGTCTTTCCTTCTCCTGTGCTAGAACTGTTCCAGATACTTTTAAATCTTTCACCTGATCATTACTTCCTTCCTCTTTGTGTTCCTCTTCCTGTTCATCATTGTGCATGAGGTCCATTGTTACCTCTTGTTCTTGATCCTCATTGGATGTGAATTCCTCGTTATTCTTCAAATCATGCAGCACATCCTTTATACTCTGAATGATTTCTTTTTCCATAACTTTCCCTGTAGCCTTTGGAACACTCTTTCCCATTTCTATATTCTTTGTTTCTTGATTCTTATTTACATCCTTTGGTTCTTTAAATGAACTACTCTTCTGTATTTCCTTTGTCAACTCTTCTATATTTTCATCCAATTTGAAGTGTGTTTGTGATGGTTTAATCCATATGGGTTTCATTCCTGTATGCACCCACCCATAACTGCCTTCTTCTCCTATTTGGCCTTCCTCTTCTGTCATTACTGCCTTTCCCTTCATTATCCTTCTTTCATCTTCCAGACTGGGCTGTTTTTCTGCCTGTTCCTGAATTGGTATCTCCTGAGACTTCTTCTTCAATACCTCAGGTGTCTTTTGTTTCTCAGAGGTCTGTATGATGACATTAGGAGTATTTGGTATTGATAAATTTAAACTCTTTAACAGGAAACTCTCAATATCACTCTCAGAATCAGATGAGAAGTGTGAAGATCCTCCTTTTTCTGGTTCTGAAGGTCTTGATACTTCTTCCACAATGGATGGCTTCTGTGTTTCTTCCATAACCACTTCCTCCCTCTCTTTGATAACAGTTTCAGCTATGGCTTTACCCTTTCCCTTCTTGGTCAATTTCTTTTTTTGTACTGGCTTCCTTGGAACCTTCTTTTTCACCACCACAGTGGTTCTGGTCTCTGGGGGTCCTTGTAATTCCTTAAAATAAGCTAGCAATTCCACCTCTTTTCTGACAAACACCTCCTCCGTTTCAGCTGTCATCATTTGGTCATGAAGAGCTTCATAGTGCTCCACCTCCTCCTGAATCCAATCTGTAGATTTGCATGAGTAGTCTTCCAACATTTTCTGGTATTGTGCTTCATACATAGCTCTCTTGTTATTCCCTTGGGTTAGATAGGTGTATAGTTGCTCTTTGCTTGTTTGGGATGGATGTGGTTCACTAGAAGATTGAACCTGTTTCTGTGCCTCTTCATGTTCCTCTTTTGTAGCTTCCTTCATTTCTAGTTCCACTTTCCTTGGGTCCAGTCTTCTCTTCTTTACAGGAATTACTTCCTCAGATATCATCTTCCTTTTCATACCTGTTCCCCTCATGCGGATTTGTCCTTCTGTTTCTCTTTCAATCATTTTCCTTGGAGGACTCTTGATTCCAGCCATACGATTTCTGAAATACTGTGCTTCCGGAGCCAGTTTCAGTTGATCTTCCATCCCTAGAACATGATAAATGATTCTTGTTAAAAACTGGGCTCCATTCATGAACTTCTTCTGTTCCCAGTGTTTTGCTGCTTCCTTTAGTTGTTCATGGATGTATGGTGAGACATCCATTACTCCAAAAGGTTTGGTTCTGTCCTTGTTGTTGAACATTAATAATGTCACTGACTTATGTGGCATTGTGTATCTCGGTAGTTTTGGAAAACAAAAATACTGTAAGAACATCCTTACAGCATATTCCTCATTCTCCCTTCCTTTGAAATCAGTGAATTTTGCATATCCTGTGTAAGTCTCCTTATTCTTTTTGACAAAACTTGGGTCAAGTTTGGTTCCCATTGTATAGAATTGCAGTGCTGCTCTGATGTGTTCTGCCTTGATAGTGATACCTACTTCCTGGCTATCCTTATTTTTGACTCTGCATCTGAAATAGGCATCATTACCCTTCCCAACTTCTTCCAAACTACCCATTACCTGTGCTACTCTTTCAAATTCAATAAAGAAAATAGGTTCTTCCAATATTTTATGCAGCCCTACTGCCTTCCATCTTTTCATATTGACAGCAACTCTTTGAAACCTGTAGAATTCCTGGCACAACATTGTATACTTGTATCCTCCTACTCCCACTGTAAATATGTGTTGGCCAATGATGTTTAGGGTCTCCTTAAGTTCCTTTACCACCTTCTCAGCCTCTGGAATTTCTGGCTCATCATCTGACTCCAGGTCCACTTGTTCCTCCACAGTTTCACTGCCCAGAAACCAATGTCCTCTTGATAGCACAAATGATTCTGCCTTGAAGTCATGAATTGGAAACTCCTTTGTATTCACCATTTTCTGATGAAAATAAAATAAAATACACCAAAAAACTCCACGCACATATGTCACAAAAATCCAGAAAAATTAATGTTTTCTTTTGGAACATTCTTGCCATTAGAGTAGAGAAAGAAAGTCTTCCAAATAAATTTTGCTTCTTCAAAAGACTCAATTAAAGTGATCATCACAGGTGTAGCAAGATGTCTAATGTGCTTGAAGAAAGAAATGATGGACATGATGCTTAATGAAAGAAAACAACTTCAGAAAAATAGAAATCAAAAGATGATCATAGAAAATTGAAACAAAATAATACGAATTTACCATAATAATTTACTTTCCTCCTCCCTATATCTTGCTTTGTGCTTTATAGATTTAAAACAAAAATAAAAAATAAAATACACACTGTGTCTAGTTTTTCTTAACCCATTTGTTCCTTTTTTTTTTTTTTTTGTCCTCTTTTTCTTCCCCTCCTAATTCTCTTTTAAGGGGAAAAGGTTTAAAAGAAGATACTTTTGTCATCCTTCTCTCTCTCTTTTTTTTTTTTTAATATTTTGTTCTGAAATTCTGAAGATAGGTCAAATGTGGATGATCTTTCTGCCATTGACATAATTCTAATTTTTTTACCCAATAATGTTTAACTGCAATTGTCCTTATGTTATCCAAACATCTATGCTTCTCAGACCAACCTTTTGTAGTATTTTTTGGTCTCCATACCCATTTTGCTTTAACTTCCTGTTTTAATGAGTAATATCGGTGTATGCTTCCTTTCCATGTCCCTATTGTTCTGATTTGTTGATGTTTCACATTAGGCCATAAGTATCTTCCTCGTTTTGTCTCACCATTCTTCTTTACTCCTGAATTCTCTTGCTGGTTTTGATTGTAAGAGGCTTGATCATTTTGTAGTGGCAATATGTCCCTGTCCTTCATTGAGAAAGTAAATCCTTCCATATCTGGATCATGAACATCTAGATGAACCTGTTTTTCATTACTCAGAAAAAACATTAAAAATTTTTTGTTGTTTATGGTCAAATTAAGCTTCATTTTGTCAAAGTCCAAAATAACTTTACCTTGTTTGAGCCAGGGTTGTCCCAAAATCAATTTTTCAGTCATCAACTGATCTGGCCACTCTTCACAATCTATCTTCATATATTCATTATTAAATTTGACTTTAATAACAAGTGAAGACAAACTCTGAATCATTTTTCCTTCTAATGTTTTAATCAACATTCTGCTTTTATTCCTCTTTATGCTAAATTTATTTACCAAGGTTGAACTGATCAAATTCACTTGAGCTCCTGAATCTATCAAAACCCTTATGTTTTCATTTTGATGATCCATTCCTATCACAGGCAAATGTTCTCTTTGTTTCAGAGTGCTTTCACATAAACAAACCTCCTTAAGTTCTTTCATTTTTCTTATTCTCTCCTTTGCTTCTTGTTGAGCCTCTTTTCTGATGTTTTCTTCTTCTTTTTTCCTATTTTGAGCCTTTTGCAGTCTTCTCCATTCATCAGTAGTTAATGGACACTCATACCTCTTAACTCTACATCCGCTTATAAAATTAGGCATGATTTCTCCATCAATGTTAGCTAATTGAATGGCTCCACTCTTGCTTATCTTGTGTATGATGTATGGCCCATGACCTTTCTTCTGAAATTTTTTCTGATGCTCCTTGACTGTGTATGCCAGAACCAAGTCTCCTTCTCGAAGATCTTTTTCTTTTATATGCACATCATGGTAGGCTTTTTGTCTTCTCTTGTTTGTATATATACTCATTACTGCTTGTAGTCGAGATGCTCCCAGTTTTTCTAAATCTATGACTCTCTCAGATAGTTCATGTCCTGTCCAATTGTATTGACTACCCACTTTTAATGTTGGAATAAGAAATTCCATGGGTAAAACTGCATTTTGTCCATATACCAAATTGAATGGAGTAGTCCCTAAAGCAGTTTTGTATGCCACTCTATAGGCCCATAGAACATGATTAAGTTGAGAATCCCAGTCATTTCTGTTTGTGTTGACTAATTTGGACAATACAGTGCAAAGTACTTTATTAGTACTTTCTGCTAACCCATTAGCTTGTGGGTGATATGGGGCTGACTTATTATGACGAATCATGAAATATGTGCTCATGTTTTCTATGATATGGTTCAAAAAATGAGTTCCCCTATCACTTACTAATTCAATTGGAAGTCCAAATCTAGTAACAATATTTTCATACAAAAATTTTGCAGTTGTATGAGCATCATTTCTTTTAGTGGCTTTGGCCTCGGCCCATTTTGTCAAATAATCAGTAGCCACTAAGATGTATTCTGCATGAGATTGTCTAGCTGGAGGATGTATAGGTCCAATAAAGTCCAATCCCCATTTGCTAAAAGCTCTGGCTGAAATTAATGGGATTAATGGCATGTTATCTCTTTTATTTGGTTGACTCACTCTTTGACAGATGTCACATCTTTTTACATAAGTTCTTGCATCAAGAAATAGAGTTGTCCACCAAAAGCCAGAATACAAAATGAGTTTGGCTGTTCTATCACTAGAAAAGTGTCCTCCTGCCACTCCACAGTGTGCCATTTCCAACATCTCCAAATATTTCTCTTCAGGAACACATATTCTTAAATAACCATCCATTCCTTTTTTGTATAGTTGTTCTCCTATGAGTTGATATTCTTCAGAGATTTCTTGTAAATTTCTTGAATCTGTACGAGCTATAAGTTGCTTCCCTTTCTCTTTTTTCCTTTTCAACAATGTTTTCACTCCACTCAGGATTTTTGTTAAACCAATATAGAGTTATTAATTCTGAATTCTGCAAATCTTGACATTCTTGACATTTAGCAACATATCTTTCCACATCTTGACTTTTGTTTGGCCAGTGTACTCCCATCCTAGCAAGATTGCTTAAAGTGACTATTTTGGAAGCATGAGTACATGGGTTCCAGCAATGAGCTCTTTTTACATACGCATGTTGCTCCTCTTCTGGGGTACAGTATTCCAGTACACCTGACTGATTGAGGTGATACAAATGCCCAGCTAGTAACATAAAATTCCTGCTTTGTAACACCAAATGTGTGTTATTTGCTAATGACCTACAAGGTCCAGTGGTTAACAAAGGAACCAATGATATGGACCAATCAGGAACACTTTCTACTTTGAACAGGTATGTATCTGGCAGGTCATCATCTAAGGGTGAACTAGGTTCTTTGGACTGAATTCTAGACAAATGATCTGCTCTTAAATGTGTTTTGCCTTGTCTAACCACCACCTCAAATTCAAATTCCATTAGTAAAAGAAACCATCTAACTATTCTTCCTGTATGACATGGTTTATTTACTAAATAAAGTAAAGCTTGGTGATCCACAAAGAACTTAAACTTGTTGGCTAGTAGGTAATGTCTGTATTTTTTAACAGCAAATATCATTCCCAACCCTTCTCTCTCAGTGGTTGTATAGTTCTTTTCTGCAATGTTCAATTGTCTACTAGCATATGCTACTGGGAAATCTAATTTACTTCCTTCTATAGGTTGTGCTAATACACATCCCAAAGCATAATTTGAAGCATCTACATGCACATGAAATATTTTATCCCACTGAGGTGTTTTTAGAATTGGGGCTGTCACCAAACAAGTTTTCAATGTTTCAAAGGCTTGGTCGCATTCTTTATTCCACTCAAACTTTGTGATGAGGGCATATAAGGGTTTAGCTATATCTGCAAATTTGTGAACAAATTTCCTATAGTACCCACAATGTCCCATAAAAGTTTGGAGTTCCTTCACATTTGTAGGTCTTGGAAGCTCTATTATAGCTTTTATCTTCTTCTCATCAATAGAAATTCCATTTTTTGAAACTATGTGACCCAACATTCTTCCTTGTCTTACATAGAATACACACTTTTCAGGATTTAAGCATACTCTGTATGTCCTGCATTTCCTAAATATTCTTTCTAAATCTTGTAAATGATCCTGTCTTTTCAAAGAGAAAGTGCATAGATCATCTACATAGATTTCCATCACATTTCTCAGGAATTCTTTGAAGATATGACACATCAATCTTTGAAAAGTTGCTGGGGCATTGGTCAATCCAAAGGGCATAACCCTAAAAGCATAAATCCCCCATTCTGTAGAAAAGGCAGTCTTATGTTGGTCCTCCAAGGCTATTGGTACTTGATTGTATCCTGAGAACCCATCTAGAAAGCTATAAACTTCCTTTCCTGCAACTCTCTCAAGAAGATGATCTGTTATTGGCAATGGATAATTATCCCTTATAGTTGCTGCATTCACTTTTTTCAAATTAATGCATACCCTAAGTTTTCCATTCTTTTTTGGTACCACAACTATGGGTGATATCCATTCAGTATACTCAATTTCATAAATGAAGTTAACAGCCAACAACTTGTCAATTTCTTCCTTTATCTTGGCAGAGTATTTATCATTGAATGTATAATGTCTCTGTTTACTAGGCTTTGCATTTGGAGTTATAGGAATTTTGTGCTCACATATTTTTGGATCAATTCCTTTTAAATCTTTATAACTGTAAGCAAATACATCCCTATAATTCCTTGCTAGGTTCCTTAGTGCTTCTTCTTCCTCTATGGTCATATCATCAACTATTACAATATGTCTTTCCTCTCCTTCTTCTTGAGTAATCATGATCTTTTTAGTTTGTTCTTCATTATCATAAGCTTCTCCTTTCTTTTTTGTTCTCTTTGGTTTCATTTTTAGAAGTAGTTTGTCTTCTACTTCATATGTTTTAAAATTTGCTGGTACATCAAAGTATTGTTCCTTGTTTATTTCCTTCTCTTTCTTCTCAATTTCTTGTTCCTTTTCCATTTCTATGTGTTTATGTTCCTTGTATTTGCCTGAGATTTTATCTTTGATTGCATCTTCAGCTTTTACTATCTCCAAATATTTTGTTTTTCCTCTTTTTAATACCATTTCTGAATCTTGATCCTCCTCTGTTTTTGAGACACTTATCATGTTTATACTAATGTGAAAAATATCAAACCCTTCTTCATTTTGAAATTCCACTCCTACATACTCCTCACTGGCTATGTCCATGGTAGCCAAAATTTGGTTGCACCCGTAGGGCTCAAACTCTTCATCCTTAAATTGTTGTGGCACATAACTTTCATCTTGCACTTTTCTTCCTTCCACACAATCTTCTCTTTTCAGTCTTCTTTGTTTATTGGTGAGGTTTCTTATTATGTTACACTTCCATATTGTTGATTCACTCTCTTCCTGATCTTCCAACTCTGATTCCTCGCTTTCTTCTTGATTTTGATGTATTTTGTACCATTCTTGAGGAGATATTTATCACAGTAGTGCCCATTTCTTAAGTTCACTCTTGTTATTCTTCCTTTGCTTTGGAGATATAAGCAATCATTACCCCAATCCTGCACAATTTGCATTTGTCTCATGAAAGGCCTTCCTAGGATGATTTCATATGAAGTGGATTGTGGAAATTCTACTATGGCAAAAGTATGTTCTATTTCTGTTCCACATATATCCACAATTACTTTTTCCCAAATACCTAGGGGTTTTTCTATATGCCCATCTGCAAGTTGCAATCTCATCTTAGTGGGTAGTAAATCATTGCTTCCCCATTTCTCCCAGGTTTGTTTAGTCATTCTGGCCACTCCTGATCCACTATCCAAAATGGCTTTAGCAAACTTTTTTCCATATTGTATTTTTAAGGTTGAATTTCCTTCTTCCCCTTCACAATACCCTCCAATTTTATCAATAGGAATATACCATAATTCATCTAATTCTTGTAATGGTGAATGAAGGTTTCCAGGTATTGTTTCCCCTTTGTTCATTTTGTTTTGTAAATGAGGATTTTGTTTCAACAGTTCTTCCCATGTTGTGTGACATGTAATGCTACATTGTTCATTTATAATCATCTGGAATGGTATTTGTGGATTTTCTTTTTTGTTAGCACTTTCCCGTGTTTTCGTTTTTTCAAGTTGTTCAACTGTTCTCTGCGAGCTACTTTCTTCCCCTATTCTGAGTTGTACTTCCTGAATGATTTGTTTACACTTTTGCATCCTTTCATGCTCTAACTCTGGTATGGGATAGGCCGCTGCATGATCTGTAGGGCTTGGTCCTTCTTGAATCTTTCCCTTATATGCTTTGATTAGAGTGTCTAGACTTCGAGAACTTGCTATTTCAGACTGATTTTGTGTCTTTTGAGGAGAAGTACTTTTGGGCTGATCCTGATTGTCTTCTTCCAAATTTTTGCCCATTCTTCTCTTCTTTTCCCATTTCCCTTTTTGTCTATTTTTCTTCACCTTTAAGGCTGAACCTTCATTTTGTTCCTTAATTGGTCCTTGTTGCTTGGCTTGTGCCCTTGTTATAATATTTATTCCCACTTGGTCATTTTCACTCAATTCTTCTTGTTCCATAATGTTAACTGTTTTTAAAGGTATGTTATTAGATGTGTTCTGTTGTTTTTGGGGATTCTTTGGGCAATCTTTTATCAAATGTTCTCTGCCACAATCCTTACGGTAGGCTCCCTCTATTCTCAATGTAGGAGGTTGCGGACAGTCTCTAATGAAATGTTCTCCCGCACACCTATAACAAGTTATCTTTGGTCCCCCTTTGAATTGAGGTTTTTGGTTGGACATGTAATTGTTGGTAATATACATGAATGTTGCTGTGTCCATTTCAATTTTCCCATTTCCCAAGTCTAGGGCTTTTAACTCAGGTTCTCTTACTTCATATTCTTCCCAATCTTCTTGATATCCCTCATTCCAGTGATATTCTTCCTTATATGGTGATCTTAGTCTTGAATTCCCGTCCTCTATTGGTGTATACTTGATTGGTACCACATTAGTTGGTATAGGAGGTTGTTGTCCAAGCACAGGTCTTGGTTGTTCAGTATAGCCTGATTCCCTTTGAGCCATATAATCTCTTTCCTTGATGGGTTGTTTGTTATAGAAGCATTCCTCCCTGGTGTGGTTTGTCCATTACTTAAGTGATGGGTAATGGGTAACTATCTCTTATGGTGGCAGCATTTAACTTTTTCAAATTAATGCATACTCTTGACTTGCCATTCTTTTTCGGCACAACCACCAAAGGTGATACCCATTCCGTGTGTTCGATCTCATATATGAACCCAGCATCTAACAACTTATCTATTTCCTCCTTAGTTTTTGCTGAGTAAACATCATTATATGTGTATGGTCTTTGTTTGGAAGGTTTGGCTTCAGATGTCATAGGGATTCTATGGGCACAAATAGAAGGATCTACTCCTTTCAAATCCTTATATGTCCAAGCAAAGACATCCCTGTATTCTTGAATGAGTCGTATTAATTCTTGTTCTTCCTCCAGTGAGACATCTTGTCCTATAAAAGTGCATCGTTCTTCTCCTTCCTCTAAGGTTACTACTATTTTCTTGGTTTGTTCTTTGTTGTCATATGCTATTCCTGGCTGTGCTTCTCGTTTTGGCATTTGAATAGCAATTTTCCTCTCTTCTACTTCGTATTTTTTGAAGTGGGCAGGCACTTCAAATTGATCTTGAGGTTTGTTTTCTCCGTCTTCTTGTTCTTTATCTAATCTTGGCTCTTCTTTCTGTGTCATTTCATGATTTCTTTCATTAGCTATGACACTTACTCCTTGATTTCCACTTTTTGTTTCCATTTGCTCTTGCTCCATTTCAATGCTCTCATAATCCTCCTTCCATTCTTTTTCAATCACTTCTCCTTCTCCAGCCTCTTGAAGAACTACCACATATAGACTAACGTCATATCCTTCCTTATCAATGCATTCATTCATGGTTATTACTTCCTCGTTTACACAGACATCTAGAGTAGATAAAATCTCCATCCAACCATGAGGTTCGAATTCTTCATATAGGAATATTTGAGGCATGTAAGATGGATCTTGTACAGACCTAGCAACTCCTTGCCTTTGTTGCCATCCTTTGCTTCTATCCTCTTCCTTTTTCGCAGTTTGGCATATCCATAGATGAGTGTCTTCGTTCATCCACGATTGGTCGCTTAAACCTATACTGTGAATTGACTGATCGTCTTCCTCCTTATGAATCTGATTCCATTGCAAAGGGGGAACATCTTGATACATGTATGTGTGGAGATTTATTCTTTTCGTGGTTCCTTCATGCTGTAAGTATATCGTGTCTTTTCCCCAATCTTGCACTACCTTTAGCTGTCTCATGAAGGGTCTTCCGAGTATCATCTCATAATTGCTAGCCCGTTCAAATTGACAGATCGCTAAGATGTGCTCGAATTCAACTCCGCAGGTGGTAAAAGTTACTCTTTCCAATAATCCCAAGGGTCGTTCAGTGTGTCCATCTACCATTTGTATCTTCATGTGTGTGGGTCTTAAAGCTGGTTTTCCCCATTTCTCCTAGATTTCTTTAGTAGCGATTCCTACACCAGCTCCAGAATCTAAGATGGCTTTAGTGGTGTAACCCCTATAGGTAATTGGAAGGCAAGTGTTTCCTTCATCTCCCTCACTAAAATCTCCAACCTTATCGACTGGGATTTTGACTGTGGTCACTTCATCAGGCATCTCCTTCTCTTCTGACTTGGTCTCCAATTGGCTGGTTAATTTCTCCTTCAAATGTGGTTTGACCTTCAAAAGTTCGTCCAACGTCAAAGTACAAGGGATTTTTACCTTTCTAAGGTGTTGTATGATGTCTGCTGTTTGGATTGAAGGGTTCTGCTCTTTTTCTCTTATTGAGGGAATACAGTATAATTCAGAATTATGTTCATATTCTCCTGTGTAATTTGGCAAAACCTTTGCACTGTCATTTTCTTTGTCACTTTAATCAATTTGTAATAATCCTTCTGAATTCAGCTCAGGTATTGAATCTTCTATTGCACCTTCTACTTCTAGCTCTTTAAAGGGTGGTTCAATTCCTTCCACTTTCTTCCATCTGTCTTCTTGGACTCTTCCCCACAAGTCTTTAGGCCATTCCCCTTATACTTCGGGCACAATGGATCCTTCTCTTTTATCTTCGCCATAATTTCTATTATGTGTCTCACCTTCTTTTCCTTTCTCGGGATCATTAGGGATGACACACTCTTGGAATTACTTTTCGAGAATTCGTGAATTGGGTAATCGAAGGACAGGTTTTTCTATGGTTTGTTGAGCTACTTCGATTAGTTTTTTGCATATCTCCAACCTTTCTTTCTCTAAGTCACCTCTAGGATATTCTTTTTCATGTTGTTCAATGGTTGGTCCTGCTCTTATTCGTGCTTGGTATGCCTGAATCCACATGGCTAACTCTTCCGTCATGGGATCTGCTAAAACTGATCCTACCTATTCTTTTTTATATTTTCCCTTCTAATTTTCTCCTCCAAGTTTCTGTTTTTCTTCTTGACTCTTTTCATTCTTTTCATTCTCCTTCTTTTGTTGTAGTATCTTTTCCTTTATTCTTTCTCTACGGTTCTTCCATCTTTGTGTTCGTTTACTTGTGATACTTTTTCTAGGCTCTTCCGAGTCTTCAACTATTTGAGGTGTAGGTATGTTCACTTCTCTGTCAACTCGATCATTTGCTCTAGTTTTTTCTGGGGTCTCTCTATCTTTTGCACTTGTTATTGCTTTCAATGGTACGGTGTATTCCTTATCACTCCTTGACGACTCTATCACTTCTATCACATTGATTTGCACGTTAGAGTTAACTTTGTTCGGGTTTTTGGGGCAATCTCTAAAAAGGTGTTCTTGGCCACAATCACTATAGTATCCTTCCCAGACTCGCTGTGGTGGTAGTGGGTTTGGTAGTGTACATTCTCTGATATAATGATCACCTCCGCATCTATAACATGGTCCTCTAGGTACAAGCCGTCTATTCATAGGTCGGGAGGGGTGCTCTAGGAGCTGTGTACATCACTGACACATAATCCTGCTCATACCCGTAAGAACTATCTTGTACTTACATGCCATATGTATATGGCTCGTACATATGTCCATATTCTATCATAGAGCTCTCATAAGCGGAATAATTTCCTTGACTATGGTCATAAGATGAGTCATATGGTTCGTTACTAGTCAAAGGCATGGCTGGCACTATTGCTTTCTCAAGGTTCTCTTCCGGTTGAGCCATTTTCACTGGGACAACATTCTGAGGATGGGGCGGTTGTTGTTCTAACACTGGTTGTGGTTAAGTGTAACCTTGATAAGCATAGGGTCGTGGTGCTGGTGCCTGCTGCTGGTATGTGGGATATCTAAAGGCTTCCCCTCCTAGATCTCTCTGAGGGCATCCATAAGGTCTCATGAGAGGTTGTACTGGTCTTGACTGTCTATTGTAAGGACAATTTTCTCTGCTGTGATTTGTATATTTTTGTTCTATGCTGTAATATTGTAGAGGGCCCGGGATGGGTGGTCTATTGTAAGCATATGCAAGTGGTGGGACTACTCCCCTAGTGCACAAATGAGAAGGATGATCACCTCCACAATGCATACATCTTCTAATCATGTGTACTCTCATTGGGTTGTTGGGGTAGTTCCTCTGTCCTTGAACGTTCAGTTTCTTTGCTACTAAGTCGGCTATTTCCTCTACATTGTTCTTTGAGTTTGATGTGCTGCTAGCAGAATCTTCACTTTTCACGCTACCTTGAGGTATTTTCAGATCTTCTACTAGATTTTCCTCTAGGTCAATACACTCTTTCATACATTCTTGCAAACTTTGAACTCTTTTCACATATACCAGAGATCTTAATGATCCATTCGCTAACCCTTCCAAAAACAATGAAACCATTTTGTTTTGAGTGGGTCTCTCTTCCACTGGACATCTATCCACATATTGCTTGAATCTTCTTACTGCCAATCTCACTGATTCTGTAGGAGCTTGCTTAAAACTATGAATCAATGAGGAAGAGTTGTTGTTAATCCCATATTTGGTGAATTCTTCAATTAATTCTTGATAGACTTGTTCCATGTTTTGAAAATTATTAGGGTCTAATGGATGGAACCAAGCTAAAGCTGTGTCTGTCAAAGTTAAACCAAAGGATTCATATTGGATCAAGAAATCTTCCACTTGTTCAGCTCTGATTACTTGCTTGAATTCAGCTATATGATTGTAAGGTTCTCTAGAGCCATCATAATGGTTTCTCATGCATTTGGCGACTTGTATAGGTCTTAATCTTCTTCTTGCTTCAGGTGGTCTAGGCATCACAGGGAAAATTGGTCTTCCTATGGGTATACCAGGTCCTCTTACTACAGGTGGTCTATCTGGGATAGGAGTTCTATTCCTTGGTTCAACAGGTGGTTGAGGCCGATAGTTAGGGTTATTGGCCGGCATATCAAACTGCACATGTGGTCTGACTGGTATCTGCGTTTGTTGAGTCTATCCAGAATGCTGATATGAATTCTCTTGAAAAGTTCCTTGAGGGTTCTGAGAAGTAGTAGCTTGATCCCTAGGAGCGAACACTCCAATGTTTTGATATTTCAACCCTGCTCTTTCTAACTCCGTTAGAGGCCAGAACCTCCTTTGGTTTTTGTCCAAATATGTGATAATGGTGGGGAGTTCAGGATCTTGTAACTCATAGATAGTAACTGGGTTAGTGGCTACTTCCCATAATGAAGAGTGGGCTCTGAGGAGATGCTCCATTCCATTGATCAAATACACATCCATTAGGGACTCATCATGGGGAACTAGGTCTCCTCTCCAAACCCTAACAATAGTGGATCTCCCTCTAGGGGTGGTCACCTGCTCTTCATGTCCCTCTTCATTATGGTTGTGAGCATTGTCTTCTTATGTTCATTGATGTTTTTAGGGTGTTCCGTAACAACATACTGAATATCTCTTTTTTCCATATAAAACCCTCCTGTATATTTGACTGCTGGTCTAGGTACTATGTAAGCATCTGTAGCTTGCTTTAGTCTGGCCACTGATCGGTTTAGACCATCTAAGTAGATAGATATCCCATGTTGGTTAGTGTTCACATATTCCAAAGATGTCCGATATTCACCCTCAATAATTGATATCATGCCAATTATTGGTATAGAACTCTACATATCCTCTGAAGCCATGGGAATTTCTTCTTCAGACTCACTCGAGGTTTTAGAGTAATGTGAATGACTAATTTGTTCGGCTATGCTTCCTACAGAAGAAATCACACTTCTTCGGCTTCCTAGGGTTCTTCCAGACCTTAGGTTCATTCACTTAAAAATTCTCTTCTCGTTTTAACCACTCCTAGCTTCCAATGCTCCTTGTTGTGGTCCCAATTTATGGAATTACTTGATTGACTGAGAAACTTCCTCTGATTCCACGATACACGATATTCCACCCCAAAAGAGTATATCACGATACTCGATATCTGACACACTAGAAAGATACCACGATACTCGATAAGTTAATGGCTACTCTAACTCCCTAACTAGTCCCTTCTTCCTCCTACTCTACTCTCTCTACTCACTTCCCTAGACTAACAACTCACTACACACACACTCCAAGAGCAAGAAGTAGTAAGTGCGGATGAGTGTGACTTACCAAAGAAGAGAAATTCACAACTCCTCTACTCGCTTCAATGCTACGAGCTACTTACCATCACACGAATGCCTCCGTTTGATTCTATTGTCCCCGGCAATGGTGCCAAAAACGTGTGTACCTAAGATCCAACCTAGGGACTTGTGGAGAAAGAGACTATACCTCTATCCCCTCAAGTGCATATATTGGGGATTCACGCTTTATTTTTCAATCCTAGGAGTATCAAAACCTAGCCGAGTGTATGAAGACATGCATTTAAGTGATGATCAATGCAAATGAGTTTCCCACAGAGTGCAAACAAGGCTAAGTCTATTCCAAAAAAGCTTCAATTGTCAGTCATGGTGTCGCGATACTTGGAGCAGCAGCCAACAGTAAATTGAACTTTTCTCTCAGATCCAAACTCCGAATATAGCAAATAGCATATGCATTTTGAAGCTCTCATGAATATGCATCCAATGTGGTATTTTCACTCAATTCTGACGCTTCTACTTCAAGTTATGAGCAAAATACTGAGTCGCGGGAATGACCTTCCTACACTTTAGCACTTCCTACACTTCACACACACCTTAACAAGAGTAAGCAACCACTTTCATGGATAGACAACACTTCCTAACACTCTTTTCAAGCAACACACATGCATACAAGCTCATAAAGAAGATGATACAGAGAGGAGAAGACACAAATTCGAAATTCTGTGCTCTTGATTCTCACAATGGGCCAAAAGTCCCAACAAAGAGTCACAAATTGACTTATATACATGTGCCCTAAAAATGGTCCTTTCACACAAGAGACCGGCACTTTATTCACTAAAAGGTTAATTTCCTTATAATTTACATGGGTAAGCTACTAATCTCCATGGATATGCATCTAGAGGACTCCTCTAGTGCATTTACAATGGAAAATATGTTACAAAATGGTTATGATACAAAAATAGGGTGTCCAAATCGGAAAAATTTTGGGGCCCTTCTTTTTCTCTGCCTTGTGCTCTTCTTAGCTCTGCAACACTATGTCTCTGAAAGTTATCATAGAGAGGTGGTCTGCTCTTAAGTGTGTTTTCCCCTTTTTGACTACTACTTCAAAATTATATTCCATCAAGAGTAAAAACCAACGTATTAATCTACCAGTGTTGCATGGTTTTTTGACCAAATACAAACCTCTCGTTCAGTAGTGGTGTAGTTTCTCTCTACAACGTTCAACTAACCGCTTGCATATGCAATGGGTAAATCTATATTGACCTCCTCTGTGGGTTGTGCCAACACACATCCTATTTCATGATTAGAAGCATCTACATGTACATGAAAAGGTTTATTCCAATCAGGTACCACTAGAATAGGTGCAAAACGCAATCCTCGTTTAAGCTCATTAAAGGAACTCTCGCATTCTTCTGCCCACTCAAAGTTGGTTAACAGGTTGTAGAGTGGTTTAGCAATGATTGCATACATATGTATAAATCATCGGTAATAACCATAATCGTCCATAAATGCTTGTAATTCCTTGATGTTCTTTGGCTTGTGTAATTCATTGATTACTCGTACCTTATCTTTATCTGTGGAGATTCCATTTTTTGAGACTATATGACCGAGTATCTTGCCTTGTCTGACTGTAAAAACACACTTCTCTGAGTTTAAATAGACTTGATATTCCCTACACTTTTCGAAGATGCGTTCGAGCTCAGGGATATGCTGTGGTCTAAGCATTGAGTGAGCACACATGTCATCCACATACACTTCTAGGTTCTTTCTTAAAAACTCTTTGAACGCATGGCACATCAACCTTTGGAAATTTGCACGTGCATTCATTAGCCCAAAAGGCATTACACAAAATGCAAAGATACCACACTCAGTGGGAAATGCCGTCTTGTGTTGGTCCTCGGGGCAATGGCAACTTGGTTATATCCTGAGAATCTGTCAAGGAAATTGTACACTTCCTTGCCTGTGACTCTTTCCAACGGGTGTTCTGTAATGGGTAGAGGGTAACTATCCCTAATCGTGGCAACATTGACCTTCTTTAAATTAATGCACACTCTCAATTTACCGTTCTTCTTAGGCACGACTATGATGGGTGAGACCCATTCAGTGTGTTCTATTTCGTAGATGAGTCCAGCTTCCATGAGTCTGTCTATTTCTTCCTTGATTTTCAATGCATAATTGTCATTATACGTATAGGGCTTTTGCTTAATGGGTCTTGCCTTGCTAGTCATGGGTATCCTAGGGGAACATATGTCACGATCTACGCCTTTCAAATCTTTGTAACTCCAAGCAAACACATCCCCATACTTCTTCAATAGAGCAATCAAACTCTCTTCCTCTTCGTTCGTTTAATCATGTCCTATGTACGTGCATTGTTCTTCTCCTTCCTCATATTGCCACAATGAATTCCTTCGTGGTTTCCTTATTTTCATAGGCTTCTCATGAACTTTTGTCTCTTTTGGGCATTTGGATCATGCTTTTTTGATCTTCCACCGCATATTCCTAAAGTTTTCTAGCACTTCCATCAAGGGTTCTTCCTCCTTGGTTTTCATGCTCTTTTCCTTACTCACCTTTTGATCTCGTCGACTATTACTTGAATTTTCCTTTTTCTTCTTAGGGGTGGTGAGTTTTGGGGACATGGCTTCTACCCAGCCTAGGAATTCCTCTTCCGATGAGCATTCAGGTATATTTGAATCTGCTTCCCACTCCTCGTAGTTCAATGGCTTACTGCAATATGAGATTTCTTCTTTAGGATTATCCTCCTCTACTTCTTCTCTTACTAGGCTTATAGAGAAGATGGATATATCATAACCATCTTCATCACAATGGGGGGTCCATTGTTCTTCATTAATTGCAATATCCATAGTCGCTAAGATCTTTGCCCAGCCATGGGGTTTGAATTCCTCGTCTAGAAATACTACTGGGACATATGCTCGATCCTCAATGGGCCTAGAAGTGTGTCCTAATTCTGACATCCTCGCTGTAGCATGCTCCTTTTCCTTGGCTGCGATTTTACACATCCACAAGTGTGTATCCTCATGCAACCATGATGGATCTGATGTTAAGAATGTACGGATTCCTTCTCTTCTTTGTTTCTATGTACTGTATTCCATTGAAAATGTGGTACATCCCTATGTGAATAGTCTGTGAGGTTCACTTTTGTGGTTACTCCTAGGTGTTGTAGGTACAAAGAGTTGGTTCCCCAATCTTGTACAACCTACAACTGTTGCATAAAAGGTCTACCTAAAAGCATCTCGTATGCTTGATTCCTTCAAAAATCACATATTACAAAGGTGTGATCAAATTCTACTCCGCAAGTGAATAGATTAATTCCTTCCAATAGTCCTAAGGGTCTTTCTATGTGTTCGTCTGCCATCTGCAACTTCATCCTAGTAGGTCTAAGGGTTGGTTTTCCCCAACGTTTCCATAATGAAGTGGTTGCAATAGCTACTCCTGCACCTGTATCTAGAGTGGTTTTGGTAGTGTGACCCTTGTACGTAATGGGCAAATAAGCATTACCTTCCTCTCCTTCACTCACATCGCCCACTTTATCTAGGGGTATCTCAAGCACCTTTCCTCGTGCACTTGGTCTAGAGGAGATTGTGGCTATTTCTAGGAATTGGTTTGCTACATGTTTCCATAGATTAGGTTTGATCTTCAACAGCTCGTCCAGAGTTAAATGGCATTGAACTTTCGTGTTCCGAATAGCTTCTATATTCCTAAGAAGAACTAAGTTCTCTCCCCTTACTTGAATAGTGGGGGCTTGCACTTGAACTGAACACTCTTCCCAAGGGCCCGTAAAGTGAGGTAACTCTTGCAAGGAGTTAGATTCCAAACTAGTGTGCTCACTTGGCCAATCATCCACTTAATCTCTGTAGATAGATGGGATGTCTGTAGGGAACTGTTCTCCTGAGTCATCAATCTCGAGTATGGGTGGTCGAGATTCTTGTTCTTGTCTCCATCTTTCTTCTTGAATCTATTTCAAGATGGCATGTGAATCCATATAACCTGTTTGATGATTTTCTAAATCTGATCTAGCCCGTTCGAATGGAGTGGTCTTCAAGGGTTTCGATGGGTTAGTTTGTGTGCTAGAATTGACTTTTGCACGATTAGATACGATTTTCCCTAGTTTCTCTAGGAGTCCTTGAAAATGTAACTTAGGCCTGGCCATAATTTCCCAATTGAGGTATTGTGATGCTTCAAACATTGCCTGGGCTAATTCCACCATTTTAATGCACAGTTTGGTTCTCTCAATTTCTAAGTTAGTTCGAGGGTAATTCTTGTTAGATTCTCCCACTTGTGGTCCTTCTTGTATTCTAGCTTGATAGGCTTTGAACATCGTATCAAGGATTTTTGGGGTGGGGCCCATTCAATAGCAAAAGCAGTTTTATGCTGATCCTCAGTAGCAACAGCTACCTGGTTGTAACATGAGAATCCATCAAGAAAGCTATAGACTTCCTTGCCTGCTACTCTCTCAAAGAGATGATCAGTTATGGGTAATGGGTAACTATCACGAATTTTGGCTACATCAACCCTTTATAAGTTAATATAAACCCTACATTTTTTGTTTTTCTTGGGAACAATTTTGTGTCTTCAATCTTCTATATGAATCCTGCTGCCAATAACTTATCTATCTCTTCCTTAATTCTAGCTTCTAGAATCATTGGAATTCTATGGGAACAAATAAAGGGATCTACTCCTTTAGCATCTTTGTATGTCCAAGCAAACACATCCCTATATAATCGAATTAGTTCTATCAACTCTTATTCTTCCTCCATTGACACATCCTTACCTATGTAAGTACATCTCTTGTCTTCTCCCTCCATGGTTACTATTACTTTTTTTGTCTGTTCTTTGTTATCATATGCTTCTCCTTCTCGAGCTTCTCTTTTTGGCATTTGAATGGCTATTTTTCTTTCTTCCACCTCATATCGCTTGAAATGTTTTGGTACTTCAAAAGATTCCTGCTGTTGTTTTTCTTGAATTTTGTTTCTCTCATCTTGTGGACTCCTTTGATGTTTCTCTATGACTAGCACTTTGGCATTTCCTTGGTTATCTTCCTTTTCTATTTCCTTTAAGTAATGTTCTTCTGTATCAAATTTTGATTCCATTTCAATGCTTTCATAGTCCTTGTTTCCCTCTTTTTCTACTATTTCTCCAGCTTCTACTTCCTGGAGGATTACCATGTACAAATTTACATCGTATCCTTCTTCATTGACACATTCATTCATTGTTAACACCTCTTTGTTCACATAGACATCTAGTGTTTCTAATATTTCCATCCATCCATGTGGCTCAAAGGCTTCATCTAGAAATATTTATGGCATGTATGCTAGGTCTTCTATGGGTTTGTGGTTTTTATGTCCTAGTGGCCATATTTTTTCTCTCCCTTCTTCCTGTTTTGGATCTCTACACATATAGGGATGATCATCTTCATTCATCCACGACTGGTCACTCATTCCAGCACTATGAATGGATACCTTGTCCTTCTCCTTGTGGATACGATTCTATTGTAGGGGTGGTACATCTCTATATGCAAAAGTATGCAAATAAATTTTTCGTTGTGACACCTTGATGTTGGAGGTATAATGCATCTCTTCCCCAACCTTATACTACAATCAATTGTCTCATAAAGGGTTGTCCTAATATCATCTCATAATTACTTGCTTTTCCAAACTAACAAATTGTTGGAGCAAGTCTATGACAAGCCTAAGTATTGGCTTGAGTCCCACAAAGTCTTAGAAGAAGCTTTAAAAAGAAGACTATGTAAAGTTCACTTGTGAACTACCTCTTGTAACTTTTGAAGAGTTTACTTAATGTAAAAGTAAGAGAATCTTAAGTGGTTGAGTCCACTTGATCAAGAATGGAAAGAGGAGCCACGAATTCGTGATTTGTGGTAGGTAGAGAATCAAATCAATCATTGATTGATTGGAGAGTGATTGAGGGAAGTTAGCCTCCCAAACTCAACTATAAATAGATGGCAGTTTTAGTCGTGGTTAGAGAGACCTATGTGAAGACCTCCAAGAGCTGAGCTTTATGCCATATCAAGGTGTGATTACAAGGCACACATATGTATCATTAAGTCATTGTATTGTACAAGCAATATACTTTCATTTTCATGATTATTTGAGTTCATCTTTCTATGTTCTTGTGAAGTGTACTACTCACTGCTATTACTCTCAGTTTTCTCAGTCAGCTTGCAGAGATGTTTTCTCTGAGCTTGGTGCATCATTTTCAGTGATTTAACTTGGTAAAGTTAGCTCTATAAGTCTACTATATGCTCACAGATTTTCATGTCATTTGGATGTTGCAATCTTCAGTTATGTTCATTTGAAGTTAACATGGTCTGTTCATCTTCACTTCTCTGTCAGGTACCCGACTTTTTCACTCATCTTGTCAGAGCCATTTCTCAGTGGTTACTTATTCAAATTCAGTGATTTAAAGCTTGTTAGATTCAGCTTACTGTCTAGTATAACCATACAAATTTTAATAATCATTGGATTTCTACAGTTTCAGTTATGTTGATTTTTCTGCTCACTGGTCTATTTCTGTAGCAGCCCGTGAAAATCGGGATGATGTCATCACTTGTTAAAACTCATTCTCAGTGTTTGGTTCATTATTTTTTATGAGATTACTCTTGAAAGTTAGCTCTTTAAGCTACCTAGACTTCCCCAAGAGGAATTGAGCTAATTACTGCTGTGCTCAGAGAATTATGTAAAACACTGGACAGGTGTATGAACCAAGAATAGCAAGTTTTCACCTCTCAGCTAACTCCAACTTATCTGTTTTGATCTATCTTTTTGAGAGTGATCTTCGAAGGTACATAGGGTGTCTAATACATCCATTGGCAAGCTAAAAGGGCCCACCATATACTCCTGGAGTTCATTTGGCTGGTGTAGATCAAGGATTTTGCAACACCTCTTCATCTTCAAGCACATACCTATCCATCTCTTCACAGTGGTATCAGAGCAAGGTTGGACAACATGGCAGATGGATTTCCTTCATCAATTGACAAATTGGATAGAGGTAATTACTCAGCTTGGTCATTAAGAATGGAAGCGTATCTCCAAGGTAGAAGTTTATATGGTTATGTGGCTGGAGATGAAGTTATGCCAAGTTTCAGGAACAAAAGTCAACCAACACAAGAAGAGCAAGAAAGATTGAGCACATGGTGCTCCAAGGATGCACTTGCAAGGTCTTATCTCCTCAACTCTATCTCAGATTTTTTGTTGCCTCACATTAGAAGTTGTAAGACATCTCAAGAAGTGTGGGATGCACTTGAAGCTTTCTTTTCTTCAAGTACCAAAGCTAGGAAGCATCAACTATGGCTGGATTTCACAACTCTCAAGAAGGCTCCCAAACAAAATGTGACTGATTTTGTCACAAAGCTCAAGGACATAGCGGATCAATGGCTTGAAGGCAGATGATAAGTGGGAAGCATTCACCACAGCTATGGATTTGTACATGGACATGCATGTACCTGATTTCAACACACTCATTGGACAACTACTTACTCAAGAGGCAAAGCTTATCAAAAATGGAGAAAGCTCTAAAGGTAATCAATCTTCAGCTTTATACACGGATAAAAGCAAGTCTAAAGATAACAAAGGAAAGGCAAAGAAAGTGGATGATGAAGCAGGTACATATCAAGCTAACTATGCAGGTAGAGGAAGACATGGCAGAGGTAGAGGAAGAGGAGGTAGACAAGGCAGGGGGAGATCCCAAGACTCCAACTCATGTTCTATTTGTGGATTAACTAATCATACAACTGAAAATTGCTTTAGGAATTCCAGGAATCAAAGAGGCAGAGGATACAATAGAGGAAGTTATGGCTACTCAAGAGGAAGGTTCAACAACTACCATGGCAACTACAACAACTACAATCATTCAAACTATCAAGGAGGCTACAAAGGAAGGAGAGACTACAATAACTACACAGAAGACTCAAACAAAGAGGATTCATTATTGATCATGAACATGGCTATGCCACAAGGTAAATCTGATGAGCATGTTTTCTACATAGATTCAGGTTGTTCAAATCATGTGGCAGGAAATGTGGCACTCCTATCAGATTTAGAAGATCCAAGGAATAAGCATGAGGTACAAACAGGAGATGATACAAAACATCATGTGGAGAAAATAGGCAATGTCAAAGCACCTGATGGAAACATCAACCTACTCAGTAAGGTACTCTATGTCCCTACCATTACAAAGAATTTGATAAGTGTTGGGCAGATAGTAGAGAAAGGGTTGCAAGTCAGGTTCACAAAAGCAGGAGCATTTGTTGAAGATCCAAGTCAAGGATTCAGAAGAATTGCAAAAGGTGAAAAGACAGGTAGATTGTTCACATTTGAATTACAAGACACTAGAAACATTGCTCTCTTTAATTATGGTAGTCAGACACTCACAGAATTGGAAGTATGGCACAAAAGGTTAGCACATATTGGTGAAAGGTCATTAAAGAAAATCTGCAGGGACCAAAGTGTACTTGGACTTCCTAACTTGTCAAAACAACATATGATTTATAAGTGTAGTGCATGTCAATTTGGAAAGTCTCACAGGTTACCATTCATGAAGAAAGGTTATATGCATGGAGATCTCTTGGAGTTGGTTCATACAGATGTATGGGGACCTAGCAAGGAAGCTTCAATATCTGGATCAAGGTATTATGTTTCCTTTATTGATGATTGCAGCAGATGGACTATCCTATTCTTTATGAAACACAAAGATGAAGTTTTTTCATGTTTCAAAAGATATTTGGCTCTTGTGGAGAACCAAACAGGTAAATCACTAAAAAGGCTAAGGTCAGATGGAGGGGGAGAATACTTCTCCCATGAGTTTGATTCTTTTCTTCAAGAAAGAGGAATCAAAAGAGAGGTAACTACAAGGTACACTCCTGAGCAAAATGGAGTGGCAGAAAGGAGGAATAGGACAATTGTTGAAGCTGCAAGGTCTATGTTAAATGAAAAGCATTTACCTAATTATTTATGGGCTGAGGCTGTATCTACAGCCACTTACTTGATTAACAGGTTGCCTTCAAAATCCCTTGATGGGATGACTCCATATGAGGCTTGGAATGGAAGAAGACCAAGCTTAGATCATTGTAAAATTTTTGGATGTATTGCTTTTGCTCATGTTCCTTCACAGGTTAGAGGCAAGATGGATCCAAAGGCAGAAAGGTGTGTATTTATTGGATATGACAACAATCAAAAGGGCTACAGGTTATACAACCCTACCAACAAAGGATTCTTGGTAAGCAGAGATGTAGTTTTTTATGAGAACAATTCATGGTATGAAGATTCATGCAGGAAGATCAATTTACCTTATGATCTTGAAGAAGATTTTCCAAAGCTTGGTAGAGAACAACCGAAGATTGAAGAACAAGACACCTCAGAGGATGATGAAGAATCTTAGATGGAAAAGATCAAAGCATGGAAGTCTAGAGGTAAAGCAAAATTGCAGGAACTTGGACATGAGGCAGAATCATCACATCATGGCCTAAGAAGATCTATGAGGGAAAAGAAAAAACCAGAAAGGTATGGGTTTGACACCTCATTAGTAACTAAACATTCTATCTACATAGCACAGGACATAAACCAAGAGGAGCCATCATCATTTGAAGAGGCCAAAGCAAAAACAGAATGGAAGCATGCAATGAAGGAAGAGATTGAAGCACTTGAGGAAAACAACACTTGGGATTTGGTGCCCAAGACTTCATCCATGAAGGTAATAGGCTCAAGATGGGTCTATAAACTCACGAAGAATTCTGATGGTTCCATTAACAGGTATAAGGCAAGGCTTGTAGCAAAAGGCTTTGCACAAACTCAGGGAATTGATTATGAGGAGACCTTCTCTCCTGTGGCAAAGATGCCTACTATTAGGGTTTTGCTTAGTATTGCCTCTTCCAAGAATTGGAAGATACTTCAACTAGATGTAAAGAATGCATTCTTGAATGGTTGGATAACAGAAGAGGTATATATGGCACAACCACCTGGTTTTGAGAATCAAGTTTATCCTGATTATGTGTGTAAACTTAACAAAGCATTGTATGGTCTCAAGCAAGCTCCAAGAGCTTGGAATTTCAGGCTTGTTTCATTCTTGCAGGACAAAGGCTTTCAACCAAGCAAGGCAGATCCTTCACTCTTTATTAAAAAGAATAATTCCGAGGTCATCTACCTATGTGTATATGTAGATGATATTATATTGACAGGAAATGATGCAAAAGAAGATCAAAGACCAGATGAGAGAAGAGTTCAAGATAAGTGATTTGGGTTCACTTACCTACTTCCTAGGTTTGGAAGTTGTCTACAAAGATCATGGTTTGGAAATGATACATAATGATATTATGTATGAAGAAGATCAAAGACCAGATGAGAGAAGAGTTCAAGATAAGTGATTTGGGTTCACTTACCTACTTCCTAGGTTTGGAAGTTGTCTACAAAGATCATGGTTTGTTTCTCACTCAAAGAAAGTACATTAAGGACATGTTGGCAAAATTCAAGATGCAAGATTGTAAGATTGCAGGTACTCCAATGGAGGTCAATCACAAATTGAGCTCACATGAAGGTGAACTCATAGAGGACATCACATCATATCAAAGTCTAGTGGGTGCTCTCAATTATGCCACATTGACAAGAGTAGATATATGTTACAGTGTGAGTGTGCTAAGTCAATTTATGCACACACCAAGGAAACTACATATGGATGCTGCCAAAAGGATTCTCAAGTATTTCAAAGGAACCATAAATGAAGGACTTTATTATCCTTATGTATCTGATTTAGGTTTGAAGCTATTTTCTGATGCAGATTGGGCTGGCTCCAAGGAAGATAGAAGGAGCACTTCAGGTTATCTTACCTTTGCAGGTTCAAAGCTTATTTCATGGTCATCCAAGAAGCAACCCACAGTTGCTCTCTCTTCTACTGAAGCTGAATATAGAGGTCTTGCCATAGCTACACAAGAAGCTATGTGGATGAAGACATTATTCAAAGATCTTGGATTGGAGTTTGGAACTCCAACTATTTTTTGTGACAATATGAGTTCTATTCATTTGGCTACTAATCCTATTTTTCATGCAAGGACTAAACATATTGAAGTTCATTATCACTATGTACGAGAAAAGGTCAAAGACATTCAAATATCATATGTGTCCACTCATCAACAATGTGCAGATATTCTAACCAAAGCATTGGATGGTACAAAGCTTTGCAAATTCAAGGCTATGATTGGATTGCAGGTAATCTTGGAAGATTGAAGACCTCAAGCATACTTGGCTTGAGGGGGAGCTGTTGGAGCAAGTCTATGACAAGCCTAAGTATTGGCTTGAGTCCCACAAAGTCTTAGAAGAAGCTTTAAAAAGAAGACTATGTAAAGTTCACTTGTGAACTACCTCTTATAACTTTTGAAGAGTTTACTTAATGTAAAAGTAAGAGAATCTTAAGTGGTTGAGTCCACTTGATCAAGAATGGAAAGAGGAGCCAAGAATTCGTGATTTGTGGTAGGTAGAGAATCAAATCAATCATTGATTGATTGGAGAGTGATTGAGGGAAGTTAGCCTCCCAAACTCAACTATAAATAGATGGCAGTTTTAGTCATGGTTAGAGAGACCTATGTGAAGACCTCCAAGAGCTGAGCTTTATGCCATATCAAGGTGTGATTACAAGGCACACATATGTATCAGTAAGTCATTGTATTGTACAAGCAATATACTTTCATTTTCATGATTATTTGAGTTCATCTTTCCATGTTCTTGTGAAGTGTACTACTCACTGCTATTACTCTCAGTTTTCTCAGTCAGCTTGCAGAGATGTTTTCTCTGAGCTTGGTGCATCATTTTCAGTGATTTAACTTGGTAAAGTTAGCTCTATAAGTCTACTATATGCTCACAAATTTTCATGTCATTTGGATGTTGCAATTATCAGTTATGTTCATTTGAAGTCAACAGGGTCTGTTCATCTTCACTTCTCTGTCAGGTACCCGACTTTTTCACTCATCTTGTCAGAGCCATTTCTCAGTGGTTACGTATCCAAATTCAGTGATTTAAAGCTTGTTGGATTCAGCTTACTGTCTAGTATAATCATACAAATTGTCATAATTATTAAATGTCTACATTTTGAGTTATGTTGATTTTTCTGCTCACTGGTCTATTTCTGTAGCAGCCCGTGAAAATCGGGATGATGTCATCACTTGTTAAAACTCATTCTCGGTGTGTGGTTCATTATTTTTGATGCGATTACTCTTGAAAGTTAGCTCTTTAAGCTACCTAGAGTTACCCAAGAGGAATTGGGCTAATTGCTGCTGTTCTCAGAGAATTATGTAAAACACTGGACAGGTGTATGAACCAAGAATAGCAAGTTTTCACCTCTGAGCTAACTCCAACTTATCTGTTTTGATCTATCTTTTTGAGAGTGATCTTCCAAGGTACATAGGGTGTCTAATACATCCATTGGCAAGCTAAAAGGGCCCACCATATACTCCTGGAGTTCATTTGGCTGGTGTAGATCAAGGATTTTGCAACACCTCTTCATCTTCAAGCACATACCTATCCATCTCTTCAGACAAATTGCTAGAGTGTGTTCAAACTCCACTCCGCAAGTGGTTAGAATGAACTTTTCTAGGATTCCTAAGGGTTTGTCAACATGACCATTAGCCAACTATAACTTCATTCAAGTGGGTTGTAGTCTAGGTTTTCCCCATTTTTCCCATATTTCCTTGGTTGCAATTCCCACTCTTGCTCCTGTATCCAAAATTGCTTTGGTCATATATCCTCTAAAGGTGATGGGGAGGCATATATTTCCCTCATCTCCATCGCTAAATTCTCCCACTTTATTAATCAAAATTTTGGTGGTTCCTTATTTTCATCCTTTCTCCATCAATCATTATGAATTTTGGCCCAAAGGTCATGTGACCAGTTAGCCTCTACTTTTGGGATTACAAAGCCTTGTTCCCCTCTTTCAATACTTATGTCTTCCCCTATTTCTTTATCTTTCCCTTTGACAACTTCTAAGCATTCTTGAAATTTAGATTCCAATATCCTGGACTTGGGGAGGATTGGTATTGATTTCTCAAGTGTGGTTTGCACAATATTGATCAAACTTTTACATATTTACAATCCCTCATTCTCTAGGTCTCCCCTTGTGGTGTCACTCTAGCACAATGGAAAGTACCAAACGTGAGCAGTTGCACCTTGTAATTTTAAATCCATGGAGAGGTTAGGTCGATATGAAGATCAAGAGCAAGTGATGTGCACGAAGAAGATGGTGAGAAATGCAATTAACATACACACACATGCATACACACACACACAAGGAAAGTCACAATGGAGATCAATGAAAGGCAAGGAAAGAACTCATAGTCATATTCATCATTCACTAATTACAATAGCTCTTCTAGTTATTAGCTCATAAGTTCAACAACCACCCCAAAATGAGCTCTCTAGCTCTGTTTATAGTTTTTGCCTAGTTTTGATCGGTTTCACATCTAGTGATCGGTATAGTTAAAAAATAGGTTCTACCTCTAATTTGAACTATCTAACGATGTCCAAAAATTACAAAAATTGGTGTGAGCTTTCTACTTAGACTCCTCAAGCTCAAGGACTCCTTGGCTTACACAAAATGGAGTTGCACTTATGATAATCGGATGTATATACATACATTACACTGTTTTAGTGACAAAAATCACTATTGACATAATGAAGTACTCTGAGTAGTTTACGTACTTCCTCTTCTTCTATGATGAGAGCCGATACTTGATCCTTTGTCTTGAACACTCCCCTCCTCCTCATTTTTGTCGTCCCTAACAGAACTTGATTTTGCGTGAGTAATATAGTTGGTGAGAAGATCTGTTGCCAAGGTATGTTCCATGATGCGAATTCCCCTAATAAGGATGCGTTCGAGTTTCTACCAATCAATGGGTTGGGGTTCATCTAGAGGTGGGCACAGATGAATACTTTTGAGTGGTATTGCTCTTTAATAGAAGCCACCAAATAGTAACATCGATAAAAGTTGGGTTTCGGGAGTTGTGCACTGAAGTAATTTGCGAATCGTGCTTTCTACCATATGGGTTTGAGGTCTTCACTATTCTGGAAATTCTCAAACTCTTGTGAGAAGAATTGATAGCACCTCCACACATTTGCACTATAAGTCAAGTTGGCTTCGTATATGAACTCTGCTTTGCCCAGGGGTTCGACGAGCACTTGGAACCAATGTGCCTTACTGCTTACTCTTTTCTTCTATCCTTGGGGAGGGTCTTCGATGGGCATAGGTCTTGTGAAACCCTAGAAATCTGGCAGTATTGTTGTTGGCAGGCTCTCGAATGGAAGAGTTGAGAAGTCGACGATAGACCGTCCGAGCATTGCACTGGTAGAACCTTCCACTGGCATGATGAAAACTTGTGTAGCAAACCTCAGCTGGAGTGAAGAGGACAACACATTAGTCATGGAGGATGAGACCTCCATTCCTTTCCACCACCAACATGCTTCCTGTGCAGTGTGCGTGATTTCAACAATGTGAGAGGTGAAGTGTGAGAAGTGCGTGCATTGACTATGAGTGGGAGTTTGTGAAGTGCATGGCTTTACAATTGACTTCGAATGAGTATTGGCTACAAATTAGTGTATGTTACAAGGATGGTGGTGATATGAATTTGTCGAACTGGGTCTTAGCGGAGTGCTTAATAAGTGTTTTTCTCCACTAAGTCAGTGGTTAGGGTGAGTTTGGTTGAGAGTTTTCATGATTAATGAAGGCTTGGGGATCCATTTCTGTACCACTTGGGGGGTTAGAAGAGACAAAGTGGGATCTATAAAAGAAGGCGTGTAAGGTGTCCTAGTACTCTCAAAAGAGGTTTTCCTCAAGATGACTAAAGTTGAAGCATAAGCTACACACTTTTTAGGCACCTAGAGCTGGAAACACTTGGACTGATTGATCAACAAGGACTCGGGCACCCAAATCTTTCGAATTTGTTGCCTCGATCGAAATTGAGAGGGATACCGAAGGTCTTGAGTGTTTGACTCACTGGAAAATGTTGCTTTGCGTATCCACCTCAGTTGTGGGAGTGCCTGAGTGAACTGTCTAAAGGGCCATTCTGATGCGCTGCACTAGTGGAGTATGTGGATGATGTGGCCATGCTGCTCGTCGAGGGTGAGATGTCGTATCCACACATTGTTTTGGAAAAGAAGGGATATCCACTGCTATCGGGGCCAAAAGTGTTGACTGTTCACATCCATCTAAAGACTGAGCCTTATGCCACCATACTTGTTTGGTTCCTATTTGCCTACCCAGTCTCCTCTCCTAGACGGGTGGTATTGCCTACTTTTGTTCGATAGGCTTTGTTGACTTACACCAGGTTGGGGGGAGGCCACAAACAGTGGGAGGGGCTTTTGTCATGTCCTAGACCTCTCTACATTGACATTGGAAGGGTAGTTCATGATACTGTTCTGCAAGTTCCAACTGAAGCACACTTCTGTGAAGATTTAGATTCATCGAGTAATGGTATAACCATTATTGGCCTAGGATCATAGGTTCTATTAGGTCATCATCATGACAAACCAACAATTTTACTGTCAAGGTCACGTCCTCGATGGAAAATGGTAACTCAACCTCGCCTATGCAAGGAGTTTCTAATCCACCTAATCCTATGAGATAGGCTTCAAGAGGCTTAACTTCATACCCTCTGCAAAGAGAGAGTCAAATTGTATTCCTTGATGCACCAGAGTCCATTAAAGCCTTACACTGCATGCACATGGGGCCCTGTCCTAGAGTGATATTAAAAAATGATCTTCTATCAATAATACGTGGGATAACCCTTCCTCCAATTTGACACATAGCTATCAGATATTGTGGGGCATCCACCAATTGAGGTTCTCTACCTAGTCCTCTCCTTTGTAGGCTCATTCTCTTAATGCATTCCAATGCTTCTGCTTGGGCCTTTGATCTGATTTGTTCCTCCTCCTCCTTTTGTTTTTCAGCAAGAGGTAGTCAATTAAGCATGTCTACAGTTAAAGGTTCTTGATATAGCTTAACTCGGCATCCGCTAATATAGTTAGGCATTACTTCACCTTCAAGAGTTGCTAGTTGAACTGCACCGCTAGTTGATAACCTATTGATGATCATGGGTCCATATCCTCGTTTCTCTAACTTGCGGGCATGTTGTTTCAAGGTGTAAACTAGCACCAAATCTCCTACTCGCAATACTTTATCTTTGATATGAGCATCAAAGTAAGCTTTCTGTCTCTTCTTAGCGGCATAAATTCCTACTGCCGCTTGTAGTCTCGTCTCTCCCAATCTTTCTAAATCAAATATTCTCGAGGAAAGTTCATGACCCGTCCACTCATACTCCTGAGAGATTTTGAGTGTGGGTATCAAAAAATCTAAGGGCAACACAACATTATGACCGAACACCATATGGAATGGTGTGGCATTAAGTACTGTTTTATAGGCTACGCGATAAGCCCTCGAGGCATGGTGTGATTGTTGATCCCGATCTGAACGTTTATTGTTCAAATCTTGGTTAGGATGTTGCACAAAATTGTATTAGTACTTTCAGCCTGTCAATTAGCTTGGGGATGATATGGTGATGATTTCATGTGTACTACCATGAAGTCTTGTAATAGATATTTAATAACCTCATTTAAAAAATGAGTACCCCTATCATTTACAAGCTCGATAGGAAGTCCATATCTTGTGAAGGCATTCTTGAACAAGAACTTAGCAGTGGTACATGCATCATTTTTTCTTGTGGCCTTGGCTTCTACCCATTTAGTAAGATAGTCACTGGCTACAATGATATATTCCGCATGGGAATTCCTTGCAGGGGGGTTAATAGGTCCCACAAAATCTATTCCCCACTTTGAGAATGCACGCCCTCCCATCATGGGTCATAGGGGCATATGGGATACTAAGTCCTTTGACATACGTCACATCGTTTTATGTAGGTGTGGTTTTCTATTTGTAGAGTGGGCCACCATAATCGTGAAAATAGTATGGCATTGATAATGCGATCGTGTCCAAAATGGCCTCGTGCTGCACCCTGGTGTGTAGCTTCCAAATGGCTCAGATATTCACTTTCATGCACGCATACCCTCAGATAACTGTCTCATCCTCGATTATACAAATTATCACCAATGAGATTGTAGTCTAGGGCCTCTTGTTCTAGGCTTCATCTATGTTCCACAGTCATGTCCTCTGGAAAAGTCTTTGTCGTTAGTTAAGTTAATAGAGGTTCACTCCAATCTGGTGTTAGGGTCACCTGGTATAAAGTGGCATGTTCTATCGGGTGTCTATTACCCCACTTTGGACATTCATCACATATTCGTCGGACATCTTTTTTGATTGATGGCCAATACAGATCTAACCTTCTCAAGTTCAATAACATCGTTTGTTTCGAATTGTGTTGCCCTAATGCACCTACATGTGCTAATTGCAACCAATTGTTATACTCTTATTCTTCTACACAACAAGCAAGGATATTTTGATGGTCTTGCCTCTAAATACTTCCTGCGAGGAGTTGGTATCTCTGTGCTTTCACTACCTCTTTTCCTTGGGTTCTCACTTGAGGGTTTTTAGCTCCATATGTCAATACTGGGACTAAGGACTTGGCCCATTCAGGGACAATCTCAACATTGAAGAGATAAGCATCTGGTAGCTCATCTGCTACCCCAGTAGCTGCTTCGTCGGAAGTTATCCTAGAGAGGTGGTCTGCTCTCTAGTGTGTCTTACCCTTCTTGATTACAACTTCAAAATTGTACTCCATTAATAATAAGAACCAACATATTAACCTGCCTGTGTTGCATGGTTTGTTTACTAAATACAGGAGAGCTTGGTGGTCGGTAAAAAATTTAAACTTGTTTTCCAATAAATAATGGTGCGATTTCTTCAATGCATAGACCATTCCTAGCCCCTCTCTCTCAGTAGTGGTGTAATTCCTCTCTGTAGTGTTCAACTGCCTACTCACATATGCAATTGGTAAATCTATATTTCCCTCTTCTCTGGGTTGTGCCAACACACATCCTATTGCATGATTAGAAGCATCTAGGTGTACATGAAAAGGTTTATCCCAATCAGGCACGGCTAGAATAGGTGCAAAACACAATCGTCCTTTAAGCTCACTAAAGGAATCCTCGCATTCATCTGTCCACTCAAAGTTCGTTAGCAGGTTGTAGAGTGGTTTAGCGATGATTGCATACATGTGTATGAACCTTTGGTAATAACCGCAATGGCCCATGAATGCTTCTACTTCTTTTATGTTCTTTGCTCTTGGTAATTCATTGATTACACGTATCTTATCTTCATCTGTGGAGATTCCATCTTATGAAACTATATGACCAAGTATCTTGCCTTGTTTGACCATAAAGACACACTTCTAAGGGTTTAAACAGACTTGATATTCCCAACACTTATCGAAGATGCATTCAAGCTCTAGGATATGATGTGGTCTTCGCAAGTGAGCACACAAATCATCCACATACACTTCTAGGTTGTTTCTTAGAATATCTTTGAACATGTGGCACATCAACCTTTGAAAAGTTGCAAGTGCATTCGTCAGCCCAAAAGGCATTACGTGAAACGCAAAGATACCCCACTCAGTGGCAACTGCCATCTTATGTTGGTCGTCAAGGGCAATGGCAACTTGGTTATAGCCTGAGAATCCGTCAAGGAAGCTATACACTTCCTTGCTTGCGACTCTTTCCAACAGGTGTTTTGTAATAGGTAAAGGGTAACTATCCCTAATGTTGGCAGCATTAATGTTCTTTAAGTTAATGCACACTCTCAGCTTAGGGTATTAGGCATGACTATGATTGGTGATAGCCCTTTGATGTGTTCTATTTCATAGATGAATCCGACTTCTATGAGTCTATCTATTTCTTCCTTGATTTTCAATGCATAATTGTCATTATATGTATACGGCTTTTGCTTAGTAGGCCTTGCCTCGACAGTCATGGGTATCCTATGGGAACATATATCAGGGTCTACCCCTTTTAAATCTTTGTAACTCCATGCAAACACATCCCTATACCTCTTCAGTAGAGCAATTAGACTTTCTTCCTCTCAGTCAAATCATGTCCTATGTACGTGCATTGTTCTTCTCCACCCTCGATTTCCACTACAACTTTCTTTGTGGGTTCCTTATTGTCATAAGCTTCTCCCGAGCTTTTGTCTCTTTTTGGCATTCTGACCATGACTTTTCGATCTTCCACCACATATTTCTTAAAGTTTTCTGGCACTTCCATTGATGGTTCTTCTTCCTTAGTTTTTGCATTCTCTTCCTTTCCCATCTTTTGATTTCATTGACTAGAACTCGAATTATCCTTTTCCTTCCTAGGGGTGGTGAGGCCTAGGGACATGGCTTCTAACCAACCTAGAAATTCCTCTTCCGATGAACATTCAGGTCTGTCCGAATCTACTTCTCATCGTTCACTTGCTTACTCTGTATTGAGATTTCTCCTTCAAGATTATCCTCTTCTGTTTCCTACCTTACTAGGTTTATAGTGAAGATGGATATATCATAACCATCTTCGTCACAATGGGGGTGTTGAGTATAGGGTATGCACACATCTTCATTTGTGCATAGGAACCCTTTTTTTGTATATACCTAGAGTTTCACATGAGAACTCCCTCTTAGAAACTTTTTGATATTTCTCCAAAAGTAAGGCTTGTAAGGCTTTTGAAACATTGTAAATACTCACATTTTTGGTAGATATGTAGAAAAATCCCCATGCACGTATTCTTGGAGATATGTTTGTTAGAAAGAATATTTCCCAAGATCTTTTTGAGATATGTTAGTTAGACATGTGCTCCGTTTTTACTAGTCAAAAAGAGCACATGGGGGAATGTGTCTAGCCTATATATAGAGGCTCATTTCTTGTAATGAGGGAGCTTTTGGTCGTGCTCTCATGTAAAATCCTTTCAATGGAAGAACTCTCCTTTTTCTTAAGGCTTTGTACATATATGTGTTTAGTCTTGGAGTGTGTGAGAGTGAGGTGTGTGTGCATGCTAGCAATTCCTACATGTGTAAGTAGAGTGTTGCTTTTATCTTGTATTTTACATGTGTGACTAGGATCCTTGACTCCCATTGCTCCATATTTTCAAGCATGTGGCATAGCTTCGGGCTGATGGCCAATGGCTTGAACATGATGGAGGATGGGGTGGATGAATGGAGAGTCTTTCTTGGGCCTTCCTTCTTGCTTCCATGCAAGGTGGTGTGGGTCTTGGCTCCCAAGGGCATACTACAACAACAAATTTGGTGTCGTTGCCGGGGAGAACGGCCTTTCATCACTTGGAGAGCTCAAGAGCATGTGGTAAGGTATGATTTGCAATTTTTTGCTTATATTCTTAGGATATATGTGTGGGCATGGCATTTTTCACCCTTCCATTGGACCAATTGCTCCCCTTTTCCATGTTTTTGTAGGTTAGTTTTAGTTCATGTTTGTTTACTACACAAGAACAACCCTTAACTCCCTTATCTCTCCTACTCTCTCACATTTACACCTCCACTTCACATCAACCTTTGGCATCACCATCCACCTCTGTCATCTCTCTGTGAGTGTTTGCCTTGGAAAGAGTGGTGGGATGTACTCTTTCTGATCCCTCCCTCGTTTCACTTTCACAAAAATCCATAAAAAAAAGAGATAAAATTTAGGTCTCTGAGTCAGGTGAAACGCCGGCTGTGTACTCTTCTCAGATGTATGAAGCATGATGCGTCAGTGCCTCTCCCTCCTTCATCGCTTTACTTTACTGCACTCATGATACCTCAAGCATCAGACTGTCGACCTCACTGGAAAACTATTGAACTGTGGGAGGAAGGAGAAACCATGGGTGCAGGACTACAAGTCTGTCTGGTAGGTACGGTCATGAATGGAGGTCCTCAGGCTCCGCCTACTTCTCCACTCCCTTGCCACTTTTGTGTTAAAGTCCTCTTACAGGTTTCAATTATGTGACCACCCCTTCCGCCTCGTAGTGTTCTTCTTCTTCAAACATGGTTACATACCTCCTTTTGGTGGCCCCATCAGATTTCTCTTCCGAGTACTCAGATGCAGAACAAGGGAGCTCAATCAATGCCGAATTCAAAGACTTGCAAAGCATATTTCCTATTCTCTAGTGCTCGGAAAACAAATCTGCTCTCCCTCCATCATTTTCCTTGAACAGGTGAAGTTTCTACACTAGTGGGTGAGATACTTCAGGATCTGCTAGAGCTCAACCCGAGTGCAGATCTGGTGCTTCATGTTGCAATAACTCCTTGATGAGGTGTCCATAAGGCAACCTCCTAGTTTTTGGTCAAAATCAAACTGGTTCAAGCTTTCTGCATGGTGGAAATTTCCTTGCACAACGTCATGTAGGCATGCTTCTATGCAAAACTGGTGTGGCACAAGCACATTTGACAAACAAAAGAAGATGGTGATATCGTGGTATCTTACACATCAGTTGTTACCATGTGTTCACAAACATACATATGGATCTTTGAAGTCCATCTCGAGCAAGTAATCAAAGCAGGCATACTATCAACTGGGCACTGATCAACAGGATCAACTAATTGCTCACAAAAAATGTCTCTACTGACCCTGTTTGCAAACTAAAGCTATGTGGCCTTCAGTGAAAAATTGTTCAGCTCTATATTGTTTGTATCTAATTAGTACCTGAAGGTCAAAAAATGTGGAAGCAAACATCAGTCCTCATGGGATTGCAACTAAAGACTTTGAAGACCACTGCAACTTTTGAGCCTCTGCTGAAGCAGACATGTTGAAGACTCCCCATTGCACACAAAGGGAATAAGGTTCCACTTTCCTCACCTTTTGGCTGAAAGGTAGTGTTTTAATTCTCATATGCTGCATCGATATGGTGAACACTTGTAATGCTTCAAAATGGAGACTTCGACTGGCTGCTATTGGGAACAGAAGCAATGCTCTATCCACCTGTAGACCATGATTCGATTTTGGTCGGGACTCAATCACAAGGCATGCAACATTTTTTGGTTTGCAGGTATTTGTGCATCCACACAATACTATAGTGTGATAATGACATCATTTTCCTATAAAGGAAGCAGTGAGAGCCTTTCCCCATAAACCATATTGTTCGGATTTGATATACTTTCTCCTGATGGTCTCTTCATGAACAATGCAATCAATATTGTGCAGACACTTATGTGTTAACTTGCTCATCATGATGTGTTTCCATAAATATGGGCTCCATTGTTATTCCTCTATTCAGATCTGATGCTCAGAGAATGGATTGGATGGAGTTTTGTGACTGCCCCGTATGGGGAAGGGATCCCAGCAAAGATGGAAAAAAGGGGGGGTGTTGAATTGGTTGTTATCCACAATCCGAGCAGGTTCTAGCAGGTGCCTGTACTTCAGACCCATTTATATAGATGGAGGGATGCAGCTAGAAGCCTTAGGATCTGCAGTAAAATTAGATGAAGCTCAAGCAAAAGGAAGATCTAGGTAATGGCACCATCTGATAAGTTTTTGGTGGGCCCATGGAAATGATCAGAATATGTAGTGTCTTGAACCAAATGGTAGAACAGATAACCGGGATATTCGTGCTGACTCATGCTTCAGATCTAAGCAAAAGATTAAAAGGATGCAAGGCTTCAAAGGTGGAACTCATTATCAACTCTCTATTATGTGCCTGGTCGGGATTTAGCAGGATGCAGGATTTCCCAAGTGCTGCTGAGAAGTGCAGGTCATTTCTAGGTGCTGCCTCCAAACAAAAACTTTTTGAAAGCTAGACATCTCAAGCCCACTGCTTCCACTTTCTAAGGCAGGTTCTCCAGTTGTAGAAGTATTAAGGTGGGAAGAACACATCTCCCAAGAAAATCTATGAGCATGGAGGAAGTCATTACTCTTGGATATTGTTGGCAGTATACGGGAAGAAGCAAGTACGGGCATACATGCAGATCCAGTATACGGGAAGAAGCAAGTACGGGCATACATGCAGATCTAGCACTAAGGCAACCCTTTATTTTTTTCAAAACCCTTACACCATTTAAAAAGTGATTCTCATCACTAAAAACCCCTGTAAATACCATTTTCACCTTTTTGTAGCTCCATTTTGTACAAGCCGAGGAGTCCTCGAGCTTGAGGAGCCTTAGAAGTAGCTGCCTACCAATTTTCGTATTTTTTAGATCTCGTTTGAGCCCTCAAAATAAGCCGTGGAACCTAATTTTTAACTAGGCCGGACACTAGGTCTGGACAGGGCCAAAGCTAGTCAAAAACTATAAATAGAGCTAGAGAGCTCATTTTTGGGGGGAGCTTCTTGTAGTTTTGAGCTTGTATGAGAACTTTGTTGCAATAGAAGTGATTCCATTGTCTTACTCTCTTTGTTCTTGCCGTGTGTGCGCGTGTGTGTGTATGTGTGTGCATGTTAGTGTGCTTCTCACTCACACATTGGTGCCTTCACTTGCTCGAGGTCTTCATACCATCCTCATGTCTTCCCGGATTGACATTAAAGGAGGTGCTACTCATCACTGAGCTACACCAAATTTTGGTTCCGTTGCCGGGGATTCGAGCTTTGAGGACGAGCGTGTGATGGTAAGACGTAGAGAGGACGCGTTGGAATGGTAAGTAGTTGGTAAATTTCTGATTTTTCTCCATCTCCATCTCCATCTTCACCTCCTTCTTCATCTCCACCTCCACCTCCTTCTCCACTACATACTCCCTCTTCCTTGTCATTCCCCTCATTTGTTGTGTGCGAGTTTGAGAGAGAGCGAGCGCGTGCATTTGTGTGGTGTGTTTTTTGCATGTTTCTTACAGGTACCAACTCCATCACCATCTCCAGCAAGCTCAGCAGGTACAGAATCCTCCTGCACAGGCCCCGAGGCGTTGAGCTCGAGCTATCGTGACACTTCGAAAACTTCGACTAATCACGTTTCTGAGTGCACCACGACACTGCGCAGGCCGAGAGCACCTAGGATCACAAGACAGAACCACAAAATTCACCATAGCTCGACCTATCGCGACACCTCGAGGTATCGCGACACTCCCGACTTATCGCGACACCTCGGAGTATCGCGACACTTCCACCTATCGCGACACCTCGGAGTATCGCGACACTCCCAAGTATCGCGACACCCCGACCTATCGCGACACCTCAACTTATCGCGACACTTCCACCTATCGCGACACCTCGGAGTATCGCGACACTCCCAAGTATCGCGACACCCCGACCTATCGCGACACCTCGACTTATCGCGACACTTCCACCTATCGCAACACCTCGGAGTATCACGACACTCCCAAGTATCGCGACACCCTGACCTATCACGACACCTCGACTTATCGTGACACTTCCCACCTATCGCGACACCCCGACCCGACCTATCGCGATACACGGCCTTAACGCATGAAAAATGTAGAGTAAATTTGTTGAGTGAATTGAGGTATCTTTGGGCTTAAGTGTGGACACATTGGGATAACATTAGAGCCTTAGGAGTGGGCAAAAGACCCAGAAACCAGAGAGAGATCTCCTGAACCCTGAGAACCTGTTTTGAACCCTAAGTTCCTGAATGGTCATAACTTTGCCATACGAACTCCGATTGAGGAGATTTTGGTCTCGTTGGAAAGCTTGTTGAGAATCCTACATGGACCTCGACTGGTTTTTTGTAGAATAATATATGGGGTTTTGGAACATGTATTTTTAAGTTGGCCTTTAGGTTGAACTAGGTGGTCATAAGATTTTGGGGGGTACAGTGAGTTACCCCAAAGGGGGGCCTGTAAATGTTGATGTGTGTCTTTCAATCCCTTGTGGTAATGGAGCTATATTGACTTGTGAACTTTTGCAGGAACATTGTGTGCAAGCAAGGCATTCCAAGGCAAGCTAGCAAGGGTGAGTACCGAGCTTGGGAGAAGGCTTCCTGGGCTTGTGTAGCAGTCGGGTCAACAAGTGAATTAAGGTTGGAAGATCTCTCAACCCTCCTTTGTCAATTCCTAGCCTAGGCTAAGTACGACTTAGGTGTGGTAATTAATTAGGGAAACGCTAGGCACACATCAAGTCCAAGAGAACTAAGCAACTAAGTGCAAGTATTAAGTAGGACTTAAGTGCGAAAACTCTAAGGGACAAAAGTAAACTTGAATCGATCACTTATCAAGTGCGAAATTCACTTAAGTATTACTGACGACATGATACCAGACAAGATCATAAACATAATAATCAACTAAAAAGAACAAAGTGATTGGTGCAAAATAACCTGCAATGTGGGTATACTTGGGACCAAGGGGGTAGATAAACCAAGCATATGAACCTTAGGTCAGGCAGACTCTTAGGCCGAGACCGACAAAGCCTCAGATCTTCTAAAGCTAGTGTCAATCACACTGCTAGGTCTTTGGCCCAGCAGTTGAGTGATTACCCATACACTCCACAATCAGAAACAAGTGATTCCGAAATGTCCTATCACATGGAGAGACCAGTAGGTAGTTCAGGGGTGGCTTATCTAGAAAAGCCAGAAGGACCTTACAAGACTCAATTGGAATACATCAGGACTAATCGTCTAGGTGCTCGCATCTACGAAGATGGCCTGAGAAGATCAGTGGTCCAGATTAAGAGCCCCGATCAACCCCATGGACTAGAACACTCGGTAGTTAAGTTTGAGAATGGAGCATACCTAGATAAAGAGGGGACTATATATGTAGTCACCACTCTTCCTGATAGAACTGATGAGTTTGGAAATGTGATTGCGGAGACCGACATGGGTGATATAGAGCAAGGAAATTTAGAGAGAGAGCCAAGAACTCCCCGGGGTAAATCTATTTTGACCAGAATCATGACTCTAGAGTGGATTCCACAGGATAATAAAAGCATAGAGTTGCTTTTAAATCGAGAAACTGATGAGGCCTTTTGGAGGTATAAACCTGCCCAGCCTCAGGAGGTAAGTGCCCTCACAATCTATGAGTTTAAAGACCCTGATAGCCCAGGCAAAGTAACCTACCTAGACAATACATCAGAGAGAATCTTCATGGTCACCGAGCATGGCAGACATGCCTACACATGGAAGGGTGAATTTGTTTTTCCCCAACCTCGGTCTAATGTGTCATATAGTCACCAAGGAGCTGGGACCTCCCAAGCTCATGGAGCTCAAAGATATAGAAGTAGAGACAAACCTGAGGTAAGTTTTGCCAACTCCCTGGGAAGAGAAAGAACGGGAACGGAAAGGAATAGAGTGGAACCTGAGGGACATAGAACCCCATGGAATCAAAGGAATGCTGACGATTTCCCTTTGCCAAGACCGAGAGAACACACTAGAACCCTAAGACCAACTCAACTGGTAAATTCCATGAAGAACTACTTCGATGGCACTAGAGACCCTTATGACCATGTGGCAGAATTTAGGCAAGTCTTGAAAGTTGAACAGGTAGAGGATCTATTCACACAATATAATGCTTTTGGTCTAACCCTTAGGAACACTGCCCTCACGTGGTTCCAACCACTGAACGAGAGGCATTTCAGAAACATAGACCAGCTCTTAGAGGCATTTATCATTGAGTTTTCTAAGAGTAGCATCAGGCACAACACTTCCTCACTAATTCATAGCTTCAAACAAACACCTCAAGAGACGGTCAGACTAGCAGGAAGACGGTTTAGGCAATACCTAGAGAGATGCCCGATGCCTGAGTTACCCATACCAGCCAAGCAAGTGGCCTTGTTCTTAGATGGATTGTTGAGCACCAAGCTCAGGTCATATGTGTATCTGAAGGACCCCAGAACGATAGAAGAATGTGTGCGCATGTGCATAGACATTGAGGATAATCTAGGCGAGGAGTTAGAGCTATCAAAAATCTATAAGGATTCGGATAGCTCTAGTAGCCTCACATCTGGTCAGTCCACATCCATTGAGGAACTTGCAGAGAAGGTAGCTCAGAAACTAGGTGTCTCTAGCAAACAAATTCCGAGATTTGTCCCAGTTAAGCGGTGCTACACTTGTGGAGGTGACCATATGGCAAATGTATGCCCCATTATGGCCCAACCCCAGGTGAATCCTAGTAGCCAGTACTGCACCATAGAGCGAAGGTACACCAACCACACTGCGCAAGACTGCCCATATAACAAACAAATTGTTAGGCAAAATTACCCTCAATCATATCCACAACAGGGTAGATACCAGAATCAGTACCCACCACAACAATACAACAGACCACAACAAACTTATCAGCCACCTTATCAAGGGCAGCAGAGACCTCAACCAGTCCTAGTGCAGCAACCCCCTGCTCCAACCAATGTGATCCTAGTGAAATATGCATCTGCTGAAGAAAATCCGAACAGAGCCATAGTCCCAGTCACCCCATTGCTATCAGATAGTGATCCAAGTGACCATAGTTTTGACTCCACACATATTGATAGCCCACAGGCTTACTACATGCAGTCACCCGAGCATAACGAGTCATACTATTATGAGGACCCAAGTGAAAATAGTGGGGAGCCTGAGTATGCTAATGTCATGTACACAAACCCCAACTCTAGACCCCAACCTAGGCAGGTACGACCCCCATTTCCTAGAGGACCATGCTTCAGATGTCAGGGAGATCCCCTTATACGGGATTGTCCATTGCCTACCCCTACACAACCCCAACCAGTAACAATTCAGGGTTTTTGTCAAGACTGCGGAAAAGAGCATCTCCTACGAGACTGCCCAAAGAACCCTAATAACATGCCTAAAATCACTCCTATCAATGTTGTTGGGTTAGTTGTAGACTCCACAGGGAGTGTGACTTCCACTGCATCTGTGCAAGTGATCACAAGAGCCCAAGCTCTACAACAAAAGCAAGGTGTTGGTCAGGAAAAGAGCCCCGTGGTGAGTGAAACAGAGAGCATAACCAAAAAGAGGACTAGGGCTTGGAAGGATAGTCGTGAAAGAATGAAAAGGCAATGGGAAAAAAAGATGAGTGAACTCAAAGAAAGCTTGAGAGAAACCAAAGCAAAGATAAGTGAACTCGCATCTCAAAACCACTCTCACACCACCCCTCCACCACCTTTCCCTTTACCCGCCAATCCATCTTCTTCCATTCCCCAACCTTTCAATACACCACCCTTAACCCACCCACCACCCAGAGTAGGATCCGTCCTAGCCGATCCCACTCCCGAGGACCTAAACATGATGCTTAGAGCATATCAGGCCAGAATCCAAGAAGGGCCAAACGTAACCGATCATGAAAAGTGTTACCCTAGAGCAGAACTAGAGCTAGAACGAACCAAAATTTGTGCTAAGATGGTGGAATTGGCTCAGACTATGTTTAAGGCCAGTCGCCTCTTTAACATCTCTAGTTCAGCTAAGACGCAGTTACACTTTGATGGACTGCTAGAACGAATAGAGAGGCTAATTGCACAATCAGAAAAGGAACCCACCTCTCAAAATAAGGGCAAGGCAAGTGAGAACATGAGCCTACCTCCCCAAGAAGCCTACGTGCCTAACTCTACGGAGCCAGACACATCATCTTCTATGAATCGGTTCACACCAGAATTCCTACGAGAGATTCAAGAAGACAAATGGGCTAAAGAAAGTGAAGTCCCTCCTCCCATTGAACTTGTGGATGATGCACACGATCAATTCCCACAAGACATCCCATCCATTTATGAGGAGCATGGGAGCACCCACTCTCAAGAGAGATTAGACTTTGAGTCTAATTCTCTACAAGAATTACCACATTTCACAGGCCCATGGGAAACCAAGTCTACTTGTCTGAGAGCGCCCACAGTCATGATAAGAAATGAAGATTCTATCATACCTAGGAATACAGAGGTAGTAAAGAACACTAAAGTGCAGTGCAATCTCACTTTAGAAGAGCTACTCAAAGTTAAGCCAGAAGTGTGGAAACATGTAGCGAAACAAGTGCCAGACATAGCGAAATCGCGCTCCCAAGTAGGATCTCATAGAACAGTGCCTGAAATACCATTGGATAAGATAGGAGACATGAGTGAAGGAGAAGAAGGAAATACCTATCTCCCAGTTACCCATCAGGGTTACACAACCAAGGCGATTTTGGACTCAGGTGCAGGAGTTGCAATTGCTACAACTTCCCTTTGGAAGCATTGGGGCAAGCCAGCACTCAGGCCAACGAGGATGAAATTGCAGATGGCCGATGGTCATATTGAAAGACCATTAGGCTTGCTGGAAGGAATAACTCTCACTACATGTGGTGTTGAGTTCGAGCATACATTTGCTATATGTGATTTTAGCAAAAATCATGCCTATGAAATGATCTTGGGAAGACCATTTATGCGACAGTTGCAAGTGGTACAGGACTGGGGAACCAACTCCTTGTACCTGCAACACTTAGGTGTTACGACCAAGGTGAATCTCAAAGATTACTCTCATAGAGATGTACCGCCTATTCAATGGAATCCCATCCATAGAGCCAAAGATGAGACTGAGTCTGTGCATTCCATAGGATCCGGATCCTCGTGGATGCATGAAGACACCCACTTATGGATGTGTAAGGTAGCAGTAGAAGAAGAGAAGAGAGAGAAAGCCAGAGAGGTAGGTGCAAAAGAAAACCCTAGATCAATTCAAGACCCAGCCTATGCGCCTGTAGTCTTTCCTGACGAGGAATTTGAACCCCATGGCTGGGCAGAAATCCTAGCAACAATGGACGTAGCCATCAATGAGGAACAATGGACACCCCACTGTGATGAAGATGGCTATGACATTTCAGTCTTCTCCATAGAGCCAATCATGGGAGAGGCAGTGTTAGAAGAGTGTGAACCTAGCCCTGATGCATTTGAGGATGCAAGTGACTCCGATCTAGAGTCAATCATTATGGACCCACCTTTTGCATCAGATGAAGAATACTTCTATGAAGTAGAATTTCAACCCCAGAGGCACGAAGAGCTTACAAATGATGTAAGGCTAGCCACGCATGTGACCCCGAAGGAAGAAGGAAAGAAAAGAAAGAAGAGAGAAGTCACACCAGAAGAGGAAGAGTCTTTGTTTGAGGTCCTAGAAAATTTTAAGAAGTATGAGATAGATGACAGGAGAGTCATGATCAGAATGCCTAAATGAGAGGCACAATCACGAGCGGCCTATGATAACAAAGAAACCACCAAAAAAATAGTGGTAGCTCTAGAAGAGGGAGAGGAGAGATGTACTTATATAGGACATGACCTGACGGAAGACGAAGAGCACGAATTGATAGCCTTGCTAAGAGAATACAGAGATGTATTTGCTTGGAGCTACAAGGATTTGAAGGGTGTTGACCCAGACATATGCTCACAAACAATTCCCATGACCTCAGATGCTAAACCCTCTAAGCAGAAGCCCTACACATACAATGATAACTATGCTGCTAAGAACAAAGAGGAGATAGATAGACTGGTTGAAGCCGGATTTATCTATGAAATTGAGCACACTGAGTGGGTATCCCCCATTGTAGTGGTGCCCAAGAAAAATGGAAAACTGCGTGTGTGTATTAACCTTAAAAATGTTAATGCTGCCACGATCAGAGACAGTTATCCTCTTCCTATCACTGAGCACCTATTAGAAAGGGTAGCAGGCAAAGAAGTGTACAGCTTCGTGGATGGGTTCTCTGGCTACAATCAAGTAGCCATAGCTCTAGAAGATCAGCATAAGACGGCTTTTGCCACTGAATGGGGCATATTTGCCTTTAGAGTAATGCCCTTTGGGCTAACCAATGCACCAGCTACCTTCCAGAGGTTGATGTGCCATGTGTTTAAAGAGTTCCTGAGGGAGAACTTAGAGAGCGCTCCAAGAAATGTATGTCAAAATGTTAGAAGAAATCCCTACAAAAATAGTCATTTTCATCACTAAAAACCATTGTAAATACCATTTCATATTTTTGTAGCTCCATTTTGTGCAAGCCAAGGAGTCCTTGAGCTTGAGGAGCTTTAGAAGTACCTACCTATCAATTTTCACATTTTTTAGACTCCGTTTGAACCTCCAAATAGGCCCTAGAACCTTAACTAGGCCGGACACTAGGTCTGGATAGGGCCAAAAGCTAGTGAAAAACTATAAATAGAGCTAGAGAGCTCATTTTTGAGGTTAGCTTGTAATAGAATTGAACTTGTATGAGCATCTTGAAAGTAATCTAAAAGAACTCCATTCTCTTTCTCTTTGTCTTGCCGTGTGTGCGCGTGTGTGTGTGTATGTGTGTGCATGTTCGTGTGCTTCTCACTCATGCACTTGTGCCTTCACTTGCTCAAGGTCATCATACCATCCTCACGTCTTCCCGGATTGACATTAAAGAAGGTGCTACTCATCACTGAGCTACACCAAATTTTGGTGCCATTGCCGGGGATCGAGCTTTGAGGACGAGCGTGTGATGGTAAGACGTAGAGTTGAGGTGTTGGAGTCATAGGTATTTTCTTCACTTTTATCTATTTTCTTTTGTTTTTCTCATCACCATCATCATCCTCACCATCTCCCACATCCATCTCCATCATCGCGAAAAATTTCAGTTTTTGGTCATATCACCCCACCCATACCATTTCCCTCATTTCACTTGTGAGAGAGAGCGAGAGAGCGATTGTGTGCTTGTGCTTTTCTGCGTTTTTTGAGATTTTCTGCACGAACCAGCATCCCTAGTAGCTACACCAGCTTCAGCAGGTAAAAAAAATTTTTGACTGTGCAGGTCCCGAGGCGTTGACCTCTGTCAATCGCAACCCACAAAAAAATTGACCTTCTTGCAAAACTAAGTGCATAAATGTGATGTATAGGCCTAGAGCTTCATGAATATGTGCTTGAAATTCTAAAATTCCTCAGTTTTCTGTCAATCACGATCGACCTGTCAATCGCGATCGACAAACCATGACGAACACTTGTCGACCGACCTGTCAATCGCGATCGACCCATCAATCGCGACCAACAGAGTCAACGATTGACTGACCACGATCGACTGAATCAACGAGTGACACGTGTCAATCGCGATCGAGCCATCAATGGCGATCGACCAGTCAATCGCGACTGGCAGCCACGACGGACCTGTCAATCGCGACCGACCCAGTCAGCGATTGCTTGACCACGACCGACAAACCCTCGCGACGAACCTGTCAATCGCGATCGATCCATCAATCGCGACCGACACAGTCAACGACCCTTTGACCATGATCGAGTGAAAATTCGGGCCACGTGTCAATCGTGATTGACCCATCAATCGCGACTGACAGCCACGACGGACCAGTCAATCGCGACCAACACGTCGATCGCGACTGACATATCAATCACGATTGACAGAGCTTTCGATCACAATTGACGGGCAAATTCGGCCAATTTTTTAGGGGTAAAAATAGTGGTCTAATTTTGGCAATTTGTGGGGAGCTTTCAAGAGCTAGTAGAGCTTTGTGAGGCCGGCACCCAAAGCATTTCGAGAAGTCCTGTGTGCCTGTTAACCTGTTTTAAATCCTGTTTTAGCCCAAAACCCTGAATTGACATAACTTCCTCATACGAAACCCGTTTGCTGTGATTCTTGTTTTGTTGGGAAACTCGTGGGGAGTACAATCAACACTTCCACTGGTTACGGTAAAACTAATATCAGGATTATTAGATAGGGTAATTTGAAGTTGATCATATCCCGAGGTAGGAAAAAACTGAGGGTCCCTTGGGATTGTTTTTTACAAAGGCAAAAGGCAATTTGGTTAGTGGATTACATGCATAAAAGTGATCTGTCTGTCAATCAAATTTAAGTCTTGAGCTAACATTGCGACTTTTTCAGGTTCTTTGAGAGCATCAAAGGGTACTCGAAGCAAGAGTAAGTGCAAGCTTGGGAACACGCTTCCTGGGCACATAAGGGCAACCAAGGGAAGAAACTCAAGGTTGGAAATTCTCAACACCCTCTGTCAATCCCTAGCATAGGCTAAGCACGGATAGAGGTTTTGATTAATTAGGGAAACGTTAAGAACGACCAAGTCCAAGAACTCTAATCACTCAAGTGCAAGTGTGAGGAGATTACAATTGCGAAACAACCAAGGGAAAAGAATTTAAATCGGGCAACCACACTCACAGTATGATAAAACTTAAGTGTTCCTTGCGACGAAGATTAATTGGACAAGAAGTGACACCCTAAGGGCAATTAAAAAAGAACAAGTAACTGATACAAAAGAACTCAACAACCAGGTTGTACCTTGGGTAAAAATTGGGATTGCTCAGCTAAGCATATGAATCTTAGGTCAGGACGACACCTAAGAAGAGATAGACAGAGTCTTAGATCTTCAGAGGCTAGTGTCAATCATACTGCTAGATCTTGGGCCCAGCAGTTGAGCCATCATTTGTACTACCCTAGCTCTGAGACTAGCGAGTCTGATATGTCCCACGGTATGGAGAGACCTACAGGAAGCTTCGGAGTGCCATATTTACATAGGGTAGAAGGTCCTTACAAGACGCAACTCGAATACCTTAGGACCAATCGATTAGGTGCTAGCATCTATGAGGACGGCCTAGGAAGATCTGTGGTCCAGATTAAAAACCCTGACCAATCCATTGGACTGGAACATCTAGCAGTCAAGTTTGAAAATGGAGCATACTTGGACAAAGAAGGGACAATATATGTAGTCACCAGTCATCCAGATAGGACAGATGAATTTGGGAATGTGATCCTAGAAACAGACTTAGGTGACCTGGAGCAAGGAAACATGGGTGTAGAACCTAGAACCTCCCGAGGCAAATCTGTTCTCACTAGGATTATCACACCAGAGTGGATTCCCCAAGACAATAAGAGCATAGATCTACTCTTGAACCGAGAGATTGATGAAGCCTTTTGGAGGTATAGATCTGATCAGCCAAATGAGGTAGGAATAATCATGATATATGAGTTCAAAGATCCTGATAGCCTAGGCAGAGTGACCTACTTAGATCACGCTTCAGAGAGGACCTTTGTGGTTACAGAAAATGATAGGCATGCTTACACTTGGAAAGGTGAATTTATTTTCCCCCAACCAAGATCGAATGTGTCCTTTGGTCACCCAGGAGCTGGAACATCCCAAGCTCACGGAGCTCAAAGAGACAAACATAGAGATAGACCGGAGGTAAGCTTTGCCAACCTAGTGGGAAGAGAAAGAATGAGAACGAAAACAAATAGAGTGGAACCTGAGGGACTTAGAGCCCCAAGGAACCAAAGGAATGCTGATGATTTCCCTCTGCCAAGGCCTAGGTGTCACGAGGAAGGAGATAAGGAAGAGAGCTCACACACACTCTCACTCTCAAGGAGAAGCACACACACAGATTGAGGCAAGGAAGAATGATCTTCTTCTTCTTCTTCTTCTTCTATTACATAAAAGGAATGTACAAGAATGACCTAAAAACAAGAATACAACCAGTGCAATATATAAAGAACAGTACATAAGGAAAAACCTAATGTCTGCGAATGAGTGAGCTAGCAAGAACAAATGTGCCATCACTCTCGGTAGATAAATCTAATAAAGCTCAATGAAGTATCCCTGACATATACCGGCATGACCACTATACATGTCAGAGAAACGAAAAACTGGTACGTATCATCCTGGATCATCACATGTTGAGCTTGATATCTCAACACTCCCCCTCAAGCTCAATGCCATATCCTGTAATCCAAGCATCTTCCGAAACTTCTTCAACTTCTCAGCTCCAAGTGCTTTGGTGAAAATATCAGCAACCTCCTCATCTGTTCTCACATAAACAAGATCAATATCACCTGCTACTACCTTCTCTCTAATGAAGTGATAATGTACCTCGATATGCTTTGTTCTAGCATGGAAAACAGGGTTCTGTGCTAACTATATGCTACTAAGATTATCACAATAGATAGTGATAGGCTTTTGCACTTCCACACCTAAATCTGCAAGTAACATCTCCAGCCATGATGCCTCACATGCTGCCATTGCAGCACCTCTATACTCAGCCTCCGTACTCGACAAAGCAACAGTGGGTTGCTTCTTGCTGCTCCATGTAATAGTTGCACCTCCAAGTGAGAAAAGAAAGCCACTAGTAGATCTTCTATCTGGAGTACTACCAGCCCAATCTGCATCGGTGTATCCATGAACCTGCAAATCTACACCGACTTCATAAAACAATGCATAATCCAAAGTAGCACTCACATAACGTAGAGTGCGCCTCAGAGCATCCAAATGTGGCTTCCTGGGAACCTGCATAAACTGACTTTCAAGTCCAACAGTGTAGCTTAAATCAGGCCTTGTAATTGTAAGATATATAAGACTTCCCACAATTTTCCCGTACATAGTAGCATTTTCCAAGGCTTCACCTGATGTAGTATCCAATTTCAAATTCTGATCTAAAGGCATAGAAATTGGATTACAATCAGCCATACCATACTTTTGCAGCATATTCAAGGCATATTGCCTTTGCGACATCCATATACCTGTTTCTGTATGTATAAACTCAATGCCCAAGAAATAGCGCAGCACACCAAGATCTTTCATGTCAAATTCCTGCATAAGAAGTTTCTTTAAATCTTTGATGCTTTCTTCATTATCACCACCTACAATCAGATCATCAACATAAATAGCCACAATAGTGATGCCATCATCAGCCTTCCTTGCATATAGTGAGTGATCTGCATCACACATAGAAAACCCAATGCTGGTTAAGTAATCAGCAATCCTTGCATGCCATGCACGAGGGGCTTGCTTCAGCCCATACAAAGCCTTTTGCAACCTGCAAACATATTCTGGATGCTTTGAATCTTCATATCCTTGTGGCTGGTCCATATATACTTCTTCTTGTAACTCACCATGTAGGAAAGCATTCTTCACATCCATCTGATGCAAAGTCCATCCTTTTGCTGTAGCTAATGCAACAAGTGTTCTGACAGTAGACATTTTAGCTACAGGGCTGAATGTTTCCTCATAATCAATGCCATATGTCTGTGCATAACCTTTAGCTACCAATCGTACTTTATACCTGCTTATGCTACCATCAGCATTATGCTTTACCTTGTAAACCCATTTACAGCCTATGGATTTCTTTCCTTGCCGCAATGGAACCAGCTTCCATGTATCATTTCCATAAAGTGCAACCATCTCCTCATCCATAGTTTTTTCCCAATCTGCATTACCAATTGCATCTTCAAAACAAGAAGGTTCAGCATCTTGTATTACCTTTGTCATGTAGGCACAATGGCGAGCCATGTAACTATCATATGTCGATCGTTGCACTGAATTACGCATCCTCCCAGATCTTCTTGGTCCTGGGTCACTTCTTCTTGTATCATTTGCATGTGCCCTTCTTACTCCTGGAGTCTTCATAGAGGGCAATCCAAGTTCCTCATCAATACTCTTTTCTGAACCATGAATTTGGTAGTCCATGGACAATCTCCTTTGATTGCATCATTCTCAACCTTTGCAAGTTTGCATGTCCAATCCGTTTGTGCCATATCTCTATATCTGCAATAACTCCTGCACCTTTTGCAAACATGGCTGCATTCATTTCAGGAATCTTCACATTTAAGGTGAACATCCTGCCCACTTTGTTTCCTTTGGCAACCAATCGTCCATCCTGCTTGTACTCTTCTATATATAATCCATCAACATTGAACCTGACTTGTAATCCTTGGTCAACCATTTGTCCAACAGAAACCAGATTCTTTGTTATATTTGGAACATGCAACACATCAACAAGATGTTTTACCTTCCCGTCCTCCATAGACAATGCTATGTTTCCTGTATGCTCAATAGGATGCGATGTATCATCACTTGTTTCAACATATCCAGGAATTGGCATTTTCTGCAAACTACTAAACCATTCTGCATGACTGGTCATGTGATTTGAAGCACCTGAATCAACATACCAGACATTATCATTCGATTTTGAAACACCAGCAGACATCGTATTCATCATGTGATGTTGAACCATAAACAGCTTCTCAGAATCATCTGCACTTGTGGATGCATAGTTGTTTTTTTGCCTTCTTTTATTTTGATTCTTTAACCTGCAATCACGTTCAAAGTGTCCAGGTTTACCACAATTCCAGCATCCTTTACTATCATTACCTGAATTATTTCTTTGGAAATTTCTGCGACCTCTTTGGCTCCCCCTGCCTCGAAACTGCCCTCTTCCTCCTGCATGATTCTGTTGTTGACCTTGGTCTTGGTTATTGTTTCCTCTTCCACTTCCAAAACCTCTACCTTTGCCTCTTCCTCTGCCAGAGTAGAATACCTGCTCAGAACTGGGCTTTCCTTGGGAGTTTGAGTCCTCGCCAAGATTCTTTTCTTCAATAATCAGCATAGATACCAGATCAGCAAAATTCAGAATATTTTCCCTGGTCTGTATGGAAGTTCTGAACTGCTTATATGCAGCTCCTAAACCACGAAGGCACACTTCCACCTTATCATCATCATCTACATTCACGCCAATAGATGCAAGTGACTCACATATGCCTTTGATTTTAAGAGTGTAGTCACTTACCGACATGCTCTTCTTTTCCAATGTATGCAGCTCGTTCTTGAGTTGCAATTTCCGTGCCTTTGTATTAGTCTCATACAAAGTGACCAAGCTGTTCCAAGCCTCTTTTGGAGTCTTGGCATCATGTATGTGTCCAATCATGCTATCTTGTATGCTAACAGATAGCCAATACATTACCTTTCGTGCTCCTTGATTCCATTCCTCATATGCTCTTAACTGATCTGCAGTCTGATTCCTTTCTGGTAACTGTGGAGCATTTTCATTCTCTCCTTCGATGTACTTCCAGTAGCCTTTTCCCATCAAGAAATTCGTCATTCTGAATCTCCAAGCATGGAAGTTGTTCTTGTCTAGCTTATCGCTCATAAGCTGACTCATTCCATCTACGTTTGCCATTTCTGCAACAATTCACAACACTCCAAACACTACAAGCAGCACTTCTACATGAACACTATCTCACTATGACGTGACAGTTCGATCTCAGAAAAACACAGTTTTTGTGTATCAGCAATACACGGAATCCCTTGAAATTCTGGATCTGGAATATATGAGTGTTGCCGAACACAACGCAAGTTATAGTTTCTGAAACTGACCTGGTTTTTCTGTGGGCCCCACCTTGCGGGCTCGAAACGGAGGTCGAGATGGCTCCGAAACTTTGATCTGACATCCGTTTGTGAAATCACGTTTTCTCCACGCCTTGCCACGTAGTCTTCATCGTCGCCTTCTCCACGAGCTCTCTACAGCCACGCTGGCTCTGATACCATGTCACGAGGAAGGAGATAAGGAAGAGAGCTCACACACACACTCTCACTCTCAAGGAGAAGCACACACACAGATTGAGGCAAGGAAGAATGATCTTCTTCTTCTTCTTCTATTACATAAAAGGAATGTACAAGAATGACCTAAAAACAAGAATACAACCAGTGCAATATATAAAGACCAGTACATAAGGAAAAACCTAATGTCCGCGAATGAGTGAGCTGGCAAGAACAAATGTGCCATCACTCTCGGTAGATAAATCTAATAAAGCTCAATGAAGTATCCCTGACATATGCCGGTGTGACCACTATACATGTCAGAGAAACGAAAAATTGGTACGTATCATCCTGGATCATCACATGTTGAGCTTGATATCTCAACACTAGGGAACACACCAGGACTTTGAGACCGACTCAGCTAGTTAAGTCCATGAAGAACTACTTCGATGGCACAGGAGACCCATATGATCATGTGGCCGAGTTTAGGCAAGTCTTGAGAGCTGAACAAGTTGAGGACCTATTGACGCAATATAATGCCTTTGGTCTAACCCTTAGGAACACAGCCCTTATGTGGTTTCAACCATTGAATGAGAGACAGTTCAGGAGCATAGACCAACTCTTAGAGGCTTTCATCACTGAATTCTCTAAAAGTGGCATAAGGCATAACACTTCCTCATTGATACATAGCTTCAAGCAAACCCCTCAAGAGACCGTGAGACTTGCAGGAAGAAGATTTAGGAAATATCTTGAGAGATGCCCTATTCTTCAGTTACCCACACCATCCAAACAAGTGGCTTTATTCTTGGATGGATTGCTAAGTACCAAATTGAGGTCATATGTGTACTTGAAGGACCCTAGGACGATAGAAGAGTGTGTACGCATGTGCATCGACATTGAGGATCACCTAGGGGAGGAGTTAGAGCTTTCAAAAATCTATAGAGATTCTAATAGTGCCTCTAGTCTCTCTTCCTCGCAATCCACATCAATTGAGGAACTCGCGGAGAAAGTAGCTCAAAAACTAGGTGTCACTAGCAAACAAATGCCAAGGTTTGCCCTAGTCAAGAGGTGCTATACTTGTGGTGGTGACCATATGGCGAACGTATGTCCCATCATGGCTCAACCCCAAGTGAACCCTAGCAGCCCATATTGCACCATAGAACAGAGGTACACAAATCACACAGCACAAGACTGCCCATACAATAAGCAAGCAGTTAGGCAAACCTACCCTCAGCCCTATCCACAACAGGGAAGATATCAGAACCAGTACCCTCCACAGCAATATGGTAGACCACAGCAATCCTATGAACAACCCTACCAAAACCAACTAAGGCCTCAACCTGTGTTAGCTCAACAACCTCCAACCCTAGCTAATGTGATTCCTGTAAAGTATGCAGCTGCTGAGGAAAATTTGAATAGAGCCATAGTCCCAGTGACTCCATTGCTTTCAGAAAGTGACCCGAGTGATCATAGTTTTGATTCCACTCACATAGATAGTCCACAGGCTTACTACATGCAGTCGCCTGAACATGGTGAGTCTTACTATAGTGAAGAACCGAATGAACCTAGTTCGGAGCCTGATTACACAAATTTCATGTACGCAAATCCCAACACTAGACCTCAACCTAGACAGGTAAGACCCCCATTCCCTAGAGGACCATGTTATAGATGTCAAGGAGATCACCTCATTTGTGATTGCCCCTTACCTCCACCTACATAACCACAGTCAGTAACAATACATGGCTTTTGTCAAGATTGCGGAAAGAAGCATCTCTTATGAGATTGCCCAAAGAATCCCAATAACATGCCAAAAATAACTCCAATTAACGTTATTGGTTTAGTTGTAGATCAACAGGAAGTGTCACTTCCACTGCACCAATGCAAGTGGTCACTAGAGCCCAGGCTTTGCAACAGAACCCAAGAGTAGGTCAAGAGAAGAGTGCAGAGGTTAGTGAAACCGAGAGCATAGCCAAGAAACAATCGAGAGCCTAGAGGGATAGCCGAGAGAGAATGAAAAGACAATGTTCTAAAAAGATGAGCGACTTAGAAGAAAGCATAAGAGAAACAAAAGCCAAAATTGTTGAACTCACCTCTCAAACAAACTCTCACATACCACCACCACCCTCATTTCCATCACCATCTAACCCACCATCTGTCCACCTACCTCAGACCATCCCACCACCCCCTAGAGTAGGATCATTATTAGCTGACCCCACTCCTGAAGACATAGACATGATGCTTAAGGCTTATCAGGCCAGAATCCAAGAAGGGCCAAATGTGACGGATCATGACAAGTGCTACCCTAGAGCTGACCTAGAGATAGAAAGAACCAAGTTGTGCGCGAAAATGGTCGCGTTGTCTTAGACTATGTTTGAAGCCAGTCGCCTCTTCAACTACTCTGGCTCAGCTAAGACACAATTGCACTTGGATGGACTCCTAGAGAAGTTAGAGAGCATAATTGCAAGATCTGCCAAGGAAGAAAAAAATCAAGGAAGAGAGGAGGCAAGTAAAAGAATAAGCCTTTCCCCACAGGAAGCTTTTGTGCCCAATTCCACTGAACCAGACACCTCCTCTTCTATGAATAGGTACACACCAGAATTCCTACGAGAGATTCAAGAAGACAAATGGGCTAATGAAAGTGAAGTCCCTCCTCCCATTGAACTTGTGGATGACACACATGATCAATTCCCACAAGATATTCCTTCCATTTATGGAGAGCAGGAGAGTGCACAAAATCAAGAGAGGTTAGACTTCGAGTCTAACTCCCTACAGGAATTACCCCATTTCACAGGCCCATGGGAAGCCAAGTCTACTTGTATGAGAGCACCCACGGTCATGGTAAGAAACGAAGACTCAGTCATACCTAGGAATACGGAGGTAGTGAAAAATACTAAGGTGTAGTGCAACCTCACTTTAGAAGAGCTCCTCAGAGTTAAGCCAGAATTATGGAAACATGTAGCTAACCAAGTGCTAGAAGTAGTGAAAACCCGCTCCCAGGTAGGTTCTCATAGAACAGTGCCAGAAATTCCTCTAGACAAGATAGGAGATATGAGTGAAGGTGAAGAAGGAAACACCTATCTTCCCATTACCCATCAGGGGTACACAACCAAGGCAATTCTAGACTCAGGTGCAGGAGTTGCTATTGCCACCACTTCCCTATGGAAGCGTTGGGGCAAGCCAGCACTCAGGCCCACGAGGATGAAATTGCAGATGGCGGATGGCCACATAGAAAGACCCTTAGGCTTGCTGGAAGGAATAACTCTCACTACATGCGGTGTTGAGTTTGAGCATACTTTCGCCATATGTGATTTCAGCAAGAATCATGCCTATGAGATGATTTTGGGAAGACCATTTATGCGACAGTTGCAAGTAGTACAGAATTGGGGAACCAATTCCTTGTATTTGCAACACTTAGGTGTTACGACCAAGGTTAAACTCAAAGACTACTCTCATAGAGATGTCCCTCCTATCCAATGGAATCCCATCCATAGAGCTAAAGATGATACCGAGTCGGTGCATTCCATAGGATCAGGATCCTCATGGATGCATGAAGACACCCACTTATGGATGTGCAAAGTAGCAGTAGAAGAAGAGAAGAGAGAAAAAGCAAGAGAAGTAGGTGCGAAAGAGACACATAGATCAATTCAAGACCCAGCCTATGCACCTGTTGTATTCCCTGATGAAGAATTTGAACCTCACGGATGGGCAGAAATTTTACCAACAATGGATGTAGCCATCAATGAAGAACAATGGACACCTCACTGTGACGAGGATGGCTATGACATTTCAGTCTTCTCCATAGAGCCCATCATGGGAGAGGCAGTTCTAGAAGAATGCGAACCTAGCCCTGATGTAGTTGAGGATGCAAGTGACTCCGATCTAGAGTCAATCATTATGGATCCACTTTTTGCATCAGATGAAGAATACTTCTATGGAGTAGAATTTCAACCCCAGAGACACGGAGAGCTTACAAATGATGTAAGGTTAGCCACACAAGTGACCCCTAAGGATGAAGGAAAGAAAAGAAAGAAGAGAGAAGTCACACCAGAAGAGGAAGAATCTTTGTTTGAGGTCCCTGACAATTTCAAAAGGTACGAAATAGATGATAGGAGAGTTATGGTGAGAATGCCTAAACGCGAGGCACAAGCAGGAGAGGCCTATGATAACAAAGAAACCACCAAGAAAATAGTGGTAGCCCTAGAAGAAGGAGAGGAGAGATGCATGTACATAGGCCATGACCTAACCGAGGAAGAAGAGCATGCGTTAATCGCCTTGCTAAGAGAATATAGAGATGTATTCACTTGGAGTTACAAGGACTTGAAGGGTGTTGACCCGGACATATGCTCACACACAATTCCCATGACCTCAGATGCGAAACCCTCTAAGCAAAAGCCATACATATATAATGATAATTATGTTGCTAGGATCAAAGAGGAGATAGATAGAATGGTAGAAGCTGGATTTATCTATGAAATTGAGCACACTGAGTGGGTATCCCCCATTGTAGTAGTGCCCAAGAAGAATGGGAAGGTACGTGTGTGCATTAACTTGAAGAAGGTTAATGCAGCCACGATTCGAGATAACTATCCACTTCCTATCACTGAACATCTCTTAGAAAGGGTAGCATGCAAGGAATTGTACAGCTTCCTTGATGGATTTTCGGGCTACAATCAGGTGGCCATTGTCAGACATTGGTCCACAGAGACCATTCCATGTGTGTGTGGGACGAGGGCTAGTTAGCCAAGGTCCTAAGCTCGGGGGTATATCCTAAGGTATTTGATGGTTAGTGGGGATGAGTGTTGCATGCTGGCCACATGGCGACGCTCATCCCCACTAACCATCAAATACCTTAGGATATACCCCCGAGCTTAGGACCTTGGCTAACTAGCCCTCGTCCCACACACACATGGAATGGTCTCTATAGACCAATGTCTAACAGCCATAGCACCAGAAGATCAGCATAAAACAACTTTTGCTACAGAGTGGGGCATATTTGCTTTTTGAGTAATGCCATTTGGGCTTACCAATGCTCCTGCAACCTTCCAAAGGCTGATGCTCAGACAAATCTTTGACAAGTGTAGAGGAGTATCAAGTCTGCCTGAACCCAGAAAAGTTTGTTTTCATGGTCAAGCAAGGCAAGATTCTAGGACACATAGTGTCAAAGAATGGCATATCCACCGATGAAGAGAAAGTAAGAGCCATCGCCGAGCTACCTAGGCCAAAGAATGTCAAGGAACTACAAGCTTTCATGGGGCATTGTGGTTATTACCGACGGTTTATACACATGTATGCCATCATAGCAAAGCCGCTGTATGGGCTTTTGACCAACTTTGAGTGGACTAGTGAGTGTGAGGACTCCTTCAATGAGCTCAAAAGAAGATTGTGTTCAGCACCAATCTTGACCACACTAGATTGGAATAAGCCATTTCATGTTCACGTGGATGCATCCAATTATGCTATTGGATGTGTACTTGCACAACCTACGGGTGAAGGCAATATGGATCTTCCAATTGCCTATGCTAGTAGACAGTTGAATGCGGCTGAACGAAACTATACAACCACTGAGCGAGAGGGATTAGGCATGGTATATGCAGTTAAAAAGTTTAGACACTATTTGCTTGCAAATAAGTTTAAATTTTTTACTGATCATCAAGCACTGTTGTACTTGGTAAACAAGCCATGCAATACAGGTAGATTAGTAAGATGGTTTCTCTTACTAATGGAATATGACTTTGAAGTTGTGGTGAGGAAAGTGAAGACTCACTTGAGAGCAGACCATCTCTCTAGACTCACATCTAGAGAAGCCCCACAAGGAGTATCAGATGACCTTCCTGATGCTTACTTGTTTAATTTGGAAGTTGTACCTCAGTGGGCTAAGCCATTAGTGCCAGTACTGACATACAGGCTTAATCACCCAGTCATAAACACTCAAGATAGAGAGGTAGTAAAAGCACAGAAGTACCATATCATGGCAGGAAGTATGTACAAACAAACCGATCACGGGATATTGGCGTGTTGTGTGGAAGAGGAAGAGTACACAAAATGGTTGCAATTAGCACATATTAGAGCAACACTACTCAAAGCAAAGAACTTTGCAGTCACTTAGGAGATTCGGAGTGCATTGGCCTACTATGGAAGCTGATGTCCATAAGTTGTGCAAAGAATGCCCAATCTGTTGCACTAAACCACCTGTGGAACATGCCACTCTTTATCAAGTTTCCATAGTGCCAGATTTGAGTGAACCATTAGTAACCTTCCTTAGGACGAAAACATTCCCTCAAGGTATGACATTGGCCAGAAAAAGGAGTCTAGAACAAGAAGCCCTAGATTACTCACTCATTGGTGATAACCTATACACGCGTGGTAAAGATGGTTACCTGAGACTATGTGTCCATGAGAGTGAATGTCTCAAGATCTTGCCCACCAAGGTGTAGCAGGAGGACACTTTGGACCAGATCGGGTGATCAAGGCAATCCTATTTGCAGGACTTTGGCGGCCGACCCTTCACATGGATGCACATACCTATGTGAAACGGTGTGACATTTGTCAGCGAACTCAGTATCCTATACGCAAAGATGAGATGCCTTTAAAACCTACCAAGATCCAATGTTTCCCATGGCCTCCAAGGAGTAGGATCATCCCAAGCTCATGAAGCCTAGAGAGAAAGAACTAGAGAGAGACTTGAGGTAAGTTTTGCACACACGGTGGGCAGAAATAGAGCAGGATTTGAAAGTGAAAGACCTGAAAGAGAGAGACATCAAGCACATAGGCAACAAAGAGATGAACATGATTTTCCATTGCTTAGACCCCGAGAGCACACAAGAACCCTTAGACCCACTCAAGTGATCAAGGCAATGAAGAATTATTTTGACGGGTCAGGAGATCCTTATGATCATGTGGCCGAGTTCAAACAAGTGTTAAGAGCTGAGCAGGTTGAGGACTTGTTCACCCAGTACGAGGCATTTGGTTTGACTCTTAAGGGCACTGCCTTGGCTTGGTTTCAACCATTGAGTAGTCGCAACTATCGCGATATAGGTCAACTGCTAGACAAATTCATTGTAGAATTTTCCAAGAGTACCATGGTATCAGGCATAACACATCATCTTTGATCCACAGCTTCAAGCAGACACCCCAAGAAATAGTGCGGCTAGCAGGTAGAAGGTTCAGACAGTATCTAGAGAGATGCCCTGCTCTAGAGTTACCCACACCAGCCAAACAAGTGGCTTTGTTTTTAGATGGCTTACTAAGCACTAAGTTAAGATCATATGTGTACTTGAAAGAGCCTAGATCCATAGAAGAGTGTGTGCGGACGTGCATTGACATTGAAGATAACTTGGGAGAGGAATTAGGATTGTCCAAACTCTATAAGGATTCTGATAGTTCTACTAGTCATACTTTGAAAATCTCCACGGAAATAGAGGAGATAGCTGAGCAAGTTGCCAAGAAGTTGGGAGTCCAAAATAGACAAACACCGAGAGTCACCCCATTGAATCGGTGTTATACGTGCGGAGGCGACCACATGGCTAATGTATGCCCAATGCACAAGCAGAACATGAGAGCAAGGAATACCCCATACTGCAATATTGAAAGGAAGTACACAAACCATACGGCTCAAGATTGTCCCTACAATAGGCAGGCTGTTAGATAGAATTATCAGCAACCTTACCCACAAGGTAGGTATCAGAACCAATACCAACAACCATATTATAGACCACAACAACAATATCATGCACCATATAGGCCACAACCAGTCTTGGGAAAACAACCACCAGCTCCTGACAATGCAACTCCAGTTAAGTATGCAATGGCAGAAGAGAACCTTAATAGAGCATTGGTGTCAGTGACCCCACTGATCTCAAAGAATGACTCTCATGCCCATAGTTCAGACTACTCCCATGAAGGTAGTCCACATGCTTATTACACAGAGTCACCTGAACATAGTGAGATTTATCCATATCAATATGAGGCACCACCTATGGAACAAAATTGGGAGCCTGAATACTCCAATGTCATGTACACAAATGCTAACCCTAGGCCCCAATTGAGACAAGTAAGACCACAAGCCCCTAGAGGACCATGTTTCAGATGTCAGGGTGACCATTTCCTTTGTGATTGTCCCCATCCACCTTCCCTGAGTCAAGGACAGGCTATCACAATACAAGCTTTTTGTCCTGATTGTGGCAAAGACCATCTCCCCAGAGATTGTCCAAGAAACCCCTCTAGTGCACCCAAGATTACAACTATTAATGTGGTAGGCTTAGTGGCAGATTCAAGTTCAAGTTGCAGTAATGTGGCTCCTATACAAGCTATCACTAGAGCACAAGCCTTAAAACAGGATAAACCAGCAGAGCAATCGAAGTCGAGTGAATCGGGAGAACCTAGTAGGAGGAAAACAAGAACATGGAAAGATACCAGAGAGAAGGCTAATCACAAGTGGAATAAAAATTTATCGGAACTAGAAGAAAGCTTGAAAGATGCAAAAACAAAAATAGAAGACATCGCATCTCAAAACCCCTCACATGTCGAAACTCCATCCACTCCATCTCATCCCATCCCACCACCCATTGTAAACAGGCCGCAACCAGGGTCTGTTCTTGCAGATCCAACCCCAGAAGGCTTGGACATGATGTTCAAGGCCTACCAGGCTCGACTTCAAGAAGGGCCAACAGTTGCAAACCTAGAGAAGAGTTACCCTAGAGCAGACTTAGAGATTGAACGAATGAAAATGTGCATGAAAATGGTAGAACAAGCTCAAGCTATACTCGAGACTAGTCAAAAGTTCAATCAGACAAACTCTGTCAAACCGGATTTGCATTTCTAGGGCTTAGTAGAAAGATTAGAGCAGTTGGTAAACAAACCACAAGTTTCTTTACCTCCACAGGCTCAACCAGTTATTGAAAGGGGAAGCTCACCACCAATGGGAGCATATGTTCCTAATTCCACGAATGCTGGAATACCTCCTTCAATTCAACAGTACTCTCAAGAGTTCTTGCGGGAAATACAAGAGGAGAAATGGGCCAAGGAGAAGGGTAATTCCCCTCCTATTCGTGAGATTGATGATCTTCATGATCAATTTCCCCAAGACATTCCATCTATTTACGGAGACGAAGCAGAACAACAAGAAGACAAAGGATTAGATTTTGAATCTAATACCTTAGAAGAACTGCCTCAATTTCCAGGCCCATGGGAATCTCAATCTCTTCAGATCAGAGCTCCCACAATACTGGTAAGACATGAAGACTCAGTGGTCCCAAGGAACACTGATGTCGTGAAGAACACTAAGGTTCAATGTCATCTCACTGTAGAAGAGCTGCTCAAAGCGAAACCCGAGCTATGGAACCATGTGAAGGATCAGGTCCCAGAACTTGATTCCAATATGCCAAAAACATGGTCTAAGCAAAAAGTTCCAGAGATACCTCTCGATAAAATAGGAGACATGTGTGAGGGTGAAGAAGGTAATACTTATCTTCCAATCACCTACCAAGGTTACACAACCAAAGCAATCATAGATTCAGGTGCTGGTGTTGCTATTGCGACCACCTCCTTGTGGAAGCAATGGGGCAAACCCACATTAAAACCAACTAGAATGAAGCTTCAAATGGCCGATGGTCATTTTGAAAGGCCTCTAGGATTGCTAGAAGGGATAACTCTAACCACTTGTGGTGTAGAGTTTGAGCACACATTTGCTATATGTGACTTTGAGAAAAATAATGTCTATGAGATGATCCTAGGAAGACCCTTCCTATGACAATTGCAAATAGTATAGGATTGGGGAACCAACTCCTTGTACTTACAACACTTAGGGGTCACCACCAAGGTCAATTTGAAGGATTACACCTTCAGAGATGTACCACCCCTACAGTGGAATCCTATCCACAAAGCAAAAGAAGATTCTATCTCTATGCATTCTAAAAGTTCACCTCATCCATCATGGCTGCATGAAGATACTCATTTGTCGATGTGCAAGGTCGCAGAGGAAGAGGAAAAATGGTTAAAGGCAAGAGAAGAAGGAACTTCTCTAGGAAATAGACCAGTTAGAGACCCAGCCTACACACCGATGATCTTTCCAGATGAGGAATTTGAACCTCATGGCTGGCCTGAAATCTTAGCCACCATGGACATTGTTGTCAATGAAGAACAATGGACACCTCATTGTGACGAGGAGGGTTATGATATTTCAGTGTTCATGTGTCAGCCCTTGCTAGAAGAATGTGATCCTAGTGATGTCATAGAAGAAGAAGAGAATGACGATGATATAGAGTCCATTGTGATGGATAGTTGCTTTAACTCAGAGCAGCACTATCTAGAAGATATAAGAGTGTTCACCCAGAAAGAAGAAGAACCTCTCACAAGTATTAAAACGGTAAATTCAAAGGATGGAAGTGAGAGTAGTCAAAAGAAAAAGGAAAGAAAAGCAGTGAAACAAGAAGAGGAGGAATCATTGTTTGAAGTACAAGAAAACTTCAAGAAATATGAAGTGGACGACCGCAAAATTTTGGTACGAATGCCTAAGAGAGAGGCCATCATAGGAGAATCATATGATAATAAAGATAAGACCAAAAAGATTGTGGTGACCATTGAGGAGAACGAAGAGAGATGTACCTACATAGGAGATGACCTGAGTGCAAGAGAAGAAATGGAGCTCGTAGCTCTATTAAGGGAATATAGGGATGTGTTTGCTTGGCACTATAGAGACTTGAAGGGAGTGGATCCAAGAATATGCTCGCATACGATCCCCATGACTGCTAATGCCAAACCCACCAAACAAAAGCCCTACACATATAATGATACATATGCAGCCAAAATAAAAGAAGAAATGGATAGGCTAATTGAAGCTGGATTCATCTATGAGATTGAGCATACTGAATGTGTGTCCCCCGTTGTAGTGGTGCCCAAGAAGAACGAGAAGTTGCAAGTGTGTATTAACCTTAAAAAAGTTAATGCCACTACGATCAGAGATAGTTATCCACTTCCAATCACGGCACACCTATTGGAGTGTGTTGCAGGCAAGGAAGTTTATAGCTTCCTTGATGGATTTTTAGGTTACAATCAAGTAGCCATCGCCCCAGAAGATCAACACAAAATAGCTTTTGCTACAGAATGGGGAATCTTTGCATTTCGTGTGATGCCATTTGGGCTCACCAATGCACCTGCGACATTCCAAAGGCTCATGTGTCATGTCTTCAAAGAGTTCTTGCGAAAGAGCTTAGAAGTGTATGTGGACGATTTATGTGCTCATTCCCAAGAAAGAGGATTTCACATCCCTGAGCTCAGACAAATCTTCAACAAGTGTAGAGAATATCGAGTGTGTCTGAACCCAGAAAAGTGTGTGTTCATGGTGCGTCAATGTAAAATCTTAGGTCATATTGTTTCTAAGAATGGAATCTCAACCGATGAAGATAAGGTACGAACCATAGCGGAGCTGCCAAGGCCAAGGAATGTTAAAAGGGTACAAGCCTTTATGGGCCATTGTGGATACTATCGTAGGTTTATTCACATGTACGCGATCATAGCTAGACCCCTTTATGCCTTGTTGTCTAATTTTGAGTGGAACGACGAATGCGAGAATTCTTTCAACGAACTAAAGAAACGTTTGTGCTCAGCACCAATACTGACCACTCCTGATTGGAATAAACCATTCCATGTCCATTAGGATGCATCCAATCATGCCAAAGGATGTGTGCTAGCACAACCCACAGGTGACAGAAACTTAGATTTGCCCATAGCATATGCTAGTAGACAGCTCACTACAGCTGAACGAAACTATACCACAACTGAGCGAGAGGGCTTAGGCATGGTATATGCTGTGAAGAAGTTTAGACACTATTTATTGGCCAACAAATTTAAGTTTTTCACTGATCATCAAGCTTTGTTATATTTGGTCAATAAACCTTGCAATACAGGACGGTTAGTAAGATGGTTTCTCTTACTAATGGAATATGACTTTGAAGTTGTTGTCAGGAAAGGTAGAACCCACCTTAGGGTAGATCACCTTTCTCGCATCACTTCAGGAGAGTCACCACAAGGAGTGTCTGATGAACTACCTGATGCTTATCTGTTCAATTTAGAAGTTGTTCCTAAATGGGCAAATAAGTTGGTACCAGTCCTAACCTTCGGACCCGCAAATAAAAATGTCAAAACATCACAAGAAGAAATTGTAGAATCACAAAAATATCACATATTGGCAGGAAGCATGTACAAACAAGATACTGAGGGTGTATTAGCTTGTTGTGTCGAGGATGATGAACATAGTAGTTGGTTGCAGCAAGCTCATGAAGGATTACTAGGAAATCACTATTCTAAACAATGAACATTGCAGAATCTAAAGCGTTTAGGAGTGTATTGGCCTAGCATGGACAAAGAAATACATGAGTGGATTAAGAATTGTCCAATGTGCAGAGAGAGACCCCCAGTGGAGCATGCGACCCTTTATCAAGTGTCATTAATTCCAGATTGGAGTGCTCCATTGGTAGAGTTTATGAGGTCGGGAATATTACCCAAAGAGGCTAGTCTAGCAAAAAGATGAAGCATGGAGCAAGAGGCTCAAGGCTATGCCTTGCTAGGAGACAACCTATATCGAAGAGGCAAAGATGGTTACTTAAGACTGTGCCTTCATGAATCAGACTATCTGAAAGTCTTAGAGACTGCACACAGTAGTGTTGCAGGTGGACATTTTGGTCCTGACCGAGTAATCAAGACCATTCTTTTCTCAAGACTTTGGTGGCCAACTCTTCATATGGATGCACATACCTATGTGAAGAAATGTGACACATGCCAACGGGCACAATATCCAGTTAGAAAAGATGAGATGCCTTTGAGACCAATGATGGGAGGACGTGCATTTTCAAAGTGGGGTATAGACTTCATAGGTCCTATTAACCCCCCAGCTCGAAACTCCCATGCAGAGTACATTATTATAGCCACTGATTACCTTACAAAGTGGGTAGAAGTCAAAGCCACAACAAAGAATGACGCTCAGACTACGGCTAACTTCTTATTCGAGAATGTGTTCACGAGATATGGGCTACCAATAGAGCTAGTTAGCGATAGAGGCACACACTTCTTGAATGAGGTCATTGAAAATCTTCTCCAAGAATTCTTGGTGATACATAAGAAGTCTGCCCCTTATCACCCACAAGCTAACGGACAAGCCGAGAGCACCAATAAGATCCTCTGTAACGTATTGACAAAACTGGTAAATAATAAACGCTCTGATTGGGATAAACAGCTTCATCATGTTGTTTGGCTTATCGAGTTGCCTATAAAACGGTACTGAATGCCACCCCATTTCAGATGGTCTTCGGGCAGAATGTTGTTCTACCATTGGACTTCCTCATCCCAGCCTTAAAGGTAGCACAAAAGCATGAGTGGAATGGACATGAGTTGTCCTCCAGGATCTTTGATCTAGAACGCTTAGGTGAGACGAGGCTACGAGCGGCAGCAGGCATCTACGCTGCAAAGAAAAGGCAAAAGGCATACTTCGATGCACACATTAAGGATAAGGGACTGAAAGAGGGAGATCTAGTGTTGGTTTACACCCTAAAACAACATGCCCGTAAGTTGGAAAAACGAGGATATCATTAACAGAATTTCCACTAGGGGCGCGGTTCAATTGGCTACTTTAGAAGGTGATATCTTGCCAAACTATATTAGTGGTTGTAGATTCAAGCTATATCAAGAACCTTTTACTGAGGATATGCTTACGAGACTCAACACTGCTAAGAAGCGAAAAGAAGAGGAGTTAAGGGTGAGGGAAGAAGCACAAGCAGAGGCTAGAGAGCGCATAAGGCGAAATAAGTTAAGGCGACTAGGCCTAGATGTCAACTCAAAAGCTCCAAAATATCACATGTATATGTGCCAAAAATAAGGCATTGCGACTTCTCAAGTCATTGACCGACGTCCATTCGTGACCATAGAGATAGGACAAGGAAAGGGTGCAAAGACTGTGAAAGCATTGATTGACTCAGGGGCAGCAAGTAGTGCAGTTAGACTTTCCTACTGCCAAGACTTGCAGTTGAACATCAATCCCATAGAAGCTTATCTCATAGGATTGGGAGGTGTGGAAACCCCTTGTTTGGGCGAGGTGGAACTTCCCATCTACCTTCAAGATGTTCCAATGAAAGTCAAAGTGCTAGTGTGTCAAGATGAGAACCTTACAGAACCACTTGTCTTAGGACAAGATTGGATTTATGACAATGCAGTCAACTTGAACCTAAGAAGTCAACTTCTTCAAGTTTGGGTCTAGGGACAATGCTTTACATTAGAACTAGAAAATGGCATGCTCACAAATCCAGATGTCACATCTTGTAGTTCTCCTAGGCCTAATCTTAGCAAAAGAGATGTTGTATGTGTCAAAAGCTCTATGTCGCACGAAAACTCAATCATGGAAGAACAGGCTCAAAGACAAGCGGACTCCTCCTCTGGGGCAAGGACTAATGCCGCCACTACAACTCAACCAACAAAGCAAGCACAACCGAACAAAACAACTGCTATATCAAATAGACAGCGAGATTTCCAAAGGAAATTAGTACCGAGCATGAAGCAGATCTGGGTACGAAAAGGAGAGCAACCACCGGCCTTAACCCCACAATTCCCCTCTAGGGACTCCCACCAGGCTAGAAGACGAATGCAGAAGCTACGACAAAACTCAACCACAAGATATTCGACAAGTTTGGGTGCCTAAGAAATTCGCTACAACTCAACAAGGGTGATTACAGATGTGGGTACCTAAGAAGCTCTTACATCCACAACAACCTATGTTCTCCCACATGCGAAAGGTCTCAACAAAGAAGCCAAAAAGAGAAAAGGGTAAGAACCACGTACAGAGACCGAAAGAAGATCAAATCAGCTCTTCAAAAATAGTAGGAAGACGTGCAAAAAGGATATGGGTTTGGAATCCAAAAGTACAAGTAGCCTCCACCAAACCAAAGTGCCAACCACACTGGATACCACAGTTCAGAAAGCATGCAAAGAGGAAGACGCCTGAAGTAATCTCTACGGTGCCAAATGTTGTTCTAAAATGGACCCCAATAAGGAGGATTACATCATTTCGAGATCCAATGGATACCTCCACCAAAGCCGGCATCAACAACTACAAGTAACATCAAAATCCTTGACGAGCAACAACCATGTGCTTCTTGCACAACCCTGTCTTTTGCACCATTCAAGGCATGCACTTCCAAAGTATGCATTGATATAGGGCCCTATTACATGGCCATGCATAGACACATTTGAGAATCCCAGGCACAAGAGCACATGGACACAGGTCAACTAGTTTTACTGATACTAACGTCTATCTTCTTGTTTTGTGACATTGCTCCTCAAAAAAGAAAAAAAAAAAAAAGAAAGAAAGAAAGAAAGAAAGAAGAAAAGCGAGAGAGAGCTTGTTCCCAGGTTTGGCTTATGAAACATGAATGAGTCATGCTTAGTTGAAGTTGGAATTGTTGATTACTAGGCATTTATCAATTTGGATAGAAGTGTGTCTCGGCTAGCAGATGATATTATTGCTGCCTTATCTGGTAGATGGCAAGCACTTGGCATGAACATGGCATCTACAACTATGATTTTCTCTTACCATGGTAGGAATGAAGAGCTTGAAGGTCCGGAACTTGAGTGATGCTTAACTACTTCATGTACGAGAGCATCCAAGGAGATATCTGCAAAGGGTAGTTCTGGAGGAGAAGACTCCTGCGTATGGTGAGCTAAAGAGAATATGTGAAACTAAGCTTGGTGTAGTTACCCAATGTTGTTTGCCAAGGAATATAAAGAAATTCAATTCTCAGTATTTGGCAAATGTTGCTTTGAAAAGAGGAGAGAGGATCAACCACTCAAAAGATCTCATCAGTGGACCATCAACATGGACATTCATCAACAATGTTCCATCCCAAAGGCCGAGTGTACAACACGAAGAGATGAACATCGATCGACCTTCTCCATGGTAAGTATCTTTACTCTGGAAACACCATAACCATGATAGCTTAGGAAACCTCTTCGTCGGCATACCCTTGAGCACTTAGCTCAAGACCCCAATTTTGGCACCATACTTAGTCCGATGCATTTTCCACGTAGGCATGCATAGGGCTACATTACAAGGCCATGCAAAAGGCACATATTTTCCTCAACCCATGCACGAACACACTTACCCATCATCCGTTATGGGTTATGAGTACTTGGCATGACTACTATGACCATCAATTTTGGAAGATCTAGAGGACATCAACGGAGACTCACAACGACACAATCGTGCTGGCATTTAACGACGAAGCACATACCAAAGGACTACAAATTGAAAAGACTCATAGTGACAAATGAAGAACCCGACAACCAACCTTGCTACATTTGGAAGAGCGACGGCTCCAGTTCCTACCGAATGGACACTACCTCTCGAAGCACTACCTAGAACAACCATTACAAGGGTCTGTCAGGGACGACATACTCGAGAGGGGGGGGGAGTGTTGGAACTCAAGGTCAAGCATAAAACATGGAAGCACATCAAAGAAGTGGACATAGAAGAAGAGAGAGCAAGTAGGGAGCTCCAAGAAGTGTATGTCAAATTTTCAGAAGAATCCCCTACAAAAATAGTGATTTTCATCACTAAAAACCATTCTAAATGCCATTTTCTATTTTTTTAACTCCATTTTGTTCAAGCCGAGGAGTCCTTGAGCTTGAAGAGTATTAGAACTATCATACTACCAATTTTCATAATTTTTAGACTTCGTTTGAGCCCTCAAATAAGCCTTGGAACCTAATTTTTAACTAGGCCGGACACTAGGTCTGGACAGGGCCAAAACTAGTCAAAAAACTATAAAAAGAGCTAGAGAGCTCATTTTTGGGGGTAGCTTGTTAGAGAATAGAGCTTTTGTAAGAGAACTCCTTTTTGCAATCAAGCTTTCCATTGTTCCTCTCTTTGATCTTACCTTGTGCACGTGTGTGTATGTGTGTGCATGTTTGTGTGCTTTCACTCACGCACTTGTGCCTTCACTTGCTTGTGGTCTTCATACCGGTCCTCACGTCTCCGTGGATTGACAAGTAAAGGAGGTGGTGCTTACGCTTGAGCTACATGAGTCCTTCTAGATCATAGAGCTTTTGACACATATAATCTTGCTCGTGAAGATTAGTCTTAGAGGATCTAAGAGAGTGTGTGGTGCCATGATCTGTGAGCATGCCATTCTCTAATTCTAATGTAATGCATTGTTCATGTACCCAAACTTGAAGAAGTTGACTTTTGAGGTTCAGATTGACTGCATGGTCATAGATCCAATCTTGACCCAAGACAAGTGGTTTCGTAAGGTGTTCATCTTGACACACTAGCATTTTGACTCTCATTGGAACATCTTGAAGGTAGATGGGAAGTTCCACCTCGCCCAAACAAGGGGTTTCCACACCTCCCATTCCTATGAGATAGGCTTCTATGGGTTTGATGTTTAACTGCAAGTCTTGGCAATATGAGAGTCTAATTGCACTAGTTGTTGCACATGATTCAATCAATGCTTTCACAGTCCTCGCACTCTTTCCTTGTCCTATCTCTATGGTCACAAAGGGACATCGGTCAATTATTTGAGAAGTAGTTATGCTCGATTTTTGGCACATGTCCATGTGATATTTTGGGGCTTTTGAGTTGACATCTACACCTAGTCGCCTTAACTTATTTTTCCTAATGTGCTCCCTGGCCTCTGCATGTGCTTCTTCTCTCACCCTTAACTCCTCTTCTTTTCGCTTCTTAGCAGTGTTGAGTCTCATTAGCATATCCTCTGTAAGATGTTCTTGATATAGCTTGACTCGACAACCACTAATATAGCTTGGCAAGATGTCACCCTCCAAAGTGGCCAATTGAACTGCCCCGCTAGTGGAAATTCTATTAATGATCATGGGTCCATATCCTCGCTTTTCCAACTTACGGGCATGTTGCTTTAGTGTATAAACCAACACTAGATCTCCCTCTTTCAGTCCCTTATCCTTGATGTGTGCATCAAAGTATTCCTTTTTTCTTTTCTTTGCAGCATAGATGTGTGCTGCCGCTCAGAGCCTCGTCTCACCTAAGCGTTCTAGATCAAAGATCCTAGAGGACAACTCATGTCCATTCCACTCATGCTCTTGTGCTACTTTTAAATCCGGGATTAAGAAATCTAATGGTAGCACAACATTATGTCCAAAGAACATCTAAAATGGGGTGGCATTGAGTACCGTTTTGTAGGCAACTCGGTAAGCCCAAACAGCATGATGAAGTTGTTTATCCCAATCAGAGTGTTTGTTATTTACAAGCTTGGTCAAGACATTACATAGGATCTTGTTTGTGCTCTCAATTTGTCTGTTAGCTTGTGGATGATAGGGGGCAGACTTCTTATGTATCACCAAGAATTCTTGGAGAAGATTTTCAATGACTTCATTCATGAAGTGTGTGCCTCTATCACTTACTAGCTCTATAGGTAACCCATATCTCCTGAACACGGTCTCATATAAGAACTTAGTTGTCGTTTGAGCATCATTATTTGTTGTGGCTTTTACTTAGTATACCCACTTGGTCAGGTAATCTGTGGCTACAATAATGTACTCTGCATGGGAGTTTCTAGCTTGGGGGTTAATAGGACCTACAAAGTTGTTGAAGCTGAAGGTCAAGGACAAAGCACAAGAGCACATCAAAGAGGTGGACACACAAGAAGAAGGAGCAAGTAGGGAGCTCCAAGAAGTGTATGTCAAATTTTCAGAAGAATCCCCTACAACAATAGTGATTTTCATCACTAAAAACCATTCAAAATACCATTTTCTATTTTTCTAACTCCATTTTGTTCAAGCCAAGGAGTCCTTGAGCTTGAGGAGTATTAGAAGTATCATCCTACCAATTTTCATAATTTTTAGACTCCGTTTGAGCCCTCAAATAAACCCTGGAACCTTATTTTTAACTAAGCGGGACACTAGGTCTGGACAGGGCCAAAACTAGTCAAAAAACTATAAAAGGAGCTAGAGAGCTCATTTTTGGGGTTAGCTTGTTAGAGAATAGAGCTTTGTCAGAGAACTCTTTTGCAATCGAAGCTTTCCATTGTTCCTCTCTTTGATCTTACCTTGTGCGCGTGTGTGTGTATGTGTGTGCATGTTTATGTGCTTTCACTCACGCACTTGTGCCTTCACTCGCTCGTGGTCTTCATATCGGTCCTCACGTCTCGACAGATTGACAAGTAAAGGAGGTGGTGCTTACGCTTGAGCTACACCAAATTTTGGCGCCGTTGCCGGGGAGAGAGCTTCGAGGACGAGCGTTGTGATGGTAAGATCGTAGATTTGCAACATTGGAAGGTAAAAAAAAAAACTATCATTTTTGTTCATTTTCTGATTTTTCTTCTTCATCTTCATCATCATCACCATCTCCATCTTCTTCCATCTTCTTCTTCATAGAAATTTCTTGTTTTTTAGTGCATTTTCACCATTTTCATACCATCTTTCATGCATTATTGTGTGGGAAGGAGTTAAGAGATGCAAGGGAGAGCAAGCGCCTGTGTTTTTTCATGATTTTTTGCACATACAGAGCTCGCCATTGCTCGGCGCTCAGAAATTTGAATTTCCTACCAAAAAACACGATTCTGTGATGAAAATCACGATTCTGTGAAAAATTCAAATTTTTTTTGAAAATCGCGATTTTCTATTTCCCGCCTAAAAGCTTGCTGAAAGAAACACGATTCTGTGGTCATTCTCAAAATCGCGATTCTCTGGTTGTGCTCAAAATCGCGATTCTCACAAATCATAATTTTCAGTCAAAAACATGATTCTCAAAAACACGATTCTCTGCTGACAGTCGCGATTCTCAAAAACACGATTCTCTACTGGCAATCACGATTCTCAAAAACACGATTCTTTGATTTCATAGCATCACGATTCTCTTGAAGTTCATAGCATCACGATTCTCTTGAGATTCATAGCATCGCGATTCTCTTGATTTCACAAAATCGCGATTCTCTTACAAAATTGTGATTTTTCCATAAGGCCCTATTTGCCTATTTTGACCCCCAAGGGTCTCAATTGACCATACCAAGGGGACTCCAAAGGATTTTTGAACCATACCAAGGGGAAATTTTGGACTCTTAGCCAAAGCTTATGAACCTGAGATCTGGTAGACACTTAGGCAAGAATAGACAAAGCATTAGATCTTCTCAGTCCAGTGTCAACCATACAGCTAAGTCTTTGGCACAACAACTAAGTGGTTGTCCTTACGTACTAAACTCTGACACAAGTGACTCAGAAATGTCTTTTAGCATGGGGAAACCTACAGGTAACTCAGGCACTACCTATTTACAAACACCAGAAGGTCCATATAAGACATGGTTGGAATATATTCGGACCAACTGATTAGGTGCTCGCATCTATGAGGATGGCCTAAGGCGATCAGTGGTCTAACTCAAAAATCCAGATCAACCCTTTGGACTTGAACACCCAGTAGTCAAGTTTGAAGAAGGTTCATACATTGATAAGGAAGGAACCATGTATGTGGTCACCAACCTACAAGATAGGACCGATGAGTTTGGAAATATCATTCATGAGAATGAGATAGGAGACCTAGAACAAGGAAATGTAGGACAAGGACCCCAAACTCCTAGAGGTAAGTCAGTTTTGACCAGAGTGATCCTCCAGACTGGATCCCTCAAGACAACAAAAGCATAGAACTATTCTTGAATAGAGAAACAGAGGAAGCCTTTTGGAGATTCAAGCCAGATCAACCTAGCCAATTGGGCATAGTCATCATCTATGAGTTCAAGGATCCAGAGACACCAGGCAAAGTTGTCTACCTGGATAACACATCAGAGAAAATTTTCTTGGTAACAGAACAGGATAGACATGCATATACTTGGAAGAGTGAATTGATTTTCCCTCCACCAAGATCCAATGTTTCCCATGGCCTCCAAGGAGTAGGATCATCCCAAGCTCATGAAGCCCAGAGAGAAAGAACTAGAGAGAGACCTGAGGTAAGTTTTGCACACACTGTGGGCAGAAATAGAGCAGGATTTGCAAATGAAAGACCTGAAAGAGAGAGACATCAAGCACATAGGCACAAAGAGATGAACATGATTTGCCATCGCCTAGACCCCGAGAGCACACAAGAACCCTTACACCCACTCAAGTGATCAAGGCAATGAAGAATTATTTTGACGGGTCAGGAGATCCTTATGATCATGTGGCTGAGTTCAAACAAGTGTTAAGAGCTGAACAGGTTGAGGATTTATTCACCCAGTACGAGGCATTCGGTTTGACTCTTAAGGGCACTGCCTTGGCTTGGTTTCAACCACTGAGCAGTCGAAACTATCGTGATATAGGTCAGCTGCTAGACGAATTCATTGTAGAATTTTCCAAGAGTGGTATCAGGCATACCACATCATCTTTGATCCATAGTTTCAAGCAGACACCCCAAGAAATAGTGCGACTAGCATGTAGAAGGTTCAGACAATACCTAGAAAGATGCCCTGCTCTAGAGCTACCCACACCAGCCAAACAAGTGGCTTTGTTCTTAGATGGCTTACTGAGCACAAAGTTAAGATCATATGTGTACTTGAAAGAGCCTAGATCCATAGAAGAGTGTGTGCGGACCTGCATTGACATAGAAGATAACTTGGGCGAGGAGTTAGGATTGTCCAAACTCTATAAGGATTTTGATAGTTCTACTAGTCATACTTCAAAAATCTCCACAGAAATAGATGCGATAGCTGAGCAAGTTGCCAAGAAGCTGGGAGTCCAAAATAGACAAACACAAAGAGTCACCTCATTGAACCGATGTTATACTTGCGGAGGGGACCACATGGCTAACGTATGCCCAATGCAAAACCAAAACATCAGAGAAAGGAATGCTCCATATTGCACTATTGAGAGAAAATACACGAACCACACGGCTCAAGATTGTCCCTACAATAGGCAGGCTATTAGACAAACTTATCAGCAACCTTACCAACAAGGTAGGTATCAGAACCAATACCAACAGCCATATTATTGACCACAATAGCAATATCAGGCACAATATAGGCCACAAACAGTCTTGGGAAACCAACCACCAGCCCCTGCCGATGTGATTCCAATCAAGTATGCTATGGGAGAGGAAAATCCAAATAGAGCATTGGTGCTAGTGACCCCACTAATCTTAGAGAATGACTCTCATGCTCATAGTTCACACTACTCCCATGAAGGTAGTCCACATGCTTATTACATAGAGTCACCTGAGCATAATGAGATTTACTTGTATCCTTATGAGGCACCACCTATGGAACAAAATTGGGAGCCAGAATATTCCAATGTCATGTACACAAATCCTAACCCTAGGCCCCAATTGAGACAAATGAGACCACAAGCCCCTAGAGGATCTTGTTTCAGATGTCAAGGTGACCATTTCATTCGTGACTTTCCCCACCCACCATCTCCGAGTCAAGGTCAGGTTATCACAATACAAGCTTTTTGTCTTGAATGTGGCAAAGACCATCTTCCCAGAGATTGTCCAAGAAACCCCTCTAGTGCACCCAAGATTACACCCATTAATGTGGTAGGCTTAGTGGCGGATTCAAGTTCAAGTAGCAGTAATGTGGCTCCTATACATGTTGTCACTAGAGCACAAGCCTTAAAACAGGATAAAATAGTAGAGCAATCGGAGTCGAGTGAATCGGGAGAACCTAGTAAGAGAAAAAAAAGAACATGGAAGGATACTAGAGAGAAGGCCAATCGCAAGTGGAATAAAAAGTTATCGGAACTAGAAGAAAGCTTGAAAGACGCAAAAACAAAAATAGAAGACATTGCATCTCAAAACCCCTCGCATGCCGGAACTCCATCTACTCCACCTCATCCCACCCCACCACCCATTGTAAATAGACAGCAACCAGGGTCTGTTCTTGCATATCCAACCCTAGAAGGCTTGGACATGATGTTCAAGGCCTACCAGGCTCCACTTCAAGAAGGACAAATAGCTGCAAACCTAGACAAGAGTTACCCTAGAGAAGATTTAGAGATTGAACGGATGAAAATGTGCATGAAAATGGTAGAACAAGCTCAAGCTATACTCGAGACTAGTCAAAAGTTCAATCAAACAAACTCTACCAAACCGGATTTGCATTTCCAGGGCTTACTAGAAAGATTAGCGCAGCTGGTAAACAAACCACAAATTTCTTTACCTCCACTGGCTCAACCAGTTATTGAGAGAGGAAGCTCACCACCAATGGGAACTTTTGTTCCTAATTCCACGGATGTTGGAATACCTCCTTCAATTCAGGAGCACTCTCAAGAGTTCTTGCGGGAAATACAAGAGGAGAAATGGGCCAAGGAGGAGGGTAATTTCCCTCCTATTCGTTAGATTGATGATCTTCATGATCAATCTCCCCAAGACATCCCATCTATTTACGGAGATGAAGGAGAACAACAAGAAGACGAAAGATTAGATTTTGAATCTAATACCTTAGAAGAACTACCTCAATTTCCAGGCCCATGGGAATCTGAATCTCTTCAGATCAGAGCTCCCAAGATACTGGTCAAACATGAAGAATCAATGGTCCCAAGGAGCACTGATGTCATGAAGAACACTAAGGTTCAGTGTCATCTCACTGTAGAAGAGCTGCTCAAAGCAAAACCTGAGCTGTGGAATCATGTGAAGGATCAGGTCCCAGAACTTGAGTCCAATATGCCAAAAGCAGGCTCTAAGAAGAAAGTACCAGAGATACCTCTAGACAAAATAGGGGACATGTGTGAGGGTGAAGAAGGTAATACTTATCTTCCAATCACCTATCAAGGTTACACAACCAAATCAATCATAGATTTAGGTGTTGGTGTTGCTATTGCAACCACCTCCTTGTGGAAGCAATGGGGACAACCCACATTAAGACCAACTAGAATGAAGCTTCAAATGGCTGACGGTCATTTTGAAAGACCTCTAGGATTGCTAGAAGGGATAACTCTAACCACCTCTAGTGTAGAGTTTGAACATACACTTGCTATATGTGACTTTGAGAAAAATAATGTCTATGAGATGATCCTAGGAAGACCCTTCCTATGACAATTGCAAATAGTACAGGATTGGGGAACCAAATCCTTGTACTTGCAGCACTTAGGGGTCACCACCAAGGTCAATTTGAAGGATTACACCTTCAGAGATGTACCACCCCTACAGTGGAATTATATCCACAAGGCGAAAGAAGATTCTATCTCTGTGCATTCCCTACAGTGGAATTATATCCACAAGGCGAAAGAAGATTCTATCTCTGTGCATTCTGAAAGTTCACCTGATCCATCCTGGTTGCATGAAGATACTCATTTGTGGATGTGCAAGGTCGCGGAGGAAGAGGAAAAATGTTTAAAGGCAAGAGAAGAAGGAACTTCTCCAGGAGATAGACCAATTAAAGACCCAACCTACACACCGATGATCTTTCCAAATGAGGAATTTGAGCCTCATGGTTGGGCAGAAATCTTAGCTACCATGGACATTGCAGTCAATGAAGAACAATGGACACCTCATTGTGATGATGAGGGTTATGATATTTCCGTGTTCATGTGTCAACCCTTGCTAGAAGAATGTGATCCTAGTGATGTCATAGAAGAAGAAGAGAATGACGACAATCTAGAGTCCATTGTAATGGATAGTTGCTTTAACTCAGAAAAGCACTATCTAGAAGATATAGGAGTGTTCACCCAGAAAGAAGAAGAACCTCTCACAAGTATTAAAACGGTGAATTCAAAGGATGGAAGTGAGAGCAGTCAAAAGAAAAAGAAAAGAAAAGCAATGAAACAAGAAGAGGAGGAATCATTGTTTGAAGTACCAAAAAACTTCAAGAAATATGAAGTTGACGACCGCAAAATTTTGGTACGAATGCCTAAGAGAGAGGCCATCATAGGAGAATCATATGATAATAAAAAAAAGACCAAGAAAATTGTAGTGACCATTGAAGAGAACAAAGAGAGATGCACATATATAGAAGATGACGTAAGTGCAAGAGAAGAAATGGAGCTCGTAGCTCTATTAAGGGAATATAGGGATGTGTTTGCGTGGCACTATAGAGACTTGAATGGGGTAGATCCAAGAATTTTCTCTCATACTATCCCCATGATTGCTGATGCCAAGCCCACCAAACAGAAGCCCTACACATATAATGATACATATGCAGCCAAAATAAAAGAAGAAATTGATAGGCTGATTAAAGCTAGATTCATCTATGAGATTGAGCATACTGAATGGGTGTCCCCCATTGTAGTGGTGCCCAAGAAGAAGGGGAAGTTGCGAGTGTGTATTAACCTTAAAAAAGTTAATGCCGCTACGATCAGAGATCGTTATCCACTTCCAATCACAGAACACCTATTGTAGCGTGTTGCAGGCAAGGAAGTTTATAGCTTCCTTGATGGACTTTCAGGTTACAATCAAATAGCCATTGCCCCAGAAGATCAACACAAAACAGCTTTTGCTACAGAGTGGGGAATCTTTGCATTTTGTGTGATGCCATTTGGGCTCACCAATGCACCTAAAACATTCCAAAGGCTCATGTGTCATGTCTTCAAAGAGTTCTTGCGAAAGAGCTTAGAAGTGTATGTGGACGATTTATGTGCTCATTCCCAAGAAAGAAGATTTCACATCCTTGAGCTCAGACAAATCTTCAACAAGTGTAGAGAATATCGAGTGTGTTTGAACCCAGAAAAGTGTGTGTTCATGGTGCGTCAAGGTAAAATCTTAGGTCATATTGTTTCTAAGAATGGAATCTCAAGAGACGAAGATAAGGTACGAGCCATAGCGGAGCTGCCAAGGCCAAGGAATGTTAAAGAGGTACAAGCCTTTATGGGCCATTGCGGATATTACCGTAGGTTTATCCACATGTACACGATCATAGCTAGACCCCTTTATGCCTTGTTGTCTAATTGTGAGTGGAACAACGAATGCAAGAATTCTTTCAATGAACTGAAGAAACGTTTGTGCACAGCACCAATACTGACCACTCCTGATTGGAATAAAACATTCCATGTCCATGTGGATGCATCCAATCACACCATAGGATGTGTGCTAGCACAACCCACAGGTGAAGGAAGCTTAGATTTGCCCATAGCATATGCTAGTAGACAGCTCACCGTAGCTGAACAAAACTATACCACAACTGAACGAGAGGGCTTAGGCATGGTATATGCTGTGAAGAAGTTTAGACACTATTTATTGGCCAACAAGTTCAAGTTTTTCACTTATCATCAAGCTTTGTTATATTTGGTCAATAAACCTTGCAATACTGGACGCTTAGTAAGATGGTTCCTCTTACTAATGGAATATGACTTTGAAGTTGTTGTCAGGAAAGGTAGAACCCACCTTCAGGCAGATCATCTTTCTCGCATCATTTCAGGAGAGTCACCACAAGGAGTGTGTGATGAATTCCCCGATGCTTATCTGTTCAATTTAGAAGTTGTTCCTAAATGGGAAAATAAGTTGGTACAAGTCCTAACCTTCGGCCCTGCAAATAAGATCAAAAATATCATATATTGGCAGGAAGCATGTACAAACAAGATACTGAGGGTGTATTAGCTTGTTGTGTTGAGGACGATGAACATAGTAGTTGGTTGCAACAAGCTCATGAAGGATTGCTAGAAAATCATTATTCTAAACAGTACACATTCCAAAATCTGAAACGTTTAGGAGTGTATTGGCCTAGCATGGACAAAGAATTACATGAGTGGATTAAGAATTAACCAATGTGCAGAGAGAGACCACCAGTGGAGCATGCCACCCTTTATCAAGTGTCATTAATTCTTGATTGGAGTGCTCCATTGGTAGAGTTTATGAGATCGAGAACCTTACCCAAAGAGGCTAGTCTAGCAAGAAGACGAAGCATGGAGCAAGAGGCTCAGGACTATGCTTTAGTTGGAGACAACTTATATTGCAAAGGCAAGGATGGTTATCTAAGATTGTGCGTTCACGAATCAGACTATTTGAAAATCTTAGAAACTGCACACAACGGTGTTGTAGGTGGACACTTCGATCCTGATCGAGTAATCAAGACCATTCTATTCTCAGGACTCTGGTGGCCCACTCTTCATATGGATGCTCACACCTATGTGAAGAAATGTGACACATGCCAACATGCACAATATCCAGTTAGAAAAGATGAGATGCCTTTGAGGCCAATGATGGGAGGGCGTGCATTTTCAAAGTGGGGCATAAACTTCATAGGTCCTATTAACCCCCCAGCTAGAAACTCCCATGCAGATTATATTATTGTAGCCACAGATTACCTTACAAAGTGGGTAGAAGTGAAAGCCACAACAAAGAATGATGCTCAGACTACGACTAACTTCTTATTCGAGAATGTGTTCACGAGATATGGGCTACCAATAGAGTTAGTGAGCGATAGAGGCACACACTTCTTGAATGAGGCCATTGAAAATCTTCTCCAAGAATTCTTGGTGATACATAAGAAGTTTGCGCCTTATCACCCACAAGCTAACGGACAAGCCGAGAGCACCAATAAGATCCTCTGTAACATATTGACAAAACTGGTAGATAATAAACGCTCTGATTGGCAAACAACTTCATCATGCCGTTTGGGCTTATTGAGTTGCCTACAAAACGGTACTCAATGCCACCCCATTTCAGGTGGTCTTTGGATAGAATGTTGTGCTACCATTAGATTTCTTAATCCCAGCTTTGAAAGTAGCACAAGAGCATGAGTGGAATGGACATGAATTGTCCTGAGTCTAGAATCTTTGACCTAGAATGCTTAGGTGAGTTGAGGCTACGAGTTGCAGCAGGTATCTACGCTACAAAGAAAAAGCAAAAGGCATACTTCGATGCACACATCAAGGATAAGGGATTGAAAGAGGGAGACCTAGTGCTGGTTTATACGCTAAAGCAACATGCCCGTAAGTTGGAAAAAAGAGGATACGGACCCATGATCATTAATAAAATTTCCACTAGCGGTGCAGTTCAGTTGGCCACTTTAGAAGGAGATATCTTGCCAAACTATATTAGTGGATGTAGAGTCAAGTTATACCAAGAACCTCTTACAAAGGATATGCTTACGAGACTCAACACTGCTAAGAAGCGAAAAGAAGAGGAGTTAAGGGTGAGGGAAGAAGCAAAGGTAGAGGCCAAAGAGCGTATTAGGCGAAATAAGTTAAGGCGACTAGGCCTAGATGTCAACTCAAAAGCCCCAAAATATCACATGGATATGTGCCAAAAATTGGGCATAACTACTTCTCAAGTCATTGACCGACATCCCTTTGTGACCATAGAGATAGGACAAGGAAAGGGTGCAAGGGCTGTGAAAGCATTGATTGACTCAAGTGCAGCAAGTAGTGCAGTTAGACTGTCCTACTGCCAAGACTTGTAGTTGAACATCAATCCCATAGAAGGTTATCTCATAGGATTGGGAGGTGTGGAAACCCCTTGTTTGGGCGAGGTGAAACTTCCCATCTACCTTCAAGATGTTCCAATGAAAGTCAAAGTGCTAGTGTGTCAAGATGAGAACCTTACAGAACCACTTGTCTTGGGTCAAGATTGGATCTATGACCATGCAGTTAACTTAAACTTAAGAAGTCAAATTCTTCAAGTTTGGGTACATGAACAATGCATTACATTAGAATTAGAGAATTGCATGCTCACAGATCGTGGCACCACACACTCTCTTAGTTCCTCTAAGACTAATCTTCACGAGCAAGATGTTGTATGTGTCAAAAGCTCTATGATCCAGAAGGACTCAATCATGGAAGGACAGTCGCAAAGGCAAGCAAACCCTCCTTCTTTTTTGAAGGGTAAAGCATCCACAGTAGTTCAACCTCAGAAGCAAGCGCAACAATCCAAGACAACTGCTATAGCAAATAGAAAGACACTATTCAACGCGAAAGTTGTTTCGAGCATGAAGTAGATCTGGGTACGCAAAGGAGAGCAATTACCAGCCTTGCCCCCACAAATCCCATCCGGGCAAGACAATCAAGCCAGAAGACGAAGGAAGAAGCTTGGACAAGATCAACCACAAGGTATCCGTCAAGTTTGGGTGCCTAAGAAATTAGATGAAGCTCAACATGGACAATTACAAATATGGGTACCCAAGAAGCTACTATATACACAACACCCTATGCTCTCCCAAATGAGAAAAGTCTCAACAAAGAAGCCAAAGGGAGCGAAGGGTCTGAACCCAACACCAAGACCATTAGGAAACCAACTCACCTCTTCAACAAGAGTCAGAAGACAATCATCAAGGATATGGGTTTGGAAGACAAAAGCATCAGTAGCCCCTACAAGACCAACGCGCCAACCACAAGGGACACAACAGTCAAGCAACCAGCCAAGGATGAATAGGCCAAAGGTGCTCACTACACAGTCGCAGATCATTCTCAAATGGATCCCTGTAAGGAGGAAGGATCAGTTGTCATCTCGAGATCCAATGGATACCTCCACGATAGATGGCATCAACATCCGCAAATAACATCGAAAGCCTCGATGAGCGACAACCATGTGCTCCCTGCACAACCCAGCCTTTTGCACCATTCAGGTCATGCATTTCCAAAGTATGCATTAGTATAGGGCCACATTACATGGCCATGCATAGACACATTGGAGAGTCCCATGCACAAGAGCACATTGACATATGTCAACTATTTTTTCTGATACTAACATCTGTCTTCTTGTTTGGTGACATTGTTCCTTCAAAAAAAAATAAATAAATAAATAAAAAATAAAAAAGAAAAAAAAAAAGAAGAAAGAAAGGGGAGAGGAAGCACTTGTTCCTAGGTTTGGCTCATGAAACATGAATGAGTCATGCTTAGTTGAAGGTGGAACTGTTGATTACTGGGCGTTTATCAGTTTGAATAGAAGTGTGTCTCGGCTAGTAGATGATATAATTGTTGCCTTATCTGGTAGATGTCAAGAAATTGGCCTGAACATGGCATCCACAACTATGGTTTCCTCTTACTATGGTAGGAGTGAAGAGCTTGAAGGTCCGCAACTTGAGTGATGATTAACTACTGCATGTACGAGAGCATCCAGGGAGATATCTGCAAGGGGTAGTTCTGGTACCCTGCAAATCTTTGTAAGTTGAAGCACAATATGAGCCAATGCTTCTGTGCAAAATCCCATAGAGGACTCAATTACAAAATACCAAATACCCAAGAGACTTGTTGCTGCCGGCCTCCTCTACACCCAACCTCCACCTTCTCCAAGCCTGCACTCGTGCACACCTTGCACCAAGCTTCCACTAAGGGGGAGGGATGGATACCTTCTGTCGGCATGCGCACACTTCCATGAGACCTTGGGATCCTTGGGGGACTAGCTTAGCAGTCCTCTGCACACTTCCTTGGTCACTCTTCATGCACACCTTGCACTTCACTTCTCTGCGTCGCACACTGTGTGTCTCTTGCACTTATCTCTCTTGCTTCACGCAGACTATGCTTCTCTTGCTTACCTCAGAATGGTCCAAGAATGGTCCTTGCCTTGATTTGAGTGTGTCGATTCATGTACGCTCCTAACTGCAAGAGTATCTTGGTGCTCACTTTGATGTCCCAAGATTCTCTTCACAAGTGGCAGCCAACGACTCCCTGTTTTGTCCTGTTAGTGACTTTGAACTAAAACCAAAAATTTTAATTGGGGGACCATACTTTCACTTCTGCATACGCTGCCGCTTCACATACCTTCACATTTTCCTTTTAAGTCTTCACTTTTGCACATAAGAGAGGGTTCACTTGAACCTTCTAAAACACTTTGAACCTTAGGGAAATTAGAGAAATACCTCTGCAACCTGCAACCCACTTTCACCAATTTACCCTTTGTGGACAATTCATTGTGCACTACCTGTGCACTTTGACACCTGCACTTTAGCACTTTGACTTTGCACCAATTGACTTTGACCTTGACCTTGTTGACTTTGACCAATGTGACTTTGACCTTTTGACTTCGACTACGATTGACCTTGACCAATATGACTTTTATGGGCTCAACAGTTACCCACCACCTAATGTGCTCTCCGTCCCGGAGAGCTACAGCCAAAACTCTGAGCAGAGAGGACACCATGATTATGGAGCTGCAAAACTTCAAAAGGACACCTGAGCAGCCACCACGTCCACCAGGAGCAGTAGAGAACAAGCACCAGAGAAGAACTTAGAAGTGGAATGTTTGTATGTAAAAGCAAAGGAGGGCAATGGGAGGGTAGAAAAGAGGAAGAATGGAAAGCTGAGGGATGAGATGGATAGGGCAGGGAGAGGTAAGGATTGGGCTTGGCAGAAGGATAAAGAGAGGCGGAGGTAGGATGATTATGGGGTCTGGAGAGGGCCAAAAATGATCAAATAGAAGAGCTACAGAGGGGGCATATGGGAAAATGTGCAACATTTAGGGAAATAAGGTGAGAATAGACAATGTGGACCATGTGTTTGAAGAAAAACATGTGATAAATGTGCTCAAAACATGTGGGGTTTGACCAAAACTTAGAGAAAATGTGGGAATTTAGAAAAATAAAGCCAAAACCTGAGTCAAGAGGTGTCAAAAAACATGAAAATGACTCCAGTTATGAAGAAAATGGCCATCGGAGGCGCGATCCAGAGCCAAAAGCTTTGAACCATGAAAAATAAAAAGAATAAAAATAGATTTTATATATATTAAAATATAAAAAAGAAAAATAAAATAAAACGTCTCTCTTTTTTTTTTGCGAACGCATGTGCGGGACAAAAGTAATAATAAATTAAAAGAAAAATAAATAAAATATAATAAATCAAAAATAAAGAAAAAAATTTTAAATAAAATAAAATAAAATTAAAAATTAAAAATTAAAAAAATAAATAAAAACAAAACAAACAAAAAATAAAGTAAAAAAAAAGGGGGGAGAGCAATTTTTTTTTTTTTTTTTCAATTTCCAAATTTTATTTTTTTATTTTCTTTTGGGAAAAAATCTACAAAGGGGAGTTTTTTCTTTTTTTTTGGTAGAAAAAATTCCCCAAAAATAGAAAAAATTCTAGAAAAATTCCAAAAACTACCCAAAAAAATCCAAAACAGATCTGGAAAAAATCTCAAAAATCCTCTACAGGGTCGAGGGCAATTTTCTTAATCAAAACCACAGAGAGTTTTCCTGAATCCTTCTAATTTGGCAAGAAAATGACTATTGAAAGTGATGAAAATTGCTTGAAAAATTCCCAGAAAGTCCCAAAAATTTCTAGAAACTGTATTTTTGCGGAGGTGATGAAATTCCTTCTCAATTTGCTAAAAACTCAAGGAACAAGCATGAAATGGATAAAGAAAACCACTAAAATTGAAACAAAATGAAATGAGAAGGCTATGTACAACCTGGATAGATTTTGCAGTTCCAGGTGATCCATACTTCTTCAAGTGTGTTGATGATAGGCCTTGATCCTTGATATGTTGACCAGTGGCAAGGCCTCTCCTTTTAGTGTCTCCAAATCTAGAGCACCCCAATTCAGCATTGATTTAACTCTATAAGGCCCTTCCCAGTGTGGAAGCCATTTTCCTCTCACTTGTGTGTGAAGATGAGGTCTATGGAGAAGAACTAGCATGACTGGCTCTATGTTGTTGTTCCACAGATTTCGATCATGTGCCTCCTTCCTCTTCATCTGAGTTTCTAACAATTGTTTTGTTGCTAGTAGACGAATCTCCTCCACTTTATGTAGGGCTCCCATCCTCTGAGAGACACCACAATCTTTCTTTCCCTGCATGAATGCCACTTTAGGGGATCCATGTAAAAATTCAAAGGGCTCAATTGGGAGTATGCCATAAACTAGTTGGAATGGAGAATATCTGGTGTCCTCTTTGTAAGCTAACCTGTATGCCCATAGGGTACCTTGAAAAGCAATGCCCCAGGAAGTAGGCTGTAACATACATTCCTTCCTTAACATGGAAATTAATACCTTATTTGTTGACTCAGCCTGTCCATTAGATCTTGGGTAGTAGGCACAAGAGGTCCTATGTAGAATTCTAACCTGTTGAAAATTTCCTGCAGGACCTTATTCACAAAATGAGAACCCTGGTCTATACAAATTTCAAGTGGACATCCAAACGTGCAAATGATGCTACTGTAAATGAAATCAGCCACAATTTGGGCGGTGCAGTCAGGTGATGCAATAGCTTCAGCCCATTTTGTCGCATAGTCTATGGCTATCAGTAAATACTTCTCTCTTTTAGGAATCGACGGAGGGTAGATAGGCCCTACAAAATCTAACCCCCACTTCTCAAACGATTGCCAAGACGTGGAAATAATCAAGGGGTTATGCCTCTGCTTGGTGGGCTTAGGGCCACACCTCTGGCAAACATCACATGCTTTTCCCTAGTCATCAGCATGTAGGCCACCATAAACCAACATCAAGGATCCTCTGACTCATAATATGCTCTGGAAGGTGCCCACCACCTATTTCTTCATGTGCAGATTGAAGGACTTCCCTCACTTCTTCTTCTTCCAAGCACTTCCTAAACTTGTCATCCTTTCCCTGTCTATATAATTTATCCTCAATGAAGGTATACGGTCTACTCTTGATTAGCAGTCTCTTCCTTTGCACAGCACTAGCCTTTTCTGGATACACACCACTTTTAATGAAATTCTTGATATCATAATACCAACCTTGAGCTTGTGCAGCGAGCAGATGAGCATCTGGAAAATCATCATTGATTCCACTAGCTTGATCCATCATATTGATTCTGGATAGGTTATCCGCCATAACATTTTCTTTACCTGGTCTGTGGACTATAGAAAAATCAAACTCTTGGAACAGCAATAACCACCTCCATATTCTACCAGTGGCTTGTGGTTTGTTGAGCAAGTATTTAAGTGGTTGGTGATCCGTTATAATAACAAATTTTACTCCCAGTAAGTAATGACGAAATTTTTGGACAGCAAAAACCATGGCTAAGGCTTCCCTTTCTGTGGTGCTATAATTTCTTTCAGCCTTAGTCAAAATTCTACTGGCATATTGAATTGGTCTATCCACCTTAAATTCTTCATTGGGTTATGTCAAAACTGTCCCCACTGCATAGGCACTGGCATCTACATGTATATGAAAGATTTTTGACCACTCAGGTGTGATCAAAATGGGAGCAAACACTAGCTTGATCGTAATGTTTGATATGTTTTTTCCTCCTCTTCTTCCCATTTAAAAGGTATTTCCTTACTTGTAAGTCTAGCCAATGGTCTCGCTATCTCTGCATACATTTTTATAAACCTTCTATGGTATCTAGTATGCCCCAAGAAACTCTGAATCTCTTTAGGAGATTTAGGTTTAGGCAACTTTAATATAGAAATGATTTTGTCAGGATCTGGGACCATACCTTTAGCTGACACCACATGTCCTAAGAGAGTTCCTTCTGTCACAAGGAAATGACATTTGTTTGGATTGAGCTTTAGCTTAGTCTCCTTGCATCTCTTGAAAACATTCTGCAGCTGTCCCAAGTGATGGTCCAAACAATCTAAAGGAGTCTCCTTGTGAGAACCTGAAAATGAAGAGAAGTCATCCATGAAGATTCTAAGTGATTCCAGCAATAAGGGGCCAAAAATGAGATTGATCGTTCTGTTAAAGGTGGCTGGAGCATTTCTGAGCCCAAATGGCATTTTTACATACACATATGTTTCTCAAGGTGTGATAAAAGCAGTCTTTTCATGATCCTCTAGGTGTATTGATATTTGATTGTAGCCACTTAAGCCATCCATAAAGCTATATAATGCATGTCCAGCCACTTCTTCAATGACCTGCTCTGCAAATGGCATTGGGAATCCATCGGGGATTGTCACCTTGTTGAGTGCTCTAAAGTCAACACAAATTCTGATTTTATTGGTATTCTTCTTTGGAACTATAACCATAGGTGAGAGCCACTCTGAGTGTTCCACAGGAATAATGATTCCTGCATCCTCCATCTTTTGTATTTCTACATAAACAGCTTCGGCATATTTTGGGTTGAGTCTATAACTCTTCCCTCGTATTGGTTTGGCTCCCTCAACCAAAGGGATTCTATGCTCTCCATAATTGGCAGGCACTCCTTCTAAGTCTTTATAATGCCAGGCAAAAACATCTGTATAATGAGTAAAGAATGATCTTACCTTTTCAAGGAGCCCTGGGTGGTTCCACAACCAAGTGGCCACCAAAACTGGCTGATTATTGTCTTGAGTGTCTAATTGTATTTCTTTGACAAGATTTCTCTCTACCATATTATCTTCGTGCTCATCTCCTTCCTTGTCTTCTTCCACTAGCTTTTCGTGCATTGCTTCATAAGCAGGGGTATTTTGGATTTCAATGTGTTCCTCCTTGTCCTGCATCCATCTTGCAGGTATTTCTTGAATTAGGAAAGAACACTCTTCACTAGAATCTTTTACCTTGCCTTTAGCTTTAGTAACCTCCTTATCTGTGGTTGTCATATCCTCCTCCAAGTTGTATTTGAGGGGTGTCTTCTTGCCCCTTCTGTGGTCTATGATGGGCTCTCCCAATCCATCAACCTGGACTTTTTCCTCATCCTCATCATAACCTTCAATCGTGCAAGAATTATTAAGAAAAATTCCAAAACAAGAGGAAGAGTTGCCTGCTTGGAGCCAATTTAGAATATGCTCTTCTTCCTCAAAATCCATTTGGGGTTGATCCTCTGATTCTGGTTCCATGCAAATGCCAATTGTTTGCATCATGCTGGTGTTTCCTTGATTATCTGGGCCCTCTTCTAAATGAATCTGTGTCAGCTCTTGCCCTTTCTTTTGTACCCACATAGTGTCCTTGCCCCAATCATGAATGACACTTGCATGCCTCAGCCATGGTCTTCCAATTAAGAGGGGAAATCCTCCTTCAACCTGGGGCAATCTTAAAACCACAAAATCCAGAATGAATAGATTACCTTGTACTTCAAGTGGAACTTTGGGATCACTCCCAAGGGCCTTACTTTGCTCTGATCCGCCAAAGTAACAGTGAAATTTGCAGGCCTTGAAGGGTGGAGTCCAATCTTTTCCATTGTATGTTCAGGCATCAAGTTAATGCCAGAACCACCATCCACAATAACTCCTTGAAATTCATGACCTTTGATAGATACTGTCAGCCGAGGACTTTTATAATCTGTAAGGGGTGCTTCCCCTACAATTTTTCCTTTATGTAAAACAACAGTCTTTGCTACCAAACTAGTAGTGGAAGCCTCATCAATTATTTGCAAGAGTTCTGACCTAAATTTCCCATCCATCTTTATTAAATCAAAAATACTAACCTCCTTTTTCATGGACTTGAGAAGTTTTGAAGCCTCTGATTCCTTAAGAGCATGGGCTCCAATTGACTTACAAACCTCCTCCTGAGCCCTGTTGAATGCATGCCCAATGGCATCATTATTACATATGGGATCTCCTTTTTGCCTTGTATCTGCACATGCAGTGGCCTTGTCTTCAGAAGTCTCTTTGTCTTTGTTCAATCCATCAATTCTTGTTTGTTGAGCTATATCTACTTGAGCCTTTCCTTTATTTCTTGTCTGCACTGTAAAAGATTCTATTTCTTCTAACTGCACCACCCTGGTAGATGGTGATGGCTCATTTCACCATATCTAACATTTCTTCTTTGTGTACAGAAATCATTTGAATATGGGGTCCAGATGAAGAGGCTTGATTCTTAGGACAACAATTTGTATAGTGGTCTCTGGCCTCTAGGCAGTTTTTGCAAGGAGGGGCATTTTCTGTTAGAGTGCACCTACTTTGATAGTGCCCACATTCTCCACATCGGAAACAAATGATTGACCTTCTAGGCCCATTTGCAAAGTTATTCCTCTGTCTAGGGTTGTAAGTGTTACCTTGATTGGGTGCAGCCACCATTACATTTGCTGGTGGTAGGGGTCCTCCTTGTGTCCAATATGTTGTTGCAGGTATTCCCCTTGATTGGCATTCCTGGGCCTCATGACCAGCTTTCCTGCATAATTGGAAAGTCACACTCAACAGAGGACATTCACTTACTATATGTCCTTGCTTGTTGCACATGGAACACCAAAGTCCACTCTTGATGCCACCCCCTTTGAGTTCCTGCAGCTCCTATTGCAGTTGGGCCAATTCCTCTGCTTGGGCCTCCTCCTCCTTTTGGAGATTTAATGCTTCAATCTCCCTTCGCAACTGAGTAACAGCATTCTCCTCCTCTTTGTGGGGCTTATTCCTTTTTAAGCCCTCTTCCTTATCTGTTCCAATCGGGTAGCTGTGTTGATGAACTCCTATATGGAGGCTGTAGGCAACACTAATTCCTTGATTTTGCATTGGATGGCCACTGGAAGTGGCTTAGCTAGCCATTTCTTAACAAAAAAATCATGTGGTGGATCTAGTTCTTCTATAATGATCTCTGCAGTATTTCCATGCTGGAATTGATTTTTAAATGCATCTTTCATCAAATCCCAAGTTGTAAAATGGTTCTCAGCAAATTGACTAAACCATTTATCTGCTAATCCTTCTAATGTGGCAGGGAAGAGTATCAAAAAGGCATCCTCCCTCCCCATTAAGCCCCTAGTCTTGCATAGTGCCAAAAATCTTCTAATATGCTCGTCCAAGTCCTCTTGAGCTAGGCCTTTGAAAGAAGGAAATTTTATATTTAATCTTGAGAGTAAGGTTTCCAAATCTACCTGACCTGCCATGCTCTTTACTGATGAGGTTGAAGATAGTGGACTAGAGGATCTTCTAACAACCTTCCTTCTTGTTTGCTTGCAGGTGACCCTCAATGTTTGGGACCGGGTTGCGGTCATGAGCTCCTCATAGTCCACTTAATATGAGACACTTGATAAGAATGTTTACCTTTTGGTTGATGAAGTAGCACTGTAGTACTGTCGACACTTGATCTCTTCTATACTTTGCACTTGGTTTCTCCTAAGCTCAAATCTCCTTGGAAGTCCCACTAGGCGTGCCAAATTTTGTTGGGGGATTCTTGGACAAGAAGGAGTTTGAGGGTTTGTAGGAGAAAAGGAAAAGACAAGAAGAGAAAATACACCCTGGAAGCCTCTGCCGATTGATTACAATAAGACAAATACAATGTTGAAGCACAATACGAGCCAATGCTTCTGTGCAAAATCCCATAGAGGACTCAATTACAAAATACCAAATACCCAAGAGACTTGTTGCTGTTGGCCTCCTCTACACCCAACCTCCACCTTCTCCAAGCCTGCACTCGTGCACACCTTGCACCAAGCTTCCACTAAGGGGGAGGGATGGATACCTTCTGTCGGCATGCGCACACTTTGATGAGACCTTGGGATCCTTGGGGGACTAGCTTAGCAGTCCTCTGCACACTTCCTTGGTCACTCTTCATGCACACCTTGCACTTCACTTCTCTGCGTCGCAGACTGTGTGTCTCTTGCACTTCTCTCTCTTTCTTCACTTAGACTATGCTTCTCTTGCTTACCTCAGAATGGTCCAAGAATGGTCCTTGCCTTGATTTGAGTGTTTCGATTCACGTTAGAGCTTTACACATGTAAAATTGGAAAAAGAGAGCTAATCTTCCACGGATTTGAGGTGGTTCAATCAAACAATCAATCAATCACCTAAAAGTAGATCAAACTAGATCTTCACTTTTCCTATATTGTAGGAAAGTGAATTGATTCCCTCCAACAACTAATCCCATCTTTATTTGAATTTAAAATCCACTTGTAGAAGTCATGGAGCACTTCGCAATCTATATAAAGACTTAAAATCACTTGTACATTATATTTTAGCAATATACATACACTTATGGCCATCATTGTCTTGCTCCATTTTTCTACATCATCTTCTTCAACAACATTAAGCTTCCAGAGGCTACTACTCTCTCTACAGAGCTCCAAATTGAATGAATGAGCACTCCTTGGAGAGATATTAGTGTCTAGTTTATGTGTAACAAATGATCAAAAAATTCGATTTAGTACATTGGGAGAAATCTTAGTTTTTCTGTCTCAGGTTCTATCTCTATGCATTCCTAAAAAATAGGAGGTACCATTGTTGAGTGTCTAATTCATTCCAAAAGCATATTTTGCTTATTTCTTGTACACTTGTGCATTCTATACACTCAAACCTATGTGTATCATGCCTCCAAGATGATTTTTTTCTAATTGTAATCACGCTAGCTACTATGAGCATTTGAACTTGATTCTTTCATCCAAAGATAGTAAGTTTTATGAGCTAGTCAATGTGCAAACCTATCTGTTTTGTATCGACTCTTTCTCCTTGATGCTCCAAAGTACATAGTGCATTTTATTGCACTTATTGCATGCCTATAAGGTCTATTTTAGTATCCATAATCTCAAGGGTTGGTGTTGTGCCGGTTGGCTAGACTAAATGCACTGCACACAGTACTCCAAATAGGGGTTGTTGAATACATAGAAAACACACAATATCCAGTCACGAACACTGATTTCTTAGGTCGTGCAAATGTGGTCAAACTTAGAGTCTATGGCTGACCAAGCCACTATATGTTTTACACCAACCATATTTTATGAATTTAGCTAAACCATACAAGGAGAAATGAATCTAAAAGTTTAGGGGGTCACCCCATCTTTTTAGGAATAAGGAGATGTGCAGACATAGTTAGCTTTAGAGCTTCAAATCTTAAGTTCTGATTAACCAATGATCATGAAACTTGATATATAGCTACTCAAAATGTTAATCTAGCTAACTCAATTGAAAGTATAGAAAGTGAATGCCCATATGTAGAGAAATAAAAAATACAAGTTCATTGTGTACATGAATGTATTGTAGCAGCATATAGAGAAGAGCTTACTCAAGGTAATGATCAAGAACGTGTATGATATTAAACATATGAACATGGGAAGTGTAGAGGACTACTTCTACATGATGTGAGCATAATCTAAGCTCAATAATGTAGCTCAATCTCTCAAGGAAGGGTGTAATATCCCGCTACTAAGAACCATGTGTATTTATACTTGAATTTCAATTTGAATGAGATAAATTCTCACCTTAAAGTGATTTTAGATCTTTGGGATGGTATTACTTTGATTCCATCTACCAAAAGGTCATGGAGTAGGTTTTCTAACATCACAAGATTCCTCTTCATGTTTTAGCTTTTACAAAATACCAAGGTAAGTGCAAGGTTTTACTCATAGAGTTTTTACAAGCATATGTCCACGTGAACACATTAGAAAAGGATGCCTCATGGGAGTAGTCCTTGAAGCTCAGAAAAACTTTTAGGCTTGCACTAACAACCATCACATAGGTACCTTGATTTAGGACATCATCCCTCAAAACATTGCCAAAAACATGTGGGCTGAACTCACAAGGTCCTATGCACTCATTACAAGTGAGACTAGTTAGCCCTCACACATTGAACAAGTGCACATAGTGATGGTTTGATACACATGCATTAAATTATCAAACCAAGATTATGACCTAGTCAATAGCATGGAAAAATGCGCTATAGTGATGGTAGATGTGGGAAGTGGGAAACAATCAAGCCATGCATGCACATGGGTATCCACCTCACATGACACCTTCTACATGTGGTTGTGTGTCATGATACTTGGTGTAGAAGGAGACACAAAAAAAGCAATATCGCCTAACTCTGATATCCGAATTTGTTCAATATTGCATTTATTTCGAAGCTCTCAATGAGACACATCTATTGCAGTATGTTTAGTCCTATCGAACTACTTTGCTCCAAGTTATTCTTAAAAAACAAAGTCTCAGGAGTCACCTGCCTACACCTAATGACTCCCTACGATTCATAAACATGTGATACCAATGAAAAAACATGGGTAATGGGTAGATAACAACTCCAAGCATGCATTTTATGCCTCAAACACATACCAACTTGTGAAGAAGAAGATACACCAACAAGAAGAAGAAAAAACGGATTTCAAAAGTTAGTTCTATATTATGGAAAAAGTCTTTAAAGTTGATTGACAAGGCGACTTAATTACAAGTGCCCTAACTTTGTTCCTTTCACACATGAGATGGGTATTTTCTTTAGAAATCTATAAAATCCTACTTTTATACATGGATATTGTTACAATATTCACGGAATATGCAGCGCCTCCGTTTACAAGGTTTTTCAGAGTTTCATGATGGGGCATATGAAAAGAAAAATGGCTATTTTCTTTGAACAATTTGTGGGTCTGCTTTTCTTCTCCTTTCCTCTTTGCTTCTTTCTTTATCTTGTCTTCAATTCTCTGGAATAGGGTTGTCTTTCAAAGTAAAATAAAGGCCTTGTGGCACCATGTATTTTCCCCATAGAACCTTAATGGTAGGAGTGCAAAGGGGAACTTGCCTACTTTTGTGGGGTTCTAGGTGTTAAGATATCAAGCTCAAAATGTGATGTTCTTGGATGACACATACCAGTTTTTTGTTTCTCTGACATGTATAGTGGTCATGCTAGTATATGTCAGGGATACGTCATTGAGCTTTATTAGCTTTATCTACCGAGAGTGATGGCACATTTGTTCCTTGCCAGCTCACTCATTTGCGGACATTAGGTTTTTCCATATGTACTGATCTTTATATATTGCACTTGTTGTATTCTTGTTTTTAGATCATTCTTTTTCATTCCTTTTTATGTAATGGAAGAAGAAGAAGAAGATCACTCTTCCTTGCCTCAATCTGAGTGTGTGAGCTGTCTTCTTTATCTCCTTCCTCGTGACATGGTATCAGAGCCAACGTGGTTGTAGGGAGCTCGCGGAGAAGGCGATGGTGAAGAGTACGTAGCAAGGCGTGGAGAAAACACGATTCACAAATGACCTCCATTTGCTACGAAAATTGGCATGAAGGTAGAAGACCTCAAAATATATTCAAGAGTTATCCCTTTAGGGTCACTTGTTTTTGTGAGATCAAAGTTTTGGAGCCATCTCGACCTCCGTTTCAAGCCCACAAGATGGGGCCCAGAGAAAAACCAGGTCAGTTTTAGAAACTGTAACTTGCGTTGTGTTTGCAACACTCATATATTCTAGATCCAAAATTTCAAGCAATTCCATGTACTGTTGATACACAAAAACTGTGTTTTTATGAGTTTGAAATTTCATGTCATAGTGCAACACTTTTCAAGCAGAAGTGCTGCTTGTAGTGTTTTGTAGTGTTATGAATTGCTGTAGAAATGGCAAATGCAGATGGAATGAGTCAGCTTATGAGCGACAAGCTAGACAAGAACAACTTTCATGCTTGGAGATTCACAATGACGAATTTCCTGATGGGAAAAGGCTAATAGAAGTACATCGAAGGAGAGAAGGAAAATGCTCCGTAGTTACCAGAGAGGAATCGGACTACAGAATGATTAAGAGCATATGAGGAATGGAATCAAGGAGCACGAAAGGTAATGTATTGATTATCTGTTAGCATATAGGATAGCATGATTGGGCACATACAGGATTCCAAGACTCCGAGTTTGGTCACATTGTATGAGACCAATACAAAGGCACGGAAATTGCAACTCAAGAACGAGCTGCATACCTTGGAGAAAAAGAGCATGTTGCTAAGTGACTATACCCTGAAAATCAAAAGCATATGTGAGTCACTTGCATCTATTGGAGTGAATGTAGATGATGATGATAAGGTGGAAGTATGCCTTCGTGTTTTAGGATCTGCCTATAAGCAGTTCATAACTTCTATATAGACTAAGGAAAATATTCCAAATTTTGCTAATTTGGCATTTATGCTGCTTATTGAAGAAAATAATCTTGGTAAGGATTCAAACTCCCAAGGAAAGCCCAGTTCTTAGCAGGTATTCTACTCTGGCAGAGGAAGAGGCAGAGGTAGAGGTTTTAGAAGTGGAAGAGGAAACAATAACCAAGACCAAGGTCAACAATAGAATCATGCTGGACTTGTGGTAAACTTGGACACTTTGAACGTGATTGCAGGTTGAAGAATCAAAATAATAGAAGGCAGCAAAACAACTATGCATCCACAAGTACAGATGATTCTGAGAAGTTGTTCATGGTTCAACATCACATGATGAATACGATGTCTGTTGGTGTTTCAAAATTGAATGATAAGGTCTGGTATGTTGATTCAAGTGCTTCAAATCACATGACTAGTCATGCAGAATGGTTTAGTACTTTGCAGAAATTACCAGTTGCTGGATATGTTGAAACAGGTGATGACACATCACATCCTATTAAGCATACAAGAAACATAGCACTATCGATGGATGATGGAAAGGTAAGACATCTTGTTGATGTGCTGCATATTCCAAATATAACAAAGAATTTGGTTTCTATTGGACAAATGGTTGACCAGGGATTACAAGTTCGATGCTGATGGATTATATGTAGAAGAGTACAAGCAAGATGGATGATTGGTTTCCAAAGGAAACAAAGTGGGTAGGATGTTCACCTTAAATGGGAAGATTCCTGAAATGAATGCGGCCATGTTTGCAAAAGGTGCAGGAGCTATTGTAGATATAGAGATTTGGCACAAACGGATTGGACATGCAAACTTGCAAAGACTGAAATTGATGCAGTCAAAGGAGATTGTCCATGGACTACCAAATTTCAAAGTTGCAGAAATGCAAAAGGTATGTGCAGCATGTCAATTTGGTAAATAGTCAAGAGCATCATTTCCACATGAGAAGCATGTTAGTGAGAATGTACTAGAAGTAGTACATACAGATGTTTGGGGTCCAGCAAAGACCACATCTATGGGCGGTTGCAGGTTTTATGTTACTTTCATTGATGACCATACACACAAAGTATGGGTATATTTCATGAAAGAGAAGAGCGAGGTATTCACTCACTTCTAGAATTTTAAAGCTAAGGTGGAAAAGAAGACAGGGAAGTACATTCAGACATTAAGATCTAATGGAGGAGGTGAATACATGTCAAATGAGTTCATCAGTTTTCTAAAAAATCATGGAATTCGGCATCAGTTTTCATGCAGGTACACACCACAACAGAATGGTGTTGCTGAATGCAAAAATAGACATATTGCAGAAATAGCAAGAGCCTTGATGGCTGAGAAGAATATGCCTCAGTGTTATTGGGCAGAAGTTGTGCATACTGCTGTATACATCATGAATAGAACTCCGACTGCTATTGTACATCAAGTTACACCTGAAGAGAAGTTTACAGGTAAAAAGTCAAACTTATCACATCCGAAAGTTTTTTGTTGTATTGCATATGTATATGTCCTAGATGAATTGAGGATGAAGCTTGATCCAAAAGCAAAAAAGTGTGTCTTCATTGGATACTCCCTTGGGCAAAGGGGATATAAATGTTATAAACCACTCACAGACAGGTAAAGGTGAGCAGAGATGTGGTATTTGATGAAATGTCAAGCTTCTATGCAGATGCCAAAGAAGGACTGAATCTTGAACCAAATGACAAAGAAAATGCTAAAAAATCAATTGCACAATCTCAAGTTTTGAGTGGAACGGATGCATCACCAGGCAATAGTTCCAACTCAAATCCATGGAGTGGAAGATTGCGTGGAAATTTCAATCCAGCAAATTCATCAAATACATCCAAGAAAGGTAAAGAAAAGCTTTCTGCAGGTCATAAAACATGTGCAGGTTTTGAAGACATTGATGGAGATTCAAGCGGTTCAGAAAAGAGTCTTGATGAGGAACTTGGATTGCCCTCTGTGAAGACTCCATGAGTTAGAAGGGCACATGCAGATGATACAAGGAGAAGTGACCCAGGACCAAGAAGATCTGGGAGGATGCGGAATTCAGTGCAACGATTGACATATGACAGTTATATAGTTTTTCATTGTGCCTACATGACAAAGGTAATACAAGATGCTGAACCTTCTTGCTTTGAAGATGCAATTGGAATTGCAGATTAGGAAAAAGTTATGGATGAGGAGATGGCTGCACTTTATGGAAATGATACATGGAAGCTAGTTCCATGCCACAAGGAAAGAAACCCATAGGCTACAAATGGGTTTACAAGGTAAAGCATAATCTTGATGGTAGCATAAGCAGGTATAAAGCACGATTGGTAGCTAAAGTATATGCACAGACATATGGCATTGATTATGAGGAAACATTCAGCCTTGTAGCTAAAATGTCTATTGTCAGAACACTTGTTGCATTAGCTACAACAAAAGGATGGACTTTGCATCAGATGGATGTGAAGAATGTTTTCCGACATGGTGAGTTATAGGAAGAAGTATATATGGAGTAGCCACAAGGATATGAAGATTCAAAGCATCTAGAATATGTTTGCAAGTTGCAAAAGGCTTTGTATGGGCTGAAGCAAAACCCTCGTGCATGGCATGCATGGATTGTTGATTACTTAACCAGCATTGGGTTTTCTATGTGTGATGCAGATCACTCACTATATGCAAGGAAGGCTGATGATGGCATCACTATTGTGGCTATTTATGTTGATCACCTGATTGTAGGTGGTGATAATGAAGGAAGCATCAAAGAGGTAAAGCAACTTCTTATGCAGGAATTTGACATGAAAGATCTTAGTGTGATGCGCTATTTCTTGGGCAGTGCGTTTATAAATACAGAATTAGGTGTATGGATGTCGCAAAGGCAATATGCCTTGGATATGATGCAAAAGTATGGTATGGCTGATTGTAAGCCGATTTCTATGCCATTAGATCAAAATTTGAAGTTGGACACTACATCAGGTGAAGCATTGGAAAATGCTACTATGTACAAGAAAATTGTGGGAAGTCTTATATATCTCACAATTACAAGGCCTGATCTAAGTTATAATGTTGGACTTGAAAGTCAGTTTATGCAGGTTCCCAGGAAGCCACATTTGGATGCTCTGAGGTGCACTCTACGTTATGTGAGTGCTACTTTGGATTATGCATTGTTTTATGAGGCTATTGTAGATTTGCAGGTTTATGGATACATCGATGCTAGCATTCGAGATAGAAGATCTACTAGTGGTTTTCTATTCTCACTTGGGAGTGCAGTTGTTACATGGAGCAGCAAGAAGCAACCCACTATTGCTTTGTCAAGTACAGAGGCTGAGTATAGAGGTGCTACAATGGCAGCATGTGAGGCATCATGGCTAGAAATGCTACTTGCAGATTTAGGTGTGGAAGTGGGAAAGCCTATCACTATTTATTGTGATAATGTTAGAAGCATATAGTTAGCACGAAATCCTGTTTTCCATGATAGAACAAAGCATATTGAGGTACATTAACACTTCATCAGAGAGAAGGTATTAGCAGGTGATATTGATCTTGTTTGTGTGAGAACAGATGAGCAAGTTGCTGATATTTTCACTAAAGCACTTGGAGCTGAGAAGTTGAAGAAGCTTCGAGAGATGCTTGGATTACAGGATATGGCATTGAGCTTGAGGGGGAGTGTTAAGATATCAAGCTCAACATGTGAAGATCTAGGATGACACGTACCAGTTTTTTGTTTCTCTAACATGTATAGTGGTCACGTTGGTATATGTCAGGGATACTTCATTGAGCTTTATTAGATTTATCTACCAAGAGTGATGGCACATTTGTTCCTTGCTGGCTCACTCATTCACGGACATTAGGTTTTTCCTTATGTACTGATCTTCATATATTGCACTTGTTGTATTCTTGTTTTTAGGTCATTCTTGTGCATTCCTCTTTATGTAATAGAAGAAGAAGAAGAAGATCACTCTTCCTTGCCTCAATCTGAGTGTGTGAGCTCTCTTCCTTATCTCCTTCCTCCTGACACTAGGGGCCTATCCCCCTGGCCCACAGGGATAAGATGATAGGATGTCTCATCATGGAGTTATTGTTGGATATTATATTTTGTGGAATATTTTATCTCTCCTGACTCTATTTATCTATATCGACTCCCATGGTAAAAGATATATAAGCATGCCCTATGTGAAGCACTACATACCATTGCATACTAGTGAGCCATTCATCTAGAGTCTATCTAGATCACCATCTAAACTCCATGTTGGGAGTGCACGAGTGGACAAAACCATCTTTGTAGCTCCATTGATCTTTGCAATTAAAAAATTTGAGTTCTTTATCTTAGGTTGTTGAGAATAAGTTGGGCATATATGATGCATCATGTATTGGTTGCAAAAGGAATCTAGAATATTGTACAAGGTGTTGAAAAATGTCCTACTACAACTGCAAATACAGTTACTAAAAGTGATGTCGATGGCATTGAATATGATGTTCTTTAGATTCATGTTTGTTCTATGGTTCCTACTACATCTACTATTGAGCAACTTTGTTGGGATGGCAGAGATGCTTAGGCACATGCATTGATAGCTTTTCTATCAAACGTGCCAATATTCCACACATTTGCTCTTGCAAAACAACAAAGGATGCTTGGGATACACTTCCCACTTTATACTAGGTAAGGAATGAGGCTTGTGTTTCTTACCTCCGAAAAGTTTTGGAGAGTGAGCACATGAATGAAGGAGATGCCATGGATAATTTTTTGACAAAGATCAAATATTTGGAGCAATTAATTTTCGCTCATGAAGTCTTGCCTGACACTTCACTTGTGCAAATTGTTCATATCAAAGTTCTACTTTTACTCTTTGATTGATGATGAAAGGCAATCCAAATGCCTTCACATTTAAGGAGTTAGTCTCTATTCTGTTGCAAGAAGGTCAATCTAGGTAGAACACATCCATTATGTGTGTTGTAGATCATGCTTTCTTGTCTAGTCAGAAGGGCAAAGATAAATGGAGATCATCTATTGTAAGGCCTCTACACCCAGATCAGAGTTTGCAAATCTTGTGAAGAATTAAGAATGGGCATTTACTACTATTTGCAGTTATTACCCATCTTCTCATGAACATTGTATGTCTACAGTAGACTCGGATTTTAAGTACTTTGATAGTGGTGCAACCAAACATATTACCTCATAGAACAGTTTCTTCACTTCACTTGAGCCTGTCCCTATAGGGAATACTATCACATGTGCAAACAAATCCTCTTATCCTATCATGGGAGTTGGTAAGATCATTCTAAATACTACTAATGGTAGTTCTTTTACATTATCGGATGCTTTATTTGTGCCAGGGATCAAGAATAATCTGTTATTAGTTTCAACATTATCCAAGATCAGCTTGGTTGTGAAATTTGTTGATGAGAGATGTACAATTCATGATCTATCAAATGGAGATTTCATTATTGCTTTTGGCATTATATGTCATGGGTTGTATAAGCTCATAGAGTATGCAAAATCTATGAGTGATTTAGCATGTGCATTTTAAGATCTCAGGCTATGTTAGATGCAAAGATTTGGCATGCATGCTTTGATCATCTGAATTTTGGTAGTTTGCTACACCTGTGAAAATCTAAAAGGATGTCCTCTCTCCCAAACTTGAGGCACCTCGTAAACATGTCTATGAAGGCTGTATTTTGGGCACAACGTAGCATTCCTCCTTCCCAAAAGATGGTTCAATATGAGCTACTCATAAACCATAGCTTGTTCCTAGTGATATTTGTGGTCATATGCAAACACCTTCTTTTGGGAACTACCTTTACTTCTTGACTTTCATTGATGATTTTTCCCAGCATGCATGGGTATATCCACTGAAAGCAAACCTTGGAGTGTTTATGTGCTTCAATAGTATCTTGTTTTGCCTAAAAATCTATCAGCATGTAAAATAGGCACCCTCTATTTTGATCGAGGGTAGGAATATATGTCTTCTCATTTTAATGCATTTCTAGTTGAATATGGGGTAAAACATCAATATACAGTTCTGTGTACACCTCAATTGAATGGAGTTGTAGAAAGGAAGAATAGTTCATTCATGAAGATGGTGAGGTGGATGGTCAAGAGTCATGCTTTATCACATAGTTTCTGGCTTGAGGTGGTTATGTGTGCATCATATGTACTTAACAGGTGTCCCACTAAAGAATTGTAGTCTATCACTCCATGTGAGGCTTGGCATGGTCACAGGCCATGTGTTGCTCACGTGCATGTCTTAAGTGGTCTGGCGTATGCATTAGTGCCTGAACAACAAAGCAGGGAATTAGATGATAAAGTAGTGAAATATATTTTTGTTGGGTACAATTTTGAAAGGAAAGACTATCGTCTATATCATCCATAGACTTAACACATTTTGGTTAGTCGTGATGTTGTTTTTGTTGAAGATGCAATTCAAGCATTACTTTCATGTACTAAGGAGACACCAGTTAGCTCCAAAGATATATATGAAACTTTGCTACCTCTTTTATTGGTGGACAATCTATTCTTGGTCCAAATGAGGCAATTTCTTAGCCTTTTTAGGTTCCACATGATGATGCAAATCATTCCATTTGTGATGTAGATTTACATGATGCTTTTTTTTATGAGATGTTTGATATAGAGGAGGAAAAAACTATGCCTAAATGGTTGGTGCAAACTTTGCGAGATAGCAAATTAGATGCACCTCTGTCATATCATACTTGTTCAGGTTCTCATAGTGCTTCTTTCGCATTAGATTTCTATGCTATGGTTGTCTCTAGCCTTTGTGATGAGAATGAGCCTATTTCATTTGATGAAGCATAAAATACAAAAAATTGGATGCATGTTGTGCAATCAGAATATGATGCTATTATGAAAAATGGTACCTAGCCTTTATGTGACTTGTCTCTTGGCAAGAAGGCCATTAGCACTAAGTGAGTATACAAGCTGAATTCTAAGCATGATGGAATAGTTGACATGTATAAGGTTAGGCTTGTTGCAAAAGGTTATTCTCAAGAAAGAGGTATTGATTTTGGTGAGATCTTTGCTCCTAATGATGAATGACTATAGTCCGTAGCATATGTGCACTTGTTGCTCATTATGGTTGGAATGTACATCAGTGGGACATTAAAACTACATTTCTGAATGGTGCCTTGCATGAAAAAGTGTATGTTGTTTAGCCCCATGGTAAGTGTACAGGTTGAAAAAGGCATTATATGGTTTGAAGGAGCCACCACATGATTGGTATGAAAAGATACATGCCTACTTGATTGAACATGGTTTTGAGAACACTCCAACTGAGGGCACCTTATATGTTAAGCATGCAAATGATGTGCTTCTCATCATTGTTGTCTATGTCGATGACATGTTGCTCACTGGTCCTAATGAGAAGCATATTGCTAGTTTTAAGGCTAATTTGCATGCCTCATTTGAGATGTCCAATTTGTGGCATTTGCATCATTATTTGGGCATTCAATTTTGTCAAGTTGATGGTGGAATAGCTTTTTGTCAAACAAAATATATTGACATATTATTGCGGCCACTCCAATGGAAATAGGTTTATGATTGAGTCTTCATGATGTTGGAGATGCATTTGATGTTGTTGCCTATCAACAAGCTATTGGATGCTTGATTTACTTATGCATTACTCAATAGATATTCAGTTTGCTATCTCATAGATGAGCATGTTAATGCATTGCCCCTGTCAAGCATTCACAGGTGACTAAGTGCATCTTTCGGTACTTGAGTGGTACCTGACTGCTTGGATTGTTTTATCCCAAGGGAGAATCACTACTGTGAGATTTACATGTTTTTTCTAACTCTGACTAGGCTGGTTGCTAGGACACTCATGTGTCCACCAGTGGTTTTTGCTACATGTTTGGTAGCTCATGCATACCTTGGTTGAGCAAGAAGCAGTCTACTATTCCCACTTGTAGTTGTGAGGCTGAGTATAGGGCAACTTTCATAGCGATTGTTGAGTGTGTGTGGCTCATATGCCTTATGGCTGTTTTGGTTTTTGGTCAGCCTCCTACCACCACCATCTTTATTGACAGTTAGAGGGCATTGGCATTTGTGAGGAACCATGTGCTCCATGCTCACACCAAGAAAACTGAGGTGCACTATCATTATGTCAGGGAGAGGTTCTTTGGTGGAGAGATCAGTTTCACAAACACTTTGCCTAGGGAGAAGTTTGAAGCCTTTCGTAAAGCTTTGTGCCTACTCCCTTTTGTGGATTGATTCCACATAGTTTGGAACTTCCTTATACATGAGTGCCAACTCCTTGTTCATTGCATCACTCCCAAGGGGAATTTGTTGATATATCTGGGAGTGATATGTGTGAACACACTAGGATTGTTACAACACTTTTTTTCCTCTTTAGGAAGTCCCCCTTATATATATACCTATAACCCTAACGGGTCACTTATCTTTGTACATTCTCTTGGTAATACATTCAGTATTATGTGTTGTGCTTGAAGCTTCTTCTTCTTCCTTGTGTTGTTTGCCTGCTTTCGTAGATCTCAAACTCCAACAGTTCAGTATTGTGTGTTGTGCTCCAAGCTTCTTCTTCTTCTTCCTTGTGTTGTTTGCCTGCTTCCATAGACTTCAAACTCTAATAGTTCCATGCTCACACAACACATAGTGAGGTGCACTATCATTATGTTAGTGAAAGGCTCTTTGTTATAGAGATGAGTTTGGCTTATGTGCCCACACAAGATAATGTTGGAAATGTTTTCACAAGAGCTCTCTGCCTAGGGAGAAGCTCAATTTTTTTTGCAAAGCTTTGGGCTTAATTCCCTTTTGTGGATTGATTTCATTCAGCTTAGCATGACACACAATACCATGTATAGGCTTAGGTCATATCCTTCTTCATCTACATATTCATTCATGGTCAATACTTTTCCATTGATGCACACATCTAATGTTGCTAATATTTCCATCTAACCATGGTGTTCAAAGAATTCATCAAGAAATAATTGGGGCATGTAAGCAAGGTCTCCTATATGTCACTCTCCTTTCTGCCATGGCTTCCAATATTGGAGCCTCTTCTCTTCTCTTTGGGAAGCTTTGCAAATCCATAGTTTGGTATCCTCATTCATCCATGATTGATCACTAGATCTTGCATTATGCATCCTACCTTGTACATGAGTATTCTGGCTGCAGTGGTTTCCTCATTACTCTTCTCCTTGTTTGATAATTTTTTTTCTTTAAGGTTAAAGAGCAATGGAGTTTAGCCTTATTTAACTCTTGTAGTGTGTTCGAAACTTCCTCATAGGTTCTTTTTTCCTTGCATCTCAATGTGGGAGTATGGAAGAAATCTAGTTTCTGTTCATACTCGTCCATGTAGTTTTGGAAGTGCACTAAGGCTAAGTGCCTCTTCTATCTCAAAGTCTTCATTGGATAGATTCTCTGATTCCATTTTTTGCTCAATCATAGGTTGTTTTATAGAAGCATCTAGTTCTAGGAAGGGAGGGATCTCACCTTTGGTCTTCTTCCATCTAACTTCATGAATATTAGCCCATAAGTCTTGTGGCCAATTTGGTTCTACCCAAGGAACTAAGGAATCAATTTCCATTTTTTCTAATCCGCATATCTATTCCACTTCTTTGGGGGTTTTTGGTTCCTCTTGCTTTGAATGGAAATTTTCTAAGGATGCTAATCTTGCTTTGTACCTACAAATTAATCCATCCATTTCTTTTAACTTTATATACCCATCTACAACCAATTACCTTTTAATTGGATGACATTGGAACCAAATCCCAAGTGTCGATCTCCTTCAATGCATCTATTTCTTCTTTCGTGGCCTTTTCCCAATTAGGGTTTCCCTTTGCCTCCTCATAGGTTGAGTTTTCTTTTGAAACTGAGTCTTTTGCCAAGTAGATTGAATGCTTTGTAAAAAATATCAAATCATATCCATACCTTTCTGATTGTTTCTTCTCTCTTGTTGATCTTCTAGGAGCTTGCTTAGAGCATTCTCCACACTCTTGCATCTTTGCTTTGCCTCTTGACTTCCATAGTTTGTAATCCTTTTCCCTTTCATCTTGTTCATCATCTGTATCACGTCTTGCATCCTGGAACTGTGTATCATGCTTGCTTCCTAACTAATTAGAATCACAATCAAACTCATATGGTACGCCTATTGCCCTAATGGGCTACTTATCTTTGTACATTCTCTAGTAATACATTCAGTATTGTGTGTTGTGCTCCAAGCTTCTTCTTCTCCTTGTGCTGTTTGCATGCTTCCGTAGATGTCTAACTCCAACAGTTGGTATGAGAGTAGGTCGGCGCTTCATCTAGGGTGTTGTCTACACCTCTCCGATTGCAGTCTCAGATTCGCATGAAATTTGGTGAGCATACTCAGGGTGGTTCAGAGATCAAAACAGCTTCGCTATGTGTGTCGAAATCACGATCTGAGCTCGTTTCAGCCTTTGAACGCACTATCACAGCGCTTGTGTAAGCTATTTCATCTTTTTGTGCCAAAGGTATATACCTGCTTTGGTTCACTAGTATAAGCGTATCAAAGTCTACTGCAGGTCTAGCAGAACTCATCTGGGGAGTTTCATTCAACTTTTTGAGATACAGTCAATTTTCTGCATCAAGGTATTTTAGTCACTGGCCACAGCTAAAAGCATGATGTATTTCCTATGTTGGCTATTGAGGATAAGTTGGATGGTACCAACTACCCATTGTGGCCTTATATGATGCGACATGTATTGGTTGCAAAAGGATTATGGAACATTGTGCAAGGTGTTGAAAAACGTCCTATCACACCTGCAACTATTACAACTGCAGGTACTAAAGTTGATGCAGAAGATGTCGAAGATGATGATATTCTGCATATTCTTGTTTGTGCTATGGTATCTGCTGCACCTACTACAGAGCAAATTCGTTGGGATGGTAGAGATCCCAGGCACATGCATTGATAGCTTTGTCTATCAAACGTGCCTTTATTCCTCACATTCGCTTTTGCAGAATAGCTAAGGATGCTTGGGATACACTTACCACATTGTACCAAGCTACGAATGAGGCTCATGTTGCTTACCTTCGAAAACAGTTGGAGAGTGAGCACATGAATGAAGGTGATTCAAATATGGACAGTTTTCTAACAAAGATCAAATACTTGAAGGAACAATTGATTTCTGTTGATGAGCTTATACCAGATAGCTCACTTGTGTAGACCGTTCTCAATGGTCTTCCTGATTCATATCAGAGTTTTGCTTCTAGTCTTTGGTTGATGATGAAAGGCAATCCAAATGCCTTTTCATTTGAGGAGTTAGTCTCTGTTCTATTGTAAGAAGATCGACCAGGTAGAACAGGTCCATTATGCATGTTGCAGATGAAGCTTTCCTGGCTAGTCAAAAGGGCAAAGGAAAATGGAGCTCTTCAACTAATAAGGAGAAATCTGTTAATTCTACACAATTGAAGAGGGAAGAGCTGCCCTTTCTGGTCTGTTACTTCACCTCATGAAAAGAAATCAAAAAAGCAGAAATTGTTTTGCAAGTACTATAAAGGAAATCATCATATCATAAAGAATTATCCAAAACTAGCTACTAAAGAGGCAAAGAAGAAAGAGGCTGGAATGGTTGTTGCAGAAGCCTCTACACCAAAAAAAAGTTTGCTAATCTTGTGCAGGAAGAAGAATGGGCGTTTACTACTGTTTGCACTTTTGACCCATCTTCTCATGAGCAGTGCATGTCAGCAGTAGACTCAGATGTTTGGTACTTTGACAGTGGGGTGACCGAACATATTACCTTGCAGTGCAGTTTCTTCTCTTCACTCGAGCCTGCCCCTACAGGGAATACGGTTACATGCACCAACAACTCCTCTTATCCTATTATGGGAGTTGGTAAGATCATTTTGACTACTACTGATGGTAGTTCTTTCACTTTGTCATATGCTTTGTTTGTGTTTGGGATCAAGAAAAATCTGTTATTAGTTTCTGCGTTAGCCAAGATTAGCTTGGTTGTGAAATTTGTTGATGACAGATGTATGGTTCATGATCTATCAAATGGCAACGTGATTATTGCTTCTAGCATTTTATGTCGTGGGTTTTATAAGCTCATAGACTACAAAAGATCTGTAAATGATTTGGCATATGCAATACATGATTCTCAGGCTATGTCAGATGCAAAGATTTGGCATGCACGCTTTGGTCATCTGAATTTTGCTATGTCAGATGCAAAGATTTGGCATGCACGCTTTGTTCATCTGAATTTTGCTAGTTTGCTACACCTGTAGAAATCTAAAATGATGTCCTCTTTGCCCAAACTTGAGGCACCCGAAAAACATGTTTGTGAAGGTTGTATTTTGGGAAAAATGCAGCATTGCTCCTTTCCAAATATGGTTCAATTCGGGCTACTTAGAAATTGCAGCTTGTACATAGTGATGTCTATGGTCCTACGTAGACACCTTCTTTTGGAAATTATCTTTACTTTGTGATCTTCATTGATGATTTTTCTAGGCATGCATAGGTATATCCATTGAAGGCAAAGCCAAAGTGTTCATGTGCTTCAAATAGTTTTTGATTTTGGCTAAAAATCTATCAGCATGTAAAATGGGCATCCTCCATTCTGATCGAGGGGGGGAATATATGTCTTCTAATTCTAATGCATTTCTTGTTGAACGTGGGATAAAACACCAGTGTACAGTGTCGTATACACCTCAACATAATGGATCTGCTAAACGAAAGAACAGGTCACTCATGGAGATGGCGAGGTGTATGGTCAAGAGGTAGCCCTTATCACGTAGTTTCTGGCTTGAGGCTATCATGTGTGAAACATATGTACTTAACAGGTGTCCCACTAAAGCACTGCAGTATATCACTCCATATGAGGCTTAGCATGGTCACAAGCCATCTGTTGCTCATCTGCATGTTTTTGGTTGTTTGGCATATGCATTACTGCCTAAAAAACATCGCAGAAAATTGGATGATAAAGCACTAAAATGTATTTTTGTTGGGTACAGTTCTGAAATTAAAGGTTGTCGTCTATATCATCCACAGACTAAACGCATTCTGGTTAGCCGTGATGTTGTTTTTGTGGAAGATGTTATTCAGCCATTGCTCTCATGTACTAAGGAGACATTTGTTAGCTCCAAAGACATGTATGATACTTTACTGGCTCTTTCTATAGGTGGATAGTCTAGTGCTGGTCCTAATGAGGCAACTTCTCAACCTTTGTAGGTTTCATGTGATGATGTAGATCATCCCATTTCTAGTGCAGATTTACATGATGCACTTGTTGATGAGAGAGCTGATATTGAGGAGGCAAAAACTATGCCAAAATGGTTGGTGTAGACTTTGCGTGCAAATTAGATGCACCTCTGTCATATCATACTCGATCAGGCTCTCATAGTGCCTCTTTTCCATCGGATTTCTATGCTATAGCTTCATCTAGTGTCTGGGATGAGAATGAGCCTGTTTTGTTTGATGAAGTACAAAATTCAGAAAATTGGATGGCTGCTACGCAATCTGAATATGATGCTATAATGAAAAATGGTACTTGCTCTTTATGTGACTTGCCTCCTGGCAAGAAGGCCATTGGGACTAAGTGGGTATACAAGTTGAAGCATAAGCCTGATGGTACAGTTGACAGGTATAAGACTAGGCTTGTTGCAAAGGGTTATGTGCAGGAAAGAGGCATTGATTTTGATGAGACCTTTGCACCTACTTGCCGAATGACTATTGTTTGTACCATATGTGCACTTGTAGCTCATCATGGTTGGAATGTACATCAATTGGATATCAAAAAAGCATTACTGAATGGTGACTTGCATGAAGAAGCGTATGTTTTTCAGCCTTGTGGCATTGTGCAGAAAGGGCATGAGAACAAGGTGTGTAGGTTAAAGAAGGCATTATATGGCTTAAAGCAAGGACCACGTGCTTGGTATGAAAAGATACATGCCTATCTGATTGCACATGGTTTTGAGAACAGTCCAACTGAAAGCACCTTATATGTTAAGCATGCTAATGATGTACTTCTGATCATTGTGGTTTATGTTGATGACATCCTGCTCACTGGTCCTCATGAGAGGCATATTGCTGATTTTAAGGCTGATTTACATGCCTCATTTGAGATGTCTGATTTGGGGCATTTGCATCACTATTTGGGCATTCAATTTATGCATGTTGATGGTGGAATGGCTTTGTGTCAAACGAAATATATTGACGCATTATTGCAGCATTTTGGGGTTGAAAACTGTAAGCCTATTGCCACTCATATGGAGACAAGATCACGATTGAGTCTTCAAGATGCTAGAGATGCATTTGACGATGTTCTCTATCAGCAGGCTATTGGATGCTTGATTTACTTATGCATTACTAGGTCAGATATTCAGTTTGTTGACTCATAGATGAGCAGGTTTATGCATTGCCTAGGTGTCAAGCATTGACAGGTGGTTAAGCACATCTTTCGCTACTTGAGTGGTACTCAGCTACTTGGGTTGTTTTATCCCAAGGGGGGATCACTACCGCCAGATTTGCATGCTTTTTCTGACTCTAACTGGGCTGGTTGCTATGACACTCGTGTGTCCACTAGTGGCTTTTGCTTCATGCTTGGTAGCTCATGTATATCTTGGTTGAGCAAGAAGCAGCCTACTTTAGCCACTTCCAGTTGTGAGGTTGAGTATAGGGCAGCTTTCACGACTATTGTTGAGTGTGTGTGGCTGAGACGTGTTATGGTTGATTTGGGTGTTGGTCAGTCTTTTGCCACCACCATCTTCACTGACAGTCAGAGCGTATTGGCAGTTGCGAGGAACCCTATGTTCCATGCTCCCACTAAGCACATTGAGGTGCATTATCATTATGTCAGGGAGAGGCTCTCTCTTGGCGAGATCAGCTTTGCATATGTGCCCACGCAAGAGAACATTGCAGACCTTTTCATGAAGGCTCTACCTAGGGAGAAGTTTGAAGCTTTCCGCAAAGCTTTAGGCTTACTTCCTTTTGTGAATTGATTCCACATAGCTTGGCACTTCCTTATACATGAGTGCCAGCTCCTTGTTCACCGCATCATTCCCAGGGGGGATTTGTTGATATATTTAGGTAGTGATGTGTGTGAACACACTAGGACCACCGGGGTACTTTTTTCCCTCTTTAGGAGGTTTTTTCCCCCGGCTTGTATATACGCCTATTGCCCTAATGGGCTACTTATCTTTGTACATTCTCTAGTAATACATTCAATATTGTGTGTTGTGCTCCAAGCTTCTTCTTCCTTGTGTTGTTCACGTGCTTCCACAAACGTCTAACTCCAATAGGATTGAGATTGCTATTGTAATTAGGATTGGGATTGAGATCACCTCAGCATTGGTTGAGTGGATGATGCTTCACATGGAAGCTATTTGATAGATTTTGTAATGTAGATAAGAACTACTTGTAAATCTGCATAGATAATAAAGTTCTCTCTCTCTTCTTGTTCTAGGCATACTCTCTTTTTCTTCCTTATATCTTCTCGTGCCAAAGTCTATTATTCTGTATGGGATTGTGATTGAAGATTAGGAGACTTGTTACAAGTGGTATCAAAGTGGAGTTGGATTCTGGGACAAGATGCAGGTTTTGAAGAAGTAGATAGAAGAACAAGAGGAGCTTATCCATAGATTGAATGCAGAATTACATAAAGAAAGATCCAACAAACAAAAAGAGGGAACTGCAAACGCTCTCATGGACCTCAATGATGAAGGTGGTAATGGTGCGGACACATTGAACACACGCAGAGCTAGATGACATTGTGAACTTGAAGACGATGATGATGTAAGAGAATCTGCACTTAATCAAGTGTTTGAACGAGCAAACTTAAATGAATTTGATGATGAGAAGAAAACTCGAGAGGATCTTGCAGCATGGATCGAGGAGCTCAAAGATTTCTTTGATCTGCATGTGTTTAGTGAAGAATCAAAAGCAAAGGTGGCAATTCTGCATCTACGAGGAGTCTCCAAATTATGGTGGAAATCTACATGCAGACAAGAACACGTGAAGGTCCAATCTTGTGGAAAGAGTTTTGTGAGCAAGCAGAGAATTGTTATTGTTCTCCACACTATCGGATGGAAAAGAAAATGGAATTCTACTCCTTCAAGCAATAAGAGGATGATAGACATAACTCGTCTAATGAAGAATACAAGGAGAAGTTTCTATGTTTACATAAGTATGCACTAGAAGTTTTTGGAGATGCCTTGAAGAGAAAATTTATTGAGGGTTTGTGGGAAGAACTTTGCTATCAAGAAAAGGGGTCTAAATGTGTAGATTTTCTTGATGCAGTTGCAAAAGTAGAAAAATTTGAAAAGATGGAGAAGTTTACCATGAAAAAGGCATCCAAATCAAGGCTTATCCCAATAGGACATCAAACCCCAAGAACTATTTCAACAAATCAGAATGGATAGAGATCGACTAACTCTATTAACGATCAAGGATGGCAAACTAAATTGAAGCAGACTGATACACTTAAGAGGCAAGAACCTATGCATTGGCAACATGATTCTAATTTCTTGGAATGGGCTAAAAGATTGGGACTTTGCTTTCAATGTGGAGAATAGGGACAATGCACTTTTGAATGTCCAAACAAGGCCATAAACCATTCAATGCAGGCGAAGATAGCTCATCTACAAGAGGAAAACATAAAAATTGAGGAATCGGATGATCAAGGTAAGTGTTCTAACCCTAGACTTCAATGCATGACAAATTCTTCTCATTCAAGGGAATCATTCATTAATATTAAGGGGGACATATCCTCACATAATTGATTGATCCGGGTAGTACAAATTGTTTCCTTTCACTTAAGTTGGTAGACGCTTTAGGATTGCATAATGAGATGCAAACCAAAAGACCTGTACAGATGGCTATGCATGTTGCTAAACTTTTCATAAAAAAATCTTTTAGGTTACCTGGTATACCTAAAAGTATAATTTTTGATAGGATGCAAAGTTTACATCTAATTTAAGGAAACCAACATTTCAATCCATGGGAACAGAATTACACATGAGTATTGCATTTCATGCTTAAATTGATGGTGAGACCAATAGGGTTAATCACGTGCTTGAGGATATGTTACGTATGTATCTAAATGATAAGCAAAACAATTGGACTGAGTATTTGCCACTCATTGAGCATTCATATAATAGTGCATGTCATTCATCTATTAAAATGACACCTTTTGAAGAAATGTATGTCTATAATTGTTTGCTACCTCATTTGCTTTTTAATGCACAAAATCAAGTTGAGGTATCCAAACACATGCTTGAAAACATGGATTTGGACCTGAATAAGGCAAACAAGAACATCAAAGATGCATAGAGACATCAAAATTCATATCATGATCTCAAAAAGAGACCCTCTAAATTTAGAACAGAGGATCTAGTTTTTCTGAAAGTGAATCCTTTTAAATCAAATCTAGTTTTAGGCAAAGATCGTCGATTGTCTCCACATTATGCTGGTCCTTTTAAAATCTTAAAGAAAGTTGGTTCTGTTGCATATTTACTTGATCTGCCTAACACTTTGAAAATTCATCCAGTTTTCCATGTTGGATTACTTAAAAAGTATGTTCCTAATGTTGATCACATTTTGCAAGAAAAATCTAAAATGAAGGAAGATGCCACTTTTGAGCTTGAACCAGAAGTTGTAATGGATAGGAGAATTAGACATCTTAGAAATCATGAAATAGTGGAAATTTTACTTAAGTGGTTTGCATATCCTATTGAAGATTCAACATGGGTTGGTTTATATGAGTTTATGGAACATTATCCCTCGTTCCAACTCTAAGGACATAGCTCTTAAAAGAGGGGGAGAATTGTAAGATACCACATTGATATTTCCAAAACAAAAGGTGAGTAGGTAATAATGAAATTTTATGTTTAGGATATTCAGATCATCTCCACAAAATTTTGCAATAAGTGTTTACATTCTCTCTTCAGAAAGTTGTCCCATGAAATTTGTGTGTTAAATTTGAGCATGAAGATAAAGGAATCAGAAAAGTGTTGTATGAGAGAAAGGTAGAGTACTCTTAGTAGAAAACCTTTACCTGATTTAATTTTTTGTAGTTCCTATGTTTCATGTCTCATTTGGTCGCATGAAGATAGGTTAATGAAGATATTTTTCATGTTTTGTCATCTCTCTCTAGAATTTCTGATTTTGTAGGGCTCAAAAGTGATTTCTAGAAGTGCACTTGGAACTAAGGTGTCTCTAAGACTATTGTATAGATCAAAGAAATGAATATTTTTGTGTCTCACAAGCTTAAGCTAATTCCTCACCATTTTTGAGTTATAGGGCTTGGAAAAGTGCCGTTATTTGGCACTTAAAGAGAATGTTTTGAAAAAAAAGAAGCCTTGATTCATCTTATTCATGTTCATGGATTTAGAAATTGCACATGGGTATGTGGGTTATTTGGGGTGATTGATGCATGTGTGAGTGTGTTGCAGGGATCACCTTTATTTTTGTAGGTATGATTCTTGAGGTGGACATGAAAAGTAGATGCTTGGGTGGTTTGGAAGTCTTGCATGAGACATGCCAAAAAAAGACACTATCTTGGAGCATGCAGATTCTAGGAATGCATGTCTAGGAAGGCGTGATTGGTCATGTGCTAGAAAAAATGTGGAGATCCCAAAGAAGAAAATTGAGAGATAGGGAGGGATGATGGTCATGCATTGATCACAATCATTTTCGACTTTTGGGATTGTGATTGAGATTGAGATTAGGATTGAGATTTGGGATTGAGATCAGCTCGGGGGTGGCCAAGTGGATGAAGCTTCACATTGAAGCTATTTGATAGATTTTGTAATGCAGATCAAGAAAGTGTAAGACAATAATTACGCAATATAACACAGGAGCAATAGCAGAGAAGATAACAGATATAGGAGAATCTCAACAATTTTCTACTAGCGACAAGTACAAAGATGATGGCGTTGTCCACCCGTGCGCTCTCAAGGTAGAGCTTAAATGGTGATCTAGACAACTCTAGATAGGGAGATACAAGGTAGAGGTATGCTGGCTCAACTCAATGTCTTAGGTAGTGTAGAAGTCATGTATATATAGGATCATGGGTGGCCTGCCATGGACGGCTATACATGGGCGGTAGAGCGTGGGCGGCCACCGCCCGCGTAATTGCCATACACGGCTTAGACTGGTTGAACCGACCTAACAAATATAAATGATTTCTGACTCCGACAGGGAATATTCCATGGAATATTCCCTTTACCGTCGCGCCGGGGGCGCTGCCCCCGGACCCCCACCAGGGGGCCCGCTGGCCCCCTGGGACCCCCCAGCTAGGGGGCCCGCTGGCCCCCTTGGAACCCCCAGCCGGGGCTACTCACCGCTGCCCCGGACCCCACAATTGGGGACCTGGTAACTCCCTTTCCTTATAATACCTTACATGGTCCAATATGACCTTCATCCAACATTCAAGTTGGGATTCCCATCAATTGGGTAATGCACGCTTGGCTTCTCCTCATAAAGGGGGCCTTACAAAATGTGCATACAATCATGAGGGGTAGACATTGATCATATACTAACAGAAAGCTTGTAAATCTACATAGATAATAAAGCTCTCTCTCTTCTTGTTCTACACATACTCTCTTTTTCTTCCTTATATATTCTTGTGCCGAAGTCTATTATTCTGTGTGGGATTGTGATTGAAGATTAGGACACTTGTTACAAGTGGTATCAGAGTGGAGTTGGATTTCGGGACAAGATGCAGGCTTTGAAGAAGAAGATAGAAGAACAAGAGGAGCTTATCCGTGGACTGACTGCAGAATTACATAAAGAAAGATCCAACAAACAAAAAGAGGGTACTACAAATGCTTTCATGGACCTCAATGATGAAGGTGGTAATGGTGCAGGCACATCAAATGCACATAGAGCTAGATGACAATGTGAACTTGAAGATGATAATGATGCAAACAAATCTGCACTTAAGCAAGTGTTTAAAAGAGCAAAATTAAATGAATTTGATGGTGACAAGAAAACTCGAGAGGATCTTGAAGCATGGATCAAGGAGCTCAGAGATTTCTTTCATCTACATGTGTTTAGTGAAGAATCAAAAGCAAAGGTGGCAATTCTGCATCTGCAAGGAGTCGCCAAATTGTGGTGGAAATCATACATGCAGACAACAACACGTGAAGGTCCAATCCTCTAAAAAGAGTTTTGAGAGCAAGCAGAGAATTCTTATTGTTCTCCACACTATTGAATGGAAAAGAAAATGGAATTCTACTCCTTCAAGCAACAGGAGGATGATAGACATAACTTGTCTATTGAAGAATACAAGAAGAAGTTTTTATGTTTGCATAAGTATGCACTAGAAGTTTCTAGACATGCCTTCAAAAGCAAATTTATTGAGGGTTTGTAGGAAGAACTTTGCTATTAAGTAAAAGTTTCCAGATGTGTAGATTTTCTTGATGCAGTTGCAAAAGTAGAAGACTTTGAAAAGATTGAGAAGTTTACCATGAAAAAGGCATCTCAATCAAGGTTTATCCCAATAGGACATCAACCCCCAACAAATAGTTCAACAAATTAGAATGGAAAAATATCGACTAACTCTATTAATGGTCAAGGAGGACAAACTAAATTGAAGCATATTTGTACACTTAAGAAGGAAGAACCTATGTGCTGGCAATGTGATTCTGCTTTCTTGGAATGGTCTTAAAGATTGGGACTTTTCTTTCAATGTGGAGAACAGGGACCACACTTTTGAATGTCCAAACAAGGCCATCAACCATTCTATGTAGGCGAAGATAGCTCATCTACAAGAGGAAAACATAACAATTGAGGAAGCGGATGATGGAGGTAAGTGTTCTAACCCTAGACTTCAATGTGTGACAACTTCTTCTCATTCAAGGACATCAATCATTAGGATTATGGGGGACATATCCTCACATAAGTTTAGTTTCTTGATTGATTTGGGTAGTATAAATTGTTTCCTTTCACTTAAGTTGTTAGAGGCTTTAGGATTGCGTATTGAGATGCAGGCCAAAAGACATGTACAAATGGATAATGGTAAAATACACTATACTTGAGGCTGTATTAAGAACTTGATTTTATGTTAGGTGAACATAAGTTTTTGGGTACCTTCCATGTAATTGAAATGAGAGAATGTGATGTAATGATTGGAATGGACTGGTTAATCCATAACAGTGTCGTGATTGATTGTGAAAGTGGGATCCTTACTTTGAAAATAGAGGGGAAGGAACATCGTCTTGTAGGCAAGTGTAATTCAGGTTTGTCTCCTATTTCTACTATAAAGTTGATTAGGGGTATTGGACAAGGTTTTGAGACATATTTGGTTTATTTGAGTGACCTTCAAGAGAAGAAGAAAGAAGAAGAAAGAAGAAGAAATACCCAAACATGTTAGAAACATTTAGATAAATATGCAAATGTATTTCCTAATGATCTACCGGGCATGCCTCCTCCTAGGAAAATTGACCATGCTATAGACCTCTATCCAAGAAGTGAGCCTTATTCTAGAGCACCTTATAGACTTAATATTGATGAATTGAAAGATTTGAAGCTCCAACTGGATGATCTATTGAAGAAGGAGTTGATAAGACCTAGTGTTTCACCTTGGGGAGCACCTATTTTTTTTCAAAAAAAGAAAGATGGATCATACAAAATTTGTATCGACTATAGGGGGTTGAACAAGAAAACCATTAAGAACAAGTATCCACTTCCACACATAGATGAATTGCTAAGTCAATTGAGTGGGGCCACAGTATTCAGTTAAATTGACTTAAGATCGGGGTATCATCAAATTAGAGTAAAGTCTAAGGACATACCCAAAACCGCTTTTAGAACACGATATGGTTATTATGAGTTCACAGTTTTGCCTTTTGTATTGACAAATGCTCTTGCAACATTTATGTGTTTGATGAATAATGTGTTTCATGAATATCCACATGAATTTATTTTAATCCTTCTTGATGACATTTTTGTGTATTCTAAGGATGATGATGAACATGCATTGCATCTCAGGAAGACTTTATAGGAACTCAGAGAGCATAAAATATATTGTAAGTTGAGTAAATGTTTTGTTGCAAAGAGGGAGGTGGCTTATTTGGGAAGAGTTGTTTCTAAGGAAGATATTCACATAGATCCTGAGAAAGTTAAATGCATAGTTGACTGGCCTATAGCCAAATGCGTGAAAGATGTGAGAAGTTTTCTTGGTTTGGCACAATATGAGAGGGCACACGTCAGGAAACTAAGGAAACATGAATTAAACTAAACAACACATGACTTGGAAATGCTTGCAGTTGTTCATGCACTTAAACATTGGAGACACTTATTGCTTGGAGTAAAGTTTGAATTAAGAATAGATCATCAGAGCCTTAAAGTATATCTTTACTCAACCTTAACTTAACAATAGACAAAAACAATGGATCGAATTACTAAGTGAATATGATTTTGATATCAAATACTTAGCAAGAAACAAAAACAAAGTGGCCGATGTTTTGAGTTGTAAACCTTCATCCAATTCAATTTTTATTTTATCTTCTCATTTTGATATTAAAAAAGAATTAAAGAAAGATTTATATTGAGCAACGATTTTGAATTTTTTGTATGAAAATCCAAGTTCTATGTTTCAAGGAAATTTTCATTTGAAAAATAATGAATTGTATTGTAATTCTCATTTATGTATTTCTTCATAATCTATTTTGAAAGAAAAGATTCTGCATGACTGTCATGATGCACCTTTCTCTGCACATCCTAGTTTTTCTAAGACTTATGCTAAAGTGAAAGCCTCATATTATTGGTGAAGTAATTTGATGGTGATGCACCAGAGTGCGCTCTCCTTCTTGAGAGCTCTAGGGCCATATTCTCGGAGTACAAATCCGAGCTCCTATGATTGCACATGGTACTCCGCATAAATGCTAGCCGATACATAGAAAAACACAGTACGTAGAGAGCACAAACCAGACTTCTTAGGTCTTACAAATGCGGTCAAACTTATAGTCTGTGATTGACTAGGCCACTATATGTTTTATCAAAGAACATATACATAGAAGTGTCCAGTGGCCATTTGGCCTTTCACATGGACACCAACGATAACAATCTCCCACTAGCCAATATGGTCAAAGTAGCTATGGGAGAAAAATAAAGAATGATAAAGAATACCTGAGTGTAAGTATACAAACATACCTCCCACCGGATGAGCATGTTAACTGTATACAAGTGACTGTGTAAGATCATGAATCAAGTAACCCCCATCAAGTGACAACAGTGTCAAAAGTTATCCTGTGGTAGAGCTTTAGTCAAAGCATCTAGAGCATTAGCTCGAGTGTGAACCTTCTCAAGAATAATGCGCTCAGTGGCTAAGCAAGCTCTAATGAAGTGATACCTCACCTCAATGTCCTTGGTCTTTGCATGATAGACCAGATTCTTAGCCAAACCAACAGCACTATGATTGTCACTGAGCAAATGAGGTACATACAAAGGTAAACCGATCTCACAAGCTAGACGAGAGAGCCACAATGCTTCCTTACATGCCTCACTTTTTGCAACATAATCTGCTTCTGTGGGGGAAACAGTTGTACATTCTTGAAGACGAGATCTCCAAGGGATAACACCTCTAGCAAAATGAAAAATGTACCCTGATGTAGACTTACGACTGTCTACACAACTAGCATAGTGAGAATCCTTTTCCTCATCTGATTTGGGGCAATCATCCTTGCTCAATTTCACATATGTTGGTAAAGGTGTACTCAATGCCTTTCCACCTTGGATATTGAACATGTGAAGTACTTTGGATACGTACTCACTTTGAGACAAGTATATGCATCTTTTACTCCTATCACAAGCAACGTGCATACCAAGAATATGTTTGGCATCCCCCAAATACTTCATATCAAATGTCTGACTCAACTTCTTTTTGAGAATTGACAAGTCATAAGAGGACTTCCTAGCAATCAACATATCATCGACATAAAGTATCAAGAAAATCAAGCGGCCATCTGAGCATCTCTTTGTGTAGAGACAATGATCCTCATTGCTTCTAGAATAGCCTTGAGACTTCATAAAAGCATCAAACTTTTGGTACCATTGTCTAGGCGACTGTTTAAGTCCATACAAGCTCTTCTTGAGCTTACAAACTAGACTTTCCTTGCCAGGAACTACATAACCCTCTGGTTGTTCCATATAGATCTCATCTCTAAGATCTCCATGCAAGCAAGCAGTTTTCACATCCATTTGGACTAGCTCTAAGTCCTCCATTGCAACAAATCCAAGCAAACATGCACAGGGTAATCATCTTGACCACTAGAGAGAAGATTTCATCAAAATCAACACCATGTTGTTGCTTAAAACCCTCTGCAACAAGTCATGCTTTACACTTTGTGTTGGCAGCAGTCAGGGAACCGAAGGAGCCACAAGACGAAGAGAGTCAGAGCGAAGGGACAGCATAGGCAGACATGGCAGTCAAAGAAGATCTGGCAAATAGGCCAATAATTTTCCTCATGAAGAAGCAAGTATGAGCATTCACGCAAATCTAGCACTTAGGCAACCCTTTAACTTTTCAAAAACCCTTACACCAATTAAAAGTGATTCTCATCACTAAACACCATTGTAAATACCATTTCATATTTTTGTAGCTCCATTTTGTGCAAGCCAAGGAGTCCTTGAGCTTGAGGAGCTTTAGAAGTATCTACCTGCCAATTTTCGTAATTTTTAGATCTTGTTTGAGCCCTCAAATAAGCCCTGGAACCTAATTTTTAACTAGGCCGGACACTAGGTCTGAACAGGGCCAAAGCTAGTCAAAAACTATAAAAGGAGCTAGAGAGCTCATTTTTGGGGTTAGATTGTAATTGAAACAAACTTGTAAGAGCTTCTTGAAAAGTAATCGAAGAACTCCATTGATTCTCACTCTTTGTCTTGCCGTGTGTGCGCGTGTGTGTGTATGTGTGTGCGTGTTTGTGTGCTTCTCACTCACACACTTGTGCCGCCACTTGCTCGAGGTCTTCACACCATCCTCACGTCTTCCCGGATTGACATTAAAGGAGGTGCTACTCATCACTGAGCTACACCAAATTTTGGCGCCGTTGCCGGGGATCGAGCTTTGAGGACGAGCGTGTGATGGTAAGACGTAGAGTTGACGCGTTGGAGTTGTAGGTATTTTCTTCACCTTCATCTCTTTTCTTGTTTTTTCTTCACCATCATCATCATCACCATCTCCTACCTCCATCTCCATCTTCGCAAAAATTTCAGTTTTTTGAGTATATCATCATCTCCACCTCATTTCCCTCATTTCACTTGTGAGAGAGAGCAAGAGAGCGAAATTGTGTGTGCTGTTTTTGCGTGTTTCTTGAGCTGTCTTGCAGGTACAGGTCACATCATCATCCCCAGCACTCTGCGCAGGTACGGATTTCGAAGTAACTGTCTGTGTGTCGCCGACTTCTGTCAATCGCGACCGACAGAAAAAACGCTCAAATTACCAAACAAAGTGCAAAACCATGATCTACAGGCCTAGAGCTTCCCAAAAATGTGTTTAGTTTCTTGAAATTCCTCAGATTTCTGTCAATCGCGACTGACAAACCATGACGGACAGATCTGTCAACCGCGATCGACACGTCAATCGCGATCGACAGCCCACGACGGCTCTGTCAATCGCGACCGACAGAGTCAACGACCGATTGACCACGACTGACGGACCATATGTGTGACACGTGTCAATCGCGATCGACTCTTCAATCGCGATCGACTCGTCAATCGCGATCGACACAGTCAACGACTGTTTGACCACGACGGACAGACCACGACGGCTCTGTCAATCGCGATCGACACAGTCAACGACTCTTTGACCATGACGGACAGACCCTCGCGACTGACCTGTCAATCGCGATCGACCCATCAGTCGCGACCGACAGAGTCAACGACCCTTTGACCACGACTGATTGACTTTTCGTAACCCCTGTCAATCGCGACTGACCAGTCAATCGCGACTGACAGCCACGACGGACTTGTCAATCGCGATCGACACGTCGATCGCGACTGACCTGTCAATCGCGACCGACAGACTTTGCGAACGCGTTAGAAGGGCAAATTAGGTCAAAGTTTTAAGGCAAAAATAGGGGTCTAAATTTTGGCCAAGTGTGGGACAAACACTAGGGTGTAGCATTGCATTACGAGGGCACGACCCAAGTAAGTCGAGAATTCCTGTTTGCCTGTTAACCTAGTTTAATCCTGTTTTAGCCCCAAAACCCTGAACTGGCATAACTTTCTCATACGAAATCTGTTTGCCGTGATTTTTGTTTTGTTGGAAAGCTAGCAGGGGGAACAAAAATTCAGGGATCTCTAGAGTTATGTCCAAAAAGTCATAGTGTAAATTGGTGAAGTGTTACATGAATAAAAGTGATTGGTTCTGTCTTTTGAATTTAAGTCTTGAGCTAACAGTGGGCCTCTTACAGGTCTTGTGAGAGCAGCGAAGGGTACACAAAGCAAGAGTAAGTGCAGGCTTGGGAATACGCGTCCTGGGCACACCAGGGCAACAATACAAGGAAAGGAACTCAAGGTTGGAAAACCCGCAACACCCTCTATCAATTCTTAGTTTAGGCTAAGTGTGGGTAGTGTTAGAAGTAATTCCAGGCAACGATAGGCACGAGATAAATCAAAGACTATCTAAGAAATCAAGTGCAAGTCAAGAGATAACCGGTGTGTGTGCCAACGACAACCTTAAAAGGAAAAGAACCTAGCATGAAACGACCAAACTCAAATGCGGAATTAAACTCAAGTATTCCTAACAACGTGATATCAGACAAGAGTATAAACACGATAATCAACATAAAAAGAACCAAGTGACCGATACAAAAGGACTCAGAAACGTGGTTGTACCTGGAAAAATTGGGCTAATCAGTTAGGCATATGAACCTTAGATCAGGACGACACCTAGTAAGAGAGAGACAAAGCCTTAGGTCTTCAGAGGCTAGTGTCAATCACACTGCAAGGTCTTGGGCCCAGCAGTTGAGTCATCACTCGCATTACCCTAGCTCTGAGACCAGTGAATCAGAGATGTCTCAAGGCATGGATAGACCGGCAGGTAGTTCAGGAGTGCCATACCTGTACAGGGTAGAAGGCCCTTACAAAACACAGTTGGAATACCTTAGGACCAACCGATTAGGTGCTAGCATCTATGAGGACGGCCTAGGAAGATCCGTGGTCCAGATTAAAAACCCTGACCAATCCATAGGACTAGAGCACCCAGCTGTCAAGTTTGAAAGCGGAGCATACATGGACAAAGAAGGAACCATATACGTAGTCACCAGTCACCCAGATAGGACAGATGAATTTGGGAATGTAATCTCAGAAGCGGACTTAGGTGACTTGGAACAAGGAAACATGGGTGTAGAACCTAGAACCCCCCGAGGCAAATCTGTTCTCACTAGGATTATCACACCTGAGTGGGTGCCCCAAGACAACAAGAGCATAGATCTGCTTCTGAACCGAGAGACTGACGAAGCCTTTTGGAGGTACAAATCTGATCATCCAACTGATATAGGAACAATTATGATCTATGATTTTAAGGATCCTGATAGCCCAAGTAGAGTGACCTACTTAGATCACGCTTCGGAAAGGATCTTTGTGGTTACGGAAAATGATAGGCATGCTTACACTTGGAAGGGTGAATTCGTTTTCCCCCAACCAAGATCGAATGTATCCTATGGTCACCCTGGAGCTGGAACATCCCAAGCTCATGGAACTCAAAGAGACAGACATAGAGAAAGGCCGGAAGTAAGATTTGCCAACCCAGTGGGCAGAGAAAGAACGAGGACGGAAACAAATAAAGTAGAACCTGAGATACTCAGAGCTCACAGGAATCAAAGAAATGTGGAGGAGTTCCCTCTACCACGACCTAGAGAGCACACAAGGACTTTGAGACCGACTCAACTAGTTAAGTCCATGAAGAACTACTTCGATGGCACTGGAGATCCATACGATCATGTGGCTGAGTTTAGGCAAGTCCGGAGAGCTGAACAAGTTGAGGATCTATTCACGCAGTACAATGCCTTTGGTCTGACCCTTAGGAACACTGCCTTGACATGGTTTCAACCACTAAACGAGAGGCAGTTCAGGAGCATAGACCAACTCCTAGAAGCTTTCATTATTGAATTCTCTAAGAGTGGCATAAGGCATAATACCTCCTCGCTGATTCACAGCTTCAAGCAAACCCCTCAAGAAACAGTGAGACTTGCAGGAAGAAGATTTAGGCAATACTTAGAAAGATGCCCTGTTTTGGAGCTACCTACACCAGCTAAGCAAGTAGCCTTATTCTTGGATGGATTGCTAAGTACCAAATTAAGATCATATGTGTACTAGAAAGACCCTAGGACCATAGAAGAGTGTGTACGCATGTGTATTGACATTGAGGATAACCTAGGGGAGGAGTTAGAGCTTGCTAAGATATACAAAGATTCGGATAGTGCCTCAAGCCTCTCTTCCACGCAATCCACATCAATCGAGGAACTTGCAGAGAAAGTAGCTCAGAAATTAGGTGTAACTAGCAAACAAATCCCAAGGTTTGCCCCTGTGAAAAGGTGCTATACTTGTGGTGGTGACCACATGGCGAATGTCTGCCCCATTATGGCTCAGCCCCAAGTAAATCCTAGTAGCCAGTACTGCACCATAGAACGGAGATACACCAATCACACCGCACAAGATTGCCCATACAACAAGCAGGCAGTTAGGCAACCCTACCCTCAGCCATACCCTCAGCAAGGAAGATACCAGAACCCGTACCCTCCACAACCATATGGCAGGCCACAACAACCGTATCAGCAACCCTACCAAAACCAACAAAGGCCTCAGCCAGTGTTAGCTCAACAACCCCCTGCCCCAGCTAATGTGATTCCGGTAAAGTATGCTGTTGCGGAAGAAAACCTGAATAGAGCTATAGTCCCTATAACACCCTTGCTTTCTGAAAGTGACCCAAGTGACCATAGCTTTGATTCTACACATGTTGATAGTCCCCAGGCGTACTACATGCAGTCTCCAGAACATGGTGAGTCCTATTACAGCGAAGAGCCAAATGAACCTAGTTGGGAGTCAGATTACACAAACATCATGTATGCAAACCCCAACCCTAGGCCTCAACCTAGGCAGGTAAGACCTCCATTCCCAAGAGACCGTGCTACAGATGCCAAGGAGATCACCTCATTCGTGATTGCCCCTTACCTCCACCTACACAAAACCAGTCAGTGACGATCCAAGGCTTTTGCCAAGATTGTGGAAAAGAGCATCTCTTACGAGATTGCCCAAAGAACCCCAATAATATGCCAAAAATCACGCCTATCAATGTTATTGGGTTAGTGGTAGATTCCATAGGAAGTATCACTTCCACTGCTCCCGTACAGGTAGTCACTAGAGCTCAAGCATTGCAGCAGAATCAAGGGGTAAACCAGGATAAGAACCCAGAGACTAGTGAAACCGAGAGCATAACAAAGAAAAGGACTAGAGCATGGAAAGATAGTCGGGAAAGAATGAAAAGACAATGGGCTAAACAGATGAGTGAACTCGAGGAAAGCATAAGAGAAACCAAAGCCAGGATAACTAAACTCACCTCTCAAACTCCCTCTCACACTATTCCACCACCACCATTCCCATCGCCATCCGACCCGCCACCTTCCAACCCACCTCATATGATTCCACCACCCCCTAGAGTAGGATCAGTATTAGCTGATCCCATTCCAGAAGACATAGACATGATGCTTAAAGCATATCAGGCCAGAATTCAAGAAGGGCCAAATGTCACAGATCACGACAAGTGTTACCCTAAAGCTGACCTAGAGATAGAAAGAACCAAGCTTTGCGCGAAAATGGTAGCATTGGCTCAAACTATGTTTGAAGCCAGTCGCCTTTTCAGTTACTCGGGCTCAGCTAAGGTGCAATTACACTTGGATGGACTTCTAGAGAAGTTAGAGGGCATAATCGCTAGATCTGCCAAGGAAGAAAAAAATCAAGAAAGGGAGAATGTAAGTAAAAACATGACCCATCCCCCACCGAAAGCTTATGTGCCAAATTCCATTGAACTAGACAATTCCCCCTCCCTAGAAAGAATGGAGAATCTAATGGCACAATCACAAAAGGAACCAGCCTCTCAACACAAGGGCAAGGCAAGTGAAAGAGTAAGCATTCCTGCCCAAGAAGCCTATGTGCCTAACTCTACGGAGCCAGACACATCATCTTCTATGAATCGATTCACACCAGAATTCCTACGAGAGATTCAAGAAGACAAATGGGCTAAAGAGAGTGAAGTCCCTCCTCCCATTGAACTTGTGGATGACGCACATGACCAATTCCCACAAGACATCCCATCCATTTATGGAGAGCAGGAGAGTATCCAATCTCAAGAAATATTAGACTTCGAGTCTAATTCTTTACAAGAACTACCCCATTTCACAGGCCCATGGGAAGCGAAGTCCACCTGCATGAGAGCTCCTACAGTCATGGTAAGAAACGAAGATTCAGTCATACCTAGGAACACAGAGGTAGTGAAGAACACTAACGTGCAGTGCAATCTCAAGTTAGAAGAGCTACTCAAGGTTAGACCTGAATTATGGAAACATGTTGCCAAACAAGTACCAGAAGTAGCCAAATCTCGTTCCCAGGTAGGATCCCATAGGACAGTGCCAGAAATTCCCTTGGATAAGATAGGAGATATGTGTGAAGGTGAAGAAGGGAACACCTATCTTCCCATCACCTACCAGGAGTACACCACCAAGGCAAATTTGGACTCAGGTGCAGGAGTTGCAATTGCCACTACTTCCCTATGGAAGCGTTGGGGCAAGCCAGCACTCAGGCCAACGAGAATGAAATTGCAGATGGCCGATGGTCACATAGAGAGACCCCTAGGATTGTTAGAAGGAATAACTCTCACCACTTGTGGTGTCGAGTTTGAGCATACATTTGCTATATGTGACTTCAGCAAAAATCATGCCTATGAGATGATTTTGGGAAGACCATTTATGCGACAGTTGCAAGTGGTACAGGACTGGGGAACCAACTCCTTGTATCTGCAACACTTAGGTGTTACGACCAAAGTCAATCTCAAGGATTATTCTCATAGAGATGTCCCTCCTATCCAATGGAATCCCATCCACAGAGCCAAAGATGATACAGAATCGGTGCATTCCATAGGGTCTGGATCCTCATGGATGCATGAAGACACTCACTTATGGATGTGCAAGATAGCAGTAGAAGAAGAGAAGAGAGAGAAAGCCAGAGAGATAGGTGCGAAAGAAACCCATAGACCAATCCAAGACCCAGCCTATGCACCTGTAGTTTTTCCAGATGAGGAATTTGAACCCCATGGCTGGGCAGAAATCTTAGCAACAATGGACGTAGCCATCAATGAAGAACAATGGACACCTCACTGTGATGAGGATGGCTATGACATTTCAGTCTTCTCCATAGAGCCAATCATGGGAGAGGCAGTTCTAGAAGAATGCGAACCTAGCCCTGATGCATTTGAGGATGCAAGTGACTCCGATCTAGAGTCAATCATTATGGACCCACCATTTGCATCAGATGAAGAATACTTCCATGAAGTAGAATTTCAACCCCAGAGGCATGGAGAGCTTACAAACGATGTAAGATTAGCAACACATATGACCCCGAAGGAAGAAGGAAAGAAATGGAAGAAGAGAGAAGTCTCACCAGAAGAGGAAGAATCTTTGTTTGAGGTCCCAGAAAATTTTAAGAAATATGAGATAGATGACAGGAAGGTCATGATAAGAATGCCTAAACGAGAGGCACGATCAGGAGAGGCCTATGATAACAAAGAAACCACCAAGAAAATAGTAGTGGCCCTAGAAGAAGGAGAGGAGAGATGCACGTACATAGGCCATGACCTAACAGAGGAAGAAGAGCATGCGTTAATTGCCTTGCTAAGAGAATACAGAGATGTATTCGCTTGGAGTTACAAGGATTTGAAAGGTGTTGACCCGGACATATGCTCACACACCATCCCCATGACTTGAGATGCCAAACCCTCGAAGCAAAAACCCTATACATATAACGATAATTACGCTGCTAAGATCAAAGAAGAGATAGATAGACTGGTTGAAGCTGGATTTATCTATGAAATTGAGCACACCGAGTGGGTATCCCCCATCGTAGTGGTGCCCAAGAAAAATGGAAAGCTGCGCGTATACATTAACTTGAAGAAGGTTAATGCAGCCACTATTCGAGATAACTATCCACTTCCCATCACAGAACATCTCTTAGAAAGAGTGGCAGGCAAGGAAGTGTACAGCTTCCTTGATGGATTTTCGGGTTACAATCAAGTAGCCATAGCTCCAGAGGATCAGCTTAAAACGGCCTTTGCCACAGAATGGGGCATTTTTGCTTTTAGAGTAATGCCATTTGGGCTTACCAATGCACCAGCTACCTTCCAGAGGCTGATGTGCCATGTGTTTAAAGAGTTCCTGAGGAAAAACTTAGAAGTCTACGTTGATGATCTTTGTGCTCATTCCAACATCAGACAAACCCATATCCCTGAACTCAGACAAATCTTTGACAAATGTAGAGAATATCAAGTCTGCCTGAACCCAGAAAAGTGCGTTTTTATGGTCAGGCAAGGCAAGATTCTAGGACACATAGTGTCAAAGAATGGCATATCTACTGACGAAGAGAAAGTGAGAGCTATAGCAGAGCTACCTAGGCCAAAGAATGTCAAGGAAGTACAAGCTTTCATGGGGCATTGTGGTTATTATCGACGATTTATACACATGTATGATGTCATTGCAAAGCCCATGTACGGACTCCTGACTAACTTTGAGTGGACGGATGAATGTGAGAATTCCTTCCAAGAGCTTAAACGAAGATTATGTTCAGCACCAATCTTGACCACACCAGATTGGAATAAGCCATTCCATGTTCATGTGGATGCATCCAATTATGCTATTGGATGTGTGCTTGCACAACCTACGGGTGAAGGTAATATGGATCTTCCAATTGCCTATGCCAGTAGACAATTGAATGCGGCTGAACGGAATTACACCACTACAGAGCGAGAAGGATTAGGCATGGTATATGCAGTTAAGAAATTTAGACACTATTTGCTTGCAAATAAGTTTAAATTTTTTACTGATCATCAGGCATTGCTATACCTCGTAAACAAGCCATGCAATACAGGAAGATTAGTGAGATGGTTTCTCTTGCTCATGGAATATGACTTTGAAGTTGTGGTAAGGAAAGGTAGGACTCATTTGAGAGCTGATCATCTTTCTAGGCTCACATCGGGAGAAGCCCCACAAGGAGTATCAGATGACCTTCCTGATGCTTACTTGTTTAATTTGGAAGTGGTGCCGCAGTGGGCTAAGCCATTGGTACCAGTATTGACATACGGGCCTAACCATCCAGTAGTAAACACACGGAATCGAGAGGTTGTAAAAGCCCAAAAGTACCACATCATGGCAGGAAGTATGTACAAGCACACAGATCAAGGGATCTTGGCTTGTTGCGTAGAAGAGGATGAGTACGCTAAATGGTTGCAATTAGCACATGTAGGTGCATTAGAGCAACACTACTCAAAGCAACAAACTTTACAGACCCTAAAGAGACTCGGAGTGCATTGGCCGACTATGGAAGCGGATGTCCAAAAGTTGTGCAAGGAATGCCCAATCTGTTGCACTAAACCACCAGTGGAACATGCCACTCTTTATCAAGTATCCATTGTGCCAGATTGGAGTGAACCTCTAGTATCCTTCCTGAGGAAAAACACATTTCCTCCAGACATGACTCTGGCTAGGAAAAGGAGTTTAGAACAAGAAGCCCAGGATTACTCACTCATTGGTGATAATCTATATAAGCGTGGTAAAGATGGTTACCTGAGGCTATGTATCCATGAAAGTGAATATCTTAAGATTTTGGAAACTGCTCACCAAGGTGTAGCAAGAGGACACTTTGGACCGGATCGGGTGATCAAGGCAATACTATTTGCGGGCTTCTGGTGGCCTACCCTTCACATGGATGCACATACCTATGTGAAATGGTGTGATGTCTGTCAGAGGACTTAGTATCCTATACGCAAAGATGAGATGCCACTGAAACCTATGATGGGTGGACGTGCGTTCTCTAAGTGGGGAATAGACTTCGTAGGTCCTATTAATCCCCCAGCTAAGGGTTCTCATGCGGAATACATCATTGTTGCAACAGACTATCTAACTAAGTGGGTAGAGGTAAAAGCTACGACAAAGAATGACGCCCAGACAACTGCTAAATTCTTGTTTGAGAATGTATTCACAAGATATGGGCTACCTATAGAGCTTGTAAGCGATAGAGGCACTCATTTCTTGAACGAAGTGATTGAAAATCTACTCCAAGAATTCTTGGTAATACACAAGAAGTCTGCCCCTTATCACCCTCAGGCTAATGGACAAGCTGAGAGCACTAATAAGATCTTATGCAATGTACTAACGAAATTAGTGAACACTAAACGCTCTGATTGGGACAAACAGCTACACCATGCTGTTTGGGCATACCGAGTCGCCTATAAAACGGTACTCCAAGCTACACCCTTTCAGATGGTATTTGGCCAAAATGCTGTGCTACCCTTGGACTTCTTGATTCCTACATTGAGAGTAGCACAAGAGCACGAATGGACAGGTCATGAGCTCTCCTCTGGACTTTTTGACCTTGAACGATTAGGAGAAACAAGACTGAGAGCAGCTGCAGGAATATATGCAGCTAAGAAGAGACAGAAGGCATACTTTGATGCCCATGTGAAAGATAAAGGCTTGAAAGCAGGAGATCTAGTCTTAGTCTATACACTGAAACAACACGCGAGGAAGCTAGAAAAGAGAGGCTACGGACCTATGATCATCAATAGGATCTCCACGAGTGGAGCAGTACAACTGGCCACATTAGAGGGTGATGTTCTCCCAAACTATATTAGCGGTTGCAGAGTCAAGTTGTATCAGGAACCCCTCACGGAGGAAATGCTCAGCCGACTCAACACTGCTAAGAAACGCAAAGAGGAAGAAAAGCGAATTCAAGAAGAAGCTCAAGCAGAAGCCCTAGAGCGCATACGGAGGATGAAATTGCGAAGGCAAGGCCGAGATCAACCTAGAACAAATGACTATGCAGATCAAGGATATCATATGGCGATGTGTGAAGTCGTAGGAACAAGCTCACATAGGATAACTGATCGACGACCTTTCATAACCTTAGATATAGGACAAGGAAAGAGTGCAAGGACCGTAAGAGCCTTGATTGACTCAGGTGCAGCCACTAGTGCTGTTAAGTTGTCTTACTGTCAAGAGTTGCAGTTAACTATCAATCCTGTGGAAGCATATCTCATAGGATTGGGAGGCGTGGAAACCCCTTGCATGGGCGAGATGGAACTTCCCCTCTACATTCATGATGAGGCAATGACAGTTAAAGTACTAGTGTGTCAAGATGAGGACCTCACAGAACCCCTTGTCTTGGGTCAAGACTGGATCTACGACCAAGCAGTCAACTTAAACCTAAGAAGTGGACTTCTTCAGGTATGGGTCAATCATAGTCGAATTACAGTAGAGTTAGATAATGGAGCACTCAAGGAACTAGGAAAGGCACAGACTCCTGGTCCCTCCAGGGGTGCACATGAAGTTGACCATGCTGTTCTTGTCCAAAACTATGTATTGCAGAGGAATGATATTCTCAAAAAAGGAGTCAGGGATGCAACGGAACTCCCTTCTTTTTCAAAGGCTAGAAGGAGGCAGCAACCAAAGGTGGATCAAAGGCAGAAGAAGCAGAGTATTATCTATGGCGGAAGTCAAAAGTACCTGCGCAGCAAAATGTCTCAGCAAGTGAACCAAGTGTTGGTGCGGAAAGGCGAACACCCGGTTGCACTCACGCCAACCACACGGGCAAAGCCTCTTATTAGTAACCAACAACACGACACTAATAAGAAGTCTTTCAGAAATTCTTCTGCTAACGTGAAATCTATTTGGGTGCTCAAGAAGTCGATGAAGGCTAGCCCACAATCAAGAAAAATTTGGGTGCCTAAGGCTTGCTTGCGGGCGCAAATAGCTACGCCGAAGCCACAACAGATACAGCGTAACCCATTCACTCGTGCAGCCAGCATTCACTCGTTTCCAACACTCAGGAACACACCAAGGCCCATGAGCACGACCCTAATCGCTTGTAAATGGGTCCCTAAAAAGCCTCATTTTCAAGTCGATACACCTATAAAGCTCTCTAGAGTCTCTACGAAACCAAGAACAAAACCCATCCACTGCATTTGGCAGCCTAAGACCTGTAATAAACCCCCTGACCCCAATTTGTAAATTCATCCCCACTTACTAATTGCATTACTCTCCTAGGACTACCCAAGCATTAACTACACACACTGTCTTCGTGCACTTACTAACCACTAACTCACCATCTACCTCATGTTAATGTTGTAACGGGGACAACAACGGATTTATTCTGTCCATTACGATGTTAACACGTGGTTCTATATTCTCACAGAACCAACCAGCAAGCAGGGCCATGGCAAAAGCAGGAGGTACCAGTTCTCAAGCCGGATCTGGTGCACAGATTGTGGACATAGAAACACTCCTCCTCGAGCCACATCTCACCGCAAGGCCGCAAGGACTTCAAGCCGTGCATGTGCTCCCCATTCAGGATCCTCCTCAAGGGCACACTTCTCAAGTAGGTAAGCACGCGCATTGGTTCAGTGATGTCGTTGGACCATTGGGCGATGGAACCTATTTCTGGGAAGCAGAATTGGAATTTAATGGCAAATGGGGTCGATACCACTTTTTCACGCGCGAGTTTGAAAGCTATCAAAACGCCGAAGTCATGCGATCAGTATGGACCAAAGCCGGTGTGGACAGTTATTTCAGGGCCCACTTACCAAAGCCGGATTTCTTACGTTGTTCATATCTGATCAGTACCATCACGCCAAGCAGGGCCAAGGGAGGCGACAGCACCTTTGTGTTGCCCTCACTGCTGCCGGGTCATGAGCTTAAAAGATTCAAGTTGACCCTCAATCTGGTAAGAGAAGCATTGGGCATGTATGGCATGCACATCCCCACGGAAAAGGAAACAATGGTTCCAGGTCGAATGAAAAACAAAGATCTTAATAAGCTGAAGGATATGGTAGCGATGACACCTACCATTGCGCTTCACCTGCGGACCATCATGCAACATTTTGCTTTCCCTGCCCAGGAAAGATTCACAATGCCCCCAAAGAAAATATGGTTCAGCTTGTATCTGGCAGAGACGGAAGGCCTTCCCATCAATGTGCCACACTGGATCATAGATCAGATCCACCTAGCCCATCAAAGGTGGAACAAGAAGCAGAAAAATGTGCTTCATGGATGTTGCACTCTAACAAAGATAATCTACCGATGTCTGGCCTATGACGTGCCTATTCAGAGGGCACTCATATGGCCCCGCACCCAGGAATTCCAGAGAAGACTCTCAGCAGCAGGTCCCCCATCAAAGAAGATGAGGGGGGGAGTACAAATACCCTGTGCTCAACCAAGGGGAGCCACCACTACACCAGAAATTACCCCTCCCTAGACACGACACGTTAGGCCATTCACAATCCGGCTACCAAGACCGAGCACAGATGGGCCTAATCTGGTATTCCCACTCGTCCCATCAGATCTGGAATTCCCACAGGGTTTTACTCTAAATGATCTCACGGATGAAGAAGTAGCCCGATTGATCTATGATTCTAATCTCGAGACGGAAACAGAACGTACTCAGGAACCACAACCCAGACAACCACAGCAGCCCCCACCCGACCAGAAGTGGTAGAAGTCGACGCCGACGAGCAAGAGACAGAACAAGAAGAAGAAGCCTACGAGGAACAAGAATATGATGAGCTTTCCGAGCTGGCAAGTGCCCCTGCGTATTCGGCACAAATCAAAAGACTATATCGAACCATGCAACTAGTTCAAGAACAGCATAAGATGTCACTAGAATCAGGCAAGAAACTCATGAACCAGTTGCTAGTTGAGGAAGGTGTGGACGATATGTTCATTGAGTCCATAAACCTTCATGCCGACGCAGTAGGAGTGGATGAGGCCATCCATGAGGCAATGGCTTACATTCACAGATTTGAGAAAAGGGTTCCCGTTCGTCCCAGGAGGCCCGGGAAACAAATTCATATCAATGTATCAGCACCAGGAGAGACAACGCAAGCAGACGAACATCAGGAAGCACCACTGTCACCACCATCCCCACCTAGCACTACACAATTCACTCCACCACATGACACTAGCACCACCACGTCCACTACCACCACCATTGTCATGGGAATCCCACTCTCTCCGGGAATCCAATTCGGGGGAGTCACCATGCCCACTTTCACCACTCTTTTCACTGACGTCACATCCACTCCACCCACGATCCCCATCTACACTGTCACTCAAACAATTGACACTATGGAAACATCTCCTGCCACAGCACCGCTCCCTCCCCCCATGCCACCTTCATCTCCCATACCCCCTCCACCCACATCTCCACTTGCATCCACATCATTCACAACTCCCTTTCCCGCCCCCATTCCCCCTGCATCTTCACCCCTCCCAGCATCGTTTAATGTAAATAGCATATTTTTAGCATTAAATCAATGTGTATATCAGCTTCAGAATGAGTACAGAGCGCTGGACGGCCGGTATCAACAACTGACAACACACCATCAGAACTTACAAAGGCAATTTCACATTCTACAAGAGGAAAATGCAGAAGTGAATCAACGCTATTCAACGCTTGAGCAGGCTCACCAAACACTATTGGAGGCACCCCAACCATCGACAGAATCAGGTGTCAAACAACTAGAAGCTTTGCTCGAAGTATACCAGGCCGATAACCTACGAGTCAGACGCAACTTGGCACTACTGCGAAAACATATGGCCACAGCACTGGAGGAGAACAAAAGACTGCAAAAACAAAATGAAGAGAATCTGGAAGCGGCAATGGAAGGCTCCCCTCACGAGATAGATCCAGAGCAGTTCAAAGTAGTTCCCACGGAGAGGATGAAAACCATTCTGGAAAGCTATGCAGATCTCTTGGAAGCCCATGATGACTTGGAACGAGAGCGTGACACACTTCAGAGCAGACTTAAGGAACAGGAAGAACAACAGAAGAGTGTCCCATCAACCTCCACCTCAGACGAAGTAAAGGCCTTAACTGAGCAGGTAGCAGAATTACAAAAGAGGTTACTGACATACGAGAGGCAGCCATCTCCAGTGGTAGAACCAGAGCAAGAAGAGCTAGTCCTTATTGAGGTAGATGATTCTTACGAGGAACCGTATGTTCCTATGCCAATGCCAGGCGGGCGACGAACCTCAGAGGGACTAGACACATTGGAAGTGGAAGCACCCGAGTGGCTTCAGACACTGGAAAGGACAGCGAACACTCACGAAGAACGGGTGGCCATTCAGATCCAATCACTAGCGAACTTAGAAGAAACTGTCATAAAGTCTGAATACTTCAGAAGCATGTCTCATCATAGATGGATCGGTACCAATAATGACCAATATGTGCCATTCTGTATACTTTTGGCCGATTACAACGCGGAGATTCAACGGCAATGTGGCAAGCCTCCCACATTTGCTACACAATTTGGTCCAGATGATATACCGGAAAGTGCTCAGCGTGGGTCCATCCATCAACCCACCTGGAGAATCAGGCTTTTGGAAACGTATCCTGAAATGGTCCGAACCTGGAATAATATGCCGTTGTTTATTAAATATAATCCTTGTTACATTCCAGTTCTTCGACGACGCACCTGGCCTGAATTCACTATTGCCGTCAGAGACATTAAAGCCTGTGCAAAATGGTTGAATTATGTTTACCTAGCACCTCCACGAGGACCCCCCACGGTCAACTACATGATTTCTACAATCCGTCACTGGAGTACTCGGCTACGCAATAATCCTGATGTGATGGCCCAGATGTGTATGAAAATATTTGAATTAATGCTGATCACTTTCAGGATGTTTAAGAACATTAAGGACCCTCACTTCTCAGGTGCAGGCTTTGTGACAGGAAACCAGGATCTAGTGTACGATATGAGTACCACCCCGTCAATTGAAGTAATATATGCTTGGCACGCCAGAATCAAATACCTCCCAGCCTGCTTTAAACAGACATTTGAGGAGATGTTCATCACCGGATTCTAGGAATATCACTCCGAAATCTTTATACCCAGACCATCACATCTCCTCCAATTATTTGCTGTGGAGAGAACTATTTACTCAGAACAATTGAGGGTGCCTCATCCAGATGTTCCCGGACCTGTGAATTGGGATGAATTGCTCACAGATCTAGCACGCGGCTTACGACTCGAAGAACACCACCTAGCCTCCGATGTCGTCCAATACTATGTTCAAAAATCCTCTAGACAAGGGTCTGTCAGGGGCGACAGACGCGAGAGTGGGGGGGGTGTTGGCAGCAGTCAGGGAACCGAAGGAGCCACAAGACGAAGAGAGTCAGAGCGAAGGGACAGCATAGGCAGACATGGCAGTCAAAGAAGATCTGGCAAATAGGCCAATAATTTTCCTCATGAAGAAGCAAGTATGGGCATTCACGCAAATCTAGCACTTAGGCAACCCTTTAACTTTTCAAAAACCCTTACACCAATTAAAAGTGATTCTCATCACTAAACACCATTGTAAATACCATTTCATATTTTTTTAGCTCCATTTTGTGCAAGCCAAGGAGTCCTTGAGCTTGAGGAGCTTTAGAAGTATCTACCTGCCAATTTTCGTAATTTTTAGATCTTGTTTGAGCCCTCAAATAAGCCCTGGAACCTAATTTTTAACTAGGCCGGACACTAGGTCTGAACAGGGCCAAAGCTAGTCAAAAACTATAAAAGGAGCTAGAGAGCTCATTTTTGGGGTTAGATTGTAATTGAAACAAACTTGTAAGAGCTTCTTGAAAAGTAATCGAAGAACTCCATTGATTCTCACTCTTTGTCTTGCCGTGTGTGCACGTGTGTGTATGTGTGTGCGTGTTTGTGTGCTTCTCACTCACACACTTGTGCCGCCACTTGCTCGAGGTCTTCACACCATCCTCACGTCTTCCCGGATTGACATTAAAGGAGGTGCTACTCATCACTGAGCTACACTTTGGAAAAGCACTATCTGATATGAATTTCAGCTTATATACCCATTTACATGGTAAAGCTTTCTTGCCCTTTGGCAAAGGTACTAGATCCCAAGTACCATTCTTGTGAATAGAATCCAGCTCACTCTTCATGGCACACTCCACGTGACATGATCCTTTGTCTACATAGCCTCTTTGTAGCAAGAAGGTTCACCGGCATCTGTTAGCATAACAAAATCTAAACCTAGAACATATCTATCAGGTGGATGTGAGACACGTGCAGAGCATCTCAATGGTTTTTGAACAGGAACATCTATAGACTCATCTGATCAGACATGCTCTTGAATGTCCCTATGTGCAGCATCTTTATGCATGCTAACTAGAGGACTAGTATCCTCAAACACCACTCTTCTCACTTCAACCTCCTTAATGGGCGTCTTAGACTCATCGAAAATGAGATCACTACTTCTGATCACTGACCATGTTTCAGGATCCCATAAGTGATAACCAAATTGTCCTTCTCGACCATATCCAAGAAAAATGCATTTCTTTGACTTATGGTCCAACTTTTGTCTATGATTCTTGGGTATATGACATAGCTTCACTCCCAAAAACTCAAAGATGATCATAATATGGTGGGTTCCTTGTCCATAACTCTTGTGCCACTTTCAGACCTTTGGCAGTACTAGGTGGAACGTTAATCACATGAACTGCAGTCAATACTGATTCTGCCCAAAAACCTTGTGATATATTTGCATGATGCAACATAGAAATTACTCTATCTTAAATAGTTATATTCATGCTTTCAACTACATCGTTCTATACTGGGGTATAAGGAGTTGTAAACTCTCTATGAATCCCTCTAGATTGACAAAAAAGGTTGAATTCATGTGAGGTATACTCATCCCCATTATTTGAATGTAAAGCCTTAAGCTTAGTTCCTTTTTTTAGTCTCAACTGAAGCAAGCCATTTTCTGAAAGTAGGGAATACTTCATCCTTCGATTTGATAGGATATACCCAAACTTTTCTAGTAGCATCATCTATGAAAGTGACAAAGTAAACAGAACCACCTAAGGACCTAGTGGGCATAGGACCACACACATCTGTATGAACGAGATCTAAAGGCTAAATTGAAGAGTCAATGTGCATTCTATGCACATTTTTTGTTTGCTTTCCATATTGACAATGCTCACAAAATGAAAAATCAGAGAAAGATAACATAGGTAAGTAGCCAGAACAAGAAAGATTTTCCATTCCACTGCAAGATATATGGCCCAAATGACCATGCCAAATACAAGCCATATGTTGTTCAATAACAACTAACAAGTGTTCTTTCTATGATACAAATAAAGGATAAAGTGAGCCAAAACTTTGGTTCCTTTTGCAATAACCATATTGCCCTTTGATATACAAAAGGGCTGAGCATAGAAGACCACCTTGTAACCAAGGTCATCAAGTTGACCAACTAACATCAAACTACGTGATAACTCATGTACATGGCATACATTATGCATAGTAAATTTTGAACCATTAATGAATTGCACAACTACATCTCCAATCCCCACAACATCACACTAGTAAGAGTCACCAAGTCTCATGGTACCAAGAGACTTTGCTGCATAATTAGAGAACCATTATCTATGTGGTGTCACATGGAAAGAAGCACCAAAATCTAATAGCCACGCGTGGGAAAGAGAATCAGCCATAAGAGCCTCAGTTGGCACAATACTATCAAGTGTCAACACATCAGCATCATCAGAAATAGAATTAATTTCTTCAATCTTCACAGTCGAAGTACATGGTGCAGGTAAATGTTAAACATGCCCATCAACATTATGTCCTTTACCTTAAGCATTCTTTAATGCATAACAGTCTTTCTTCATATGTCTTTTCTTATGAAAATAATGGCATTCGATATCCCTCTTCCTTGATTTACTTCTACTCTTATTCCGTTGACCATTCTTTTCCTTGTTCTTGCTCTTGCCACATTGTTGATTCTTTCCTTGGTAAGAATCACGAACATTATATGCATCTCCACTCTGCGTGCCAACCATAGATATTCTACGAATCTCCTCATTCAAGAGTGCTCCACATATGTCATCATAAAGTGGATAAATCGACGATAGTATCCACAATGTCCCATAAATGCTTGCACTTCTTTTGCATTCTTTAGTCTAGGAAGTTCTAAAATGACCTTGGTCTTGTCTTCATCTGTAGATATTCCGCTCCTAGACAATGTGTCCTAAGATCTTCCCTTGCCTCACCATGAAGACACACTTCTTAGGGTTCAGGTAGACTCTATATTGTCGGCATTTATCAAATATTTTCTGCAATTCCAAAATGTGGTCTTGCCTTTGATTTGAATATGTACATAGGTCATCTACATGCACTTCCATATTTTTCTTTAGGAATTCCTTGAAAACATGACACATCAACCTTTGGAAAGTAGCAGGTGCGTTAGTGAGTCCAAAACGCATCACTCTGAAAGGATAGACTCCCCATTCAGTCATGAATGCGGTCTTATGTTGGTCCTCTATAGCAATAGCTACTTGATTGTATCTAGAGAATCCGTCCAAGAAGCTATAGACTTCTTTTCCTGCAACTCTTTCCAATATGTGATCGGTGATAGGTAATGGATAGCTATCACGGATCATGGCTGCATTGACTTTTTTCAAATTAATGCATACTCTGAGTTTTCCATTCTTTTTAGGCACAACCACTAGTGGTGATACCCATTCAGTATGTTCTATTTCATAAATGAATCCAGCCGCTAATAGCTTGTCTATTTCCTCTTTTATTTTTGCAGCATAGACCTCGTTATAGGTGTAAGGGTGTTGTTTTGATGGTTTTGCCTCTTATGTCATTGGTATTCTATGGGAACAAATGGAGGGTTCCACACCCTTGAGATCCTTGTAGGTCCAAGCATATACATCTCGATATTCTCGGATCAACTGTATTAATTCTTCTTCCTCATTGGTTGACACGTCTTTTCCTATGTATGTACATCTTTCTTCTCCATCTTCTACAGTTACTATGATCTTTTTTGTTTGTTCCTTGTTGTCGTACGCTTCTCCTTCTCTTGCCTCTCTCTTAGGAATTTGAATAGCTATTTTTCTCTCTTCTACTTCATATCTTTTGAAATGCTCTGGAACCTCAAAAAGGTGAGGATTTGGTTTGATCTTACTCACACTTTCCTCCTGCTTTGGTACTATGGGGGCTACTTCTATTGCTAACACTTTGGTCATTCCATACTTGTCTTCGGTTTGAATGGATTCTAGGTGACGTTCTTCAGAATCAAATTCCGGTTCCATCTCTATGCTCTCGTATTCTTCTTTCCACTCCTTTTCCAATATTTCCCCTGCTTCTACTTCTTGAAGGACAACCATGTACAAATTTATGTTGTAGCCTTCTTCGTCCACACATTCATTCATCGTCAGAACTTCTTCATTCACACATACATTCAAGGTTGCTAGGATTTCCATCCATCCGTGCGGTTCAAACATTTCATCAGGGAAGATTTGAGGCATGTACATTGGATCTTCTATGGGCCGATAATTAGGATGTCCTATTGGCCATTACTACCTTTTATTATCCTCTTTCTTGGCTTCTTTACACATCCATAATTGGGTGTCCCCATGCATCCATGATTGATCGCTTGATCCAGCACTATGGATAGACAAATCATCCTCTTCTTTATGTATGGGGTTTCCATTGTAGTGGTGGTACATCTCTGTACGCAAAGGTATGCAAGTTTATTTTGGTGGTGTTTCCTTGATGTTGAAGGTATAAAGAGTCTCGTCCCCAATCTTGCACTACGCTAAGCTATCTCATGAAGGGTCGTCCTAATATCATCTCATAGTTATTTGCTTTTCCAAATTGAAAAATGGCTAAAGTATGCTCAAATTCAACTCCACAGGTGGGTAATTTGATCTTTTCTAATATTCCCAATGGTTTTTCAACATGACCATCTGCTAATTGAAGCTTCATGCGAGTGGGTCGTAAGGAAGGCTTTCCCCATTTCTCCCAAATCTCTTTGGTAGCAATACCTACTCCTGCTCCTGTGTCTAGTATGGTCAGAGTTGTTCCTGTGAGAGTGAGCCCAAAGGACTCATACTGCACAAAGAAATCATCCACTTGTTCAGCTCTTAGAACTTGTTTAAAATCAGCAATGTGGTCATAAGGTTCTCCCAATCCATCATAATGATTTCTCATGCATTTGGCCACCTTAATAGGTCTTAATCTTCTCATGGGCTCTGGTTGTCTAGGTATTACAGGGACTGCTGGTCTAATTGGGGGTATTCTAGGTTGCACTCCTAGTGGTGGTCTTGGTCTTACTGGTGGTCGGTGTTGGTTGCCTAATCCAGGGTGTGTCTAATTGTGTGCTTGCATTCCAGGCATTGTAAATTGTACATGTGTTCTGTTTGGAACACTTCAATGGCTTGTTTGTCTCGACATAGTATGTTCCGTCTCTTGTTGTGTCCCAAAAGGATTCTAAGAGGTACTTGCCTACTCTTGCTGGGGAAATACAAGCAAGCCCATATACTTCAGTGGAGCTCTATCTAAGGCATCGACAAGCCAATACCTTCTTTGGTTCTTGTCTAGGTATGTTACTCTAGACTCGTCTTCAGGATCTTTTACTCGAAAAATGCCATCGTGCTTTCTTCCCATCCTTGTGTAGGTGAGTCAGTTTGTAGCAATAAATATGCTCCATGGATCAAATAGACCTCCAATAAGTAGTCATCTTGAGGTGTCAAATCCCCTCTCAAGACTCGTGTCACTACTGACTTGCCTCTGGGAGTAGTTACTAACTCTCCAAGGTCTGGTCTACCTGAATGTTCTTGTCCTTCCAATTCTCCTCTCTCATTGATCAATTCTGGGTGTTCTATCACCACATAGATGTGACCCAACTTATCCATATATACCCCTCCTTCATACTTGACAGTTGGTTTGGGCACAATTGTGGCATTGGTGGAGGTTACCATCCTAGCAATTGATCTATTTAACCCATCCAGGAAGATAGGAATCCCTTGGTCATTAGTAGACACATATTGCAAGGAGGTGCGGTACTCCCCTTCTATTGTAGACATGAAGTTTCTCCCGGGAACATGACCTTGCATGTCTTCTGAAGCCATGGGTATCTCCTCCTCCGAATCACTAGAGGTGTCGAAATAGGTAGAGCGGTGATTGACATGAGCAGTACTTCCTACTGATGATACGACACTTCTCCAGCTACTTAGAACTCTTCCTGAACTCAAGTTCATTCACCCTCTTGGGGCTATCTTGGTCTCTAAAACTCTCCCTAAGTGGCTCCTCAAATGACTCAATTTTACCCTTGAAAATGCTCAAAGTGTTCTGGACGATACCACTTTGGCGATATTGCACTAGGCAATACCAGGTTTTCGACGATACGATACCACTTTCGGTAGTCAACAATACAGTACCAGAGGAGTGGATGATACGATACTACTTGTCACATGATACGATACCAGTGCTCTAGGCGATACGATACTATGGGCTTCAGGCGATACGATACCACCCGAAGACACGATACGATACTACTGTAGAGCACGATACAATACTGGAAATCCTAACGATACGATACCAGTGCAGCTGGCAATACGATACCGTAAAACCGCACAATACGATCCCAAAATTTGTCACGATATGATACCAAGAATGCTCACGACACGATATCAGTGCTCTATCGTGATATAATACCGCAACAATGCACGATACGATACTCGAGTTCTCATGATACGATACTCCCTAAACACATGATACGAAACCACACGGGGTAATGATATGATACTGGATTTGTAAGCGATACGATATCCCTCGATTGACAATACGATACTGTGATCGGGACGATACAATACCAAGTGGACCGCGATACAATACCACTGGCAGATTGCGATTGTGGTACAAACTTGATGATACGATACCGAAAATGGTATCGCGATACCTCAAGTGGTAAGCGGCGATACGATACTTCGGCGAGTATCGCGATACAAGGGAATTTTGGTATCGCAATACCAAAACTCAACCGATCGCGATACTCTAGCCAAAATAGCTCCAAATGCAAAATTTGTTTCACCCCCTGGCTTCTCTCTCACTCCTCTTCACTCTCCACCCTCTGTCTCACTCAAAAAACTTCTGAGAACTCTCTATCCCACCCCGCGATACTGGATACGCTTTTAAACACGTGTTAATGCACTTCTATAGTGTTTCTGATATTGAAATCTTGATGTAGCTTAGCTTGGTGATACCCCACTTGAGCCTTGAGTTCCCTAGGTAGCTTGAAGGCTTGGATAGTGCGATACCACAAGGGCGATACTAATCACTAATTGCAGACGATACCACACTCTCTGTGCAAGTATCAAATGAACTATTTTTTTGGTTTTTATATTTTCTAATGACTGAGGCCTATCCTACACTAATTAAGCAATTTTTTTGGGGTTTTCCTTAGTACTTTGCCACTTACTCCTACTCCAAATGTCTTCCTAATCTAACCCTAACTCTTTCTTCTCTCCCTCACTCCTAACCCTAAACCTAAAAACTCATTACACACACCTCCGGGATGTGAAGTAACAAGTGCTGAAGTATTCGACCACTTGCCATGAAGCAAATTCACTTCTACAAGCACGATATCTTCACTCTAGAGCTATAACCATCACGAAGGCACCTTAGTTGGGCATGTCCCCAGCAACGGTGCCAAAAATGTGTGTGCCTAAGTTACGAAGTCTTAGGGACTTGTGCCAAAGAGACTAAATCTCATTTGTCACACAAGTACATATAATGGTGGATTGACACATGCTTAATTATCGATCCAATGAACCGACCTAACCAAGTGTATGAGGACTTGTGCGCGCATGATGGAAATTGAAGTGGTTCAGCCAATATGCATGAGATAAGACTATTCTACCTCTCCAACTCACTTAACCTCTGAAAGTTTCTGCCGCGATTCCACTTACAACAGTTTTCACAAATTCGAATGTTTCTCCCAGCTCCAAACTCTGAATACGGCCAATAGCAGGTTCCTTTTGAGGCTCTCGATGAGATGCATCTATTAGTGTATTTTCACTCGAATCTGACAACCGCTCTTCAAGTTATGACCAAAACAGTGAATGGTGGGAAACACACACACTCACTCCACAATTTCTACTTGCTCACACACACACTAGAGTAGCTCAAAAGTGATGGGAAGGGGTAGATAACTGTCCTACACACACATTCCAAGCTTCACACACACACACTAAAGATCATAGAGAAGATGAAAATTTGCAAGAAAGAAGCAAATTCGAAATTCAGGAGCTCTCCTTCTTCACAGTGGCAAAAAGTCTTTACAAAGAGTCACAAAGTGACTCATATACATGTGCCCTAAAAATGGTCTTTTCACACAAGTGATCAGCACTTTATTGACTAATCTCTATTCTCCTACTATTTTACAAGAAATATATTACAATGATTTGAGATTATGCATCTAGAGGACTCCTCTAGTGCATTTACATAGCTTTTTAGGGAACTTCTAAGATTTTGAAGAAGAAAAATATGCCCATTAATTTGAAAATTTTGGGGCTCCCCTTTTGTGCCTCTTTGCTCTGCAATGGTGGGGGTGTATGGCCTCAAAGGATAGACCTACGAGAGAGGTTGGGTGGTATTGGTACTTTTCACTCTATCACAATGATAAGTACCAACGTGAGGAGATCCACCTCATAAATGTCAATCTGCAAAAACGTGAGGACTAGTATGAAGACCATGAGCAAGTGAAGGTACAAGTGCATGAGTGAGAAGCACACAAGTATGCACACTCATACACACATGTGTGCACACAAGGTAAGACCAAAGAGAGGAACAATGGAAAGGTCTCTATTACAAAAGAACTCTCTTACAAAAGCTCCAATCTACAACAAGCCAACCTCAAAAATGAGCTCTCTAGCTCTTTTTATAGTTTTTTTACTACTTTTGGCCTTGTCCAGACCTAATATTCATCCTAGTTAAAAATTAGATTCCAAGGCTTATTTGAGGGCTCAAACGGAGTCTAACAATTATGAAAATTGGTAGGTAGATACTTCTAATACTCTTCAAGCTCAAGGACTCCTCGGCTTGAAAAAAATGGAGTTGCAAAAATGTGAAATGATATTTACAATGGTTTCTAGTTGTCAAAATCATTGTTTTTATAGGGATTTCTTCTTAAAATTTGACATATATTTCTTGGAGCTCCCTACATGCTCCCTCTTCTTGTGTGTCCACTTCTTTGATATGTTCTTGCACCTTGTACTTGACCTTGAGTGTCAACGCTCCCCCCCTCTCGAGTCTGTCATCCCTAACAAACCTTTGTTGGAGTGGATGCTCAATGTAGTGCTTTGAGAGATAGTGTCCATCATGTATCAACAAGAGTGGTTTGTCTTCCATCTGTAGAAGGGTCGGTTGTCCAGTTCTTCATTTTGTCACTGCTATTGCAATTTCTAGTCTCTCTGTATATACTTCTTCTTTGGATTCCAGTTTGATGGTGTATTTGTGAGCTTTCAAAACTTGCTAGTTGCTCAAGAGGTTTTCAATGTTGATTTTGAGCAAATGTTGATTGTGACTTACTTCATTGGTATTGATGTTGTAACCTTGATGTCCTCTAGATCTTTCAAACATGAATTTCATAGTAATCATGCCAAGTACTCGTAACCCATAATGAATGATGGGTAAGTGTGTTAGTGTGTGGGTTGAAGAAAATAGGTGCCTTGTGCATGGCTATGTAATATGGCCTTATGTATGCATACTTGGGGAATGCATTGTAAGAAGTATGGTGCAAAAAATTGGGTCTTGAGCTAAGTGCTCAAGGGTATGTTGACGAAGAGGTTTCCTAATCTATCATAGTTATAGTGTTCTTGAAGTGGGGGATTCTTACCATGATGAAAGGTTGGTCGATATTCATCTCTTTGTGTTAAATTCCCATCATGATGATTGACCCTTGGCATGTCTTTTGTTGTTGAAGGATGTCCTTTTTGATGGTTCATTGATGAAATTCTTTGAGTGCATGGTCCTATCCCTTCCTCTTCTTCTTCTTCTTCTTCTTCTTCTTCTTCTTCTTCTTCTTCTTCTTCTTCTTATTCTTCTTTCTTTTTCCCTTTTTTTTTAGGAACAATGTCACAAAACAAGAAGAAAGTGTTTAATATCACTAAAATAGTTTACATATGACAAATCTATCACCTGTGCCTGGCTCGAAGATTAGTCTTAGAAGAACTAAGATAATGTGTGTTACCTAGATTTGTGATCATGCAATTTTCTGATTCTAATGTAATGCATTGTTCATGTACCCAAACTTGAAGAAGTTGTCTTCTTAGATTTAAGTTGAGTGCATGGTCATAGATATAGCCTTGACCCAAGACAAGTGGTTCTATAAGATCCTCATCTTAACACACCAGCATTTGACTATCATTGGGACATCTTGAAGGTAGGTGGGAAACTCTACCTCACCCAAACAAGGGGTTTCTGCAGCTCCCAATCCTATAAGATAGACTTGTATGGAATTGATGTTCAATTGTAGATCTTGGCAGTATGAAAGTCTAACTGCACTAGTTGTTGCACCTAAGTCAAACAAGGCTCAGTCCTTACACTCTTTCCTTATCCTACCTCTATGGTCACAAAGGGATGTCAGTTGATTATTTGAGGAGCAATTACACCCGATGTTTGGCACATGGCCATGTGATATCTTGGGGCATTGGGATTGACATGTAGGCCTTGTCACCTTAACTTATTTCACCTAATGCACTCTTTGGTCTCTACTTGTGCTTCTTCTCTAATTAACTCTTCTTCTTTTTGCTTCTTAGTAGTGTCGAGTCTCATTAGCATATCCTCTATAAAATTTTCTTGATACAACTTGACTCGACCTCCACTTATATAGTTTGGCAAGATTTCACCTTCTAGAGTGGCTCGTTGAACTGCACCGCTAGTGGAAATTCTATTAATGAGCATGGATCCATACCCTCGTTTTTCCAATTTATGGGCATGCTGCTTTAGTGTATAAACCAACACTAGGTCTCTGTCTTTCAATCCTTTATCCTTGATGTGTGCATCAAAGTATGACTTTTGTATTTTCTTTGCAGCATAGATGCCTGCTATTGCTCAAAGCCTAGTCTCACCTAATTGTTCCATATCAAATATCTCGGAGGACAACTCGTGTCCATTCCACTCATGCTCTTGTGCTACTTGTAAAGATGCAATCAAGAAGTCTAATGATAACACAACATTCTACCCAAAGACCATTTGAAATGGGGTGGTGTTGGAAGCAGCCAGAGGCACAGACGACACGAAAGCATGTAACGACGGAGCAGAGAGCCAGTGGAATCTTTTTTCAAAGAATTATGTTTTCAAATACTTTCCAAAAACCTCCAACAGTGATTTTTATCACTATTGTAACATATGTAACATAGAAAACCCCATTTTGTAATCCATAGCTCCATTTTGTGCAAGTCGAGGAGTCCTCGAACTTGAGGAGCTTAGGTAGAACAAGCGTATCAATTTTTGTTATTTTTAGACATTGTTTACCCTTCCAAATAGCATGTAGGACCTAATTTTTAACTATGCCGGTCACTAGATGTGAAATCGGTCAAAACTAGTCTAGAAACTATAAAAAGAGCTAGAGAGCTCATTTTTGAGGTTGGTTAGTGTTAGCTAGTGTGAGCTTAGAGCTATTTTGAGCTTGTAATAGTGTTCTTGAGTAATAGAGCTAATTTCCCACCTTCCATTGTGTCTTGCTTGTCTCTTCATTGTGTGTGTGTATGTGTGTGTGCATCTTGGTGCTTCTCACCTTCACTCTCACATCATCTCACATTCACGATCTTCATATCACTCCTATCTCTTCTGCGGATTGACATTAAGGAGGTGAAGCTTCTTAACGTGGTTCTCACCATTGTGCTAGAGCAACACCAAATTTGGCGCCGTTGCTGGGGATCGAGTCTAGGACGAATGTGTGATGGTAAGAGTATAGCAAGAAGTGGCGTTGAAAGGTAAAAATTTCAGTTTTTGTTGTTGTTCTTACTTAGTTTTTAGTGTTTTTCACCTTCCCCACACTCCATCTTCATCACCGCATCATCATCTTCATCTCCAAAAAAATCAGAAAATTCACCATATCCACCCATTCTCCTCATTTCCCCTCATTTGTGCATGCGAGAGAGTGAGAGAGAGCTTTTGTGCTTGTGTGTACTTTTGTTTTCTTGAGTTTTCTTGCAGGTACAGAGCTCCAGTGCATCAGGAAAGCTTGGAAAAGGTAAAATTTTCAGTTTCTGTCAGAAATTTCCGACTGTGTCAGACCATCGCGATGCTCTGCAAAGTTCGGATTTTGAGGAAGGCGAGTTCACCACCGTGTAGGCGACCCCTGCGTGCATAGGAATCCATAGCTGCATCTCAAAAAATTGCATTTTGGTGGACCATCGCGACGGTCTCAGACCATCGCGATTGTGTCACACCATCGCGATTGGCTCACGCCATCGCGACGGCTCGGCCGGACCATCGCGACGGTTCATTTGGACCATCGCGACGACACCCTCACACCATCGCGACACTTCAAAAATTTGGACCATCGCGATTGGCTCATGCCATCGCGCCCAGACCATCGCGATTGGCTCAAGCCATCGCATCTGTGACCATCGCGACGGTTCACTTTGGACCATCGCGATTGTTCACGTTGACCGTTGACTGACGCCATCGCGATAGTCTGCCTGATCGGGCCATCGCGACGGTTCACACTCACGCCATCGCGATTGTCCATTTTCACGCCATCGCGACGGTGCACTTCAGACCATCGCGATTGTTCACCCTCACGCCATCGCGACGGTCCCAGACCATCGCGATCATCTCAGACCATCGCGATTGTGCACCCCCATCGCAAATTTTAGGGTTTCATTTTTTGGCCAATTTTGAGGCTATTTTTGGGAAATTTTTGGGTGATTAGACTCATAGGAGGCCCCTTAGCTCATATTTGGAAAAAAACCTGTTTGTCAGTTTTTACCCCCCGGGGCCTGAACGGTCATAACCTTTTCATCCGAAGTCCGTTTTTTGAGCTTAATAGCTCATTAGAAAGCTCTCTACGAGTACTACGTGACCTCAACTGTTTTTCTTAAAGGATACGTCTATTTTTAGACAAGCTATCTTGAGGTTGACCTAGTTTGGGACTAGGAAGCCAGGGGGCAAACATTGAAAAGTTGGGCAAAAGGGAAGGGACTTAAAAGGTGTATATACTCAAGTGCTTGATCATCCAACTGTGAATTGGTCTAATATCGAATTTTTCCAGGTCTAGCAAGGGCAATCAAAGGCAACCAAGGCAAGGCAGTGAAGGGTATAAAGCTTGGGAAGCACGGCTTCTTGGGCATCAGAGCAACCAGAAAAGCTGACTCGAGGTTGGAAGATTACTCAACCCCCTCAGTCAATTCTTAGCTTAGGCTAAACGGTAGTGTTGTGGATTAACGACGATAGGAACGCCTCAAGTTCAAAATATTTAATTCTTTCAAGTCTAAGACTACAAGTAAAGGTGTGTAACACGAAAACCTAAAGGAAAGAACCTAAGTCTGACGGAACGAGAACTCAAAATTATAACGGAAAGTCGAATTCCTGACGCATACATTAAGACAAGAATCTAAAGAAATCTAAAAAGAATCAAGACAGTAATAACAAAGAATCATTGCCGATCTGAGCGTGTACTAAGTGTGCAAGGAACAAAATTAATGAACCTTAGATCGGGCAAATATATAGGTAAGGCAGACCGGCGAAGCCTTAGATCATCAGAGGCAAGTGTAAGAACTACTGCACGATCGTGGGCTCAGCAATTGAATAGTAATTACCCCTACGAGAGCTCAGACACGAGTGATTCAGAAATGGCATTTAGCACAGAAAAACCAGAAGGAGGGTCGAATGTAGCCTATTTAGAAAAACCAGAAGGACCCTATAGAACGCAACTAGAGTTTCTCCGAACCAACCGATTAGGTGCTCGCATCTATGAGGATGGTTTGCGAAGGCAAGTGGTGCAAATGCACAACCCCGATCAACCCATTGGATTGGAACGTCCAGTGGTGAAATTTGAGAGAGACGCATACATAGACAAGGAAGGAACGATGTACATCTTAAGTACGCAGCCAAACAATACCAACGCGTTTGGCGTGATTCAACCAGAGACGGAAACAAAATCTCAAGGAAAAGAACCATTAGAAGAGCCTAGAACACCTAGAGGGAAATTTGTACTGACACGAGTACTAATCCTAGAATGGATCCCTCAGGATAACAGAAGCATAGAGTTGTTTGTAAATAAAGAAACTGATGAAGCCTTTTGGAGATACAAGACCGAAATACTTAGTGAGGTAGGTATCATCACTATATACGAGTTCAAGGACCCGGATACACCTGGAAAGGTTGTATACCTGGATGAGACTTCAGAAAGAGTCTTTGTGGTGCCTGACCGCGCTAAAAACACATACACATGGAGAGGTGAATTGGTATTCCCTCCATCTAGAACGAACATGAATACAAGTCAACAAGGGGCAGGAACATCCTCAGCCCATGGAAATCAAAGAGAGGGAAATAAAGAGAGACCGGAAGTAAGCTTTAATCATCCAATGGGGAGAGATAGAACAACCACAGACACTAATAGAGCGGATAGACAAAGAGATCATGGAGTACTAGGTGGTAGAGATGATTTTCCTCTACCTAGACCACGCGAACACGCAAGAATATTGAGACCCACACAGTTAGTAAATTCAATGAAGAATTACTTTGATGGGACAGGAGATCCCTATGACCACGTCGCAGAATTCAAGCAAGTACTAAGAGCCGAACAAGTTGAAGACATGTTCACGCAATACAACGCATTTGGACTAACGTTAAAGAATACAGCTTTAACTTGGTTCCAACCATTGCAACAAAGGCAATTTAGAGACATCCATCACTTTTTAGAGTCATTCATCACTGAATTCTCTAAAAGTGGGATTAGACATGACACGTCTTCGTTGATTCATAGCTTCAAACAGACCCCTCAGGAGACAGTTAGACTGGCAGGTCGAAGGTTTAGACAATATGTTGAACGATGTCCAATGCAAGAGCTACCCTCACAAGCCAAGCAAGTGTCATTGTTTCTAGATGGCTTGTTGAGCTCTAAACTGCGCTCCTACGTGTACCTAAAAGAACCCAGAATGCTAGAGCAATGTGTAAGAATTTGTATAGACATTAAGTGAGACGAGTTGGAACTCTCAAAGGTCTATAAGGACTCTGACTGTTCATCTCTAGCATCCACAAAATTGTCTAGCTCAATAGAAGACCTAGCAGAAAAAGTGGCTCAGAAACTAGGAGTTTCTAGCAAACCTAGGGTGCTAATGAACAAGCGTTGTTACACCTGTGGTGGTGATCATATGGCAAATGTGTGTCCCAATGCACCACAACCACAAGCCAACCCTAGTGGCCAATACTGTACAATTGAGAGAAGATACACGAATCATACGGCTCAGGACTGCCCGTACAACAAACAAACCGTGAGACAGAACTACCCGCAAGCATACCCGCAGCCAGGTAGGTATCAAGGCCAATACAATGCTCAGCCTTATTACTATAGGCCTCCTCAGAACTACCCATACCAGGCTCAACAGAGACCTCAACCTGTCTTAGCTCAGCAGCCACCCCCACCAGCGAATGTCATCTCAGTCAAATACGCTGCTGCAGAAGAGAACCTAAGTAGGGCCTTAGTGCCTTCTTCACCTTTGATCACAGAGAGTGACCCACACTCAAACAGTTTTGACTCTACGCATGTAGATAGTCCACCCGCATATTACACGGAGTCACCAGAACATGTGGAGACATATCATTATGATAGTCCACCAGTGGAACCTAGTTGGGAGCCCGACTATGCTCATGTGATGTACACAAACCCAAATCCACGGCCCCAATTAAGACAACAGAGACCACAGGGCCCTAGAGGACCATGCTTTAGGTGCCAAGGAGATCACTTCATAAAGGATTGTCCACATCCTCCTATAGCAGGGCAATCACAGTACTATAACATACAAGGCTTTTGTGCCGATTGTGGCAAAGAGCACATAATCAAAGATTGTCCTAAGAACCCTGTTAATGCTTCGAATGTGACACCGATCAACATGATAGGTATTGTGAACAACGCAGATGGATCCAACCCTACGTACGTGCCTATCCAAGCTATAACAAGAGCCCAGTCGCTCTTACAGAACCAACAGCTTAATCAAGGGAAAGTAGCTGGAAGTAGTGAAGTTGCAGAATCTAGCAGTAAAAAGACAAAATCTTGGAAAGATTCTAGAGAAAGAATTAAGACAAAAAGGAGTAAAAAGATAACGGAGTTGGAAGGAAGTTTAAAGGAATCTACAGCCAAAATCCAAGAATTGACTTCACAGGAATTGAATCAAGAGAATCCAGCTCAGAAATCAGGATCAGTTTTAGCGGAACCCATACCAGAAAATCTAGACATGATGTTTCGTGCATATCAGGCTAGATTAAAAGAGGGACCTCAGGTAGCTGAAATGAGCAAAAACTACCCTCGAGCTGATCTAGAAATTGAGAGAACTAAACTTTGCATGAAGATGGTAGAACTAGCACAAGCTTTGTTCGAAGCCTCTAGATATATTAATTGGAATAACATGGCAAAACCGGAATTACATTTTCAAGGACTAATGGAGAGGCTAGAAGATTTGATTGAAAGCAAAGAGAAAAAGGATCAGCATAGGAACCCTATTGTCCCAGAGACACAGGAAAGGAATGCACCATCCCTGTCTCAAGTACCCAATACAGAAAGTCAAGACAATTTGTCTTCCATACATAAATATTCACATGAATTTTTGAGAGAAATACAAGAAGAGAAATGGAGAAAGGAACAAGGAACCCATCCTGCTATTCAAGAAATAGACGACTTGCAGGAACAATTTCCCCAAGACATTCCCTCTATTTACGATGGTGTAGAGGAAGAACAACTGAGTGAAAACACAAGATTTGAATCTAATTCTTTACAAGAATTACCTTAGTTCACAGGACCTTGGGAAGCAAAGTCTATTAGTATGAGAGCACCCACGATAATAGTGAGGAATGAAGAATCAGTAATCCCTAGAAACACGGAAGTGATCAAGAACACTAAAGTACAATGTAATCTCACTCTAGAGGAGTTGCTGAAGGTAAAATCAGAATTGTGGAAACATGTAGCAAATCAATTCCCCGAGCTTGCTACAACTCCCTCACAAATAGGATCACAAAAGAAGGTACCAGAGATACCCGTAGAAAAGATCGGAGATGTAAGCAAAGGAGAGGAAGGTAACACTTATCTTCCGATAACCCATCAGGGCTACACCACGAAAGCCATCTTAGATTCAGGAGCCGGGGTAGCCATAGCTACCACCGCCTTATGGAAACGTTGGGGTAAGCCAGCATTAAGACCCACCAGGATGAAGCTACAAATGGCCGACGGACACATAGAAAAACCATTAGGCTTACTAGAAGGCATATCTCTCACCACTTGTGGTGTGGAGTTTGAGCATACTTTCGCCATTTGTGATTTTAGTAAAAATCATGCTTATGAGATGATATTGGGACGACCCTTCATGCGTCAGTTGCAAATTGTACAAGATTGGGGAACTAATTCTTTGTACTTGCAACATTTAGGAGTGACTACCAAAGTCAATCTTAAAGACTATTCACATAGAGATGTACCCCCAATACAATGGAATACCATCCATAAGACACCAGTAGAGACGGAATCCGTGCACTCATTAGAATCAGATCCTTCTTGGTTGCATGAGGATACTCATTTATGGATGTGTAAAGTAGCAAAACAGGAGGAAGGAAGGTTAGAAGCCAGGACCTTAGGTGCAGAACAACATCCACGAACCCTTCAAGACCCAGCCTACGCACCTGTAGTATTCCCAGACGAAGAGTTTGAACCCCATGGTTGGGCAGAAATCCTAGCAACCATGGATGTAGCCATCAATGAAGAACAATGGACACCCCACTGTGACGAGGATGGCTATGACATTTCAGTTTTCACGATAGAGCCAATCATGTGCGATGCAATTTTAGAAGAGTGTGAACCTAACACTGATGCATTTCAAAGGATGCAAGTGATTTCGATTTAGAATCAATTATCATGGATTCTCCCTTTGCATCAGAGGAAGAATACTTTCACGAAGTAGAAACTCACACTCAGAGACACGAGGAAATTACGAATGAGGTGAGGTTAGCCACAGAAGTGACTAACAAGAGTGAAGGCAAGAAAAGAAAGAAGAAAGAAACCACGACAGAAAAAGAAGAATCTTTATTTGAAGTACCCGAGAACTTCAAGAAATATGAAATCGAAGATAGAAGAATCATGGTACGAATGCCTAATAGAAAGGCGAATGACGGTCAAGTATATGATAACCGAGAGAGAACCAAGAAAATAATAGTAGCCATAGAAGGAGAAGAAGAAAAATGTACATACATAGGGCATGATTTGTCAAAGGAAGAAGAAGAAGAATTAGTTGCCCTATTGCGCGAATATAGAGATGTTTTTGCTTGGAGTTACAAAGATTTGAAAGGAGTAGATCCAGATATATGTTCTCATAGAATCCCTATGACTCCAGATGCAAAACCGACAAAACAGAAACCTTACACGTACAATGATAACTACGCTGCGAACATTAAAGAGGAGATAGATTGCTTGATAGAAGCAGGATTCATTTACAAAATTGAGCATACCGAATGGGTATCTCCCATTGTGGTTGTGCCCAAGAAGAATGGAAAATTGCGTGTGTGTATTAACCTTAAAAAAGTTAATGCCGCCATGATTAGAGATAGTTATCCTCTTCCTATCACAGAACATCTATTGGAAAGAGTTGCGGGCAAGGAGGTTTACAGCTTCCTTGATGGTTTTTCAGGCTATAATCAAGTAGCCATTGCTCCAGAGGACCAACACAAGACGGCATTTGCCACTGAATGGGGCATATTTCCATTTCGTGTGATGCCCTTTGGCTTAACAAATGCACCCGCCACTTTCCAGCGACTCATGTGTCATGTTTTTAAGGAATTCTTACGCAAGAGTTTGGAAGTTTATGTCGATGACTTATGTGCTCATTCAAATGTAAGACACACGCATATCCCAGAGTTAAGGCAAATATTTGACAAATGTCGAGAATATCAGGTTTGTTTGGACCCAGAAAAGTGCATTTTCATGGTCAGACAAGGCAAAATTCTAGGACACATTGTGTCAAAAAATGGAATCTCTACGGATGAAGAGAAGGTGAAGGTAATTGCAGATTTACCTAGACCAACTAATGTGAAAGAGGTACAAGCATTTATGGGCCATTGTGGATATTATAGGAGATTCATACACATGTATGCAATCATAGCCAAGCCTTTGTACTCTCTTTTAACCAATTTCGAATGGACAAATGAATGTGAAAATTCATTCAATGAACTTAAACGACACTTGTGCTCAGCACCTATATTGACAACCCCAGATTGGAGTAAGCCATTCCATGTACATGTGGATGCATCCAATTATGCCATAGGATGTGTGTTAGCACAACCCACGAATGAAGGTAACATAGATCTCCCCATAGCTTACGCGAGCAGACAATTGAACGCAGCAGAAAGAAATTACACCACGACGGAACGAGAAGGATTAGGGATGATCTACGCAGTAAAGAAGTTTAGGCACTACTTGTTGGCCAACAAATTCAAGTTCTTTACAGATCATCAAGCCCTATTGTACTTAGTCAACAAACCATGTAACACAGGACGACTGATACGTTGGTTTCTATTACTCATGGAGTACGATTTTGAAGTAGTAGTCAGGAAAGGAAAGACACATCTTAGAGCTGACCACCTTTCACGATTAACATCAGGAGAAGCTCCTCAAGGAGTAGCGGATGATCTACCAGATGCATACTTGTTTAACCTTGAGATAGCACCAGAATGGGCTAAACCAATAGTCCCTATTCTGACATACGGACCCAAGAATCCTAGGATAAAGATCAAAGAGGGAGAGATTACCAAGTCTCAGAGATACCAAATAATGGCAGGAAGCATATATAAACAGGATAATCAAAAGATTCTTGCTTGTTGTGTAGATGAATCAGAACATGCGAATTGGTTGCAATTAGCACACATAGGTGCACTACAGCAACATCATTCAAAACATCGAACATTACAGACTCTGCATAGATTAGGAGTATATTGGCCTTCGATGGAAGCAGATGTCTACAGGTTGTGTAAGGAATGCAATGTTTGTTGTGAAAGACCACCAGTAGAGCATGCTACATTGTATCACGTGTCTCTCACACCAGACTGGAGTGAACAATTAGTGACATACTTGAGGACGAACACATTCCCTCAAGGCATGACCTTAGCTCGACAACGTAGTCTAGAGCAGGAAGCTCAAGATTATTCACTTATTGGCGATAACCTATACAAAAGAGGACGAGATGGATATCTAAGACAATGTGTTCATGAGAGCGATTATCTGAGCATACTAGAGACTGCACAGCAAGGTGTTGCAGGAGGTCATTTTGGACCTGATAGGATAATCAAAGCCATCCGCTTTGCAGGATTATGGTGGCCCACTCTTCACATGGATGCTCATACCTATGTTAAGAGATGTGATGTGTGCCAAAGAACTCAGTTTCCTACTCGCAGAGACGAAATGCCATTGAAACCCATGATGGGCGGATGTGCATTTTCTAAGTGGGGTATAGACTTTGTAGGACCCATTAACCCCCCTGCAAAAGGTACACATGCGGAATACATTATTGTTGCCACAGATTATCTTACGAAATGGGTAGAGGCAAAAGCCACGAAAAAGAATGATGCACACACAACTGCAAAATTCTTATTTGAAAATGTCTGTACAAGATATGGATTGCCTATAGAGTTAGTGAGCGATCGAGGCACTCACTTTCTAAACCAAGTCATTGAATATTTGTTACAAGATTTTATGGTGATTCACAAGAAATCCGCACCATATCATCCTCAGGCCAATGGTCAGGCTGAAAGCACTAATAAGATCCTTTGTAACGTACTGACGAAACTCGTGAACAACAAACGTTCAGATTGGGAGAAACAGTTACACCACGTTGTTTGGGCATATCGAGTGGCCTACAAGACCGTACTCAATGCAACTCCCTTTCAGATGGTTTTTGGTCAGAATGCAGTGCTTCCTTTGGACTTCTTGATACCGACCCTTAAGGTTGCACACAAACATCAGTGGACCGGCCATGAATTATCAGCAAGAATAATGGACTTGGAACGATTAGGAGAAACCAGGCTAAAGGCGGCAGCAGGAATATATGCAGCCAAGAAGCGACAGAAAGCATATTTTGATGCACATGTGAAAGATAAAGGCCTAAAAGAAGGAGATTTAGTTCTAGTGTATACGTTGAAACAACACGCACGTAAGTTAGAAAAGCGAGATTATGGACCTATGATCATTAACAGACTCTCAACAAGTGGAGCAGTACAATTAGCCACTTTAGAAGGAGATATAATGCCTAATTATATTAGTGGCTGTAGAGTCAAGCTAAATCAGGAACCTCTTACTGAGGATATGCTTAGACGACTCACGTTGGCAAAGAAGCGTAAGGAGGAACAAAATAGAATACGAGCGGAAGCTCAGGCAGAAGCAATAGAACGCATTAAACGCATGAAGTTAAGAAGACAAGGACTAGGGAGAGAACATTATAACCATCTGGAAACTACACCCAGATATCCCATGGCCATGTGTCAAGTAAAGTCAACCACTCATCCTAGTATAGTGGACAAGAGACCATTCATTACAGCCAGGCTAGAGCACGGCAACCCTTGCCAAGAGCTCAAGGCTTTAATTGACTCAGGTGCTGCGACTAGTGCTATTAGATGGTCCCACTACAAGGATTCAGGAATAGAAATGCGGCCAATTGAGGCATACCTCATAGGCCTAGGAGGCATGGAAACCCCTTGCATGGGTGAGGTGGACCTTCCTATCCTCATTAAGGATGTGACCATGACAGCGAAGCTACTAGTGTTCCATGATGACGACCTGATAGAACCCCTAATCCTTGGCCAAGATTGGCTATACGATCACTCAGTGGACCTAAATCTTAGACAAGGCTCCTTACAGATTGGAACCTTAGAACAGAAGCGAGTGATACCGCTTGACTTCCCTAACGGCATTCCGATTGAGGTTTGTAACCCTAGACCCTATGAAACGCATGTGACGGAAGATCGGAAGATCTTGGGTCAGACCAGTCACGTTACGTCTACACCAACCCACTCGGGCTTGGCTAGGGACAGTTGTCAATCAGAAGGACAACAGGAGATCTTCCCTGGGGCTTCCTGCAAACTAGAAGGGGCAGCTACCCAACCGCTAGGGCAGATGAACACAATCAGCGGTCAGGTGGGTTGCATCAGCGGCCAAATGAGCACAACACCCTGCGGTGCTCATCCTTCCAAACTTGCTGCGGACTGGCCTAGATTAAAGATAAATAACGAATCACTTCCTAATGGGCAGGTCACGCAAGTGTTGGATCTCCCTTCTTTTCCAAAGCAGAGCGTCCAATGGACCTCTCAAACCCAACCACGAAGGAGTCAACCACAACAGAGGAACCCAGACCGACAACACCACCAGACAAGGCAAGGAAAGCAGTAGTATCAGCATCACAGAACAAGTGGCACGAAACAAATATGGGTGCCAAAAGGACAGCAACCACAGGCTATTGGCAACACTACAGACAAGAGCAGGACAAAGTTTCAACAAAAGCAGAGTCAGCATCCAAAGTCCCCTCGATCTTCTTACCCAAGTACAAATACTCGGCAGATTTGGATCGCCAAGAAGTATCTTATCAATCGACCCACACCCACGCAGATTTGGGTACCCAAGCAATGTATTATAGCCCAACTCTCTAACCATGTAATATATACCCCTCCGAAATCTTTTCATCCTTCAATACCACCAAACCCGATACCACTTTTTGTCCCTCAGCAGAAACATACCACCCACTCCAAGACTCTTAGGAAATGGATACCGAAACGTATCCAGACGTCTTCTTGTACCCCCTTATCTAACAATTCTCCCACCCCGTTTAAACTCCACCCTTGTACTAATTCACCTTCAACCAAACCTTGTATAAAATTCATACACCAAAACCCCACATCATGCATAATAAATGCTCATCAAGAAATGTATGCATAATCTGAACCATGTAGGTGTCTAGAGACCTGCATTAGTTTTGCAAATAATCATTGCATCAATCGCTTCATGACACTTGGCTACACGGGTTACACATCGGTCATGGAAAGGGATTGCGGTCTCACCTTAATGGGATCATAATTAATTTCCATACTAATGTGTTAATCTTTTGTAGCAGATCTTTTCCATTAGCTCATCAGTCATCATGCAAACCGAAGCAGGACCATCAGAAGCTGGCCCCAGTGCACCGATGGCCACTATTGGAGAATTACTAGCGGAATCTTATCCGACGACGCAACCACCAGAGTTTCAAGGTTTCCCAGGACCCATGCCAATCGATGATCCTCCTAGAGGATATACTGAGAAGATTCATCGTAATTCTCATTGGTTCCAAGGCCTAGCAGGACCATTAGCAGATGCTGATTTCATATTTGAGGCCAATTTGGCATTTGATTTACGCACATGGGCCAAGTACCAGTTCTTTTCACGAGAATTTGAAGGACTGTAGAATACACAAGATTTAACGCACGTTTGGGCACGAGCAGGATTTACAGAGTATTTTAGCGACCCTCTGCCTAAACCCGATTTTTACAGATGTTTTTACTTGGTAACCACCTTAACAGCTTCAGAAAACAAGGATCTACCTGGCACATTCATGTTACCATCCTTGGTAAATGATCCTCCATTCAGAAGGTTTTATTTGTCTAAAGATTTAATTCGCGCAGCTCTGAAAATACATGGAACACACACTCCGACGGAGAGAGAACGGCTAGTCCCAGAGCAGATGAAACGTGGTGACGTAACTAAGTGGGAGGATATTTCAGCCATAACCCCTGAGCTTTCCAAGCCATTACGGATATGCATGCAGCACTTTGCTTTCCCAGCTCAGGATCGTTTTACCATGCCCCACAAGAGAATCTGGTTTGGATTGTACTTAGCATGTACTGGACCGCAAACGGTTGATCTAGCCAGCTCGATAATTGATCAGCTCTATTTGGCACAACATAGGTGGGAGCGAAAGAAGGTAATCAATGGATGCTGTGCCCTCACCAGGATCATATATATGTGCTTGGCGTATGACTTACCAATTGAGCGTGCCATGACCAGTGAGGAACTGAAAGCATTTAAAGGCACCACTAGGAAGGCTAGAAAGTCTAGCAAAGGCAGAGCCGGAAAGCGGATGAGAGGTACTATCCCGTGCCTACAAGTCCCAGAATCACCCTCGCCACAACCATCTCCAGAGCAGTCACCAACAGCAGCCACTCCCACGGTACCACCAATTCGTATACGGTTATCAAGACCAGTTACGCCGGAGGGCACCACCAGTACTGTTGCACCCCAAGCAGCCACAACCACAGAACCTATCACCACAGCAGCTGAACTTCCCACCACTATTGGTGCGGAAGCTTTCTCTTTTCCAATACCGCATTTAGAACCAGGACAAGCAGAGCCACTGGACCAAACTTTTGATTTTGAGATGCCCGATGCATTCTCCAATGAGTTCCAGTTTTCAAAAGGACAATTGTTTTCTCAAGAATTTGAAAGGCCTAGCTACCCTACCACACCCAGGGATCAGCCACAAGGACAGATCGTGTCCAGCTCTGATGATGAAAGAACAGCAACCGATGATGACGAAGGAGACGACGAAGCTAGCCAGGGAACACATGAATCCCAAGAGCATGAACAGACAGATGGCCAAGGCCAACAAACAGACACACATGGCGATACAAGTACCCATGAAGATGAAACTTACGAGGCAGTAGCTTACACACTAGCTATCAAGAAGTTGTATAGAACTATGGAAAAAGTTTGGGCACGCAAAAAGCTGACAGAGGAAGAGAGTCAAACAATAATAGAACAAGAACTTGTCACAGGCGGATTCGAAGACGCATACATCAAAGGATTCAGAGAGTTAGTCAAATCAGTAGGCTCCAACGAAGCACTCAGGTACTTGCAACGAAAACCACTACCACAGTTTGACCCCCGCAGAGTACGACTACTTTCAAAGCCCGGCGAATACATTTGTGTACCAACCGGAGCACAATCTTCAGAACAAGCCAGGGAGGCACGCCTCGTCCCCGAAAGTTTGTTGGTGGTAGAAACCATCTTTGTAGATTCCCCACCCCGCGCTACAGCTGTACAAACCTCAGTAGTCACTGAAGCACCGACCACCCCAACCGCTCCTCTCTCACCGCCCGTCCATCCAACCTCCCCTCTTCACCCTCCTTCCCCTAGACCAACATCTTCATTCGTCGGTGGTGTTGCAGAAATTGTCTTTACGACCACTCACCCCACAATTCCTGCACCCATTAGCCCTAGTCTACCCCCTCCCACACCCACCTTTCTATCCAACCCATTCCTTCATCAATCTTTTCCATCTTTCCCCACAACTCCAAGACCCCTTTTCCCATTCCCCCCGCCCTTAACCTTCTCCCCCGTCTCACCTCCCCGACCCACTGTAACCCCTCTTTCCCCTTTCCACCAAGCTGCTCCAGCCAGCCCCCCTGTAAATTACCCCTCAACCTTTGTAAATCCCGTATTTACACCAGCACGAGCACCCACGATCACACCCATATTCACGATCACCGCACTAGATATGTCCACTGACATGGACATCTCACCACCCACTGCACCATCACTCACTTCACTCCCGGCACAAACATTTTTAAGCACATCACAATTTTCAACAATCACTACATCATCCACCTTCCCATCCCCATTCCCCGTTCCCGTTGCATCTACACCCACTGCATCTCCATTTAGCACCCCATTAATACTATCACCCACTGTAGATAATGCATTCCGACAGATGTTCATGTGTATGACGCAAGTAAGAGATGAGTTCACATCTCTTGGTGATAATTATCAGCAGCTACAGAGGACAACCAATGACTTACAGTCGCAGCTTAATTTATTGTCCATTGAGAATGCCTCTCTGAACACCCGCTACCAGGAATTACGCGAGGCTTATCACAAATTGGAACTAGAAAGCGAAGAAAAGACCAAGGAAGCCACTGCTGACCTGGATAACTTATTAAGAGCCCAGACAGTCCGCAATTCAATGCTAACACAAAACATGGGCTTACTACGAAGACACCTAGCAGCCGCCAAGGAAGAAAACCAGCGCTTACATGATCAGAACCGAGAAAACTTAGAAGCAGCGCTCGACCACCCAGACCAACCGCTCAGTCCTAGCAAGTTCAAAGCCATTCCTTCAGACTCGATGAGGATGCTGCTAGACGATCATGTAAGATTACTAGATGAATACGACCGCATGAACGAGGAGTTACAGAAACTCAAAGAAGATCATAAATTACTCCAGTTACGAGAACCGGCACACCAAGACATACCAGCACCTGTGGACCCCTCTCCTGACCTCCTAGAGGAACTCAACGCATTACGAGCCCAGGTATCAAACCTTGAATCAAGGATTGTAGTATATAAAGCACCACCAAGGCCAGATTCCCCACCTGAGCTACCAGCTGAGAAAGAAACGGTCACCATCCCGGTGGAGGAAACGTTTGAAGAAGCATACGAGCCACAACCCATCCCAGGCGGACGCGTCACGGCCGAAGGTCAGATGACTTACGAACTTCCGACCCCCGCGTGGATGAAGACTATTGAGGAACTTGGAACAACGCACTCAGCTAGAGTAGAGGCACAATTACATGCCATGGCGATGATAGAAGAAAGAATTTTACAATCTCCATTCTTTGCTCATTTGGCCCCGCGACGATACATATCTGGGCATGAGCTATAGTATAAACCGTATTTCATGTTAATGGCCGAATACCAGTTAGCCATTGAGAAAGAGACAGGTAAGAAACCATCGCATGCAACTCAATTCGAGGCGGACGATTTGCCACTAGATGCACATCAAGGAAGGATCTATCAACCAGAGTGGCGAAAAGATTTACTACAGCAGTATCCAGAGATGATGAGTACATGGGTAAAGGCACCTTTGCATTTGAAGTACAATCCGTGTTGGGGACCAGTGCCACGACGCCGCTCCTGGGCTGCCTTTGCTATTAAGGTACAAAACAATAAGCAGTGCCAAGACTGGTTGAATTACCCCTATTTTAAGCCACCCATTGAGTTACCAACTGTTGGCTACATGATGGCTACAATTCGCCACTGGCTCCCTAGATTAAAGCATATGGATGATATAGCGGCGCATATGACTGTCAAAATCTTTGACATGATGCAAATGATTTTTAAAGTCTTCCGACGCGTCAAGGCACCACATGTCAACACCCCAGGCTTTGAGCATGGCAATTTTGATCTGGTATATGATATGAGTACAACGCCATCGCTACGGGTGTGTTATGCCTGGCACTGCAGAATAAAGTACCTACCGGCGTGCTACAAGCAGACATTCGAAGAGATGTTCACAACCGGCTTCTGGGAATACCATTCAGAGGTATTCATAAGCAGGCCTACACATTTATTACACTTATTTGCCTGTGAACGAATGGTCTATTCCACACACTATCAGCTCCCGCCATCGGAAGAACCGCAACCAATCGACTGGGAGAAACTCGAGGCAGATCTGGCCCGAGGCATTCGTATCTCCGAGCACACCCTCGCTCAAGACCTCCTACAGAACTATATCCGGCAGACCTCACAGCAAGGTTCTGTCAGGGACGACAGAAGCGAGAGGGAGGGGGGTGTTGGAAGCAGCCAGAGGCACAGACGACACGGAAGCATGTAACGACGGAGCAGTGAGCCAGTGGAATCTTTTTTCAAAGAATTATGTTTTCAAATACTTTCCAAAAACCTCCAACAGTGATTTTTATCACTATTGTAACATATGTAACATAGAAAACCCCATTTTGTAATCCATAGCTCCATTTTGTGCAAGTCGAGGAGTCCTCGAGCTTGAGGAGCTTAGGTAGAACAAGCGTATCAATTTTCGTTATTTTTAGACATCGTTTACCCTTCCAAATAGCATCTAGGACCTAATTTTTAACTATGCCGGTCACTAGATGTGAAACCGGTCAAAACTAGTCTAGAAACTATAAAAAGAGCTAGAGAGCTCATTTTTGAGGTTGGTTAGTGTTAGCTAGTGTGAGCTTAGAGCTATTTTGAGCTTGTAATAGTGTTCTTGAGTAATAGAGCTAATTTCCCACCTTCCATTGTGTCTTGCTTGTCTCTTCATTGTGTGTGTGTATGTGTGTGTGCATCTTGGTGCTTCTCACCTTCACTCTCACATCATCTCACATTCACGATCTTCATATCACTCCTATCTCTTCCGCGGATTGACATTAAGGAGGTGAAGCTTCTTAACGTGGTTCTCACCATTGTGCTAGAGCAACAGGTGGCATTGAGTATCGTTTTGTAGGCAACTCCGTAAGCTCAAACAGCATGATGAACTTGTTTATCCCAATCAGAGTGTTTATTATTTACTAATTTTGCCAATACATTACATAGGATCTTATTTGTGATCTCGGCTTGTTTGTTAGCTTGTGGATGATAGGGGGCAGGCTTCTTATGTATCACCATGAATTCTTGGAGAAGGTTTTCAATGACTTCATTCAAGAGGTGCAATCCTCTATCACTTACTAACTCTATTGGTAACCCTTATCTGGCCAACACATTCTCGAATAAGAACTTAGTTGTAGTTTGAGCATCATTTTTTGTCATGGCTTTTACTTCTACCCACTTTGTAAGGTAATCTATGGCTACAATAATGTATTGTGCATGGGAGTTTCTAGTTGGGGGCTTAATAGGACCTACAAAGTCTATACCCCACTTCGAGAATGCACATCCTCCCATCATTGGTCTCAAAGGCATCTCATCTTTTCTTATCAGATATTCTGCACCTTGGCATGTGTCACATTCCTTCACATAGGTATGTGCATCCATATGAAGAGTTGGCCACCAATGTCATGAGAGTAGAATGGTCTTAATTACTCGATCAGGTCCAAAGTGTCCATGTGCAACAGTGCTATGTGCAGTTTCTAAGATTTTTAGATAGTTTGATTTGTGAATGCACTATCTTAAGTAAGCATCTTTGCCTCTCCGGTATAGGTTGTCACCTAATAAGGCATAATCTTGGGCATCTTTTTCCATGCTTTGTTTTCTTTCTAGACTTGCCTCGTTGGGTAGTGTTCCCAATCCCATAAATTCTACTATGGAGCACTACAATCTAGAATTAAAGACACGTGATAAAGCGTAGCATACTCCACTGGGGGGCTCTTCTAGCACACTAGAAAATTCTTAATCCACTCATGTATTTCTCTATCCATACTAGGCCAATACACACCTAAACATTTTAGATTCTGCAATGTTCGTTGTTTAGAATAGCGATTTCCTAGCAATCCTTCATGGGCTTGTTGCAACCAACTACTATGTTCATCCTCCTCGACACAATAAGCTAGAACACCCTTCGTATCTTGTTTGTACATGCTTCCTGCCAATATTTGATATTCTTTTTATTTTACAATTTCATCTTTGTTTGTTTTCACATTCTTATTTGCAAGTCCAAAGATTAGGACAGGTACCAACTTATTTTCCCATTTAGGAACAACTTCTGAATTGAAGAGATAAGCATCAGGCAGTTCATTAGACACTCCTTGTGGTGACTCTCTTGAAGTGATGCGAGAAAGGTGATTCGCCCTGAGGTGGTTCATACCTTTCTGAACAACCACTTCAAAGTTGTATTCCATTAGTAAAAGGAAGGATCTTACTAAGTGTCCTATATTCCAAGGTTTATTGAACAAATATAATAAAGCTTGATTATCAGTAAAAAAAAAAAACTTGAACTTGTTGGCCAATAGATAGTGTCTAAACTTCTTCACAATGTATACCATGCCTAAGCCTTCTATTTTGGTTGTTGTATAGTTTCATCCAGTTGTTTTTAGATGTATGCTAGCATATGCTATAGGCAAATCTAGATTTCCTTCACCTATGGGTTGTGCTAGCACACATCATATTGCATAATTGGATGCATCTACATGGCCATGGAATGTTTTATTCCAATTAGGAGCAGTCAGTATTAGTATTTTGCACAAATTTCTTTTCATGTCATTGAAGGAATTTTCACATTCGTTGTTCCACTCAAAATTTGTTAACAGATCATAAAGAGGTTTAGCTATGATCGCATACATATGGATAAACCTATGATAACATCCACAATGGCCCATAAAGGCTTGTACCTCCTTAATGTTCCTTGGCTTGGCAACTCTACTATGGCTCTTACTTTGTCCTCATTTGTTGATATTCTGTTCTTAGAAACAATATGGCCTAAGATCTTACCTTGACATACCATGAACACACACTTTTCTAGGTTCAGACAAACTCGATATTCTCTACACTTGTTGAAGATATGTCTGAGCTCTGGGATGTGGTGCCTTCTTTATTAGGAATGCGCACATAAATCATCCACGTATACTTCTAAGCTCTTTCACAAGAACTCTTTGAAGACATGACACATGAGAATTTGGAATGTTGCAGGTGCATTGGTGAGCCCAAATGGCATCACACAAAATGCAAAGATTCCCCACTCTGTGGCAAAGGTTGTTTTGTGTTGATCTTTTGGGGCAATGGCTACTTGGTTGTAACCTGAAAATCTATCAAGGAAGCTATAAACTTCCTTGCCTGCAACATGCTCTAATAAATGTTCGGTGATTGGAAGTGGATAGCTATCTCTTATCATAGCGGCATTAACTTTTTAAGGTTGATACACACTCGCAACGTTCCATTCTTCTTGGGCACCACTACAATGGGGGACACCCATTCACTATGCTCGATCTCATAGATAAATCCAGCTGTTGATATATTTAGGTAGTGATGTGTGTGAACACTCTAGGACCGCCGGGGCACTTTTTTCCCTCTTTAGGAGGTTTTTTTCCCCGGGCTTGTATATACGCCTATTGCCCTAATGGGCTACTTATCTTTGTAAATTCTCAAGTAATACATTCAGTATTGTGTGTTGTGCTCCAAGCTTCTTCTTCTTCCTTGTGTTGTTTGCGTGCTTCCGCAGACGTCTAACTCCAACAATTGGTATCAGAGTAGGTCGTCGCTTCATCTAGGCCGCCGTCGACACTCCTCCGTTTGCAGTCTCAAAATCGCACGAATTTTGGTGAGCATACTCAGCGTGTTTCCGAGATCAAAATGGCTTCGCTTTCTTGTGCCAAAATCGCGATCTGAGCTCGTTTCGACCTCCGAACGCACTATCGCAGCGCTTGTGCAGGCTATTTCATCTTTTTGTGCCAAAGGTATATACTGATTTTTGTTCGCCAATTTAAGCATCTCAAAGTCTGCTACAGGTCTAGAAGAACTCATCTGGATAGTTCTGTTCAACTTTTTGAGATACAGTCAATTTTCTGCATCAAGGTATTTTAGTCACTGGCCATGGCTGAAAGCAGTGATGTATTCCGTATGTTGGCTGTTGAGGATAAGTTGGATGGTACCAACTACCCATTATGGGCTTATATGATGCAACATGTATTGGTTGCAAAAGGATTGTGGAACATTGTGCAGGGTGTTGAAAGACGTCCTGTTACACCTTTGACTACGGGTACTGCAAATACAGGTGCTGGAGCTGACAAGATGGTGTCGATGATGATATTCCGCAGATTCGTGTTCGTAATGCTGTTTCTGTTGCACCTACTATAGAGCAGATTCACTGGGATGGCAGAGATGCCCAGGCACATGCATTGATAGCTTTGTCTGTCAAACGTGCCATTATTCCTCACATTCGCTCTTGCAGAACAGATAAGGATCCTTGGGATACACTTACCACATTGTACCAAGCTAGGAATGAGGCTCGTGTTGCTTACCTCCAAAAACAGTTGGAGAGTGAGCACATGAATGAAGGTGATTCTATGGACAGTTTCCTAACAAAGATCAAAGACTTGAAGGAACAATTGATTTCTGCTGATGAGGTTATACCAGATAGCTCACTTGTGTAGACCGTTCTGAATGGTCTTCCTGATTCATATCAGAGTTTTGCTTCTACTCTTTGTTTGATGATGAAAGGCAATCCGAATGCCTTATCATTTGAGGAGTTAGTCTCTATTCTGTTGCAGGAAGATCAGTCCAGGCAGAACAGGTCCATTATGCGAGTTGCAGATCAAGCTTTCTTAGCTAGTCAGAAGGGCAAAGGAAAATGGAGCTCTTCAACTAGTAAGCAGAAATCTGCTAATTCTGCATATTCGAAGAAGGAAGATAAAGATGAGAAGAAATCAGAAAAGCAAAAATTGTTTTGTAAGTATTGTAAAGGGAATGATCATATCATAAAAAACTGTCCAAAACTTGCTGCTAAAGAGGCAAAGAAGAAAGAGGCTGGAATGGTTGTTGCAGAGGCCTCTACACCAAAAATAGAGTCTGCAAATCTTGTGCAGGAAGAAGAATGGGCGTTTACTACTGTCTGCAATTTTGACCCATCTTCTCATGAGCAGTGCACGTCTGCAATAGACTCAGATGTTTGGTATTTTGAGAGTGGGGCGACCAAACATATTACCTCGCAGCGCAATTTCTTCTCTTCACTCGAGCCTGCCCCTACAGGGAGTACTGTTACATGCGCCAACAACTCCTCTTATCCTGTTATGGGAGTTGGTAAGATCATTTTGACTACTGCTCATGGTAGTTCTTTCACTTTGTCAGATGCTTTATTTGTGCCACGGATCAAGAAGAACCTGTTATCAATTTCTGCATTAGCCAAGATTGGCTTGGTTGTGAAATTTGTTGATGACAGGTGTAAAGTTCATGATCTGTCAAATGGCGATGTGAGTATTGCTTCTGGCAGTTTATGTCGTGGGCTGTATAAGCTCATAGACTATGAAAGATCTGTAAATGATTTGGCATGTGCAGTAAATTATTCGCAGGCTATGTCAGATGCAAAGCTTTGGCATGCATGCTTTGGTCATCTGAATTTTGCTAGTTTGTTGCGCCTGTAGAAATCTGAAACGGTGTCCTCGTTGCCCAAACTTGAGGCACCTCGAAAACATGTTTGTGAAGGCTGTATTTTGGGCAAAATACAGAGTTCCTCCTTTCCAAAAGATGGTTCAGTTCGGGCTACACAGAAATTGCAGCTTGTGCATAGTGATGTTTGTGGTCCTATGCAGACACCCTCTTTTGGAAATTACCTTTACTTTGTGACTTCCATTGATGATTTTTCCAAGCATGCATGGGTATATCCACTCAAAGCAAAGTCCGAAGTGTTCATGTGCTTTAAACAGTTTTTGGTTTTGGTTGAAAATCTGTCAGCATGTAAAATGGGCACCCTCCGTTTTGATCGAGGGGGGAATATATGTCTTCTGATTTTAATGCATTTCTGGCTGAACGTGGGATAAAACACCAGTGTACAGTGCCGTATACACCTCAACAGAATAGAGTTGCTGAACGAAAGAACAGGTCACTCATGGAGATGGCGAGGTGCATGGTCAAAATTCAGGCTTTACCACATAGTTTCTGGCTTGAGGTTGTCATGTGTGCAGCATATGTACTTAACAAGTGTCCCACTAAAGTGCTGTAGTCTATCACTCCATATGAGGCTTGGCATGACTGCAAGCCATCTGTTGCTCATTTGCGTGTTTTTTGTTGTTTGGCATATGCACTAGTGCCTTAACAACATCGCAAAAAATTGGATGACAAGGTAGTAAAATGTATGTTTGTTGGGTACATTTCTGAAAGTAAACGCTATCGTCTGTATCATCCACAGACTAAACGCATTCTGGTTAGCCATGATGTTGTCTTTGTGGAAGATGCTATTCAGCCATTGCTTTCATCTACTAAGGAGACATCTGTTAGCTCCAAAGACATGTATGATACTTTGATGCCTCTTTTTACACGTGGACAGTCTAGTGCTGGTCCTAATGAGGCAACTTCTCAGTCTTTGCAGGTTTCATATGATGATGAAGATCATTCCATTTCTGATGCAGATTTACATGATGCACGTGTTGATGAGAGAGCTGATATTGAGCAGGCAAAAACTATGCCAAAATGGTTGGTGCAGACTTTGCATGACAACAAATTAGATGCACCTTTGTCATATCGTACTCGTTCAGGCTCTCATAGTGCCTCCTTTGCATCAGATTGCTACGCTATGGCTGCGTCTAGTCTTTGTGATGAGAATGAGTCTGTTTCTTTTGATGAAGCACTCAATTCAAAAAATTGGATGGCTGCTATGCAATCTGAATGTGATGCTATAATGAAGAATGGTACATGGCCTTTATGTGACTTGCCTACTGGCAAGAAGGCCATTGGCACTAAGAGGGGTATACAAGTTGAAGCGTAAACCTAATGGTACAGTTGACAGGTATAAGGCTAGGCTTGTTGCAAAGGGTTATGCGCAGGAAAGAGGCATTGATTTTGATGAGACCTTTGCGCCTACATGCCATATGACTACTGTTTGGAGCATTTGTGCACTTGCAGCCCATCATGGTTGGAATGTACATCAGTTGGACATTAAAACAGCATTTCTGAATGGTGACTTGCATGAAGAAGTGTATGTTTTTCAGCCCCATGGCTTTGTGCAGAAAGGGCATGAAAACCAGGTGTGCAGGTTAAAGAAGGTGTTATATGGTTCAAAGCAAGCACCACGTGCTTGGTATAAGAAGATGATGCCTATCTGATTGCACATGGTTTTGAGAACAGTCCAACTGAAAGCACCTTATATGTTAAGCGTGCTAATGATGTGCTTCTGATCATTGTTGTCTATGTTGACGACATGCTGCTCACTGGTCCTATTGAGAAGCATATTGCTTATTTTAAGGCTGATTTGCATGCCTCATTTCAGATGTCTGATTTGGGGCATTTGCATCACTATTTGGGCATTCAGTTTATGCAAGTTGATGGTGGAATGGCTTTGTGTCAAACGAAATATATTGACACATTATTGTAGCATTTTGGCCTTGAAGACTGAAGCCTATTGCCACTCCTATGGAGACAGGTTTATGATTGAGTCTTCATGATGCTGGAGATGCATTTGATGTTGTTCTCTATCAGCAGGCTGTTGGATGCTTGATTTACTTATGCATTACTCGGCCAGATATTCAGTTTGCTATCTCACAGATGAGCAGATTTATGCATTGCCCAAGAGTGAAGCATTGGCAGGCCGTTAAGCGCATCTTTCGCTACTTGAGTGGTACTCGGCTACTTGGGTTGTTTTATCCCAAGGGGGGATCACTACCGCCAGATTTGCATGCTTTTTCTAACTCAGGTTGGGCTGGTTGCTATGACACTCGTGTGTCCACTAGTGGCTTTTGCTTCATGCTTGGTAGCTCATGTATATCTTGGTTGAGCAAGAAGCAGCCTACTGTGGCCACTTCCAGTTGTGAGGCTGAGTATAGGGCAGCTTTCACAGCTACTGTTGAGTGTGCGTGGCTCAGATGCCTTATGGCTGATTTAGGTGTTGGTCAGAATTCTGCCACCACTATCTTCACTGACTAGTCAAAGCGCATTGGCAGTTGCAAGAAACCCTGTGTTCCATGCTCGCACTAAGCACATTGAGGTGCATTATCACTATGTTAGGGAGAGGTTCTCTACTGGGGAGATCAGTTTGGCATATGTGCACATGCAGGAGAACATTGCAGACCTTTTCACGAAGGCTCTGCCTAGGGAGAAGTTTGAAGCTTTCCACAAAGCTTTGGGCTTACTTCCTTTTGTGGAGTGACTTCCACATAGCTTGGCACTTCCGTATACATGAGTGCCAGTACTTGTTCACCGCATCACTCCTAGGGGGGATTTGTTGATATATTTAGGTAGTGATGTGTGTGAACACTCTAGGACCACCGGGGTACTTTTTTCCCTCTTTAGGAGGTTTTTTTCCCCCGACTTTTATATATGCCTATTGCCCTAATGGGCTACTTATCTTTGTCTTCTTCTTCCTTGTGTTGTTTGTGTGCTTCCGCATACGTCTAACTCCAACACCAGCTTCAATCAATCTATCGATTTCTTCTTTTATTTTAGTTGCATAAGTTTCATTATAGGTGTAGGGCTTCTATTTGGTGGGCTTGGCATCACCCATCATGGGGATTGTACGAGAGCATATTTTTGGATCTACCCCCTTTAGGTCTCTATAGCTCCACGCAAACACGTCCCTATATTCCCTTAATAAAGCTACAAGCTCTACTTCTTCTTATTCACTTAGGTCTTCTCTTATGTATGTACATCACTCTTTGTTCTCTTCAATGATTACTGTATTTTTTTGGGTTTTTTTCCTTATTATCATATGCTTCTCCTATGATGGCCTCCCTCTTAGGCATTTGTACCAAAATTTTACAGTCTTCAACTTCATATTTCTTGAAATTCTCTAGTTTGTTTCACTGCTTTTCTTTTCTTTTTCTTTTGACTATCTTCACTTTCCTCTTTTGAATTTATAGTTTTGATGATTGTGTGATGTTTTTCTTCTTTTTGGGTAAATACTCTTACCTTTTCTAGATATTTCTCCTCTAAATCAAAGTAACTATCCATCGCAGCAGACCCTTGATCATCATCATCCTCTTCTTCTTTTATGACATCATTAGAGACACTCTTCTAGCAAGGGTTCACACATGAACAAAGAGATATTATAACCTTCCTCATCACAATGAGGCATCCACTGTTCTTCATTGACACTGATGTCCATGGTGGCTACAATTTCTGCCCAACCATGAGGCTCAAATTCCTAATCTGGAAAGATGATTGGTGTGTAGGTTGGGTCTCTAACTGGTCTGGATCCTTGAAAAGTTCTTTCTTCTCTTGCTTTGAGGCATCTTTCCTTTACCTCTCTGACCTTGCACATCCACAAGTGAGTATTTTCATGCATTTAGGATAGCTCATAAGAGCTTTCAAAATGCATTGAATCTTCTTGCACCTTGTGGATAGGATTCCACTATACGGTTGGTACATCTCTGAAGGTATAATCATTTATATTGATCTTGATTTTGACCCCTAAGTGCTGCAAGTACAAGGAGTTGGTTCCCCAATCTTGTACTATTTGTAGTTGTCATAGGAAGCGTCTTCTTAGGATCATTTCATAGACATTATTTTTGCCAAAGTCACATATAGCAAAGGTGTGTTCAAACTCTACACCACAAGTGGTTAGAGTTATCCCTTCTAGCAATTCTTGAGGTCATTCAATATGGTCGTCAGCCATTTGAAGCTTCATTCTAGTTGGTCTTAACGTAGGTTTTCCCCATTGCTTCCACAAGGCGGTGGTTGCAATCGCAACATTGGCACTTGAATCTTAGATAGCTTTGGTTGAGTAAACTTGGTAGGTGATTGGAAGATAAGTATTACCTTCTTCACCTTCACTCATGTCTCTTATTTTTTCTAGAAGTATCTCTGGGACTTTTTGCTTAGAGCTTGCTTTTGACATGTTGGAACCAAGTTCTAGAACCTAATTTGCCACATGTTTCCACAAGTCTGGGTTTACCTTGAGCAGCTCTTCTAGGGTGAGATGACACTGCATCTTAGTGTTCTTCACGACTTCAATGTCTCTTGGAACCACTAAGTCTTCATTTCTTATCAATATTGTGGAGCTCGGATCTGAAGAGATTCAAATTCCCATGGGCCTGTGAATTGTGGAAACTCTTATAAAGAATTAGACTCAAAATCTAATCTTTCTTCTTCTTGTTGCTCTACTTGGTGTTTGTAAATAGATGGACTGTCTTGGAAAATTGATCATGAAGATCATCAATTTCAAGAATAGGAGGGGGGTTACCCTTCTCCTTGGCCCATTTCTCTTCTTGTATTTCTTGCAAGAACTCTTGAGAGTATTGTTGAACTGAAAGAGGTGTTCCAATATCTGTGGAATCAGCAACATAAAATTTTGCTGCTTGAGCCTGTGGAGGTAAAGAAACCTGCGGCTTGTTTACCAATTGCTCTAATCTTTCTAGTAAATCTTGGAAATCCAAACCTAGTTTGATAGATTTTGTCTAATTGAACAATTGATTGGTCTCGATCATAGCCTGAGCTACTTCTACCATTTTGATACAAAATTTTGTCCGCTCAAAATTTTGTCTACTCGAGGGTAACTTTTCTCTAGGTTTGCAGTTGTTGGCCCTTCTTGAAGTCGAGCCTGGTAGGCCTTGAACATCGTGTCCAAGCATTTTGGGGTTGGGTCTGTGAAAACAAACCTTGTTTGTGGTCTATTTATAGTTAGTGGTGGGGTAGGATGAAGTGGAGTGGATGGATTTTTGGCATGTGAGGGTTTTTGAGATGCAATGTCTTCTATTTTTATTTTTTCATCTCTCAGGATTTCTTCTAGTTTGGATTTTAGCCCACTTATGATTTTCCTTCTCCCGAGTATCCTTCCATGTTCTTGTTTTCCTCTTACAAGGCTCTCTTGATTCACTTGACTTCGATTGTTCAGTTGGCTTAGTTCTATTTTAAGCCTTGTGCCCTAGTGACTACCTGTATAGGAGCCACTTTAATGCTACTTGAACTTGAATCCACTACTAAGCCTACCACGTTAATGGATGTAACCTTGGGTGTACTAGAGGGGTTCCCTAGACAATCTCTCGTGATATCCTCTTTGCCGCACTCAAGACAAAAGCCTTGTATTGTGATGTTCTATCCTTGTCTCGGAGTTGGTGGGTGGGGACATTCATGAGTGAAATGGTCGCCCTAACATCTAAAACATGGTCCTCATATTGATATGAATAAGTTTCACTCTACTCAGGTGACTCTATATAATAAGCTTGTGGACTATCTTCATGGGTGTATTCAAAACTCTAAGCATGAGGGTCATTTTTTGAGACTAAAGATATCATCGGCTCCAATCCTCTATTTGGGTTGTCCTTTGCCACTACATACTTAACCGGGATTACAAGAGGTGGCAGTTGGTTTCCTAGGACTAGTTGTGGCCTATATGGTGCATAATATGGTTGTTGGTATTGAGATTGATATTGTCATTGTGGCCTATAATACGGTTGTGATTATTGGTTCTGATACCTACCCTATTGATAAGGTTGCTGATAAGTTTGTCTAATAGCTTGCCTATTGTACGGACAATCTTGAGCCATGTGGTTTTTGTATTTTCTCTCAATAGTGCAATATGGAGCATTGAGTTCTCTCATTTTCTAGTTCTACAATGGGCATACATTAGCGATGTGGTCCCCTTCGCAAGTATAACATTGCTTCAATGAGGTGAGCCTTGGTGTTTGTCTATTTTGAACTCCTAGCTTCCTTGCGACCTGCTCAGCTATCTCATCTATCTCAGTGGAGGGTCTGGAAGTATGAATAGAAGAACTATCAAAATCTTTATAGAGTTTTGATAATTCTAACTCCCCACCCAAGTTGTCTTCTATGTCAATACACATTCTCAAGCACTGAGCTAGTGTGATTGGCTCCTTGAGATATACATATGATCTAAGTTTCATGCCTAGAAGTCCATCTAAAAACAAGGAAACTTTTTTTGCATGTGTAGGTAATTCAGGTGTGGGACATCTTTCCACATATTGTTTAAATCTGCATCCGGCTAATCGAATTGTTTCTTTGGGTGTTTGCTTGAAGTTGTGGATCAAGCATGATGTGTTATGCGTGATGCCACCCTGGGGAAATTCTATGATGAATTCTTCTAGGAGTTGAGCTATATTTTGATAATTGCAACTGTTTAGGAGCTGAAATTAAGCTAAGGTAATACCCTTGAGGGTCAAACCAAATGCCTCAAATTAGGTGAACAAGTCCTCAACATGTTCACGTCTTAACACTTGATTGAACTAAGCCACATGATCACAAGGATCTCCTGACCCATCAAAGTAGTTTTTCATTGTCTTGACCACTTGAGAGGGTCTAAAGGTTCTTGGATACTCTTGGGGTCTAGACAATGGATAATCATGTTCATATATTTTTTGCCTATGTTATCTATGTCTCTCTCTTTTAGGTCTTTCACTTTCAAATCCTGATCTGTCTCTACCCACTGTGTGTGCAAAGCTTACCTCAGCTTCCTCTCTGGCTCTTTCCATCTAGGTTTCATGAGCCTCGGATGATCCTACACCTTGGAAACCATGGGAGACATTAGATCATGGTGGAGGAAAAATCAATCCCCCCCAAGTGTATGCATGCTTTCCATGCTCTGCTACCAAGAACATTCTCTCCAATGTGTTATCCAGATAGAAAACTTTTCTTGGTATCTCAGGATCTTTGAACTCGTAGATGGTGACTTTGCCTATTTTTCCAAGTTGATCTGGCTTGAATCTTCAAAAAAATTCTTTTATTTCTCTATTCAAGAATAGTTCTATGCTTTTGTTGTCTTGGGGAATTCGCTCTAGAGTTATCACTCTAGTCAAGATAGATTTCCCTCGAGGGGTCTTGGGTTCTCATCCTAGGTCTCCTTGCTCTAGGTCTTCTATCACATTCTTAGGAATAATATTTCCAAACTCATCTCTCCTATTTGGTAAGATGGTAACCACATACATGGTTCCTTGCTTGTCAATATATGAACCCTCTTTGAATTTAACCACTAGGTGATCAAGTCTGAAGGGTTGATGTGGATTTTTGAGTTGGAAAATTGATGGCCTACGACCATCCTCATATATGCATGCACCTAATTGGTTACTCCTAACATACTCCAACTGCATCTTATAGGGACCTTCTAGTGTCTACAAATAGGTACTAACTGAGCTACCTACAGGTCTTTCCATGCTAAAGGACATCTCTGAATCACTTGTGCCCGAACTTAGTGATGGAGAGTGTTAATCTCCAAAAGAACAAGCTATCCTTGGTATTAGACCACCTCTAGACCAAGAATAACTTTAGACTCCACCAACTTTAGACAACATTCATCAATCTTATCAGAAAATTGATTACTCTGAAAAATTCAACTTCTCAGAAAAGTCTGCTGCAGATTAATCACTCATTGACTAATCAATCCTGTAAAGTTTTTAACAAAACTTTGCACAATACTTTGCCTTAAGATTGCGCAACTATTCCAAGTTAAATTTCTCAAAATGATTGAGTACACTTTGAGAAATGTGTGAAACACTTTACCTATGTCTGAAACACCTTCTCTGCAATGGCGACTTTGACACCTGCAACTTCTTAGCTATAGTTCTCCCAATGTCGAACCCGTTTGATCAAGATCTTTTAGCCATAGATGGCTTACCTTCCAACTTAGATTTTGAACCCTCACTTGTGTAAAACTTTACACTGTGCACTGAGCAATGTTCATTTCTCTGAACATGAAATCTGCGCCAATTTTTTGACTCTCAGAACATCTTCACATATGAATGTTCCTAAACTAAATTCTCACAGCCTGATTGCAATTAGCTTCTCAAATCTTAGTCATAGATGGATTAGCTATTGACTTAGATACGTGCAAAAGGATTTCTCAAAAGATTAAACACAGAAGGAGAATGGGAGAGAAGATCGACGCGCCATTTCTGAACTTTTCACTTATCTATTTCCTTCATACATCTGATGGATGATTTGTACAATGTACATATTCTAACTCATCTCAACTCTCTTCTCTATATCTCTCTACTACAAACATGTGCTTTTATATATATTTATACAAGTCCTAACTCGTAATTACTTCAAGTATATTGAAGTATCTTAAAGAACTAATATACATTTGGTTAAAGAACTTTACTATCTGATTCTTTCTTTTGACTCATGACATTGATCTTCAATCGTCTCTTCATGTCTTTACTTCTAGCCTTTGTATAATCACAATTTGTTGATTGTCTTGCTCCAACAGCTCCCCCTCAATCATCAATTGTGATTATCTGCAACCTTTTTAATTCCTGCCATGTCTTTGAACTTCTGTAACTTTGGTCCATCTAAACTTTTTGTCATCATATCTGCAAGTTGATCTTTTGTAGGAGTGTGAATGACTTCAATCTCCTTATCAATGACCTTCTCTCTCAGGAAATGATATTGTATTTCAATATGCTTAGTTCTAGCATGAAACACAGGATTAGCTGCCAAGTATAGAGAGCTCATATTATCTCCACAAATTATAGGAATACTCTGAACAACATCAAAACTCTTCATAAGTGTCTTTAGCCATATTACCTCCTTTGCAGCTTCCACCATACCTTTGTATTCTGCTTCTGTAGATGATAAAGCAACTGTATGTTGCTTCTTAGAACACCATGAAATCAATTTGTCTCCTACATAGCACAAATATCCATGTGTTGATCTTCTATCATCCACATTACCTGCCCAATCTGCATCACTATATATCTTCACTCTTGTATCAGAAGTAAATCCATAGTACAACCCTTCTTTGAGTGTACCCTTGATATACCTAAGTACTCTTTGTCCTGCAATCCAATGTTCCTTTCTAGGACAGTGCATAAATTGTGAAAGCACACCAACTGCATATGACAAATCAGGCCTTGTTAATGTAGCATAAATCAAGCTACCAACCAAACTTTGATAGAGCTTCATGTCTCTGAATTCTTCTCCTCCAAATCTAGACAATTTATGATTCACTTCCAATGGTGTAGGTGCAACCCTGCAATCTTCCATTTTAAATTTGGTTAGCAAATTTTTAAGATACCTTTCTTGGGTCACATATACTCCATGTTGAGTATAAGAAATCTCCATTCCCAAGAAGAATGACAAGTTCCCCAAATCACTGATTTTGAACTCTTTCTCCATCTGCTTCTTGATCACTTGTATTCCTTTATCATCTGTACCTGTAAGTATTATGTCATCAACATAAATACAAACATAAATGAATCCATCTTCACTTGCTTTGACTAGCAAGCTACTATCTGAACTTTGATGCTTGAAATCCAAGATCCTTCAAGAATTTTACAAGCCTATAATTCCATGCCCTTGGGGCCTGCTTTAATCCATACAAAGCTCTCTTGAGCTTACACACATAATTTGGATTCACTTGATCTTTGAATCCATCTGGTTGCTCCATGTAAACTTCATCTGAAATGTAACCATTCAAAAAAGCATTTTTAACATCTAATTGAGATAGCTTCCAACCTTTGCAAGCAGCAATTGCTATGAGAGTTCTGATGGTTGTCATTTTTGCCACAGTACTATAAGTCTCATCATAGTCCACTCCATATGTCTGTGCATACCCTTTCACAACAAGTCTAGCTTTGTACCTAGACACACTTCCATCTGCAAATCTTTTTGTTTTGTAAACCCACTTACATCCAATAATTTTCTGGCTATTAGGTTTAGGAACCAGATCCCAAGTCTGATTCTCTATCAATGCATCATACTCCTCTTGCATGGCTTCTTCCCAATTTCTCTTGCCTTTGGCTTCATTATATGTAGATGGATCTTCATCTGCTTTTACCAAATAAGCATAATCTTTAGTAGTCAAGAATGAGGTGTCATAGCTATACCTTGTAGGTTGCCATTTGTGCCTAGATGACCTCCTAACTTCTGCACTTTTTGAAGTCTCTGGTTCATCACATTCTGGATCAAACCTTGGCCTCTCTTCAACTTCAACCTATACTTCATTATTCTCATTTTCATCAAGTAATTGAATCTTTGCTTTACCTTTCCTTTGATCCACTACTTCTTCAACATCTGCATGTACATTATATTTACCTGCATACCATGTACCTTGCTCATCAAATGTAACATCCTTGGATACTAGGAATTGCTTTGTGGATGGACTCCACAACCTGTATCCCATTTGCTTATCATCATAACCAATGAATACATACTTTTCTGCCTTAGGCTCCAACTTATGCCTCAATTGAGATGGCACATATGCATATACCAAGCATCCAAATATTCTGCAATGATCCAAGGTAGGTCTTTTACCCCACCAAGCTTCATATGGTGTCATACCTTGCAAAGCTTTACAAGGCAATCTATTGACCAAATAAGTAGCTGTATTTACAGCCTCTGCCCACAAATAATTTGGGCAATTCTTCTCTTTCATCATGGACCTTGCAAACTCAACAAGAGTCCTATTTCTCCTTTCTGCTACACCATTTTGTTGAGGAGAGTACCTGCAAGTAACTTCTCTCTTTATACCTACATTCCACAAGTAATCATTGAATTCATTTGAAAAATACTCTCCCCCTCCATCTGACCTTAGTCTCTTCAATTTTTGACCTGTAATCCTTTCTGCATATGCATGATAGTGTTTAAATGTATTAAACACTTCTGACTTTTCTTTAATCACATAAATTGTGATCCATCTGGTAGCATCATCAACATATATGACATAATATCTTGAACCATTTATACTAAAGTCCTTTGAAGGACCCCACACATCTGTATGCACCAACTCAAGCCTTTCTGAATACATAAACCCATGCTTGGAATAGGATTGCTTATGAGCCTTACCTAATTGACATGCCTCACATCTGTATGTCATGTGTTGACCTGCAATGTTAGGCAATCCAAGCACTGAATCATTATTAATCATGTCTTTGATACCTCTTTCATTGAAGTGTCCAAGTCTTTTGTGCCAAAGATCCAATTCTGACACCTTCTGCTCTCCATATGTGAACATAGCATGTCCAACATTTCCTTGTACCTTCAATGTGAAGAGCCTTCCTTCTTTCTTTCCTGTAACAACCTGTTTATACCCGTGACTAGGGTCTTCAACATAGACTCCATCATTGGTGAACCTTACCTCATATCCTTTTTCCACAATTTGACCTACACTGATCAAATTCTTTGGAATTGTGGGAACATAAAGAACCTTACTCAGAAGAGTGCTCCCATCCTTAGCTTTGACTGAACCAATTGACTTTACCTTATGCTTTGTATTATCACCTGTCTGAACTGTATGATTAATTGCATTATGATCTAAATCAGTCATCAAAGCAATATTTCCACTTAAATGATTACTACATCCTGAATCAATGTAGAACACTCTCATGTCCTCATGTGAGGTCTCATATGTTGCATTCATAATGAGAGTCGAATCCTCCTTCTGATCTGATGCATAGTTGTAGTAGGTGTTGTTATAGGATTGGTTTTGGAAGCTTCTTCCTCCACCTCTTCCAAAAGAATTCCTACCACCTCTACCTCTAAAATTTCCTCTCTGAAATCTACCACCTCTTTCTCTTTGATTAAAGTTCTGATAATTACCATTATTTTGATTATTGTGCCAACAATCATGAGATAGATGATTGGTCTTACCACATATCCAACAAGCTCTTGCATTATATTTGTTGTTTCTACCTCTTCCTCTACTTTTGCCATTTCCTTTCCCTCTTATGAAATTTGCTTGGTTTGAAGTACCTTCTTCTTCACCTGATTGTTGCTTTCTTTTGTTAGCTTTCTTCTTGTCTTTAGAGTACATTGCATGACCTGCACTCTTATCAACATCTCCTTTGACATCATTCTCAAAAGTTAGCATATGACCTAACAATTGATTCAAATCAGGAGTGAAGTGATCTAATGAAAGTTCTGTAGACAAAATAAAAGGTTTCCACTTCTCATCTCCTCTTAGCCCTGTGAGTATTTGTCTTACCAATTTATCTTCTTCAATATCTTCATCCACTGCACCTAGAGAATCTGCAATGTCCTTCATCTTTGTCACATAATCAGAGATTGATTGTGAGGCCTTCTTTTGAAAGTAGTAAATTCTGCCCATAGTGAAGCCTTCCTTGATTTGGTTGTGTTTTGGAAATGCTCTTCCAAAGCATTCCAAATGTCACTTGCACTTTCAAGTCCTCTAATGTGAGGAAGCAAATAGTCATTGACTGCCATGTAGATTATGCTCCTTGCTTGAGCATCCTTCTTCATCCAATTCTTCAAGTCTGCAAGGTCCTCTCTAGTTGGAACACTAGAGTCTCTAAATTCTGGCTTTTCTTCATCTCCTGTGATATATCCCATCAGATCTTTGCTCATAAGATGAGCTTCCATCCTCATTGACCATGCAGGATAGTTCTCTCTATCCAGCTTCTCAATTTGGAGACTATCTCCCATTGTTTCTTTACCTGTATTGCCAATTCTTTAATCTTTATGAGAAATAAATGTACCTTGACTCTGAATCTACTCCTTCTGATCCTTTTGATAGCTTCAATGTGTCTACCTTCAAGTTTTCTTCAACCTTTATCCTTTTGCACCTTCGAGATGTAAAGATTTGTGTTTCTGCAGTAGTCGGAATCTTCTTCACTTCAATTTTGACATAACCTGCTCTGATACCACTGATGGAGAGTGTTAATCTCCAAAAGAACAAGCTATCCTTGGTATTAGACCACCTCTAGACCAAGAATAACTTTAGACTCCACCAACTTTAGACAACATTCTTCAATCTTATCAGAAAATTGATTACTCTGAAAAATTCAACTTCTCATAAAAGTCTGCTGCAGATTAATCACTCATTGACTAATCAATCCTGTAAAGTTTTTAACAAAACTTTGCACAATACTTTGCCTTAAGATTGCGCAACTATTCCAAGTTAAATTTCTCAAAATGATTGAGTACACTTTGAGAAATGTGTGAAACACTTTACCTATGTCTGAAACACCTTCTCTGCAATGGCGACTTTGACACCTGCAACTTCTTAGCTATAGTTCTCCCAATGTCGAACCCGTTTGATCAAGATCTTTTAGCCATAGATGGCTTACCTTCCAAATTAGATTTTGAACCCTCACTTGTGTAAAACTTTACACTGTGCACTGAGATATGTTCATTTCTCTGAACATGAAATCTGCGCCAATTTTTTGACTCTCAGAACATCTTCACATATGAATGTTCCTAAACTAAATTCTCACAGCCTGATTGCAATTAGCTTCTCAAATCTTAGTCATAGATGGATTAGCTATTGACTTAGATACGTGCAAAAGGATTTCTCAAAAGATTAAACACAGAAGGAGAATGGGAGAGAAGATCGACGCACCGTTTCTGAACTTTTCACTTATCTATTTCCTTCATACATCTGATGGATGATTTGTACAATGTACATATTCTAACTCATCTCAACTCTCTTCTCTATATCTCTCTACTACAAACATGTGCTTTTATATATATATACAAGTCCTAACTCGTAATTTTTTAATATAAAGGAAGTTCGGCAATAGCCTACTCTCCCGGACTTGAATTAAATTAAGAAACAAAGGTACAATAGAAGGGGACTAGTGCCCACGGGACCCCCCAAATCCCACAAAGCAGGGGAAGCTTGATTGAATCCTAGGTTGCATTACAGAGAAGGTTAATCACCCTCTCATCGCCCTCATGCGGGGCCCACTTGGGTTTGAGCTTGTTGTTGATTAAAAGGAGGACTTGATGGTGCCTGAAGGGGGGGGATTTCTTACTGTTAACAATCCTTTTGCCAAGGAGGAATAGTGATTTCTCAATCGACCACTCCCTGGGGGGATCGCCGAAGTTGAGAGCACACCGCTCCCGCCAAATTTTCCACAGGACTTCCCCTCTGATGGCGTTCCAGAGTGTCGCAGAGCAGCCGATCGCTTCTCCCAGAAGGACTTGTTTCCAGCTTAGCTGTTTTTGAAGTCTGAATTCCATTCCAACCGTCTGCCAGATTCTGTAGGAGTTGGGGCAAGTAAGGAAGATGTGTGGGACATCTTCGATAGCCCGGTGGCAGCGTTTGCACCAAGGAGGGATCCCACAAAGTTTGCTAGCCTTATGGTTGGTCCAAATTCCTCGATGAAGAATTTGCCATAAGAGGATAGACTTCTTAATCTCTATAAGGGGGTGCCAGATACCCATGAATTTCATGTCCCACCGAAGCCGCGTCCAAGACAGGCACCACTTCTAGTTGAGGCTGATCTGGTGGTCAGCCGTTTCTTTGATGATCGGGATTTTGAGTAGGCTATTTCCATTGTGCCATTTGAGGCCAAGCGAGTTCGGTGTGTCGTGTCCCATGAGAAGGCGAGTCTTGTGACGATCCCATGCGAGGCATCTGCTTTGCAAAGTGTTCCATTCTTCGTAGGAGATGTTTATGTGAGGGTCAATATCCTCGAAGTTGATCCAGCTGTTGGTGTCATGTTTCCAGAGGTGTTTCCATTTTTTGAATCCTTTGTTCCATAACTTCTTGGCATTTCAAATGTTCCACGACTCCACCCTCCGGATGCCATGAATCGGAAACCAGATAGAGTCGTTTTGTCTGATTCCGGCCGCCCACTTCCAGTCCTCACTAATTCTTGTGAAGCTTTTGACTTTATTCCAGCCCTTCCAAAGGGAGCACACGAGATTGGAGCCTTTCGGGAAGACGGGGATCAGGGAGAATAGCAGGGTCATGATGTCAAGATTCTTCCAGTTCGGGAACCCCATGAGGGCCAACTCATTCTTGTTTCTGAAGATCAGCTTGGCCCACGAGGCCTCCCTATTGCACCAAGCCTTAATCATCCATTTGGCTGCCAGTTTGTTAGCCATACACCCAATGTCCAGGATACCAAGCCCCCTGCTATCTCTAGGGCTAGTGCAAATGTCCCATTTGATTTTAGGCACCCCCCTTCTGTTATGATCGCCCGTCCAAAGAAAGTTTCTACAAATACTATTCAGTTTGGACAGGCCTTGCTTGTTCGGTCTCCAACAAGAAAGGAAATAGATGGTAGAAGAGAGGAGGAACGTGTTGATAACCATCGCACGCCCAGCGAGGTTGATTTGCATACCTCTCCAATAGTTAAGTTTGTTTTCGAGTTTGGCCAACACCCAGTTCCATCGCTGCTCCATAGAGACGCCAAACCCCAAGGGGATTCCAAGAAGTCGAAAGATTTGGCCCTGCGGAATGATTTGACAGCCATGATCAATGAGAAGGCCAGGATGGTGTCCCACAATAGCCCTAAAGGCGGTCTTAGAGTGGTTGATTTTGGATCCACAGGCATCACAAAAGGTAGCAAGACACCTCCAGAAAGTCTCCAGGCTGGTATTATCATTGTGAACGAACGCGTTCATATCATCGGCAAAAAGTCTCATGATGATTTGATTGTGGTCGTGAGGCAGCCGGAGGCCTTTGATGTTGCCAGCCTCCACATGATGTGCCACAAGTCTGCTCAGCCCCTCAGTGGCGATGGCAAAAAGAAGGGGGGTCAGAGGGCACCCTTGTCTAATAGATCTTCTGAGATGGATCGCCTTCGAAAGTTTGCCGTTAACGTTAATTTGGGTCGTTGCATTTCCGAGAAGGGTCGCGATCATCTTGGTGAATTTCTGACTACATCCGAGATCTTGGAGCGACTGCAGAATATAGTCCCATTCTAGCCTGTCGTAGGCTTTGTCAAAGTCGATCTTGAGGAAAACCACATCTTGATTAGACTCGTTTGCATATTGAATACCTTCCCAAATATCCATAATGGTTTCCAGGATAGACCTGCCTTTGATGAAACCTTTTTGGTCCTCACTGAGCCATGATCTCAGGTGGCACGAGAGTCTGTTGGCAATGACTTTGGCGATGATCTTGTATCCTGTTTGGAGCATCGTAATAGGTCGCCAGTTCTCGATTCTGTTCTTTTCCCCCTTCTTGTGTATCAACTTGATAATTCCATTATTTAGACAAGAAGGAAGAGCACCAAACTTTAGCGCTTCTTGCCAGACCATCCGAAGAGGGGTGGCAACCACCAGCTTGAAGGATTTGAAGAACTCGTTAGTGAGTCCGTCGGGTCTCGGGCTTTTACCGAGAGGGAGGGCATCAATGACCTAAATGATTTCTGATTCAGAGATAGGGGCATGAAGCAGGGAGTGGAGGTTGGGTGGTATCCTCCGGGGGGAAACCCTAGAAATGGCAGCCATACAGTCCCTCCTATGGTGGGAGAGGGGGTTCGAGGTTCCCAGGAGTCTCGTGAAGTGCCCTTCGATGATGCCCAAATTATCTTCTTCCGAATTGCATACATTGCCATGTGGGTCTAGCAGTAGGGGGATCGATTCTCTGTTGTGTTTCCTTTTAAGGATACGGCACATCTCTTTGGTGGGTTTGTCGGCTTTGCCAGCCCACCACTCCTTGAAGAAGATTTGCAAGTTTTTCCTTTGTATTTCTTCCTCATATCTCAACACTGCTCTGATTTTTGGGAGACCTTTCTGGGCTTGGTGTTTTCCTTTGTTCACTTCCTCCTCGAGCCGCCAGAGTCTGTGGTAAAGAGCTTCCCTACGAGCCCGCCGCACAGTCTCGAGCATCTTCTTAGTTCTGATCATGATCTTACGAGACTTGTCGACCGCACTTCTCCAGCACTTGGCTGGGGCCAAGCCAGAGGCGAACGCCACCTTCCACACATCGGCAATTTCTTGATGGACGGAGGGGAGAGAGAAGGTGGTAGCGTTGGCATGGAACCACGGAGCCTTGCGGATCTTGTTGGAAGGTTGAAAAGTGATAACGATCGGGTAGTGATCAGAGATAGTGAGGTCAGTGCGTTGCGTGAGGGCAGGGTGGCCCCACTGATGAGTAAAACTCTGAGAGATGTAGCATCTGTCGAGTCTAGCTTTCCTCAGGTCCTCGCCCGTTTGGAGATTCGACCAAGAAAAGCCATTCGAGTCTTTGAATTCAACCAAATCCAAGTGAAGTTTGGTCATGTCCCACGTTTCTTTGTCCTAACTCGTAATTACTTCAAGTATATTGAAGTATCTTAAAGAACTAATATACATTTGGTTAAAGAACTTTACTATCTGATTCTTTCTTTTGACTCATGACATTGATCTTCAATCTCCTCTTCATGTCTTTACTTCTAGCCTTTGTATAATCACAATTTGTTGATTGTCTTGCTCCAACACTTAGCATGTGGGGATAATCATTAAGTTGTGCCCACAACCTAGCTATATGGTTGACACTAGCCTCAGAAGATCTAATGCTTTGTCTATCCCTTTCTAGGTATCTACGTGATCTAAGGTTCATAAGCTTGTCTACTAGTCCCAATTTTCCCCTTTGTACGAGCTTTCCAATGCACTCTAGAGCTCAGATGGGTGGACATACACGATACTCACAAAAGTAACAATACATGATACTCAATCTTCCACGATACAATACTTGAGGTCAGGGATACTTGGACTTTATGATACGATAATTGATATCACCATGATACACAATTCTAATGAAGTATCGATGAGACACGATATGGCTCTCCATACTATGTGATACTTAGTGAAGTGATGATACATGATACATAGGAGATATTATATGATACCTAGCTTGAGCACGATACACGATACAACATTCACCATGATATGATATTTGGATCAAACATGATACATGATACACAAGGGTGCATAATACATGATGCTTGGAGTTGATCATGATACATGATATTAGAACTGATGATATGATACTGACCTTTGCGATACACGATACTTGAGAAGTATTGGTGATACACCTATATGCCTGTGGATGCAAAATCTCTCTCCAAACTCAAGATAGAGCACTTGTGATACTTTTTGTGGGTTGTTTCATGTTGCATGAATCGTCAATCAATTTTGTGATGTTTTTAGAGCACAAAGCTCCTCTTTGATAGTACTTCAATGTTGAACTCTCTCTAGACACCTTGTTCTCAACCCCAAATGGAAAACAAGGTGCAGATGTGGTGAATATACAAAAAAATGAAAAAATTTTGCTAAGATGAAGATGGGAGAAGAAGATGATGATGACAATCATGGAGTTGGAGAAAAAAAATCAAAAATTGAACTCGAAATGGCTATTTTTGACCTTCTAGCATCACAAATCTACATCTTACCATCACATGCTTGTCCTCGAAGCTCTCTCCCTAGCAATGACCCGAATTTTGGTGTCACTCTAGCACAATGGTAAGTACCAACATGAGGAGATCCACCTCATAAATGTCAATCCGTGCAAACATGAGGACTAGTATGAAGACCATGAGCAAGTGAAGGTACAAGTGTGTGCGTGAGAAGCACACAAGTATGCACACTCATACACACACATACACAAGGTAAGAACAAAGAGAGGAACAATGGAAAGCTTTGCATTACAAAAGAATTCTCTTACAAAAGCTCCAATCTACAACAAGCCAACCTCAAAAATGAGCTCTCTAGCTCTTTTTATAGTTTTTTTACTACTTTGGGCCTGGTCCAGACCTAGTGCCTGGCCTAGTTAAAACTAGGTTCCAAGGCTTATTTGAGGGCTCAAATTGAGTCTAAAAATTATGAAAATTGATAGGTGGATACTTCTAATACTCCTCAAGCTTGAGGACTACTCGATTTGAATAAAATGGAGTTGCAAAAATGTGAAATGATATTAACAATGGTTTTTAGTGATCAAAATCACTGTTTTTATAGGGATTTCTTCTAAAAATTTGACATATATTTCTTGGAGCTCCCTACATGCTCCCTCTTCTTGTGTGTCCACTTCTTTGATGTATTCCCACACCTTGTGCTTGACCTTGAATGTCAATAGTACTTGGATATTTTGACCTGCACGAGGCAGAATATGCACATGATGAGGATCGAAGCATTGAAGAGGCCTTTGTAACAAGTAGTTAAGGGACTCTACTGTGCCTACTACTTCTTTGAGCATAGTGATAGCCTCAATGAATGGAGCATCAAATCCGCTATTTTTGAGCTCTTGTTGTAATAGGTTGTGGCTCTACTCTTTTTTAAGATGACGACAGTTGCAAACTGCTTGCATTGTGGTATAAAGCCTTTCTAAGGTGATAGTGTAAGCAGATCTATCAAGGATGGGCTCATCTTCTATCTGTTGATCTTGCCCTCATTTGTACTGGGTGTCTTGATGTTTTCCTTGGTCTTGTTGATCTGTGTGTTCTTTTTCATGATCTTCTATCACCATTTGTTCATCATCTTCAAGGTCTATATTGTTGTGGCATTCTTCTCTATCTATTTGGGAGCTTCAATAATTGGGATGTACATATTCTTAGGAAATGAATTGGGCGTCTGAAAATTGGAATTCTATATTGCTGGGATCTAGCATCTCGAAATCAAAAGTGGTTGTGAACTCATATGTTCCCATATCAGAGATAGGGAATACAAATCCTTTTGTTGTAGCTATGTCCACAAGACCAAAAGCCACGTGCTCTGTTGCTAGTGGTTCTTTAACGGGTGTTGCCGCTAATGTTGTGCTTGTATGTTGTTGTGTTCTAACATCACTCTGACCTTTAGGCGTAGTATGCATGAAAGACAAATGCAAATGGGAGGAATCAATGGGTGTGGTCCTAGAGCTCAGGGCTGAGGAGATGATTGAGATGAAGGTGATGTTTCTACTTGTAAGCATGGAATGGATCCTGTCATGCACTTGGTAGGATGGGAGGTTGCTGAATGACTACTTTTGTATTCTTGTAAGTGAGTGCTAGTGAGACCACGTTCAATGGGAATATCATATGCAAGGCACATATATACTATCCTTGTAATTGTGCAACATCCATGGATATCCTGCGTTTGTGCCCATCGTCAATTTTCTAGGTATAGTTCATCCAAATGTGCTAAACCAATTGCTAGATATGAACTAAACCATACTCATTTGTGTGGTTGAGAACCTATCTTGCACCGAAAATGCAAAGTGTTGCATACAAATATATAGGGGTGTGGACAACTCAAGTGTGATAGCTGAAATCTAGGACCATTTTAACTCCTCTCCCATATTCATGGTTTTCTCATACTAAGGCCTCTTTTTCATATGAAATATGGCAACCATTTATCTTTAGAGCAATCAGGATGAGCTTATCCATTGGTTTGAACCTCTTGAAAGATGGATTGGAGACTAGAGATGGCAAGACAAGAGTGCTTAATATGTCCTTCTTTGGCCTTGGTTGAAGTGTATCTATTAGATAGAGGCACCTATAAAAGCCTGGTTTTGATGGTTGTGCTTCAAAGTATTCCTTGAATCCAACTTTCTCCCATAATAGTTGCAGCTCTGTCATTATTCTATAGTGTCTCAAATTCTTGTGAAACAAATTGGTATCTACCCTAATTGTGGTTGAATTCTAGCTTTGCTTTGAATATATACTCTGCGCCTATGAAGGTCCTACTAGTTCCAAGCAATAGTGAGATTTTACATGGATAGGATAAGTTCATCCATGAGGTGGATCTTTGATGGGCATGGAACCCTAAAATCCAAGGAATTTTTGTGGCGAGAACAAGGGGTATTCCTCTGTCGATAGGTTGTGATAGTCCACAAGATGTTTACTGGGACGTGTTATGGATAGATCTCTTGTCTGCATTGTGAATATTCGTGTCATTTACAATGATCTCCTACAAAAGGAGAACACATTAGTATGGATACATGTCAGTCTAAGTATGGAGAGATTGCAATCCCTTTCCAATATTGATATGCATCCCATGTATCTCAGTGATGTGGAGTGATATTGATGATGTCTTTATGTCTAATGCACGTTGTTGGACTTTCTATATGCATATTCGGGATAGTGGATGATTTCATATGCATAGTTGTTTTTATCATTTCTTACAAGACATTTGGAGGGTGATTATTACAAGGTTGGTTGGTTATGACAAGTGTAATTAATGAATTACAAAAAGAGGTCAGTGAATGATACATTTGATTCAGGGATTATGGGTGTGGTTGGTCTTGGGGCTATTTAGGCACTCATTTCCAAGATGTTTGAGAAGCTATCTTACAAGGGTATTCAAATACAAAAGCTATTTTCTTAGGTAGGGTCTGAGTGGGAAACTAAATCTTTCAAGGGGATGAGAGTAGATAAAGGGGAGTTTGAGTCGTTAAGCAGGCGTTGGGCACCCATATGCTTGATGTATTGAGTTTTTTGTCATAGACGTTTTGCTCTCAATCTTTCTTTCCCTTTGCTTCTTTATTGGTGACTCAGGGGGTGGTTAATTTGTGAGTTGCTTTCCCTTTTTCCACCCATATCTGCTTTGTACTGGAGTGGATGGATATCCATATTGGTTCAATTGTGTGGTGTGGGTTGATCTTCGTACTTTGTGCTTTTACTATTGTTGACTCTTCCATTACTATGGGGGAGTGGTCAATGGGACACTGCTTTGGAAAACAAGCGAGATCCAACACTTGCATGATCTGCCCATCAAAAAATGAGGCATTCTCTACAATAGATCTAGGTTTGCATGTGTGAAGTGTGGATGGGTAACCAAAGAAGTTGATATTCTCCAGTAGTATGGATGTGGATCTTTCAATGCCATTGCTAGCTCTTTGTTGAGGGAATGTTGATTTTTTTAGTATCGTTACTAGTATTGTTCTTAACTAATGTTGATTTTGTGGTGCTAATACTAGTTTCATGCTCGACTAATATTGAACTTGCTTCTTGAAGTCAAGCTTGGTAGGCCTTGAACATCATATCCAAGCCTTCTGGTGTTGGATCTATGAGAATAACCCTTGGTTGTGGTCTATTCACAATGCGTGGTGGGGTGGGATGAAGTGGAGTGGATGGATTTTCAACATGCGAGGGGTTTTGAGATGTAATATCTACAATTTTTATTTTTGTATCCCTCAAGATTTCTTCTAGTTCAGATAACTTTCTAGCCCACTTGTGATTAGCCTTCTCCTTGGTATCCTTCTAGGTTCTTGTTTTCCTCTTACTAGGCTCTCTTGATTCACTTGACTTTGATTCTTTAGCTAGTTTAGCCTCTGATTAGCCTTCTCCTTGGTATCCTTCTAGGTTCTTGTTTTCCTCTTACTAGGCTCTCTTGATTCACTTGACTTTGATTCTTTAGCTAGTTTAGCCTCTTTTAAGGCTTGTTCCCTAGTGACTGCCTATATAGGAGCCACGTTAATGCCACCTAAAATTGAATTCCTCACTAAGCCTACCACAATAATTGGTGTAACATTGGGCTCACTAGAGGGATTCTGTAAGGAATTGAACTCACAACCTCTTGGTTAGGAATGTGATGGGCTAACCACTTGCCCCAAAAGCCATGGTTGAGGATTACTTCCTAATCCTCCCTCTTAGGGTGTAGTTCAACCATCTCCTACCTGTCAAGGGTGTGGTTCAATCATCTCCTACCTATCACTTTATTACATTCTTTCCCCCTTAGCTAATCATTGTCCTCAATGATCTACTCTTGTATCCCTCTAGCCTCGGTGATCAACCCCTTGAACTCCCTAGGTACCCTTGAATTGATGTCCTCAACCTTGCACAGTTTCTTGAACCCTGTTTGCAATCTTGGTCTCTTGAACCCTTGCTCTCAACCTTGGTCTCTTGAACCTTCTTGTTCACAACCTTGGTGTCTTGGGCCCTTGTTCTCAACCTCAGTCTTGAACCTTGTTCTCACCCATGTTTGGTATCTTGAACCCTCAATCAAGTGCCACCCATGGTTTCCCAAGGGATTCACACTTTCCAACTATCTCATCAGATTTGGTAATTTCATTCCGAGAGCTTTCCAATGGTATATTATATGCCTCAATCCGACCTACAGATTGGAGATACACTTGATTCTTTGTTGGGTCCAATTCTCAAAGCACCGCCTCGACAATCCCTACCCTTTCACATGATAGAGTGCCCAAGCGCCTTTTTTAGAGACTATTGGATCATTCACCTTGTCCAAGCCTACTTCCTAGGCTCTGATACCAATGTAAGGAATTGAACTCACAACCTCTTGGTTAGGAATGTGATGGGCTAACCACTTGCCCCAAAAGCCATGGTTGAGGATTACTTCCTAATGCTCCCTCTTAGGGTGTAGTTCAACCATCTCCTACCTGTCAAGGGTGTGGTTCAATCATCTCCTACCTATCACTTTATTACAGATTCCTTGGGCAATCTCTTAGGAGATGTTCTTTGTCGCACTCAGGAAAAAAGCCTTGTATTGTGATGGTTTGTCCTTATCCGGACTGGTGGGTGGGGACATTCACAAATGAAATGGTCACCCTAACATCTAAAACATGGTCCTCTAGGGGCTTGTGGTTTCATTTGTCTCAATTGAGGCTGGGGCCTAGGGTTAAGATTCATATACATGACATTGGAGTATTTCGACCCCCAATTTAGTCCCATAGGTAGTGAGTGCCTCATATTGATACGGATAAGTTTCACTGTGCTCAGGTGACTCTGTGTAATAAGCTCATGGACTATCTTCATGGGTGTAGTCAGAACTCTAAGCATGAGGGTAATTTTCTAAGACCAAAGGGGTCATCGACACCAATGCTTTATTAGGGTTCTCCTTTGCCATTGCATACTTAACTAGAATCACACTAGCAGGAGGTGGAGATTGCTTTCCTAGGACTAGTTGTGGCCTATATCGTACTTGATATTACTCTTGGTATTGAGGTTGATATTGCTATTATGGCCTATAATATGGTTGTTGGTATTTGTTCTGATATCTACCCTATTGGTGAGGTTGCTTATAAGTTTGTCTGACATCGTGCCTATTCTACGGACAATCTTGAGCCACATGGTTCATGTATTTTCTCTCAATAGTGCAATATGGAGCATTCCGTTCTCTCATGTTCTGGTTTTGCATTGGGCATACATTAACCAAGTGATCCCCTCTGCAAGTATAACATCCCTTCAATGAGGTGACCCTTGATGTTTATCTATTTTGAACTCCTAGCTTCTTGGCAGCATGCTCAGCTAGCTCATCTATCAAAGTGTAGGGTTTGGAAGTATGACTAGTAGAACTATCCAAACCCTTATAGATTTTGGACAATTCTAGCTCCTCACCCAACTTGTCTTCTATGTCAATAGACATTCTCAATCAATGATCTAGTGTGATTGGCTCCTTGAGATATACATATGATCTAAGTTTCCCGCTTAGAAGTCCATCTAAAAATAGGGAAACTTGTTTTTCTTGTGTAGGTAATTTAAGGGTGGGACATATTTCCACATATTGTTTAAATTTGCATCTGGCTAGCCAAACTATTTTTTCGAGTGTTTGCTTGAAGTTGTGGATCAAGGACGATGTGTCATGCTTGATGCCACTCTTGGAAAATTCTACAATGAATGCTTCTAGTAGTTGACCTGAATTTTGATAATTGTGAATGTTTAGGGGCTGAAACCAAGCTAAGGAAGTACCCTTGAGGGTCAAACCAAATGCCTCAAATTGGGTGGACAAGTCTTTGGCATGTTCATCTCTTAGCAATTGTTTGAACTTGCTTGCATGATTATAAGCATCTCCTAATGCATCAAAGTATTTTTTCATTGTATCCACCACTTGAGAGGTTCTAAGGGTTCTTGGGTAATCTCAGGGTCTAGGAAATGGAAAATTATGTGCATTTCTTTGATGCCTATGTGCTCTATGTCTCTCTCTTTTAGATCTTTGAATTTCAAGTCATGATCTATCTCTACCCATAGTTTGTGCAAAGCTTACTTCAAGTCTCTCTCTGGTCTGTCCTCATTGTTCTTCTAGGACATGGGAGGATCCTACACCTCCTTGAGCATGATAGGTAGTGGATATATGTAAGAGAAACACTTGTTTACCCTTCCATGTGTAAACAAGCCTATTTTGATCCATCACTGCAAATACTCTCTTTGAGGTTGTTGAAGCTCAAAGTCAAGGACAAAGCATGGAAGCACATCAAAAGGTGGACACACGAGGAAAGGGAGCAAGTAGGGAGCTCCAAGAAGTGTATGTCAAATTTTCAGAAGAATCCCCTACAAAAATAGTGATTTTCATCACTAAAAACCATTGTAAATACCATTATCTATTTTTAGTAACTCCATTTTGTTCAAGCCAAGGAGTCCTCGAGCTTGAGGAGTATTAGAAGTACCATCGTACCAATTTTCATAATTTTTAGACTTCGTTTGAGCCCTCAAATAAGCCCTGGAACCTAATTTTTAACTAGGCCGGACACTAGGTCTGGACAGGGCCAAAACTAGTCAAAAAACTATAAAAAGAGCTAGAGAGCTCATTTTTGGGGTAGCTTGTGAGAGAATAGAACTTTTGTAAGGGAACTCTTTTGCAATCTAAGCTTTCCATTGTTCCTCTCTTTGATCTTACTTTGTGTGCGTGTGTGTGTATGTGTGTGCATGTTTGTGTGCTTTCACTCACGCACTTGTGCTTTCACTTGCTCGTGGTCTTCATACCGGTCCTCACATCTCCGCGGATTGACAAGTAAAGGAGGTGGTGCTTACGCTTGAGCTACACCAAATTTTGGCGCCGTTGCCGGGGAGAGAGCTTCGAGGACGAGCGTTGTGATGGTAAGATCGTAGATTTGCGACGTTGGAAGGTAAAAAAACTGTCATTTCAGTTCATTTTCTGTTTTTTCCTCTTCATCTTCATCATCATCATCATCTCCACCTTCTTCCATCTTCTTCTTCATAGAAAATTCTTGTTTTTTAGTGCATTTTCACCATCTTCATACCATTTTTCATGCATTATTGTGTGGGAAGGAGTTAGGAGAAGCAAGGGAGAGCAAGCGCTGTGTTTTTTTCATGATTTTCTGCTCATACGGAGCTCGCCATAGCCGGCGCTCAGAAATTTGAATTTCCCGCCAAAAAACACGATTTTGTGATGAAAATCGCGATTCTGTGAAAATTCAAAATTCTTGAAAAATCACGATTTTCTGTTTTCCCGCCTAAAAGTTGGCTGAAAAAAATCACGATTCTGTGGTCATTCTCAGAATCGCGATTCTGTGATTGTGCTCAAAATCGCGATTCTCACAAATCACGATTTTCAGTAAAAAAACACGATTTTGTGAAGAAAAAGGTGATTCTGTGTAATCACGTTTTTTTTGCTCAAAATCGCGATTTTCAAAAACACGATTCTGTGCTCAAAATCGCGATTTTCATGTCAAAAAACACGATTCTCTAAAACACGATTCTGTGCTCAAAATCGCGATTTTCATGCCAAAAACACGATTCTGAGAAAATACGATTTTCAGCGGGCTCAAAATCGCGATTCTCACAAATCACGATTTTCATTCAAAAAACACGATTTTGAAAAAAAAAAAAAGGCGATTCTGTGTAATCATGTTTGTTTGCTCAAAATCGCGATTTTCAGAAACACGATTGTGTGCTCAACATCGCGATTTTCATGCCAAAAATACGATTCTGAAAAAAAATACGATTTTGTGAAAAAACACGATTCTCTGAGTCAAAATCGCGATTTTCATGTCAAAAAACACGATTCTCTAAAACACGATTCTGTGCTCAAAATCGCGATTTTCATGTCAAAAAACACGATTCTCTAAAACACGATTCTGTGCTCAAAATCGCGATTTTCATGTCAAAAAACGCGATTTTCAGAAACACGATTTTGTGATCAAAATCGCGATTTTCATGTCAAAAAACGCGATTTTCAGAAACACGATTTTGTGATCAAAATCGCAATTTTCATGTCAAAAAACGCGATTTTCATAAACACGATTTTGTGATCAAAATCGCGATTTTCATGTCAAAAAACATGATTTTCAGAAACACGATTTTGTGATCAAAATCGCGATTTTCATGTCAAAAAACCCGATTTTCAGAAACACGATTTTGTGATCAAAATCGCGATTTTCAAAACACGATTTTCTACTCAAAATCGCGATTTTCAAAACACGATTTTCTACTCAAAATCGCGATTTTCAGAAACACGATTTTCTACTCAAAATTGCGATTTTCAAAACATGATTTTGTGAAAACACGATTTTGTGAACACGATTCTCAAGGTACAAAATCGCGATTTTTTCAAAAGGTCTTGTTTGCCTGTTTTGACCCTCAGGAGCCTGAATTGGCATAACTTTTTCATCCAAAGTCCATTTTTTGAGCTCTATAGCTCGTTGGAAAGCTCGTTTCAAATCCTACACGACCTCAACTGTTTTTTTCAAGAATAACGCGTTGATTTTGAGATAGGATAATTTGAAGTTGACCCTCAAGTGGGACTAGGGAACCAAGGGGACTCCAAAGAATTTTGAACCATACCAAGGGGAAATTTTGGACTCTTGACTAAAGCTTATGAACCTGAGATCTGGTAGACACTTAGGCAAGGATAAACAAAGCATTAGATCTTCTGAGGCTAGTGTCAACCATACATCCAAGTCTTGGGCACAACAACTAAGTGGTCATCTTTTACTAAGTTCAGACACAAGTGATTCAGAAATGTCTTTTAGTATGGGAAAACCTGCAGGTGGCTCAGGGACTGCCCATCTACAAACACCAGAAGGGCCCTATAAGACACAGTTGGAATATATTCGGACCAACCATTTAGGTGCTCGCATCTATGAGGATGGTCTGAGGCGATCAGTGGTCCAACTCAAAAATCCAGATCAATCCTTTGGACTTGAACACCCGGTGGTCAAGTTCGAAGAGGGTTCATACATTGATAAGGAAGGAACCATGTATGTGGTCACCAACCTACCAGATAGGACTGATGAGTTTGGAAATGTCATTCCTGAGAATGAAATAGGAGACTTAGAACAAGGAAACGTAGGACAAGGACCCCAGACTCCTAGAGGTAAGTCAGTTTTGACCCGAGTGATCACTCCGGACTGGATCCCTCAAGACAACAAAAGCATAGAACTATTTTTGAATAGAGAAACAGAGGAAGCCTTTTGGAGGTTCAAGCCAGATCAACCTAGCCAATTGGGCATAGTCATCATCTACGAGTTCAAGGATCCAGAGATACCAGGAAAGGTTGTCTACCTGGATAACACATCAGAGAAAATTTTCTTGGTAACAAAACATGATAGACATGCATATACTTGGAAGAATGAATTGATTTTCCCCCCACCAAGATCCAATGTTTCCCATGGCCTCCAAGGAGTAGGATCATCCCATGCTCATGAAGCCTAGAGAGGAAGAACTAGAGAGAGACCTGAGGTAAGTTTTGCACACACCGTGGGCAGGAATAGAGCAGGATTTGAAAATGAAAGACCTGAAAGAGAGAGACATCAAGCACATAGGCAACAAAGAGATGAACAGGATTTTCCATTGCCTAGACCCCGAGAGTACCCAAGAACCCTTAGACCCATTCAAGTGATCAAGGCAATGAAGAACTATTTCGATGGGACAGGGGATCCTTATGATCATGTGGCCGAGTACAAACAAGTGCTGAGAGCCGAACAAATTGAGGACTGGTTCACCCAGTACGAGGCATTTGGTTTGACCCTTAAGGGCACTGCCTTAGCTTGGTTTCAACCATTGAGTAGAAGCAGCTATCACGATATAGGTCAACTGCTAGACGAATTCATTGTAGAATTTTCCAAGAGTGGTATCAGGCATAACACATCATCCTTGATCCACAGCTTCAAGCAGACTCCCCAAGAAACAGTGCGACTAGCAGGTAGAAGATTCAGACAGTATCTAGAAAGATGCCCTGCTCTAGAGTTACCCACTCCGGCCAAACAAGTGGCTTTGTTCTTAGATGGCTTACTGAGCACCAAGTTAAGATCATATGTGTACTTGAAAGATCCTAGATCCATAGAAGAGTGTGTGCGGACGTGCGTAGACATAGAAGATAACTTGGGTGAGGAGTTAGGATTGTCCAAACTCTACAAAGATTCGGATAGTTCTACTAGTCATACTTCAAAGATGTCCACAGAAATAGAAGAGATAGCTGAGCAAGTTGCCAAGAAGCTGGGAGTCCAAAATAAACAAACACAGAGAGTCACTCCATTGAATCGGTGATATACTTGCAGAGGTGACCACATGGCTAACGTATGCCCAACGCAAAACCAAAATATTAGAGAAAGGAATGCTCCCTATTGTACTATTGAAAGGAAGTACACAAACCATACGGCTCAAGAATGTCCCTACAATAGGCAGGTTGTTAGACAGAATTATCAGTAACCTTACCCACAAGGTAGGTATCAGAACCAATACGAACAGCCATATTATAGACCACAACAGCAATATCAGGTACCATATAGGCCACAACCTGTCTTGGGAAACCAACCACCAGCTCCAGCCAACGTGATTCCAGTCAAGTATGTTGTGGGAGAGGAAAATCCAAATAGAGCTTTGGTGCCACTAACCCCATTGATACCAGATAATGACTCTCATGCTCATAGTTCAGACTACTCCCATGAAGGTAGTCCACATGCTTATTACACAGAGTCACCTGAACATAGTGAGATTTACTCGTATCAATATGAGGCACCGCCTATGGAGCAAAATTGGGAGCCAGAATACTCCAATGTCATGTACACAAATCCTAACCCTAGGCCCCAGTTGAGACAAATGAGACCACAAGCCCCTAGAGGATCTTGTTTCAGATGTCATGGTGACCATTTCATTCGTGACTGTCCCCACCCACCATCTCCGAGTCAAGGACAGGCTATCACAATACAGGCTTTTTGTCCTGATTGTGGCAAAGACCATCTCCCCAGAGATTGTCCAAGAAACCCCTCCAGTGCACCCAAGATTACACCCATTAATGTGGTAGGCTTAGTGGCAGATCCAAGTTCAAGTAGTAGCAATGTGGCTCCTATACAAGCTGTCACTAGAGCACAAGCCTTAAAACAGGATAAACCAGTAGAACAATCAGAGTCGAGTGAATCAGGAGAGCCTAGTAAGAGGAAAACAAGAACATGGAAGGATACCAGAGAGAAGGCCAATCGCAAGTGGAATAAAAAGTTATCGGAACTAGAAGAAAGCTTAAAATAAGCGAAAACAAAAATAGAAGACATTGCATCTCAAAGCCCCTCGCATGCCGAAACTCCATCCACTCCACCTCATCCCACCCCACCACCCATTGTAAATAGACCGCAACCAGGGTCTGTTCTTGCAGATCCAACCCCAGAAGGCTTGGACATGATGTTCAAGGCCTACCAGGCTCGACTTCAAGAAGGGCCTACAGCGGCAAACCTAGACAAGAGTTACCCTAGAGCAGATTTAGAGATTGAACGGATGAAAATGTGCATGAAAATGGTAGAACAAGCTCAAGCCATACTTGAGACTAGTCAAAAGTTCAATCAGACAAACTCTATCAAATCAGATTTGCATTTCCAGGGCTTACTAGAAAGATTAGAGCAATTGGTAAACAAACCACAAGTTTCTTTACCTCCACAGGCTCAACCAGTTATTGAAAGAGGAAGCTCACCACCAATGGGAGCTTATGTTCCTAATTCCACGGATCCAGGAATACCTCCTTCAATTCAACAGTACTCTCAAGAATTCTTGCGGGAAATACAAGAAGAGAAATGGGCCAAGGAGAAGGGTAATTTCCCTCCTATTCCTGAGATTGATGATCTTCATGATCAATTTCCCCAAGACATCCCATCTATTTACGAAGATGAAGCAGAACAACAAGAAGACGAAAGGTTAGATTTTGAATCTAATACCTTAGAAGAACTGCCTCAATTTCCAGGCCCATGGGAATCTGAATCTCTCCAGATTAGAGCTCCCACAATACTAGTAAGAAATGAAGACTCAGTGGTTCCAAGGAACACGGATGTCGTGAAGAACACTAAGGTTCAGTGTCATCTCACTGTAGAAGAGCTGCTCAAAGCAAAACCTGAGCTTTGGAATCATGTGAAGGATCAGGTTCCAGAACTTGATTCCAACATGCCAAAAGCAGGCTCCAAGCAAAGGGTACCAGAGATACCTCTAGACAAAATAGGGGACATGTGTGAGGGTGAAGAAGGTAATACTTATCTTCCAATCACCTACCAAGGTTACACAACCAAAGCAATCATAGATTCAGGTGCTGGTGTTGCTATTGCGACCACCTCCTTGTGGAAGCAATGGGGCAAGCCCACATTAAGACCAACTAGAATGAAGCTTCAAATGGCTGATGGTCATTTTGAAAGACCTCTAGGATTGCTAGAAGGGATCACTCTAACCACTTGTGGTGTAGAGTTTGAGCACACATTTGCTATATGTGACTTTGAGAAAAATAATGTCTATGAGATGATCCTAGGAAGACCCTTCCTACGACAATTGCAAATAGTACAAGATTGGGGAACTAACTCCTTGTACTTACAGCACTTAGGGGTCACCACCAAGGTCAATTTGAAGGATTACACTTTCAGAGATGTACCACCCCTACAGTGGAATTCTATCCACAAAGCGAAAGAAGATTCCATCTCTGTGCATTCTGAAAGTTCACCTGATCCATCATGGCTGTATGAAGATACTCATTTGTGGATGTGCAAGGTCGCAAAGGAAGAGGAAAAACGTTTAAAGGCAAGAGAAGAAGGCACTTCGCTAGGAGATAGACCAGTTAGAGACCCAGCCTACACACCGATGATCTTTCCAGATGAGGAGTTTGAGCCTCATGGCTGGCCAGAAATCCTAGCCACCATGGACATTGCTGTCAATGAGGAACAGTGGACACCTCATTGTGATGAGGAGGGTTATGATATCTCAGTGTTCATGTGTCAACCCTTGCTAGAAGAATGTGACCCTAGTGATGTCATAGAAGAAGAAGAGAATGACGATGATCTGGAGTCTATTGTGATGGATAGTTGCTTTAACTCAGAGCAGCACTATCTAGAAGATATAGGAGTGTTCACCCAGAAAGAAGAAGAACTTCTCACAAGTATTAAAGCAGTAAACTCAAAGGATGGAAGTGAGAGTAGTCAAAAGAAAAAGAAAAGAAAAGCGGTGAAACAAGAAGAGGAGGAATCATTGTTTGAAGTACCAGAAAACTTCAGGAAATATGAAGTTGACGACCGCAAAATTTTGGTACGAATGCCTAAGAGAGAGGCCATCATAGGAGAATCATATGATAATAAAGAAAAGACCAAGAAGATTGTAGTGACCATTGAAGAGAACGAAGAGAGATGCACATATATAGGAGATGACCTAAGTGCAAGAGAAGAAATGGAGCTCATAGCTCTATTAAGGGAATATAGGGATGTGTTTGCATGGCACTATAGAGACTTGAAAGGGGTAGATCCAAGAATTTGCTCTCATACTATCCCCATGATTGTTGAGGCTAAGCCCACCAAACAGAAGCCCTACACATATAATGATACCTATGCAGCCAAAATAAAAGAAGAAATTGATAGGTTGATTGAAGCTGGATTCATATATGAGATTGAGCATACCGAATGGGTGTCCCCCATTGTTGTGGTACCCAAGAAGAACGGGAAGTTGCGAGTGTGTATTAACCTTAAAAAAGTTAATGCCGCTACGATTAGAGATAGTTATCCACTTCCAATCACAGAACACCTATTGGAGCGTGTTGCAGGCAAGGAAGTTTATAGCTTCCTTGATGAATTTTCAGGTTACAATCAAGTAGCCATTGCCCCAAAAGATCAACACAAAACAGCTTTTGCTACAGAGTGGGGAATCTTTGCATTTCGGGTGATGCCATTTGGGCTCACCAATGCACCTGCAACATTCCAAAGGCTCATGTGTCATGTCTTCAAAGAGTTCTTGCGAAAGAGCTTAGAAGTGTATGTGGATGATTTATGTGCTCATTCCCAAGAAAGAAGGGTTCACATCCCTGAGCTCAGACAAATCTTCAACAAGTGTAGAGAATATCGAGTGTGTCTGAACCCAGAAAAGTGTGTGTTTATGGTGCGTCAAGGTAAAATCTTAGGTCATATTGTTTCTAAGAATGGAATCTCAACAGATGAAGATAAGGTACGAGCCATAGCGGAGCTACCAAGGCCAAGGAATATTAAAGAGGTACAAGCCTTTATGGGCCATTGTGGATACTACCGTAGGTTTATCCACATGTACGCGATCATAGCTAGACCCCTTTATGCCTTGTTGTCTAATTTTGAGTGGAACGACGAATGCGAGAATTCTTTCAACGAACTGAAGAAACGTTTGTGCACGGCACCAATACTCACCACTCCTGATTGGAATAAACCATTCCATGTCCATGTGGATGCATCCAATCATGCCATAGGATGTGTGCTAGCACAACCCACAAGTGAAGGAAACTTAGATTTGCCCATAGCATATGCTAGTAGACAGCTCACTGCAGCTGAACGGAACTATACCACAACTGAGCGAGAGGGCTTAGGCATGGTATATGCTGTGAAGAAGTTTAGACACTATTTATTGGCCAACAAGTTCAAGTTTTTCACTGATCATCAAGCTTTGTTATATTTGGTTAATAAACCTTGCAATACTGGACGCTTAGTAAGATGGTTCCTCTTACTAATGGAATATGACTTTGAAGTTGTTGTCAGGAAAGGTAGAACCCACCTTCGGGCAGATCACCTTTCTCGCATCACTTCAGGAGAGTCACCGCAAGGAGTGTCTGACGAATTACCCGATGCTTATCTGTTCAATTTAGAAGTTGTTCCTAAATGGGCAAATAAGTTGGTACCAGTCCTAACCTTTGGCCCTGCAAATAAGAATGTGAAAACATCACAAGAAAAAATTGTAAAATCACAAAAATATCACATATTAGCAGGAAGCATGTACAAACAAGATACTGAGGGTGTATGAGCTTGTTGTGTGGAGGATGATGAACATAGTAGTTGGTTGCAACAAGCCCATGAAGGAATGCTAGGAAATCACTATTCTAAACAATGAACATTGCAGAATCTAAAGCGTTTAGGAGTGCATTGGCCTAGCATGGACAAAGAAATACATGAGTGGATTAAGAATTGTCCAAGGTGCAGAGAGAGACCCCCAGTGGAGCATGCGACCCTTTATCAAGTGTCATTAATTCCAGAGTGGAGTGCTCCATTGGTAGAGTTTATGAGATCGGGAAGATTACCCAAAGAGGCTAGTCTAGCAAGAAGACGAAGCATGGAGCAAGAGGCTCAAGGCTATGCCTTAGTAGGGGACAACCTATACCGAAGAGGCAAAGATGGTTACTTAAGACTATGCGTTCATGAATCTGACTATTTAAAGGTCTTAGAGACTGCACACAGCGGTGTTGCAGGTGGACATTTTGGTCCTGACCGAGTGATCAAGACCATTCTATTCTCAGGACTTTGGTGGCCCACTCTTCATATGGACGCACATACCTATGTGAAGAAATGTGACACATGCCAACGTGCACAATATCCAGTGAGAAAAGACGAGATGCCCTTGAGGCCAATGATGGGAGGACATGCATTTTCGAAGTGGGGCATAGACTTCATAGGTCCTATTAACCCCCCAGCTAGAAACTCCCATGCAGAGTACATCATTGTAGCCACAGATTACCTTACAAAGTGGGTAGAAGTCAAAGCCACAACAAAGAATGATGCTCAGACTACGGCTAAGTTCTTATTCGAGAATGTGTTCACGAGATATGGACTACCAATAGAGTTGGTGAGCGATAGAGGCACACACTTCTTGAATGAAGTCATTGAAAATCTTCTCCAAGAATTCTTGGTGATACATAAGAAATCTGCCCCCTATCACCCACAAGCCAACGGACAAGCCGAGAGTACCAATAAGATCCTCTGTAACGTATTGACAAAACTGGTAAATAATAAACGCTCTGATTGGGACAAACAACTTCATCATGTTGTTTGGGCTTATCGAGTTGCCTACAAAACGGTACTCAACGCCACCCCATTTCAGATGGTCTTCGGACAAAACGCTGTGCTACCATTAGATTTCTTAATCCCTGCCTTAAAAGTAGCACAAGAGTATGAGTGGAATGGGCATGAATTGTCCTCTAGGATCTTTGATCTCGAACGCTTGGGTGAGACGAGGCTACGAGCGGCAGCAGGCATCTACGCTGCAAAGAAGAGGCAAAAGGCATACTTTGATGCACACATCAAGGATAAGGGATTGAAAGAGGGAGATCTAGTGTTGGTATACACACTAAAACAACATGCCCGTAAGTTGGAAAAAAGAGGATACGGACCCATGATCATTAATAGAATTTCCACTAGTGGTGCAGTTCAGTTGGCCACTCTAGAAGGAGATATCTTGCCAAACTATATTAGTGGCTGTAGAGTCAAGCTATATCAAGAACCTCTTACCAAGGATATGCTAATGAGACTCAACACTGCTAAGAAGCGAAAAGATGAAGAGTTAAGAGTGAGAGAAGAAGCACAGGTAGAGGCCAGAGAGCGTATTAGGCGAAATAAGTTAAGGCGATTAGGCCTAGAAGTCAACTCAAAAGCCCCAAAATATCACATGGATATGTGTCAAAAGTCAGGCATAGCGACTTCTCAGGTCATTGACCGAAGACCCTTTGTGACCATAGAGATAGGACAAGGGAAGGGTGCAAGGACGGTGAAAGCGTTGATTGACTCAGGTGCAGCAAGTAGTGCAGTTAGACTTTCCTACTGCCAAGACTTGGGGTTGAACATCAATCCCATAGAAGCTTATCTCATAGGATTGGGAGGTGTGGAAACCCCTTGTTTGGGCGAGGTGGAACTTCCCATCTACCTTCAAGATGTTCCAATGAAAGTCAAAGCGCTAGTATGTCAAGATGAGAACCTTACAGAACCACTTGTCTTGGGTCAAGATTGGATCTATGACCATGCAGTTAACTTAAACCTAAGAAGTCAAATTCTTCAAGTTTGGGTACATGAACAATGCATTACATTAGAATTAGAGAACTGCATGCTCCTAAATCATGGCACCACACACTCTCTTAGTTCTTCCAAGACTAATCATATGAAAGAAGATGTTGTATGTGTCAAATGCTCTATGATGCAGAAGGAGTCAATCGTGGAAGACCAGGTTCGAAAGCGGGTGGATCTTTCTTCTTCTCCAAAGAATCAAGTAGCCACAGTAGTGAGTCCACCACACAAGCAAACACAACCGTTCACGACAACTGCTACATCAAATAGAAAGACACCATTCGATAAAAAAGCGGTTCCGAGCATGAAGCAGATATGGGTACGCAAAGGAGAGCTACCACCAGCCTTGCCCCCACAAATCCCATCCATGCACACCAACCAGGCCAGAAGACGAAGGAAGCAGCTCAGACAAGCTCAATCACACGGTATCCAACAAGTTTGGGTGCCTAAGAAGTTAGCTGCAGCTCAACAAGGGCAATTACAGATGTGGGTACCTAAGAAGCTCCTACATCCACAACAACCTTTGTTCTCCCACATGCAAAAGGTTTCAACAAAGAAGCCAAAAAGAGAAAAGGGTAAGAACCACGTACAGAGACCAAAGGAAGATCAAATCAGCTCTTCAACCTTAGTAGGAAGACATGCAAAAAGGATATGGGTTTGGAAGCCAAAAGTGCAAGTAGCCTCCACCGAACCCAAGCGTCAACCACACTGGATACCACAGTTCAGAAAGCATCCAAAGAGAAAGACGCCTGAAGTGACCTCTACAGTGCCAAATGATGTTCTAAAATGAACTCCAATAAGGAGGATTACATCAGTTCAAGACTCAATGGATACCTCCACCAAGGTCGGCATCAACCTCCGCAAATAACATCGAAAGCCTCGAACGAGCAACAACCATGTGCTCCTTGCACAAACCTGTCTTTTGCACCATTCAGGTCATGCATTTCCAAAGTATGCATTAATATAGGGCCACATTACACGGCCGTGCATAGACACACTTGAGAATCCCATGCACAAGAGCACAGTGACATATGTCAAACATTTCTATTGATACTAACTTTTGTGTTCTTGTTTTGTGAATCCTTTTCCTCAAAAAAAAAAAAAAAAAAAAAAGGGAGAAAGAAAAGTGGGAAAGATCTTGTTCCCAGGTTTGGCTTATGAAACATGAATGAGTCATGCTTAGTTGAAGGTGGAATTGTTGATTACTAGGCATTTATCAATTTGGATAGAAGTGTGTCTCGGCCAGCAGTGAGATTATTGCTGCCTTATCTGGTAGATGACAAGCATTTGGCATGAACATGGCATCTACAACTATGATTTTCTCTTACCATGGTAGGAATGAAGAGCTTGAAGGTCCGCAACTTGAGTGATGCTTGACTACTTCATGTACCAGAGCATCCAAGGAGATATCTGCAAAGGGTAGTTCTAGAGGAGAAGACTCCTGCATATGGTGAGCTAAAGAGAATATGTGAAACTCAGCTTGGTGTAGTTACCCGATGTTGCTTGCCAAGGAATATAAAGAAATTCAATTCTCAGTATTTGACAAATGTTGCTTTGAAAAGAGGAGAGGAGATCCACCACTCAAAAGATCTCATCAGTGGACAATCAACATGGACATTCATCAACAATGTTCCATCCCAAAGGCCGAGTGTACAACACGAAGAGACAAACATCCATCAACCTTCGCCATGGTAAGTATCTTTATTCTGAAAACACCATAACCATGATAGTTTAGGAAACCTCTTCGTCAGCATACCCTTGAGCACTTAGCCCAAGACCCGCAATTTTTGCACCATACTTCTTCCAATGCATTTTCCAAGTAAGCATGCGTAGGGCTACATTACAAGGCCGTGCACAAGGCACATACTTTTTTCAACCCAGGCACGAACACACTTACCCATCATTCATTATGGGTTATGAGTAGTTGGCATGACTGCTCTCAACATCATCTTTAAAAGAGCTAGCGGACATCATGGGAACAACATCCATATCTCGGAAGCAAATTGAAGCCAGTAGTTGCTCCAAATCACTCTTGACAAACTCTTTTGAGAAACTTGCAGTTTTGAAAGCTCACAACGACACATTCTTGCTGGAATCCAAGGAACCAGCTCATACAACGGATGGACACCACCTCTCAAAGCACTACACAGAACAGCCCTTCCAACAAGGGTCTGTCAGGGACGACAGACTCGAGAGGGGGGGGAGTGTTGAAGCTCAAAGTCAAGGAAAAAGCATGGAAGCACATCAAAAGGTGGACACACGAGGAAAGGGAGCAAGTAGGGAGCTCCAAGAAGTGTATGTCAAATTTTCAGAAGAATCCCCTACAAAAATAGTGATTTTCATCACTAAAAACCATTGTAAATACCATTATCTATTTTTAGTAACTCCATTTTGTTCAAGCCAAGGAGTCCTCGAGCTTGAGGAGTATTAGAAGTACCATCGTACCAATTTTCATAATTTTTAGACTTCGTTTGAGCCCTCAAATAAGCCCTGGAACCTAATTTTTAACTAGGCCGGACACTAGGTCTGGACAGGGCCAAAACTAGTCAAAAAACTATAAAAAGAGCTAGAGAGCTCATTTTTGGGGTAGCTTGTGAGAGAATAGAACTTTTGTAAGAGAACTCTTTTGCAATCTAAGCTTTCCATTGTTCCTCTCTTTGATCTTACCTTGTGCGCGTGTGTGTGTATGTGTGTGCATGTTTGTGTGCTTTCACTCACGCACTTGTGCTTTCACTTGCTCGTGGTCTTCATACCGGTCCTCACGTCTCCGCGGATTGACAAGTAAAGGAGGTGGTGCTTACGCTTGAGCTACAGAGGTGTTATCCAGATAGATTACCTTTCCAAGGATCTCTAATTCCTTGAATTCGTAAATATGAACTCTTGTTAAATGGTTGCATTTTTTTTATCTAATTCTCCAAAAAACTTCATGAGTTTCTTGGTTAATGAAGATTTCTATGGCTAAGTTATCCTGAGGAACCCATTCTAGTGTGAGTATTCTCGACAAGATAGACTTTCCTCAAGAAGTTCTAGGTTCTTGTCCTTATTTTTCTAGATCAGGTTCTCCTATATCAAACTCTAATATGATTGATCCAAACTCATATGTCATATCTGGTAAGTTGGTGACCATTGTTACCGTTAGTGTCCATGTGAAAGGCCAAATGGCCACCGGACACTTCTTTGTATATGTTCTTTAATAAAACATATAGTGGCCTGGTCAGTCACAGACTGTAAGTTCGACCGCATTTGTAAGACCTAAGAAGTCTTTCTTCGTGCTCCCTGTGTACTGCGTTTTCTGCGTATTCTACAACCTCTGTGCGGAGTACTGTGTGTGGCGTCAGGAGCTCGGTTTCCTACTCCGAGCATATCGTCGTGGAGCTCTCGAGAAAGAGAGTGCAGTGTGGTGCATCGCCATCGAAATACTTCACTGGTATCAGAGCAGTTCGAGGCAAAAAAGATTTGTTCCTTTTGTGCGAGCGAAGCGAGGACCCCCCCCCAGGCTTTCGACTAAGGCGGCGACCAAGGCATAGACCTTGGCATACCTTGTCATCCGAGTCACCGAAGTCACCATTGGCGCCGTTGGCTGCGCGCGAGGGAGGACCTCAACGATCAAGGAATAGGTTCCCGGTACTTCCCGGGAGGTCACCCATCCCAGTACTGTTCCCCCCAGAGCTCGCTTAACCGTGGCAATCTCTTGCCACTAAGCTACACTCTTGTGGTGTTTGAAGAAGGGGAAAGACTAAGGTTGACATTACCTTGAACAAGTTTTGGTCCCTCAAAGCTTCATTTTTGCTTTTAAAGCCTATTTCTGAAGCAATTTTGGGGTGTTTTTGGAGCCATTTCGGAGTACTTTCGCACGTAGTTCTCTTCACACAGGTCCAAGAACATCAAGAAGAGTGTTCCTTGTACTTGTCAGACAATAAATATCAACCTTTGGGGCTGTATTTTCAGCCACACTCGTAAAACTACAGGTTTCTGGAGGGGTTTTCAGTCTTGGTGGGAGCAGTCGCTGCAAATTTATGCAGGTTTTTAAAGCCTAAAACATCAGAGTTGACAGACACTTGCAGGTGTTATTGGCTAGTTTTTGGGCTGTGTATTCAGCCTTTCAGTGTCATTTTACTGCATATATTGAGCACATACACACCATGTACGCTTTTGTGGATACCGCTTATGTACGTCCATGTGGGCATTGATATAGCGGTTATGTTCTTTGCATAAAGCCTTTTACGTTTGATAAACAGGGTCGTGGTGAGGTTTTCTTAACTGGGAGACACCCAGATGTCGGGGTCTCTTCGGTGATGCAGGTGGAAGACTTACCCAGCCTCGCCATAGGAGATGTATGATAGTTGTTCATAGGTGCTCGATAAGCCTAGTTGGCTTCTATTGGGTAACTGATTATATACAGTGGAGTTAGTGATTCACTATGCAGGTAGACATGTCAGTACTTGCAGTTTTATGATACTTTGACATTGGTCATATGCTAATTTTGCAGAGGATACTCTGGCAAAATTTTTCCAGATTTCTGGTTTAGTCAACTATATAGTGGTCGATTTACTCCTTGATACACTTATTTGTTGGTGTTTGGACTCTTCTAGCTCCATTATCATTCTATTCAGTTCTCTACGATCATGGCATCAGAGGTCTCAGGCACATCCGGTGGATCAAGGTCTAGTGCTAGCGTTCCGAGGAGGAGCTATAACTTGCAGGGCAAAGACCATTTTGAGATCCGAAAATTTGATGGCACAAACTTTGCTCTATGGAAGAATCAGATTAAAGATGTGCTGATTCAAAGAAGGCAATGGAAGCCAGTAAATGGGATTTCAAAGAAGCCTGCTGACATGGATGAAGATGATTGGGATGAGTTAGATGAAATGGCCAGGTCTACCATTCGCTTGCACCTAGCAGATAATGTTTACTTTACAGTATTAGACTGTGAAAGTGCAGAGGAGCTTTGGAAGAAGTTATGCAATACATATGAAAAAGAGACGGCATCAAATAAAGTATATCTGATGAGAAAATTATTCGACCTTCGTATGAAGGACACAGATAGTGTTGCTGCTCATCTAAATGAGTTTGATGCCATATTCTCCCAGTTACAGGCTCAGAAAATGGATATGGACAATGAAATGAAAGCAGTATTGCTGTTATGCACCCTGCCATCATCATGGGATACATTTTGCACAGCTATTAGCATAGTGCACCAGGTGGTAAACTCGTCTACGATGACATATGTGGAGCACTCTTGAGTGAGGAGATTCGTAGAAAATCTATGGTTGGCACTCAGAGTGGAGATGCATATAATGTTCGTGATTCTTACCAAGGAAAGAATCAAGAACGTGGCAGGAGCAAGAACAAGGAAAAGAATGGTCAACGGAATAAGAGCAGAAGTAAATCAAGGAAGAGGGATATTGAATGCCATTATTGTCATAAGAAAGGACACATGAAGAAAGATTGTTATGCATTAAAGAATGCTAAAGGTGAAGGACAGAATGTTGATGGGCATGTTAAACAGTTACCTGCACCATCTACTTCGACTGTGAAGATTGAAGAAATTAATGCTATTTCTGATGATGCTGATGTGTTGACACTTGATAGTACTGTGCCATCTGAGGCACTTATGGCTGATTCTCTTTCCCACACCTGGCTGCTAGATTCTGGTGCTTCTTTCCATGTGACACCACATAGAGAATGGTTCTCTAATTATGCAGCACAGTCTCTTGGTACCGTGAGACTTGGTGACTCTTACCATGTGATGTTGTGGGGATTGGAGATGTGGTTGTGCAGTTCATTGACGGTTCAAAATTTACTATGCATAATGTACGCCATGTACCTCAGTTATCACGCAGTTTGATGTCAGTTGGTCAACTTGATGACCTTGGTTACAAGGTGGTCTTCTATGCTCAGTCCTTTCGTATATCAAAGGGCAATATGGTTATTGCAAAAGGAAGGAAAGTTGGCTCACTTTACCCTTTATTTGTATCACAGAAAGAACACTTGTTAGCTGTTACTGAACAGCCTATGGCTTGTATTTGGCATGGTCGTTTGGGCCATATATCTCGTAGTGGAATGGAAAATCTTTCTCATTCTGGCTACTTACCTGTGTTATCTTTCTCTGATTTTTCATTTTGTGAGCATTGTCAATATGGAAAGCAAACCAGAAATGTGCATAAAACGCACATTGACTCTTCAATTCAGCCTTTAGATCTTGTTCATACAGATGTGTGTGGTCCTATGCCCACTAGGTCCTTAGGTGGTTCTCTTTACTTTGTCACTTTCATAGATGATGCTACTAGAAAAGTCTGGGTATATCCTATCAAATCGAAGGATGATGTATTTCCTACTTTCAGAAAATGGCTTGCTTCAGTTGAGACTGAAAAAGGAACTAAGCTTAAGGCTTTACGTTCAGATAATGGGGGTGAGTATACCTCACATGAATTCAGCCTTTTCTGTCAGTGTAGAGGGATTCGTAGAGAGTTTACAGCTCCTTATACCCCAGTACAGAATGGTGTAGCTGAGAGGATGAATAGAACTATTCAAGATAGAGTAGTCTCTATGTTGCATCATGCAAACCTCTCACAAGGTTTTTGGGCAGAAGCAGTATTGACTGCAGTTCATGTGATTAACCTTTCACCTAGTACTGCCAAAGGTCTGAAAGTGGCACAAGAGTTATGGACAGGGAAACCACCATATTATGATCATCTTCGAGTTTTTGGGTGTGAAGCATATGTTCATATACCCAAGAATCTTAGATAGAAGTTGGACCATAAGTCAAAGAAATGCATTTTTCTTGGATATGGTCGAGAAGGACAATTTGGATATCGCTTATGGGATCCTGAAACACGGTCAGTGATCAGAAGTAGTGATGTCATTTTTAATGAGTCTAAGATGCATAAACAGCCGATTAAGGAGGTTGAAGTGAGAAGAGTGGTGTTTGAGGATACTAGTCCTCCGGTTAGCATGCATAAAAATGCTACACATAGGGATGTTCAAGAGAATGTCCATTCAGATCAGTCTGCACATGTTCCTGTTCAGCAACCATTGAGACGTTCTACACGTGTCTCATATCCACCTGATAGATATGTTCCAGGTTTAGATTTTGTTATGCTAACAGATGCCGGTGAGCCCTCTTGCTACAAAGAGGCTATGCAGACAGAGGATCATGTCAAGTGGGAGCATGCCATGAAGAGTGAGTTGGATTCTATTCACAAGAATGGTACTTGGGACTTAGTACTTTTGCCAAAGGGCAGGAAAGCTTTACCATGTAAATGGGTATATAAGCTGAAATTCACATCAGATAGTGCTTCTCCAAAATATAAAGCACGACTTGTTGCAAAGGGTTTTAAGCAACAACATGGTGTTGATTTTGAGGAAATCTTCTCTCCAGTGGTCAAGATGACTACTTTGCGCATGTTGCTTGGATTCGTTGCAATGGAGGACTTAGAGCTAGTCCAAATGGATGTGAAAACAGCTTTCTTGCATGGAGATCTTACAGATGAGATCTATATGGAACAACCAGAGGGTTATGTAGTTCCTGGCAAGGAAAGTCTAGTTTGTAAGCTCAAGAAGAGCTTGTATGGACTTAAACAGTCTCCTAGACAATGGTACCAAAAGTTTGATGCTTTTATGAAGTCCCAAGGCTATTCTCGGAGCAATGAGGATCATTGTCTCTACACAAAGAGATGTTCTGATGGCAGCTTGATATGCTTGATACTTTACGTCGATGATATGTTGATTGCTGGGAAGTCCTCTTATGATTTGTCAATTCTCAAAAAGAAGTTGAGTCAGACATTTGATATGAAGGATTTGGGGGATGCCAAACATATTCTTGGCATGCGCATCACTCGTGATAGGAGTAGAAGATGCATATACTTGTCTCAAAGTGAGTACATATCCAAAGTACTTCATCGATTCAATATGCAGGGTGGAAAGGCATTGAGTACACCTTTACCCACATATGTGAAATTGAGCAAGGATGACTGCCCCAAATCAGATGAGGAAAAGGAATTCATGACCAAAATTCCCTATCAGTCTGTTGTTGGTAGTCTCATGTATGCTATGGTAGCTACGAGACCAGACATTGCATTTGCAGTGGGATTTGTGAGCAGATATATGTCTAATCCTGGCAAGAAACATTGGGAAGCGGTCAAAATGATTTTGAGATATCTGAGTGGCACTAAGGACAAGTGTCTATGCTTAGGTAGAGGGAAAGCATCCATTATTGGTTACACAGATTCTGACTATGCTGGTTGTGTAGACAATCGTAAGTCTACATCAGGGTACATTTTTCATTTTGTTGGAGGTGCTATCTCTTGGAGATCTCGTCTTCAAGAATGTACAGCTGTTTCCACCACAGAAGTAGAGTATGTTGCAGCAAGTGAGGCATGTAAGGAAGCATTGTGGCTTTCTCGTCTTGCTTGTGATATGGGTTTGCCTCAGCATGTACCTCACTTGCTCAGTGATAGTCAGAGTGCCATTGCTTTGGCTAAGAATCCGGTCTATCATGCAAAGACCAAGCACATTGAGGTGAGGTATCACTTCATTAGAGATTGCTTAGCCATTGAGAGCATTATTCTTGAGAAGGTTCACACTCGAGATAATGCTGCAGATACTTTGACTAAAGCTCTACCACAGGATAGCTTTCGACACTGTTGTCATTTGATGGGGGTTACTTGATTCTTGATCTTACGCAGTCACTTGTATACTGTGTAACATGCCCATCAGGTGGGAGGTATAGTTTGTATACTTACACTCAGGTATTCTTTATCATTCTTTCTTTTTTCTCCCATAGTTACTCTGGCCATATTGGCCTTTAGTGGGAGATTGTTACCGTTAGTGTCCATGTGAAAGGCCAAATGGCCACCGGACACTTCTTTGTATATGTTCTTTAATAAAACATATAGTGGCCTGGTCAGTCACAGACTGTAAGTTCGACCGCATTTGTAAGACCTAAGAAGTCTTTCTTCGTGCTCCCTGTGTACTGCGTTTTCTGCGTATTCTACAACCTCTGTTCGGAGTACTGTGTGTGGCGTCAGGAGCTCGGTTTCCTACTCCGAGCATATCGTCGTGGAGCTCTCGAGAAAGAGAGTGCAGTGTGGTGCATCGCCATCGAAATACTTCAACCATGTACATGGTTCCTTGCTTGTCAATATAAGAACCCTCTTCAAACTTAACCACAGGGTGATTGAGTCTGAAGGGTTGATCTAGGTTTTTGAGTTGGAATACTAATCTCCTTAGAACATCCTCATAGATGTGAGCACCTAATCGATTGGTCCTAATATATTCTAGTTGAGTCTTATAGGGACTCACTAGTGTTTCTAGGTAAGCTATACATGGACTATCTATAGGTGTCTCCATGCTATATGACATCTCTAAATCACTAGTCTCTAAGCTTAGCACGTAAGCACAGTCGCTGAGCTACTGATCCCATGACCTAGTTGTGTGATTGACACTAGCTTCAGAGGATCTAATGCTTTGTCTATCATTATTTAAGTGTCTACTTGATCTAAGGTTCATAAGCCTAGTCTATTAACCCACTTTTTCCCAAGTAGAACCATGTTATTGTGTTCCTTTTGCAAATCACTTGTTTTTTTTTAATTCCCTTTTGGGTGTAAGATCTTGTCCAATATTGTGTCATTAGGACTACTTGAGTTATATTGCAAATTGATGTGTGATCAATCAATTTCTATTCTTTTCTCTTACGTTTTTTTGCAACAATATTCTAGTGTTGAGGGTTCAAAAGGGTTCAACACAACTCGTATAACATTCAAAAATATCACACTTCTCACACTGGCCTTCATCTACAGAGACTCTACCATTGATCAGATTAGTTTTTCATTTGTATCATTGCACTTCTACTGAATCAGAATACTTTACGTCTCTAGAAATCACATTTTCTTGCGATGTATAGAATCACACTCTACAGTTCTATACATTTCTGTGCAGAAAGCTTTCATCATTCAAACTTCACGTACTCAAAAGAATTCATTTCAGGGAAACTATGTAGGAGATTTTAGATTACTGAGAATTTAACGTTGTCAGATACAAGAACATGATTTTGAGTTACATTCTTCATAGGGCAAACACCCTCACTACTTCAACTCACATGATGCGCTCATATTTCATCAAAATCAATGCCTCTTTCCCATGCATAACCCTTTGCAACAAGCCTAGCCTTATTCCTGTCAACTATTCCATCAGGCTTATGCCTCAGCTTATAAACCCACTTAGTGCCAATGGCCTTCTTGCTAGGAGGCAACTCACATAAAGACCAGGTACTATTCTTCATTATAGCATCATATTCAGATTGCATAGCAGCCATCCAATTTTTGAGTTTTGTGCTTCATAAAATGAAATAGACTCATTCTCATCACAGAGACTAGAGGTAGCCATAGCATAGCAATCTGATGCAAAAGAGGCACTATGAGAGCTTAAACGAGTATGGTATGACAAAGGTGCATCTAATTTGTTGTCACACAAAGTCTGCACCAGCCATTTTGGCATAGTTTTTGCCTGCTCAATATCAACTCTCTCATCAACAAGTGCATCATGTAAATCTGCATCAAAAATGGAATGATCTACATTATCACATGAAACCTGCAAAGGTTGAGAAGTTGCCTCATTAGGACCAACACTAGACTGTCCACCTGTAAAAAGAGGCAGCAAAGTATCATACATGTCTTTGGGACTAACAGATGTCTCCTTAGTACATGAAAGTAAGGGTTGAATAGCATCTTCCACAAAAACAACATCACGGCTAACAGAAATGGGTTTATTTTGTGGATGATATAGATGATAGCCTTTGCTTTCAGAACTATACCCAACAAAAATACATTTTACTGCTTTATCATCCGATTTCCTGTGATGTTGTTCAGGCACTGATGCATATGCCAAACAACCAAAAACACATAGATGAGCAACAGATGGCTTGCAACCATGCCAAGCCTCATATGGAGTGATATATTGTAGTGCTTTAGTGGGACACATGTTAACTATATATGCTACACACATAACAGTCTCAAGCCAGAAACTATGTGGTAAAGCCTGACTCTTGACCATACATCTTGCCATCTCCATGAGTGACATGTTCTTCCGTTCAACAACTCCATTCTTTTGAGGTGTATACGGCATTGTACACTGATGTTTTATCCCACATTTAGCCAAAAATGCATTAAAGTCAGAAGACATATATTCCCCCCTCGATCAAAATAGAGGGTGCCCATTTTACATGCTGACAGATTTTTAGCCAAAACCAAACATTGTTTGAAGCACATAAACACTTCGGACTTTTCCTTCAATGGATATACCCATGCATGCCTAGAAAAATCATCGACGAAAGTCATGAAGTAAAGATAGTTCCCAAAAGAAGGTGTCTGCATAGGGCCACAGACATCACTATGAACAAGCTGCAATTTCTTAGTAGCCCAAATTGAACCATCTTTTGGAAAGGAGGAATGCTGCATTTTGCCCAAAATACATCCTTCACATACATGTTTATCAGGTGCCTCAAGTTTGGGCAAAGAGCACACCATAGCAAACTATCAAAATTCACATGACCAAAGTGTGCATGCCAAAGCTTTGCATCTGATATAGCTTGAGAGTCATGTATTGCACATGTTGAATCATTCACAGATCTTTCATAGTCTATGAGCTTATATAGACCACAACATAAAATGCCATAAGCAATAATCATGTAGCCATTTGACAGATCATGAACTGTACACCTGTCATCAAGAAATTTCACAACCAAGCCAATCTTGGCTAAAGCCAAAACTGATAATAGATTCTTCTTGATCCCTGCACAACTAAATCATCTGACAAAGTGAAAGAACTACCATCAGTAGTAGTTAGAATGATCTTACCAACTCCCATGATAGGATAAGAGGAGTTGTTGGTGCATGTCACAGTATTCCCTATAGGGGCAGGCTCGAGTGAAGAGAGGAAACTATGTTGCAAGATAATATGTTTGGTTGCCCCCCTATCAAAGTACCAAACATTTGAGTCTACTGTAGACATGCACTACTCATGAGAAGATGGGTCCAAACTGCAAACAGTAGTAAATGCCCATTCTTCATCCTACATAAGATTAGTAGACGGTTTTCGGTGTAGAGGCCTCTGCAACAACCAGTCTGGCCTCTTTCTTCTTTGCCTCTTTAGCAGCCAGTTTTGGAGAGCTCTTAATGACATGATCATTTGCTTTACAGTATTCACAAAACAGTTTCTACTTTTTTTATTTCTTCTCATCTTTGTCTTCCTTCTTCGATTGTGCAGAATTAGTAGATTTTTGCTTACTAGTAGAAGAGCTCCACTTTCCTTTGCCCTTCTGACTAGCTAGGAAAGCTTGATCTGCAACACGCATAATAGATCTGTTCTGCCTAGACTGATCTTCTTGCAACAAAATAGAAACTAACTCTTCAAATTTTAAGGCATTTGGATTGCCTTTCATCATAAAACGAAGAGTAGATGCAAAACTTTGATATGAGTTGGGAAGACCATTTAGAACAATCTACACAAGTGAACTGTCAAGAAGGACTTCATCAGTAGAAATCAATTGTTCCTTCAAATCCTTGATCTTTGTCAAAAAATTGTCCATAGAATCACCTTCATTCATGTGCTCACTCTCCAACTATTTTCGGAGGTAACCAACACGAGCTAGTTCCTAGCCTGGTACAATGTGGTAAGTGTATCCAAAGCATCCTTAGCTATTCTGTAAGAGCAAATGTGAGGAATAATGGCACATTTGACAGACAAAGCTATCAATGCATGTGCATGAGCATCTCTGCCATCCCAATGAATTCACTCTACAATAGCTACAAGAGAAACAGCAGCACAAAAAAGAATCTACAAAATATCACCATCTTGGACACCATCTACATCAGCTTCAGTACCTGTATTTGTAGTACCTATATTTGTAGGTGTAACAGGAGTTCTTTCAACACCTTGCACAATATTTCATAGTCCTTTTGCAACCAATATGTGATGCATCATATAATCCCACAATGGATAATTGGTACCATCCAACTTATCCTCAATAGCCACCATACCGAATACATCACTGCTTCGAGCCATGGCCATTGACTAAAATACCTTGATGTAGAAAAATGACTGTATTTAAAAAAGTTGAACATAACTACCCAAACGAGTTGTGTTAGACCTGTAGCCGACTTTGAGATGCTTATACTGGTGAACTGAAATTGGTATACGTCTTTGGCACAAAAAAACAAGATAGCCTACGCAAGCAATGCGATACTACGTTCAGAGGCCAAAACGAGCTCAGATCGCGATTTCGGCCAAATTTTGTGTGATCATGAGACTGTGACCAAAGGGTTTTTGACAACACCCTAGTTGACGCAACGATCTGCTCTGAGACCAATTGTTGGAGTTAGACGTATTACCACTAGAATGTACAATATTGAATGTATTACCACTAGAATGTACAAAGATAAGTAGCCCATTAGGGCAATAGGCATATATACAAGCCAGGGGGAAAAAACCTCCTAAAGAGGGAAAAAAGTGCCCCGATGGTCCTAGAGTGTTCACACACATCAATACCTAAATATATCAACATGTGACAATCATGATGTTAGTGACAACTAGAGAATTGCGATTTTGTGAAAATCTGACAATCTCGATGGTGTGAGACAATCATGATGTTGTCACAACTAGACAATTGCAATTTTGTGAACGATTTTAGGCGAGAACTTCCAATACTAAGGCGATCACCATGCTCAAAAAAAAATCATTTTTCCACAAAGCCATGATTTTCTGAGATTTTTGGTGGAAGCTTTCAAATTTAGTGTCAAGGCATGTGTGTTGCACAGAGGATTGCAAAAATAATAGAGACTCGCACACACAAACACTTTCTCTCTCACTCTCTCTCACATAGCCACGAATGAGAAATGAGGTGAAAATAGGGAATATACAGTCAAAAAAAAAATCATGTGAAGATGAAGATGAAAGAAGATGGTGACGATGATGATGAAGATGGAGAAAAAAATTAAAAATTAACAAAAAAATACTATTTTTTACCTTGCAACATCACAAATCTATGATCTTACTCTCACAATGCTCATCCTTGAGCAACATCCTTGAGCAACGCTCCCCCAAAATGGTGCCAAAATTTGATGTATCCCAAGCGTGAGCACCACCTCCTTTACTTGTCAATCCATGGAGATGTGAGGAGGATATGAAGATCGTGAGCAATTGTGGCAAGCAAATGTGAGTGACAAGCACATACATGCATGCACACAAATGCACACAAGGCAAGATAGCAAAGATAGGAACAATGGAAGCTATGATTCTCAATAACTGGATTGTACTCTTCAAGAAGATCTTTCTCTCACTTTCTCCCCCAAAAATGAGCCCTCTAGATCTTTTTATAGTCTTTTTTACTGGTTTTGGCTGATTTCAAACCCAATGGCTGACCTAGTTAAAAATTAAGTTGTTGATGCTACTTGAGGCCTCAAACGACCTCTAAAAATTATGAAATCCAAAACATGAGTTCTACCTAGGCTCCTCAAACTTGAGGAATCCTCGGCTTGCACAAAATGGATCTACAAAAACATGAAATGATATTTACAATGGTTTTTGGTGATCAAAATCACTGTTTATATTGTTGATATATTTAGCTAGTGATGTGTGTGATCACACTAGCACCGCCGGGGCACTTTTTTCCCTCTTTAGGAGGTTTTTTCCCCCGGCTTGTATATACGCCTATTGCCCTAATGGGCTACTTATCTTTGTACATTCTCTAGTAATACATTCAGTATTGTGTGTTTGTGCTCCAAGCTTCTTCTTCTTCCTTGTGCTGTTCGCGTGCTTCCGCAAACGTCTAACTCCAACAATTGGTATCAGAGCAGGTCATCGCTTCATCTAGGGCGCCGTCCACACTCCTTCGTTTCGGCCTCCGAATGCACTATTGCAGCGCTTGTGTAGGCTATTTCGTCTTTTTGTGCCAAAGGTATATACCAGTTTTTGTTCGCCAGTTTAAGCGTCTTGAAGTCTGCTATAGGTCTAGCAGAACTCGTCTGGGTAGTTCTATTCAACTTTTTGAGATACAGTCAATTTTCTGCATCAAGGTATTTTAGTCACCGGCCATGCCTGAAAGCAGTGATGTATTCCGTATGTTGGCTATTGAGGATAAGTTGGATGGTACCTGTTGGCAGCAGTCAGGGAACCGAAGGAGCCACAAGACGAAGAGAGTCAGAGCGAAGGGACAGCATAGGCAGACATGGCAGTCAAAGAAGATCTGGCAAATAGGCCAATAATTTTCCTCATGAAGAATCAAGTATGAGCATTCACGCAAATCTAGCACTTAGGCAACCCTTTAACTTTTCAAAAACCCTTACACCGATTAAAAGTGATTCTCATCACTAAACACCATTGTAAATACCACTTCATATTTTTGTAGCTCCATTTTGTGCAAGCCAAGGAGTCCTTGAGCTTGAGGAGCTTTAGAAGTATCTACCTGCCAATTTTCGTAATTTTTAGATCTCGTTTGAGCCCTCAAATAAGCCCTGGAACCTAATTTTTAACTAGGCCGGACACTAGGTCTGAACAGGGCCAAAGCTAGTCAAAAACTATAAAAGGAGCTAGAGAGCTCATTTTTGACGTTAGATTGTAATTGACACAAACTTGTAAGAGCTTTTGAAAGTAAACTAAGAATTCCATTGCTTCTCCCTCTTTGTCTTGCCGTGTGTGCGCGTGTGTGTGTATGTGTGTGCATGCTTGTGTGCTTCTCACTCACGCACTTGTGCCTCCACTTGCTCGAGGTCTTCATACCATCCTCACGTCTTCCCGGATTGACATTAAAGGAGGTGTTACTCATCACTGAGCTACACCAAATTTTGGCGCCGTTGCCGGGGATCGAGCTTTGAGGACGAGCGTGTGATGGTAAGACGTAGATTGGAGACGTTGGCGTTGTAGGTAATTTCTTTACTTTTCCTATTTTTCTCTTTCTTACCTCACTACCATCATCACCATCATCATCATCACCATCTTCCACCTCCACTTCCATCATCGCGAAAATTTCAGTTTTTTTATTATATCACCATCTCCACCTCATTTCCCTCATTTCACTTGTGAGAGAGAGCGAGAGAGCGAAATTGCGTGTGCTGTTTTTGCATGTTTCTTGAGCTGTCTTGCAGGTACAGGTCACATCATCGTCCCCAGCACTCTGCACAGGTACGGAATTCGAAGTAACTGTCTGTGTGTCGCCGACCTCTGTCAATCGCGACCGACAGAAAAAACGCTCAAATTACCAAACAAAGTGCAAAACCATGATCTACAGGCCTAGAGCTTCCCAAAAATGTGTTTAGTATTTTGAAATTCCTCAGAATTCTGTCAATCGCGATCGCTCTGTCAATCGCGACCGACAAACCACGACGGACAGACCTGTCAATCGCGATCGACACGTCAATCGCGATTGACAGCCCACGACGGCTCTGTCAATCGCGACCGATAGAGTCAACGACCGATTGACCACGACCGACGGACCATACGCATGACACGTGTCAGTCGCGATCGAGCCATCAATCGCGATCGACTCATCAATCGCGACTGACAGCCCACGACGGCTCTGTCAATCGCGATCGACACAGTCAACGACTGTTTGACCACAACGGACAGACCCTCGCGATCGACAGAGTCAACGATGGTTTGACCACGATCGACTGAAAATTCGGGCCACCTGTCAATCGCGACTGACCAGTCAATCGCGACTGACAGCCATGACGGACCTGTCAATCGCGATCGACACGTCGATCGTGACTGACCTGTCAATCGCGACCGACAGACTTAGCGAACACGTTAGAAGGGCAAATTAGGTCAAATTTTTAAGGTAAAAATGGTGGTTTAAATTTTGGCCAAGTGTGGGACAAACACAAGGGTGTAGTATTGCATTACGAGGGCATGACCCAAGTAACTCGCGAATTCCTGTTTGCCTGTTAACCTAGTTTAATCCTGTTTGAGTCCCAAAACCCTGAACTGGCATAACTTTCTCATACGAAATCCGTTTGCCGTGATTCTTGTTTTGTTGGAAAGCTCGCGGGGAGTACAACAAAAACATCGACTGGTTACGGTTAAATTAAGATCAGGAATATTAGCTAGGGTGTATTGAAGTTGACCATACCTAGGGGGAACAAAGTTCAGGGATCTCTAGAGTTGTGTCCAAAAAGTCATAGTGCAAATTGGTGAAGTGTTACATGAATGAAAGTGATTGGTTCTGTCTTTTGAATTTAAGTCTTGAGCTAACAGTGGGCCTTTTACAGGTCCTTTGAGAGAAGCAAAGGGTACGCAAAGCAAGAGTAAGTGCAGGCTTGGGAACACGCGTCCTAGGCACACCAGGGCAACAACACAAGGAAAGGAACTCAAGGTTGGAAAACCCGCAACACCCTCTGTCAATTCTTAGTTTAGGCTAAGTGCGGGTAGTGTTAGAAGTAATTCCAGGCAACGATAGGCACGAGATAAATCAAAGACTGTCTAAGAAATCAAGTTCAAGTCAAGAGATAACCTGTGTGTGTGTGAACGATAACCTTACAGGAAAAGAACCTAACGGGAAACGACCAAACTAAAGTGCAAAATTAAACTCGAGTGTTCCTAACGACGTGATATCAGACAAGAGTATAAACACGATAATCAACATAAAAAGAACCAAGTAACCGATACAAAAGGACTCAGAAACGTGGTTGTACCTAGGAAAAATTGGGCTAATCAGTTAGGCATATGAACCTTAGATCAGGATGACACCTAGTAAGAGAGAGACAAAGCCTTAGGTCTTCTGAGGCTAGTGTCAATCATACTACAAGGTCTTGGGCCCAGAAGTTGAGCCACCACTCGCATTACCCTAGCTCGGATACCAGTGAATCAGAGATGTCTCAAGGCATGGACAGACCTACGGGAAGTTCAGGTGTGCCATACTTGCACAGGGTAGAAGGCCCTTACAAAACGCAGTTGGAGTACCTTAGGACCAACCGATTAGGTGCTAGCATCTATGAGGACGGCCTAGGAAGATCTGTGGTACAGATTAAAAACCCTGACCAATCCATTGGACTAGAGCACCCAGCTGTCAAGTTCGAAAACGGAGCATACTTGGACAAAGAAGGAACCATATATGTAGTCACCAGTCACCCAGATAGGACAGATGAATTTGGAAATGTGATCTCAGAAGCGGACTTAGGTGACTTGGAACAAGGAAACATGGGTGTAGAACCTAGAACCCCCCGAGGCAAATCGGTTCTCACTAGGATTATCACACCGGAATGGATTCCCCAAGACAACAAGAGCATAGATTTGCTCCTCAATCGAGAAACTGACGAGGCCATTTGGAGGTATAAATCGTATCGGCCAATGGATATAGGAACAATCATGATCTATGAGTTTAAGGATCCTGATAGCCCAAGCAGAGTGACCTACTTAGATCACGCTTCGGAACGGATCTTTGTGGTTACGGAAAATGATAGGCATGCTTACACTTGGAAGGGTGAATTCATTTTCCCCCAACCGAGATTGAATGTATCCTATGGTCACCCTGGAGCTGGAACATCCCAAGCTCATGGAATGCAAAGAGACAGAAGTAGGGATAGACCAGAAGTAAGCTTTGCTAACCCAGTGGGTAGAGAAAGAACGAGGACGGAAACGAATAGAGTAGAACCTGAGATACTCAGAGCTCACAGGAATCAAAGAAATGTGGATGAGTTCCCTCTACCACGACATAGAGAGCATACAAGGACTTTGAGACCGACTCAGCTAGTTAAGTCCATGAAGAACTACTTCGATGGCACTGGAGATCCATACGATCATGTGGCTGAGTTTAGGCAAGTCCTGAGAGCTGAACAAGTGGAGGATCTATTCACGCAGTACAATGCCTTTGGTCTGACCCTTAGGAACACTGCCCTGACATGGTTTCAGCCACTAAATGAGAGGCAGTTCAGGAGCATAGACCAACTCCTAGAGGCTTTCATTATTGAATTCTCTAAGAGTGGCATAAGGCATAATACCTCCTCGCTGATTCACAGCTTCAAGCAAACCCCGCAAGAGACCGTGAGACTTGCAGGAAGGAGATTTAGGCAATATCTTGAAAGATGCCCTGTTTCGGAGTTACCCACACCAGCCAAGCAAGTGGCTTTATTCTTGGATGGATTGCTAAGTACCAAATTAAGATCATATGTGTACTTGAAGGACCCTAGGACCATAGAATAGTGTGTACGCATGTGTATTGACATTGAGGATAACCTAGGGGAGGAGTTAGAGCTTTCCAAGATATACAAAGATTCAGATAGTGCCTCTAGCCTCTCTTCCATGCAATCCACATCAATTGAGGAACTTGCAGAGAAAGTAGCTCAGAAATTAGGTGTAACTAGCAAACAAATCCCAAGGTTTGCCCCTGTGAAAAGGTGCTATACTTGTGGCGGCGACCACATGGCGAATGTATGTCCCATTATGGCTCAAACCCAAGTAAATCCTAGTAGCCAGTACTGCACCATAGAACGGAGATACACCAATCACACCGCACAAGACTGCCCCTACAATAAGAAAACAGTTAGGCAAACCTATCCTCAACCCTATCCACCACAGGGAAGATACCAGAACCAGTACCCTCCACAGCCATATGGCAGGCCACAACAAAATTATCAACCACAATATCAAAACCAACAAAGGCCTCAGCCTGTGCTAACACAACAACCCCCAGCCCCAGCTAACGTGATTCCGGTAAAGTATGCAGTTGCAGAAGGAAACCTGAATAGAGCTATAGTCCCTGTAACACCCTTGCTTTCTGAAAGTGACCCGAGTGACCATAGCTTTGATTCTACACATGTTGATAGTCCCCAGGCGTACTACATGCAGTCTCCAGAACATGGTGAGTCCTATTACAGTGAAGAGCCAAATGAACCTAGTTGGGAGTCAGATTACACAAACGTCATGTATGCAAACCCCAATCCTAGACCTCAACCTAGGCAGGTGAGACCCCCATTCCCTAGAGGACCGTGCTACAGATGCCAAGGAGATCACCTCATTCGTGATTGTCCCTTACCTCCACCTACACAACCCCAGTCAGTGACGATCCAAGGCTTTTGCCAAGAATGCGGAAAGGAGCATCTCTTACGAGATTGTCCTAAGAATCCTAATAACATGCCAAAAATCACCCCTATTAACGTTATTGGGTTAGTGGTAGATTCCACAGGAAGTGTGACTTCCACTGCTCCCGTACAGGTAGTCACTAGAGCTCAAGCATTGCAGCAGAATCAAGGGGTAACCCAGGATAAGAACCCAGAGGCTAGTGAAACCGAGAGCATAACAAAGAAAAGGACTAGAGCATGGAAAGATAGTCGGGAAAGAATGAAAATACAATGGGCTAAAAAGATGAGTGAACTTGAAGAAAGCATAAGAGAAACCAAAGACAAAATAACTGAACTCACCTCTCAAACTCCCTCTCACACTATCCCATCACCACCATTCCCATCGCCATCCGACCCGCCACCTTCCAACCCACCTCATATGATTCCACCACTCCCTAGAGTAGGATCAGTATTAGCTGATCCCACTCCTGAAGATATAGACATGATGCTGAAAGCATATCAGGCCAAAATCCAAGAAGGGCCAAATGTCACAGATCATGACAAGTGTTACCCTAGAGCTGACCTAGAGATAGAAAGAACCAAGCTTTGCGCGAAAATGGTCGCATTGGCTCAGACTATGTTTGAAGCCAGTCGCCTTTTCAATTACTCGGGCTCAGCCAAGACGCAATTACACTTGGATGGACTTCTAGAGAAGTTAGAGGGCATAATTACAAGATCTGCCAAGGAAGAAAAAAATCAAGAAAGGGAGAAAGCAAGCAAAAATATGACTCATCCCCCACCGAAAGCTTATGTGCCAAATTCCATTGAACCAGACAATTCCCCCTCCCTAGAAAGAATAGAGAATCTAATGGCACAATCACAAAAGGAACCAGCCTCTCAACACAAGGGCAAGGCAAGTGGAAGAGTAAGCATTCCTGCTCAAGAAGCCTATGTGCCTGAAGCCTATGTGCCTAACTCTACGGAGCCGGACACATCATCTTCTATGAATCAATTCACACCAGAATTCCTACGCGAGATTCAAGAAGACAAATGGGCTAAGGAAAGTGAAGTCCCTTCTCCTATTGAACTTGTGGATGAGGCACATCACCAATTCCCACAAGACATCCCATCCATTTATGGAGAGCAGGAGAGTACCCAATCTCAAGAAAGATTAGACTTCGAGTCTAATTCTTTACAAGAACTACCCCATTTCACAGGCCCATGGGAAGCGAAGTCCACCTGCAGGAGAGCACCTACAGTCATGGTAAGAAACGAAGATTCAGTCATACCGAGGAACACAGAGGTAGTGAAGAACACTAACGTGCAGTGCAATCTCAAGTTAGAAGAGCTACTCAAGGTTAGACCTGAATTATGGAAACATGTCGCCAAACAAGTACCAGAAATAGCCAAACCTCGTTCCCAGGTAGGATCCCATAGGACAGTGCCAGAAATTCCCTTGGATAAGATAGGAGATATGTGTGAAGGTGAAGAAGGGAACACCTATCTTCCCATCACTTACCAGGAGTACACCACCAAGGCAATTTTGGACTCAGGTGCAGGAGTTGCAATTGCCACTACTTCCCTATGGAAGCGTTGGGGCAAGCCTGCACTCAGGCCAACGAGAATGAAATTGCAGATGGCCGATGGTCATATTGAGAGACCCTTAGGATTGCTAGAAGGAATAACTCTCACCACTTGTGGTGTCGAGTTTGAGCATGCAATTGCTATATGTGACTTTAGCAAAAATCATGCCTATGAGATGATTTTGGGAAGACCATTCATGCGACAGTTGCAAGTGGTACAGGACTGGGGAACCAATTCTTTGTACCTGCAACACTTAGGTGTTATGACCAAAGTCAATCTCAGGGATTACTCTCATAGAGATGTCCCTCCTATCCAATGGAATCCCATCCATAGAGCCAAAGATGATACAGAATCGGTGCATTCCATAGGGTCAGGATCCTCTTGGATGCATGAAGACACCCACTTATGGATGTGCAAGGTAGCAGTAGAAGAAGAGAAGAGAGAGAAAGCCAGAGAAGTAGGTGCGAAAGAAACCCATAGATCAATCCAAGACCCAGCCTACGCACCTGTAGTCTTTCCTGATGAGGAATTTGAACCTCATGGCTGGGCAGAAATCTTAGCAACAATGGACGTAGCCCTCAATGAAGAACAATGGACACCTCACTGTGATGAGGATGGCTACGACATTTCGATCTTCTCCATAGAGCCAATCATGGGAGAGGCAGTTCTGGAAGAATGCGAACCTAGCCCTGATGCATTTGAGGATGCAAGTGACTCCGAACTAGAGTCAATCATTATGGACCCACCATTTGCATCAGATGAAGAATACTTCCATGAAGTAGAATTTCAACCCCAGAGGCATGGAGAGCTCACAAATGATGTAAGATTAGCCACACATGTGACCCCGAAGGAAGAAGGGAAGAAACGAAAGAAGAGAGAAGTCTCACCAGAAGAGGAAGAATCTTTGTTTGAGGTCCCAGAAAATTTTAAGAAGTATGAGATAGATGACAGGAGAGTCATGATCAGAATGCCGAAAAGAGAGGCACAATCAGGAGAGGCCTATGATAACAAAGAAACCACCAAGAAAATAGTAGTGGCCCTAGAAGAAGGAGAGGAGAGATGCACGTACATAGGCCATGACCTAACAGAGGAAGAAGAGCATGCGTTAATTGCCTTGCTAAGAGAATACAAAGATGTATTCGCTTGGAGTTACAAGGATTTGAAAGGTGTTGACCCTGACATATGCTCACACACCATCCCCATGACTTCAGATGCCAAACCCTCTAAGCAAAAGCCCTATACATATAATGATAATTACGCTGCTAAAATTAAAGAGGAGATAGATAGACTGGTTGAAGCTGGATTTATCTATGAAATTGAGCACACCGAGTGGGTATCCCCCATCGTAGTGGTGCCCAAGAAAAATGGAAAGCTGCGCGTATGCATTAACTTGAAGAAGGTTAATGCAGCCACTATTCGGGATAACTATCCGCTTCCCATCACAGAACATCTCTTAGAAAGAGTGGCAGGCAAGGAAGTCTACAGCTTCCTTGATGGATTTTCGGGTTACAATCAAGTAGCCATAGCTCCAGAGGATCAGCATAAGACGGCCTTTGCCACAGAATGGGGCATTTTTGCCTTTAGATTAATGCCATTTGGGCTTACCAATGCACCAGCTACCTTCCAAAGGCTGATGTGCCATGTGTTTAAAGAGTTCCTGAGGAAGAATTTAGAAGTCTATGTTGATGATCTTTGTGCTCATTCCAACATTAGACAAACCCATATCCCTGAACTCAGACAAATCTTTGACAAATGTAGAGAATATCAAGTCTGCCTGAACCCAGAAAAGTGTGTTTTTATGGTCAGACAAGGCAAGATTCTAGGACACATAGTGTCAAAGAATGGCATATCTACTGACGAAGAGAAAGTGAGAGCTATAGCAGAGCTACCTAGGCCAAAGAATGTCAAGGAAGTACAAGCTTTCATGGGGCATTGTGGTTACTACCGATGGTTCATTCATATGTATGATGTCATTGCAAAGCCCATGTACGGACTCCTGACTAACTTTGAGTGGACGGATGAATGTGAGAATTCCTTCCAGGAGCTTAAACGAAGATTATGTTCAGCACCAATCTTGACCACACCAGATTGGAATAAGCCATTCCATGTTCACGTGGATGCATCCAATTATGCCATTGGATGTGTGCTTGCACAACCTACTGGTGAAGGTAACATGGATCTTCCAATTGCCTATGCCAGTAGACAATTGAATGCAGGTGAACGGAATTACACCACTACAGAGAGAGAAGGATTAGGCATTGTATATGCAGTTAAGAAATTTAGACACTATTTGCTTGCAAATAAGTTTAAGTTTTTTACTGACCACCAAGCATTGTTATATCTTGTAAACAAGCCATGCAATACAGGAAGATTAGTGAGATGGTTTCTCTTGCTAATGGAATATGATTTTGAGGTTGTGGTAAGAAAAGGTAGGACTCATTTGAGAGTTGATCATCTTTCTAGGCTCACATCGGGAGAAGCCCCACAAGGAGTGTCAGATGACCTTCCTGATGCTTACTTGTTTAATCTGGAAGTTGTACCGCAGTGGGCTAAGCCATTGGTACCAATATTGACATACGGGCCTAATCATCCAATGGTAAACACACGGAATAGAGAGGTTGTAAAAGCCCAAAAGTACCACATCATGGCTGGAAGTATGTACAAGCACACAGATCAAGGGATCTTGGCTTGTTGCGTAGAAGAGGATGAGTACGCTAAATGGTTGCAATTAGCACATGTAGGTGCGTTAGAGCAACACTACTCAAAGCAACGAACTTTACAGACTCTAAAGAGACTCGGAGTGCATTGGCCAACTATGGAAGCTGATGTCCAAAAGTTGTGCGAGGAATGCCCAATCTGTTGCACTAAGCCACCTGTGGAACACGCCACTCTTTATCAAGTGTCCATTGTGCCAGATTGGAGTGAACCTCTAGTATCCTTCCTGAGGACAAACACATTCCCTCCAGACATGACTCTGGCTAGGAAAAGGAGTTTAGAACAAGAAGCCCAGGATTACTCACTCATTGGTGATAATCTATACAAGCGTGGTAAAGATGGTTACCTGAGGCTATGTGTCCATGAAAGTGAATATCTTAAAATCTTGGAAACTGCTCACCAAGGTGTAGCAGAAGGACACTTTGGACCAGATCAGGTGATCAAGGCAATACTATTTGCGGGCTTCTAGTGGCCTACCCTTCACATGGACGCACATACCTATGTGAAACGATGTGATGTCTGTCAGATGACTCAGTATCCTATACGTAAAGATGAGATGCCACTGAAACCTATGATGGGTGGACGTGCGTTCTCTAAGTGGGGAATAGACTTCGTAGGTCCTATTAATCCCCCAGCTAAGGGTTCTCATGCGGAATACATCATTGTTGCAATAGACTATCTAACTAAGTGGGTAGAGGTAAAAGCCACGACGAAGAACGATGCTCAAACAACTGCTAAATTCTTGTTTGAGAATGTATTCACAAGATATGGGCTACCTATAGAGCTTGTAAGTGATAGAGGCACTCATTTCTTGAACGAAGTGATTGAAAATCTACTCCAAGAATTCTTGGTAATACACAAGAAGTCTGCCCCCTATCACCCTCAAGCTAATGGACAAGCTGAGAGCACCAATAAGATCTTATGCAATGTACTGACAAAATTAGTGAACACGAAACGCTCTGATTGGGACAAACAGCTACACCACGCTGTTTGGGCATATCGAGTTGCATACAAAACGGTACTCCAAGCCACCCCCTTTCAGATGGTATTTGGCCAAAACGCTGTGCTACCCTTGGACTTCTTGATTCCTACATTGAGAGTAGCACAAGAGCACGAATGGACAGGTCATGAGCTCTCCTCTAGGATCTTTGACCTTGAACGATTAGGAGAAACAAGACTGAGAGCAGCTGCAGGAATCTATGCAGCTAAGAAGAGGCAGAAGGCATACTTTGATGCCCATGTGAAGGATAAGGGCTTGAAAGCAGGAGATCTAGTTTTAGTCTATACACTGAAACAACACGCAAGGAAGCTAGAAAAGAGAGGCTACGGACCTATGATCATCAATAGGATCTCCACGAGTGGAGCAGTACAACTGGCCACATTAGAGGGTGATGTTCTCCCTAACTATATTAGCGGTTGCAGAGTCAAGTTGTATCAGGAACCCCTCACGGAGGAAATGCTCAGCCGACTCAACACTGCTAAGAAACGCAAAGAGGAAGAAAAGCGAATTCGAGAAGAAGCTCAAGCAGAAGCTTTAGAACGCATCAGAAGGATGAAGTTATGAAGGCAAGGTAGAGATCAGCCTAGAGCAAATGACTATGCAGATCAAGGATATCATATGGCAATGTGTGAAGTCGCCGGGACAAGCTCACGTAGGATAATTGATCAACGTCCTTTCATAACCCTAGATATAGGACAAGGAAAGAGTGCAAGGACCGTAAGAGCCTTGATTGACTCAGGGGCAGCCACTAGTGCTGTTAAATTGTCTTACTGTCAAGAGTTGCAATTAACGGTCAATCCTGTGGAAGCATATCTCATAGGATTGGGAGGCGTGGAAACCCCTTGCCTGGGCGAGATGGAACTTCCCCTCTACATTCATGATGAGGCAATGACAGTTAAAGTACTAGTGTGTCAAGATGAGGACCTCACAAAACCCCTTGTCTTGGGTCAAGACTGGATCTATGACCAAGCAGTCAACTTAAACCTAAGAAGTGGACTTCTTCAGGTATGGGTCAATCATAGTCGAATTACAGTAGAGTTAGATAATGGAGCACTCAAGGAACTAGGAAAGGCACAGACTCCTGGTCCCTCCAGGGGTACACATGAAGTTGACCATGCTGTTCTTGTCCAAAACTATGTGTTGCAGAGGAATGATATTCTCAAAAAAGGAGTCAGGGATGCAACGGAACTCCCTTCTTTTCCAAAGGCCAGAAGGAGGCAGCAACCAAAGGTGGATCAAAGGCAGAAGAAGCAGAGTACTACTTATGCCGGAAATCAAAAGTACCTGCGCAACAAAATGTCTCAGCAAGTAAACCAAGTGTGGGTGCGGAAAGGCGAACACCCGGTTGCACTCACGCCAACCACACGGGCAAAGCCTCTTATTAGTAACCAACAACACGACACTAATATGAAGTCTTTCAGAAATTCTTCTGCTAACGTGAAATCTATTTGGGTGCCCAAGAAGTCGATGAAGGCTAGCCCACAATCAAGACAAATTTGGGTGCCTAAGGCTTGCTTGCAGGCGCAAATAGCTACGCCGAAGCCACAACCTATACAGCGTAACCCATTCACTCGCACAGCCAGCTTTCACTCGTCTTCAACACTCAAGAACACACCAAGGCCCATGAGCACGAACATATTCGCTTGTAAATGGGTCCCTAAAAGGCCTCATTTTCAAGCCAATACACCTATAAAGCCCTCTAGAGTCTCTACGAAACCAAAAACAAAACCCATCCACGGCATTTGGAAGCCTAAGACCTGTAATAAACCCCCCGACCCCAATCTGTAAATTCATCCCCACTTACTAACTGCATTAGTCTCCTAGGACTACCCAAGCATTAACTACACACACTGTCTTCGTGCACTTACTAACCACTAACTCACCATCTACCTCATATTAATGTTGTAACGGGGACAACAACGGATTTATTCTGTCCATTACAATGTTAACACGTGGTTCTATATTCTCACAGAACCAACCAGCAAGCAGGGCCATGGCAGAAGCAGGAGGTGCTAGTTCTCAAGCCGGATCCGGTGCACAGATTGTGGACATAGAAACACTCCTCCTCGAGCCACATCTCACCGCAAGGCCGCAAGAACTTCAAGCCGTGCATGTGCTCCCCATTCAGGATCCTCCTCAAGGGCACACTTCTCAAGTAGGTAAACACGCTCACTGGTTCAGTGATGTCGCTGGACCATTGGGCGATGGAACCTATTTCTGGGAAGCAGAATTGGAATTTAATGGTAAATGGGGACGATACCACTTTTTCATGCGCGAGTTTGAAAGCTATCAAAACGCCGAAGTCATGCGATCCGTATGGACCAAAGCCGGCTTGGACAGTTACTTCAGGGCCCACTTACCAAAGCCGGATTTCTTACGCTATTCATATCTTATCAGTACCATCACGCCAAGCAGGGCCAAGGGAGGCGACAGCACCTTTGTGTTGCCCTCACTGCTGCCGGGTCATGAGCTTAAAAGATTCAAACTGACCCTTAATCTGGTACGAGAAGCGTTGGGCATGTATGGCATGCACATCCCCACGGAAAAGGAAACAATGGTTCCAGGTCGAATGAAACATAAAGATCTTAACAAGTTGAAGGATATGGTAGCGATGACACCAACCATCGCTCTACACCTGCGGACCGTCATGCAACATTTTGCTTTCCCCGCCCAGGAAAGATTCACCATGCCCCCAAAGAAAACTTGGTTCAGCTTGTATCTAGCAGAGACAGAAAGCCTTCCCATCAATGTACCACACTGGATCATCGATCAGATTCACCTAGCCCATCAAAGGTGGAACAAGAAGCAGAAAAATGTGCTTCATGGGTGTTGCGCTCTAACAAAGATAATCTACCGATGTCTGGCCTATGACGTGCCTATTCAGCGGGCACTCATATGGCCCCGCGCCCAGGAATTCCAGAGAAGACTATCAGCAGCAGGTCCCCCATCAAAGAAGATGAGGGGGGGAGTACAATTACCCTGTGCTCAACCAAGGGGAGCCACCACTACACTCGAAATTACCCCTCCCCAGACACGACGCGTTAGGCCATTCACAATCCGGCTACCAAGACCAAGCACAGATGGACCTAATCTGGTATTTCCACCCGTCCCATCAGATCTGGAATTCCCACAAGGTTTTACTCTCAACGATCTCACGGATGAAGAAGTGGCTAGACTGATCTATGACTCTAATCTCGAGACGGAAGCTCAGGAACAACAACCCCAGACAACAACAGCAACCCCCACCCGACCAGAAGTGGTAGAAGTCGACGTCGAGGATCAAGAGACTGAACAAGAAGAAGAAGCCTACGAGGAACAAGAATATGACGAACTTTCAGAGCTGGCAAGTGCCCCTGCATATTCTGCACAAATCAAAAGACTATATCGAACCATGCAACTAGTTCAAGAACAGCACAAAATGTCACTGGAAGCGGGCAAGAAACTCATGAACCAGTTGCTAGCAGAGGAAGGCGTGGACGATATGTTCATTGAGTCCATAAACCTTCATGCCGACGCAGTAGGCGTGGATGAGGCCATCCATGAGGCAATGGCTTACATTCACAGATTTGAGAAGAGGGTTCCCGTTCGTCCCAGGAGGTCCGGGAAACAAATTCATATCAATGTATCAGCACCAGGAGAGACAACGCAAGCAGACGAACATCAGGAAGCACCACTGTCACCACCATCCCCACCTCGCACTACACAATTCACTCCACCACATGACACTAGCACCACCACGTCCACTGCCACCACCATTGTCATGGGCATTCCACTCTCTCCGGGAATCCAATTCGGGGGAGTCACCATGCCCACTTTCACCACTCTTTTCACTGACGTCACATCCACTCCACCCACAATCCCCATCTACACTGTCACCCAAACAATTGACACTATGGAAACATCTCCTGCCACAGCACCGCTCCCTTCCCCCATGCCACCTTCATCTCCCATACCCCCTCCACCCACATCTCCACTTGCATCCACATCATTCACAACTCCCTTTCCCGCCCCCATTCCCCCTGCATCTTCACCCCTCCCAGCATCATTTAATGTAAATAGCATATTTTTAGCATTAAATCAATGTGTATATCAGCTTCAGAATGAGTACAGAGCTCAGCACGGCCGGTATCAACAACTGACAACACACCATCAGAACTTACAAAGGCAATTTCACATTCTACAAGAAGAAAATGCATAAGTGAATCAACGCTATTCAACGCTTGAGCAGGCTCACCAAACACTATTGGAGGCACCCCAACCATTGACAGAATCAGGTGTCAAACAACTAGAAGCTTTGCTTGAAGTATACCAGGCCGATAACCTACGAGTCAGACGCAACTTGGCGCTACTGCGAAAACATATGGCCACAGCACTGGAGGAGAACAAAAGACTGCAAAAACAAAATGAAGAGAATCTGGAAGCGGCAATGGAAGGCTCCCCTCACGAGATAGATCCAGAGCAGTTCAAAGCAGTTCCCACGGAGACGATGAAAACCATTTTGGAAAGCTATGCAGATCTCCTGGAAGCCCATGATGACTTGGAAAGAGAGCGTGACACACTTCAGAGCAGGCTTAAGGAACAGGAAGAACAACCGAAGAGTGTCCCATCAACCTCCACCTCAGACGAAGTAAAGGCCTTAACTGAGCAGGTAGCAAAATTACAAAAGAGGTTACTAACATACGAGAGGCAGCCATCTCCAGTGGTCGAACCAGAGCAAGAAGAGTTGGTCCCTATTGAGGTGGATGATTCGTACGAGGAACCGTATGTTCCTATGCCAATGCCAGGCGGGCGACGAACCTCAGAGGGACTAGACACATTGGAAGTGGAAGCACCCGAGTGGCTTCAGACACTGGAAAGGACAGCGAACACCCACGAAGAACGGGTGGCCATTCAGATCCAATCACTAGCGAACTTAGAAGAAACTGTCATAAAGTCTGAATATTTCAGAAGCATGTCTCATCATAGATGGATCGGTACCAATAATGACCAATATGTGCCATTCTGTATACTTTTGGCCGATTACAACGCGGAGATTCAACGGCAATGTGGCAAGCCTCCCACATTTGCTACACAATTTGGTCCAGATGATATACCGGAAAGTGCTCAGCGTGGGTCCATCCATCAACCCACCTGGAGAATCAGGCTTTTGGAAACGTATCCTGAAATGGTCCGAACCTGGAATAATATGCCGTTGTTTATTAAATATAATCCTTGTTACATTCCAGTTCTTCGACGACGCACCTGGCCTGAATTCACTATTGCCGTCAGAGACATTAAAGCCTGTGCAAAATGGTTGAATTATGTTTACCTAGCACCTCCACGAGGACCCCCCACGGTCAACTACATGATTTCTACAATCCGTCACTGGAGTACTCGGCTACGCAATAATCCTGATGTGATGGCCCAGATGTGTATGAAAATATTTGAATTAATGCTGATCACTTTCAGGACGTTTAAAAACATTAAGGACCCTCACTTCTCAGGTGCAGGCTTTGTGACAGGAAACGAGGATCTAGTGTACGATATGAGTACCACCCCGTCAATTGAAGTAATATATGCTTGGCACGCCAGAATCAAATACCTCCCAGCCTTCTTTAAACAGACATTTGAGGAGATGTTCATCACTGGATTCTGGGAATATCACTCCGAAATCTTTATACCCAGACCATCACATCTCCTCCAATTATTTGTTGTGGAGAGAACTATTTACTCAGAACAATTGAGGGTGCCTCATCCAGATGTTCCCGGACCTGTGAATTGGGATGAATTGCTCACAGATCTAGCACGCGGCTTGATACTCGAAGAACACCAGCTAGCCTCCGATGTCGTCCAATACTATGTTCAAAAATCCTCTAGACAAGGGTCTGTCAGGGGCGACAGATGCGAGAGTGGGGGGGTGTTGGCAGCAGTCAGGGAACCGAAGGAGCCACAAGACGAAGAGAGTCAGAGCGAAGGGACAGCATAGGCAGACATGGCAGTCAAAGAAGATCTGGCAAATAGGCCAATAATTTTCCTCATGAAGAAGCAAGTATGAGCATTCACGCAAATCTAGCACTTAGGCAACCCTTTAACTTTTCAAAAACCCTTACACCGATTAAAAGTGATTCTCATCACTAAACACCATTGTAAATACCACTTCATATTTTTGTAGCTCCATTTTGTGCAAGCCAAGGAGTCCTTGAGCTTGAGGAGCTTTAGAAGTATCTACCTGCCAATTTTCGTAATTTTTAGATCTCGTTTGAGCCCTCAAATAAGCCCTGGAACCTAATTTTTAACTAGGCCGGACACTAGGTCTGAACAGGGCCAAAGCTAGTCAAAAACTATAAAAGGAGCTAGAGAGCTCATTTTTGACGTTAGATTGTGATTGAAACAAACTTGTAAGAGCTTTTGAAAGTAAACTAAGAATTCCATTGCTTCTCCCTCTTTGACTTGCCGTGTGTGCACGTGTGTGTGTATGTGTGTGCATGCTTGTGTGCTTCTCACTCACGCACTTGTGCCTCCACTTGCTCGAGGTCTTCATACCATCCTCACGTCTTCCCGGATTGACATTAAAGGAGGTGTTACTCATCACTGAGCTACAGTACCAACTACCCATTATGGGCTTATATGATGCGACATGTATTGGTTGCAAAAGGATTGTGGAACATTGTGCAGGGTGTTGAAAGACGTCATGTTACACCTCTGACTACAAGTACTGCAAATACAGGTGCTGGAGCTGATGAAGATGGTGTCGAAGATGATATTCTGTAGATTCTTGTTCATGCTGCTGTTTCTGTTGCACCTACTACAAAGCAGATTCGCTGGGATGGCAGAGATGCCCAGGCACATGCATTGATAGCTTTGTCTGTCAAACATGCCATTATTCCTCACATTCGCTCTTGCAGAATAGCCAAGGATGCTTGGGATACACTTACCACATTTTACCAAGCTAGGAATGAGGCTCGTGTTGCTTACCTCTGAAAACAGTTGGAGAGTGAGCACATGAATGAAGGTGATTCTATGGACAGTTTCCTAACAAAGATCAAAGACTTGAAGGAACAATTGATTTCTGCTGATGAGGTTATACCACATAGCTCACTTGTGCAGACCGTTCTAAATGGTCTTCCTAATTCATATCAGAGTTTTGCTTCTACTCTTCGTTTCATGATGAAAGGCAATCCGAATGCCTTATCATTGGAAGAGTTAGTCTCTGTTCTGTTGCAGGAAGGTCAGTCCAGGCAGAACAGGTCCATTATGCGAGTTACAGATCAAGCTTTCCTAGCTAGTCAGAAGGGCAAAGGAAAATGGAGCTCTTCAACTAGTAAGCAGAAATCTGCTAATTCTGCATATTCAAAGAAGGAAGATAAAGATGAGAAGAAATCAGAAAAGTAGAAATTGTTTTGTAAGTACTGTAAAGGGAATGATCATATCATAAAGAACTGTCCAAAACTGGCTACTAAAGAGGCAAAGAAGAAAGAGGCTGGAATGGTTGTTGTAGAGGCCTCTACACCAAAAACAGAGTCTGCAAATCTTGTGCAGGAAGAAGAATGGGCGTTTACTTCTGTAGTTTTGACCCATCTTCTCATGAGCAGTGCATGTCTGCAGTAGACTCAGATGTTTGGTACTTTGACAGTGGGGCGACCAAACATATTACCTCACAGTGCAGTTTCTTCTCTTCACTCGAGCCTACCCCTACAGGAAATACTGTTACATGCACCAACAACTCCTCTTATCCTGTTATGGGAGTTGGTAAGATCATTTTGACTACTGCTGATGGTAGTTCTTTCACCTTGTCAGATGTTTTATTTGTGCCAGGGATCAAGAAGAATCTGTAATGAGTTTCTACATTAGCCAAAATTGGCTTGGTTGTGAAATTTGTTGATGAGAGGTGTATAGTTCATGATCTATCAAATGGCGGTGTTATTATTGCTTCTGGCATTTTATGTCGTGGGTTGTATAAGCTCATAGACTATAAAAGATCTGAAAATGATTTGGCATGTGCAGTAAATGATTCTCAGGCTATGTCAGATGCAAAGCTTTGGCATGCATGCTTTGGTCATCTGAATTTTGCTAGTCTGCTACGCCTGCAGAAATCTGAAATGGTGTCCTCGTTGCCCACACTTGAGGCACCTAGAAAACATGTTTGTGAAGGCTATATTTTGGGCAAAATGCAGCGTTCATCCTTTCTAAAAGATGGTTCAGTTCGGGCTACACAGAAATTGCAGCTTGTACATAGTGATGTCTATGGTCCTATGCAGACACCTTATTTAGGGAATTATCTTTACTTCGTGACTTTCATCGATGATTTTTCCAGGCATGCATGGGTATATCCATTGAAGGCAAAGTCTGAAGTGTTCATGTGCTTCAAACAGTTTTTGGTTTTGGCTGAAAATCTGTCAGCATGTAAAATGGGCACCCTCCGTTCTGATCGAGGGGGGGAATATATGTCTTCTGACTTTAATGCATTTCTGGCTGAACGTGGGATAAAACACCAGTGTACAGTGCCATATACACCTCAACAGAATGGTGTTGCTGAACGAAAGAGAAGGTCTCTCATGGAGATGGCGAGGTGTATGGTCAAGAGTCAGGCTTTACCTCATAGTTTCTAGCTTGAGGCTGTCATGTGTGTAGCATATGTACTGAACAGGTGTCCCACTAAAGCGTTGTAATCTATCACTCCATATGAGGCTTGGCATGATCGCAAGCCATCTGTTGCTCATCTGCGTGTTTTTGGTTGTTTGGCATATGCATTAGTGCCTGAACAACATCACAAAAAATTGGATGATAAAGCAGTAAAATGTATTTTTGTTGGGTACAGTTCTAAAAGCAAAGGCTATCGTCTATATCATCCACAGACTAAACGCATTGCCGTGATGTTTTTTTTGTGGAAGATGCTATTCAACCATTGCTTTCATGTACTAAGGAGACATCGGTTAGCTCCAAAGACATGTATGATACTTTGATGCCTCTTTTTACAAGTGGACAGTCTAGTGCTGGTCCTAATGAGGCAACTTCTCAACCTTTGCAAGGTTCATATGATGATGCAGATCATTCCATTTCTGATGCAGATTTACATGATGCACTTGTTGATGAGAGAGTTGATATTGAGCAAGAAAAAACCATGCCAAAATGGCTAGTGCAGACTTTGCATGACAGCAAATTAGATGCACCTTTGTCATATCGTACTCGTTCAAGCTCTCATAGTGCCTCCTTTGCATCAGATTTCTATGCTATGGCTGTGTCTAGTCTCTGTGATATGCGCCTGTTTCTTTTGATGAAGCACAGAATTCAAAAAATTGGATGGTTGCTATGCAATCTGAATATGATGCTATAATGAAGAATGGTACATGGTCTTTATGTGACTTGCCTCCTGGCAAGAAGGCCATTGGCACTAAGTGGGTATACAAGCTGAAGCGTAAACCTGATGGTACAGTTGACAGGTATAAGGCTAGGCTTGTTGCAAAGGGTTATGCGCAAGAAAGAGGCATTGATTTTGATGAGACCTTTGCACCTACATGCCATATGACTACTGTTCGGAGCATTTGTGCACTTGCAGCCCATCATGGTTGGAATGTACATCAATTGGACATTAAAACAGCATTTCTGAATGGTGACTTGCATGAAGAAGTGTATGTTTTTCAACCTTTGTGCAGAAAGGGCATGAAAACCAGGTGTGCAGCTTAAAGAAGGCGTTATATGGTTTAAAGCAAGCACCACATGCTTGGTATGAGAAGATACATGCCTATCTGATTGCACATGGTTTTGAGAACAGTTCAATTGAAAGCACCTTATATGTTAAGCGTGCTAATGATGTGCTTTTGATCAATGTTGTCTATGTTGACGACATGCTGCTCATTGGTCCTATTGAGAAGCATATTGCTGATTTTAAGGCTGATTTGCATGCCTCATTTGAGATGTCTGATTTGGGGCATTTGCATCACTATTTGGGCATCCAGTTTATGCAAGTTGATGGTGGAATGGCTTTCTGTCAAACGAAATATATTGACACATTATCGCAGCGTTTTGGCCTTGAAGATTGTAAGCCTATTGCCACTCCTATGGAGACAAGTTTACGATTGAGTCTTCATGATGCTGGAGATGCATTTGATGATGTTCTCTATCAGCAGGCTATTGGATGCTTGATTTACTTATGCATTACTCGGCCAGATATTCAGTTTGTTGTCTCACAGATGAGCAGATTTATGCATTGCCCAGGAATCAAGCATTGGCAGGCTGTTAAGCGCACCTTTCACTACTTGAGTGGTACTCGGCTACTTGGGTTGTTTTATCCCAAGGGGGGATCACTACCGCCACATTTGCATGCTTTTTCTGACTCTTATTGGGCTGGTTGCTATGACACTTGTGTGTCCACTAGTGGCTTTTGCTTCATGCTTGGTAGCTCATGTATATCTCGGTTGAGCAAGAAGCAGCCTACTGTGGCCACTTCCAGTTGTGACGCTGAGTATAGGTCAGCTTTCACAGCTACTGTTGAGTGTGTGTGGCTCAGACACCTTATGGCTGTTTTGGGTGTTGGTCAGTCTTCTGCCACCACCATCTTCATTGACAATTAGTGCACATTGGCAGTTGCGAGGAACCCTGTGTTCCATGCTCGCACTAAGCACATTGAGGTGCATTATCATTATGTCAGGGAGAGGTTCTCTGCTGGGGAGATCAACTTGGCATATGTGCCCACGCAGGAGAACATTGCAGACCTTTTCACAAAGGCTCTGCCTAGGGAGAAGTTTGAAGCCTTCCGCAAAGCTTTGGGCTTACTTCCTTTTGTGGAGTGATTTCCACATAGCTTGGCACTTCCTTATACATGAGTGCCAGCTCCTTGTTCACCGCATCACTCCTAGGGGGGATTTGTTGATATATTTAGGTAGTGATGTGTGTGATCACACTAGGACTGTCGGGGCACTTTTTTCCCTCTTTAGGAGGTTTTTTCCCCCGGCTTGTATATACACCTATTGCCCTAATGGGCTACTTATCTTTGTACATTCTCTAGTAATACATTCAGTATTGTGTGTTTGTGCTCCAAGCTTCTTCTTCTTCCTTGTGTTGTTCGCGTGCTTCCGCAGACGTCTAACTCCAACATATATAAGGGTTTCTTCTGAAAATTTGACATATACTTCTTGCAGCTCCCTACATGCTCCCTCTTCTTGTGTGTCCACTTCTTTGATGTGTTCCCAAGCCTCACGTCTGACTTTGAGTGCCAATAGTGTGTACTAGCATGAAAACTATCATTGAATTCCATGAATTTTTAGAAAGCTATTGAACTTATTTGACATGTATTCACCTCCTCCATTAGATCTTAATGTTTGAATATACTTGCCAGTCTAGTTTTCCACCATAGCCTTAAAATTATAAAAGTGAGTAAACACCTCACTCTTCTCTTTCATGAAGTATACCCATACTTTTCATGTATGGTGATCAATAAAAGTGACATAAAATATGTATCCTCCCATAGATGTGTCTTTGTAGGACCCCAAACATTTTTATGTACTATTTCTAGCACATTATCACTAACATGCTTGTCATGCGAAAATGATGTCCTTGACTGTTTACCAAATTGACATGTTGCACATACCTTTTGCATTTCTGGAACCTTTAAATTTGGTAGTCCATTGACAAGCTCCTTTGACTGCATCAACTTCAACCTCTACAAATTTATGTGTCCAATTCACTTGTGTCAATTCTCTATGTCACTTGCACCTTTTGCAAACATGGATGCATTCATTTCATGAATTTTCACATTTAATGTAAAAATCCTACCCATTTTGTTTCCTTTGGTGATCAATCTTCCATTCTATTTGTACTCTTCTATATATAACCCGTCAGCATTGAACCTGACTTGTTATCCTTGGTCAACCATTTGTCAAACAGAAACCAAATTCTTTGTTATATTTCAAACATGCAGTACATCGACAAGATGTTTTACCCTCCCATCCTCCGTGGAAAGTGTTATGTTTCTTGTATGCTCAACAGGATGTGATGTACCATCACATGTTTCAACAAATCCAGGAACTCAAAATTTTTGCAAACTACTAAACCATTCTGCATGCCTAGTCATGTGATTTGAAGCACTAGAATCAACATACAAGGCATTACCATTCAATTTTGAAACTTTAGCGGACATCGTATTCATCATGTGATGTTGGACCACAAATAGCTTCTCTGAATCATCCACACTTGTTGATGCATAGTTGTTTTGTTGCCTTCTATTATTTAGATTCTTCAACCTATAATCACATTCGAAGTGACTAGGTTTACCACAATTCTAACATCCTTTATTGTCATTATCTGAATCATTTCTTTGGAAATTTCTACGGACACTTTTGCTCTGCCTGCCTCAAAATTGTCCTCTACCTCCTGCATCATTTTATCGTTGACCTAGTTAATGTTTCCTCTTCCACTTTCGAAGCATCTAACTCTACCTCTTCCTCTGCCATAGTAGAATACCTCCTTAGAACTAGGTTTTCCTTGGGATTTTGAGTCCTCACCAATATTATTTTCTTCAATTATCATCATGGATACTAGATCAAAAAAAATTAGAATATTTTCCTTGGTTTGAATAGAAGTTTTGAACTACTTATATGCAGCCCCTAAACCATGAAGGCACACATCCACCTTATCATCATCATCATCATCCACATTGAGGCCATTAGATGCAAGTGTCTCACATATGCTTTTGATTTTCAGGGTGTAGTCACTTATTGACATGCTCTTTTTTTCCAATGTACACAGCTCATTCTTGAGTTGCAATTTTTGTGCCTTTGTATTGGTCTCATACAATGTGACCAAATCGTTCCAAGCCTCTCCTATATGTGCCCAATCATGCTATCTTGTATGCTTACAGATAGCCAATACATTCACTTCCATGCTCCTTGATTCCACTCTTCATACATTCTTAACTGATTTGCAGTCCTATTCCTCTCTAGTAACTATACAGCATTTTCATTCTCTCCTTCAATGTACTTCCAATAGCCTTTTTCCATCACAAAATTCTTCATTGTGAATCTCCAAGCATGAAAGTTATTCTTGTCCAACTTATCACTCATAAATTGACTCATTTCATAAACATTTGCCATTTTTGGAGCAATTCATGACATTGCAAAAACACTAGAAATAGTATCTTTGCTTAAACATTATCACACTATAACATGACGGTTTGATCTCAAAAAAAAATAATTTTTTAGTACCAATAGTACATGGAATCGCTTGAAATTCTAGTTCTAGAATATTTGAGTATTGTCGAGCAGAATGCAAGTTATAGTTCTGCAAAGTAACCTGTTTTCTTTGCAAGCCCCACCTTGCAAGCTCGAAATGGAGGTCAAGATGGCTTTGAAACGAGTGATAAGGGATTATCTCACAAAAATATTTTGATGTTTTCTACCTTCACACCAAATTTCGTAGTAATCTGAGATCATTTGTGAAGCGCATGTTCCCCATGCCCTCTGATGTACTCTTTACTGTCGGCCTTCTCCACGAGGTCTCTATAGCCACACTGGCTCTGATACCATGTCAACATGAAGGAGATAAGGAAGAGAGCTCTCACACACACTCATACACAAGGAGAGGAGCACACACACATTAAGTCAAGGAAGAATGGTATTCTTCTTCTTCTTCTTCTTCTTCTTCTTCTTCTTCTTCTTCTTCTTCTTCTTCTTCTTCTTCTTCTTCTTCTTCTTCTTCTTCTTCTTCTTCTTATATTGCATAAAGAGAATAGACAAGAATGACCTTATACAACAATATAACTAGTGCATTATATAAAGAACAATACATAAGAAAAATCCTAATGTCTACAAATGAGTGAGCTAGCAAGAAATAGATGTGTCATCACTCTTGGTAGATAAATCTAGTAAAGCTCACTAAAGTATCCCTGACATATGCCGACATGACCACTATACATTTTAGAGAAGTGAAAAAGTGATATGTGTCATCCTCGACCATCACATGTTGAGCTTGATGTCACTCTAGCACAATGGAAAGTACCAATGTGAGTAGCTTCACCTCGTAATTGTCAATCTGCAGAGATTTTAGGCTGATATGAAGATCATTTATAGTTTTTGGCTAGTTTTGACCGATTTCACATCTAGTGACCGGCATAGTTAAAAAATAGGTTCTACCTCTAATTTGAACTATCTAGTGGCTTCCAAAATTTACAAAAATTGGTGTGAGCTTTCTACTTAGACTCCTCAAGCTCAACGACTCCTCAGCTTGCACAAAATGGAGTCTCATTCGTGATAATTGGATGTATATACATATAATACATTAGTTTAGTGATAAAAATCATTGTTGTCATGATGAAATCTTCTAGTAGCTTTAAGTGCTTCCTCTTCTTCTATGACGAGAACCAGTACTCGAACCTTTGCCTTGAACACTTAATATCTCAACACCAAAGACATACAAATGAGCAACAGATGGCCTATGAACATGGCAATACTCATATGGAGTGAAAGATTGGATTTCTTTGGTGGGACACCTGTTAAGTATATATGTTGCACACATAAGAGCCTCAAGATAGAAACTATGTGGTAAAGTCTGACTTTTGACCATACATCTCACCATCCCCATGAGAGATATGTTCTTTCTTTTAGCAAGTCCAATTTTTTAAGATGTATACAGCATTGTACACATATTTTTCATCCTGCATTCACCCAAAAATGCACTAAAATTAGAATACATGTATTCCCCTCTTGATTATAATGTTGCTTTGATTGGATACACCCATGCATGCCCGAAAAAATCATCAATAAAGGTCACGAAGTAAAGGCGGTTCCCAAAAGAATATGCCTGCATAGGACCACAGACATCACTATGAACAAACAACAACTTATGAGTAGCATGAACTAAACCATCTTTTGGGGAGAATCAATGCTTTGTTTTTTCCAAAATATAGCCTTCATAGACATTTATAGAATCTGTTTTTTGTGTAGAGCCCTCTGCAACAACCATTCCAGCCTCTTTTTTCTTTGCCTTTTTTACAACCTAGTTTGGATAACTCTTTATGAAATGATCATTTCCTTTATAGTATTTGCAAAACTCTTTCTGCTTTTCTATTTTCTTCTCATCTTTGTCTTAGTTCTTTGAATGTGTAGCATTAGCAAATTTTTGTTTACTCGTAGATGAGCTCCATTTACCTTTGCCCTTCTGATTAGCTAAGAAAGCTTGATCTGCAACATGCATAATGGACCTATTCTACCTGGACTAATCTTCGTGCAACAAAATAGAAACTAATTCCTTAAAGTGTTAAGGAACTTGGATTGCCCTTCATCATCAATCAAAGAGTACAACCAAAACTCTAATATGAATCTAGAAGAACATTAATAATAGTTTGCACAAGTAAATTATTTGGCAAGACTTCATTAGTAGAAATCAACTGCTCCTTCAAATCGTTGATCTTTGTCAAAAAACTATCCATAGAATCGTCTTCATTCATATGCTCACTCTCCAATTGTTTTCACAGGTAAGCAACACGAGACTCATTTCTTTCCTCGTATAAAGTGGTAAGTGTATCCCAAGTAACCTTTGTTGTTTTGCAAGGGTGAATGTGAGGGAACATGGCACGTTTGATAGACAAAGCTATCAATGCATGTGCCTGAGCATCTCTAGCATCCCATCAAAGTTGCATTGAAGTAGATGCAGTAGGAACAATAGCACAAATAGGAATCTAAAGATCATCATCTTCAAGGCCATCTGCATCACCTTCAATAATTTTATTGGCAAGTGTAGTAGGGCATTCTTCAACACCCTACACAATATCCCACATCCCTTTTGCTACCAATACATGATGCATCACATATACCCATATTGGGTAAATAGTACCATCCAACTTGTCCTCAACACCCAACATATGAAATACATCATTGCTTTCAACCATGATTAAGACTTTAAGGTGTTTGTAAACAAAAATTTGTATATGTGTTTGGCACAAAAGAAGAAAATTGTTTGTACAATTGCGGCAATAGTGTGTTTGGAGGCCAAAATGAGCTCAGATCAAAATTTCAATGCCGCACAACAAAGCTACTTTGATTTCCTAATTGTCATGAGTATGCTCAGCAATTTTCATGTGATTCTAAGAATGTGACTAGAAGGGTCTCAACGATGTCCTAGATGAAGCAGTGACCTTCTTTGATACCAATTGTTGGAGTTTGAGGTTTGCCAAAGCACACAAAAATTACAAGGAAAAAAAAAGCTTGGAGCACAACACACAATACTAAATGTATTACCAATTGAATGTATAAAGATAAGTAACCCATTAGGGTTATCTGTGTATACACAAGCCAGAGGAAAAAACCTCCTAAATAGGGAAAAAAGTTCCCCAAAAATCCTAAGTGTTTCACACACATCATTACCTAAATATATTAACACTTGGTGCACTCGTGTATAATATACTCTTTACCATGTTCTGAATAATATCCTTGAATGGTGAGGTAGCGTGCCAATCTTGCAAGTGGACGATGCAAACATTCCCTTACAAAGTGATCTCCCTGACATCTAAAACAAGGTCCTCTAGGGGCCTATGGTCTCATTTTTCCTGTTTGGGATCTAGGTTCTGGATTTGCGTACATCACATTAGAATACTTTGGTTCCCAATTAGGCTCCATTATAGGTGCTTTGTATGGGTAAACTTCAGCATGCTTTGGGGACTCACTGTAGTAGTCTGGTGGACAATATATCCATGCATTGAATCAAATTGAGCATTGGGATCATTTTTTGTGATCAATGGAGATGTTGGCACTAATTCTCTATTTGGGTTACCATCTGTCACTACATCTAGGAGTTTCTTTACTCAATACTCCTAACTTTTGAGCCACTCATTCTGCTAACTCGTCTATGGAGCTAAAGGGTTTTCATGTGAAGTTGGTTGAACAATATGAATCCTTGTGGAGTTTAGAGAGCTCCAAATCATCACCCTTCTAGTGCTTTTGTAGTGTTGCGAATTGTTGTAGTAATGGAAAGTGTAGATCGAATGAGTCAACTTATGAGCAATAAGCTAGACGAGAACAACTTCCATGCTTGGAGGTTTAGAATGAAAAATTTATTGATGGGAAAGGCTACTCAAATTCCATCAAAGGAGAGAACAAAAATGATCCACAATTACCAGTGAGGAATCAGACTGCAGAACAGTTAAGAGCATATGAAGAATGGAATCAAGGAGCATGAAAGTTAATGTATTCGCTATCTGTTAGCATAGAGGATAGCATGATCGAGCACGTACAGAATGCCAAGTCTTTGAATAGCCTTGGAACAGTTTGGTCACATTGTATGAAACCAATACAAAGGCACAAAAATTGCAACTCAAGAAGGAGTTGCATACACTAGAGAAAAAAGGGCATGTCGATAAGTGTCTACGCCCTGAAAATCAAAAGCATATATGAGTCACTTGCATCTATTGGCATGAATGTAGATGATGATCAAAAGGTAGAAGTGTGCCTTCATGGTTTAGGAGCTGCATATAAGTAGTTCGGAACTTCTATACAGAATAGGGAAAATATTCCAAATTTTGCTAATATGGTGTCCATGTTGATTATTGAATAAAAGATTCTTGGTGAGGAATCAAACTCCCAAGGAAAACCTAGTTCTGAGTACATATTCTACTCTGGCAAAGAAAGAGGTAGAGGTAGACATTTTGGAAGTGGAAGAGGAAATAGTAACCAAGAGCAAGGTCAACATCAGAATCATGAAGTAGATAGAGGATAGTTTTGAGGCGGGGGAGTCAAAGAGTCCGAAAAAATTTCCAAAAAAATGATTCAGGTAATGATAGTAAAGGATGTTGGGTTGTTGTAAACCTAGAAACTTTGAATGTATTGCATGTTAAAGAATCAAAATAACAGAAGGCAGCAAAACAACTATGCATTTTCAAGTGCATATGGTTCTAACAAGTTGTTCATGGGCCAACATCACATGATAAATATGATGTCTCCTGATGTTTCAAAATTGAATGGTAATGTCTAGTATGTTGATTTAGGTGCTTCAAATCACATGATTAGTCATGTGGAATGGCTTAGTACTGTATGCGTATGCGTATGTGTATGTGTATGCATGTGTGTATGTGTGTGCGTATGCATGTGCATATGTGTGTATGCGTGTGCATATGCATGTGCGTATGAGTGTGTGTATGCGTGTGTGTGTGTGTATGCGTGTGTGTATGTGTGTGCATATGCGTGTGTGTATGCATGTGTGTATGCATGTGCGTATGTGTGTGCGTATGCGTGTGTGTATGCGTGTGTGTGTGCATGTGCATGTGCGTGTGCGTGTGCGTGTGCGTGTGCGTGTGTGTGTGCGTGTGCGTGTGCGTGTGCGTGTGCGTGTGCGTGTGCGTGTGCGTGTGCGTGTGCGTGTGCGTGTGCGTGTGCGTGTGCGTGTGCGTGTGCGTGTGCGTGTGCGTGTGCGTGTGCGTGTGCGTGTGCGTGTGCGTGTGCGTGTGCGTGTGCGTGTGCGTGTGCGTGTGCGTGTGCGTGTGCGTGTGCGTGTGCGTGTGCGTGTGCGTGTGCGTGTGCGTGTGCGTGTGCGTGTGCGTGTGCGTGTGCGTGTGCGTGTGCGTGTGCGTGTGCGTGTGCGTGTGCGTGTGCGTGTGCGTGTGGCGTGTGCGTGTGCGTGTGGCGTGTGCGTGTGCGTGTGCGTGTGCGTGTGCGTGTGCGTGTGCGTGTGCGTGTGCGTGTGCGTGTGCGTGTGCGTGTGCGTGTGCGTGTGCGTGTGCGTGTGCGTGTGCGTGTGCGTGTGCGTGTGCGTGTGCGTGTGCGTGTGCGTGTGCGTGTGCGTGTGCCGTGTGCGTGTGCGTGTGCGTGTGCGTGTGCGTGTGCGTGTGCGTGTGCGTGTGCGTGTGCGTGTGCGTGTGCGTGTGCGTGTGCGTGTGCGTGTGCGTGTGCGTGTGCGTGTCGTGTGCGTGTGCGTGTGCGTGTGCGTGGTGCGTGTGCGTGTGCGTGTGCGTGTGCGTGTGCGTGTGCGTGTGCTGTGCGTGTGCGTGTGCGTGTGCTGTGCGTGTGCGTGTGCGTGTGCGTGTGCGTGTGCGTGTGCGTGTGCGTGTGCGTGTGCGTGTGCGTGTGCGTGTGCGTGTGCGTGTGCGTGTGCGTGTGCGTGTGCGTGTGCGTGTGCGTGTGCGTGTGCGTGTGCGTGTGCGTGTGCGTGTGCGTGTGGATGTGCATATGCATGTGCATGTGGGTATGCATGTGCGTATGCGTGTGCATGTGGGTATGCATGTGTGTGTGCATATGCATATGCATATGTGTATGCGTGTGCGTATGCGTATGTGTATGTGTGTGCGTATGCATGTGCGTATGCGTATGCGTGTGCGTATGCATGTGCATATGCATATGCATATGCGTGTGTGTATGCGTATGCGTATGCGTATGTGTATGCGTGTGCGTATGCGTATGCGTATGCGTATGCGTATGCGTATGCGTATGCGTATGCGTATGCGTATGCGTATGCGTATGCGTATGCGTATGCGTATGCATATGCGTATGCGTATGCGTATGCATATGCGTATGCGTATGCGTATGCATATGCGTATGCGTATGCGTATGCATATGCGTATGCGTATGCGTATGCGTATGCATATGCGTATGCGTATGCGTATGCATATGCATATGCATATGTGTGTACACATGCATATGCATATGCATATGTGTGTACACATGCATATGCATATGCATATGTGTGTACACATGCATATGCATATGCATATGTGTGTACACGTGTGTATACATATGCATATGCATATGCATACGTGTATGCATATGCATATGCATACGTGTATGCATATGCATATGCGTATGCACATGTACATGTATGTGTACATGTATGTGTGCATGTATGTGTACATGTATGTGTATGTGTATGTGTATGTGTATGTGTATGTGCATGTGCATGTGCATGTGCATGTGCATGTGCATGTGCATGTGCATGTGCATGTGCATGTGCATGTGCATGTGCATGTGCATGTGCATGTGCATGTGCATGTGCATGTACCTATGCATGTGCATGTGCATGTGCATGTGCATGTGCATGTGCATGTGCATGTGCATGTGCATGTGTATGTCTATGTCTATGTCTATGTCTATGTCTATGTCTATGTCTATGTCTATGTCTATTTCTATGTGTATGTGTATGTGTATGTGTATGTGTATGTGTATGTGTATGTGTATGTGTATGTGTATGTGTATGTGTATGTGTATGTGTATGTGTATGTGTATGTGTATGTGTATGTGTATGTGTATGTGTATGTGTATGTGTATGTGTATGTGTATGTGTATGTGTATGTGTATGTGTATGTGTATGTGTATGTGTATGTTGTATGTGTATGTGTATGTGTATGTGTATGTGTATGTGTATGTGTATGTGTATGTGTATGTGTATGTGTATGTGTATGTGTATGTGTATGTGTATGTGTATGTGTATGTGTATGTGTATGTGTATGTGTATGTGTATGTGTATGTGTATGTGTATGTGTATGTGTATGTGTATGTGTATGTGTATGTGTATGTGTATGTGTATGTGTATGTGTATGTGTATGTGTATGTGTATGTTGTATGTGTATGTTGTATGTGTATGTGTATGTGTATGTGTATGTGTATGTGTATGTGTATGTGTATGTGTATGTGTATGTGTATGTGTATGTGTATGTGTATGTGTATGTGTATGTGTATGTGTATGTGTATGTGTTGTATGTGTATGTGTATGTGTATGTGCATGTGCATGTGCATGTGCATGTGCATGTGTATGTGCATGTGCATGTGCATGTGCATGTGCATGTGCATGTGCATGTGCATGTGCATGTGCATGTGCATGTGCATGTGCATGTGCATGTGCATGTGTATGTGCATGTGCATGTGTATGTGTATGTGCATGTGCATGTGTATGTGTATGTGTATGTGTATGTGTATGTGTATGTGTATGTGTATGTGTATGTGCATGTGCATGTGTATGTGCATGTGCATGTGTATGTGCATGTGTATGTGTATGTGTATGTGTATGTGCATGTGCATGTGTATGTGTATGTGTATGTGTATGTGTATGTGTATGTGTATGTGTATGTGTATGTGCATGTGCATGTGCATGTGTATGTGCATGTGCAAGTGGATGTGTATGTGTATGTGCATGTGCATGTGTATGTGCATGTGCATGTGTATGTGTATGTGTATGTGTATGTGTATGTGTATGTGTATGTGTATGTGTATGTGTATGTGTATGTGTATGTGTATGTGTATGTGTATGTGTATGTGTATGTGTATGTGTATGTGTATGTGTATGTGTATGTGTATGTGTATGTGTATGTGTATGTGTATGTGTATGTGTATGTGTATGTGTATGTGTATGTGTATGTGTATGTGTATGTGTATGTGTATGTGTATGTGTATGTGTATGTGTATGTGTATGTGTATGTGTATGTGTATGTGTATGTGTATGTGTATGTGTATGTGTATGTGTATGTGTATGTGTATGTGTATGTGTATGTGTATGTGTATGTGTATGTGTATGTGTATGTGTATGTGTATGTGTATGTGTATGTGTATGTGTATGTGTATGTTGTATGTGTATGTGTATGTGTATGTGTATGTGTATGTGTATGTGTATGTGTATGTGTATGTGTATGTGTATGTGTATGTGTATGTGTATGTGTATGTGTATGTGTGTGTGTGCATGTGTATGTGTATGTGTGTGTATGTGTGTACGTGTGTATGTGTGTATGTGTGTATCTATGTGTGTGTCTATATATGTGTGTGTGTATGTGTATGTGTGTATGTGTATGTGTGTATGTGTATGCAAGTGTATGTGTATTTATGTGTGTATATGTGTGTATGTGTATGTGTATGTGTATGTGCATGTATGTATATGTGTGTGTATGTATATGTGTGTATGTGCATGTATATGTGTGTGTATATGTGCATATATGTGTGTATATGTGTGTATATGTATGTATATGTGTGTATATGTGTGTATATGTGTGTATATGTGTGTATATGTGTATGTGTGTGTATGTGTGTATATATATGTGTGTGTATGTGTATGTGTATGTGTGTGTATTCATGTGCGTATGTATGTATGCGCATGTATGTGTATGTATGTATGCATGTGTGTATGTATGCATGTGTGTGTATGTGTGTATACATACATAGCTTGCATTGTCTGTGTCTTGCATGTGTGTCTTCTTGCCTTGCCTGTGTGTGTCTCTATCTCTCTCTATCTCTATCTCTTGAGCGTTCAAATGATCAAACAAAAATGTGCCAAGAGAAAACCTTTTTTTTCTCTGTCTTACAGATAGTGTCTGTGTTGACCTAAGTATCAACTTAGGGACTTGCGGAGAAAGAGACTATACCTCAATCCCCTCACAAGTGCATATAGTGGGGATACACACTTTTAAATATCAATCCAAAGAGTATAGAAACCTAGCCGAGTGTATGAAGACATGCAATCATGTAATGGTCAATGCAAATGAACTACTCAAAGAATGTAAATGAGGCAAAGACTTATCCAAACAAGCTCCAACTGTTGGTCGAGGCGAAACGATACTTGGTGCAGCAGCCGTCAGTATTTTGGACTTTTCTCCCAGATCCGAACTCCAAATATAGCGAATAGCATATGCGTTTCAAAGCTCTCGAGAAGACACATCCAATGGCAGTGGTTTCACTCAATTCCGACGCTTCTACTTCAAGTTATGAGCGAAATACTGAGTCGCGGGAATACTTTCCTACACTTCAGCACTTCCTACACTTCGCACACACCTTTCCTACAGCAAAGAAACACTTTCATGGATAGACAATACTCACAAGCACTCTTTCCAAGCAATACACATGTATACAAGCTCATGAAGAAGAAGATAAGGAGGGAAGAAGACACAAATTCGAATTTCTGTGCTCTCTATTCTCACAATGGCAAAAAGTTCTTTACAAAGAGTCACATTTGACTTATATACTAGTGCCCTAAAAAATGGTCCTTTCACACAAGAGACCGGCACTTTATTCACTAAAAGACTAAATTTCTACTATTTTACATGGGTAAGCTTCTAATCTTCTGTGGGGATGCATCTAGAGGACTCCTCTAGTGCCTTTACAACGGAAAATATATTACAAGAATGATTATGGTACAAAAATATGAAGTCCAAATCGGAAAAATTTTGGGGCCCGTCTTTTTCTCTGCTTTGTGCGCTCTTTAGCTCTGCAACACTCTCCCCCTCTTCGTCTCTGTCGTCCCTTGACAGGCTTTGCTTCTTGTCATCAGTTTATTGTCCGCACGCACCCAGTGGTCAGTATTGTCTGATTCTTGATCTTGCATTATGTTTTAGAGGCGCTCTGATTTATCCTGGTTGCACACATCGGACCTTGCTGCGTTATTCACTTCTTTTCACTGCACGCAACCTTTGCTCATTGTTACCTGTTTATAAAACAGGTGTTCAGTTTTGACGGCCTCTTCTTAATTCTTGTTTTACATTCTCTGGGCCTGATGTATTCGCCTTGATCGCCCGCAACCCTTGGAGTTAGACTGACTGCCTGATATTCTGCAGTCTAATTCACCTATAGGTTCCTTAATTCTGGGTTGCCGCGCACGCAACCAGTGGAAGGTCTGAAGATGTGGTGCTTCAGTCTTCGATCTGGACCTTCCAGAGATCAAGAGGTTGAAGCACCCATGTGGGTTACGTCCTTTCCTTGGTGTGTGCGATTCGGTTTGCCACGCACGCCATTAGTGCACATATGCGGATGTAGCTCGTAAGCCTTGATCTGAATCCTCTGTAACTCAAGAGGTTGAAGCATCCACATATGTGATACTTGTTGGCTCTGATTCCTCCTTCCAGCTGCGTGCTTTTCCTTGGTGTGTGCGCCCCTGCGGGGCTCTGTGCAGAGATGGGTAATGTGCCCCTGCGGGGCTTCCTGCAGAGATGTATCTTCAAATCTTGCTTTTTAGTGAAGCTGCTTCTTTCGTTGTCTTCTTCTTTTTACTCGTCTCTCCCTCGACACTGCCCCCCTCCTGGACTCTGTCGTCCCTGACAGGCTTTGATAAGCATCGGGCATATGTTCGATATACTGTTTGCTCCTTATCATTCAGCAGATTAGCTTCACGTATCATCAGTTGTTTCCATTGTTCTGCCTTCACGCCATCATGTGGTGGCTGTCTGTGATCTGCGAAGAAGCTTAATTCATATGCTACTAATCTAGCATTGAGATTAGATGACATCTTCAAAAATATCTCAGAATCAATCTCAAAAAAACCCGTAAAAAATGCCTCTTCAAACGTCTGCATATATACACTGGGCAAAAACATCAATCTGGAATAATATGCCATTACTGTCGGGCGGCTCGGCATTACTGATAGATCGAAAATAAGTATTTCTGTGCCTTGATTAATGCCGATAAAGTTCAAAAAGGTGTAGGCCGCATGCTTGAAGACCTTCAAAACTGTAAGGATCATGCTAAGTATTTTGTTTGTCATTTTGATAGCTAAATCTGGTACTGTCGCATAGTTTTGCAGCCAAAATTCTATTGTTTTTACCATATAATCTTCCGTTGGCAAGTAATTATGTGGCGGGCTCGGAAGCATAGGATAGTTCAGCCACTGTTTATTTATAGAGCCGCTTCTTTGCAATTCCAAAAATTCTCTGGTATTCCTTCTGCGTGGTATAGGACAAAAAGAAGGGTTTACCTGTAATAGATATGGTGCTGCTTGCCACTGCACCCGTAATGTGGGATGTTTCTCCAAAAATTTTCTTCTCCACACTGGTTGTGCAGCTTCAAACTCTTCTTGAGAGTAAGTGAATGTGTCGTGTTTGAAATTCAGCTGCTCATCTGGACTCTTCTGGGTAATTCTCTTTATATAGCGTCTTGTTTTCTCTTTCAAAAGTCCGTATGGAACGTTGAAAGGCTTCATGATCTTTTCTAAGTCTTTACCTTTGATCTTAGCTTCCTTCATGACCTTGATTACTTCATTTTCAAAATTTTCCGTCAACCGGGACACCACTAGTGCCCGTTCCTTCTGACTTATTTCTGCAGTATATGGCATAGGATGATCATCATGTAGATCCGCCACCTGCTCACGTATGGGAGAATGATAGATCGGTTGAGATAGAGGGCTTACCTCTACCTTGTCAATAGGATGTTTCTTTTCTGGCACTACTGATGTCCCGATCGGTGCTTTGTCTTTCGTCTGATTCTTTAGCTGTTCTATGCATTCCTCTTTTTCTTTTATTGTTTGCATGGCTTCTCCGAGTGCTTCTTTAGTTGCTAGTAGTTCCTTACCTATGTCAGCTACATGATCCATATTTTCACTGTAGCTTTGGACCAGTTTGGCATTTACCTTTTGTAATTGACGCTTCAGTTCACTGGTTTCATTGGCAAACCTGCTTTTCCAATCCTCTATCTGGACTTGTCCTTGCTTTAGCAGCTCTTCATATTTTACGATCTGATCCCGTAACTCTTGATCTTTGGCTGCTGTGGATTCCTGTTGTATGAGTGGTTGATCATATAATAAAGATGTCATCAATTCTTTATTTATGTTGCGTAGGCTGTCGTTCTCTTCCATATACAACTTGAGTTGTTGCTCTAAAATCATGCTTCGCATCTTCATTTTTTCTTTCTCAGCCTCGCTTGCTTCGTGTAATCTTTGCAAACTCACTAGCTGTGCCTGCAGCTGTTGATTCTGAGCAATGGATGCGTCATATTGTGTCTGGATTGCCAGCACTTCAGTATTTTTATTCGTTATTTCCTTTTGTGCTGCAATCAACTGTGCCGATAGCTATCCACTCATGAGTTGAAACTGATTCTTTTCTCTCTTTGCTTGATCATACTCGGCATCTATGTCCATCATCTGTTGCTGAGTATCCATGGCTGTTTGAATCATCTGTTTTACTACAGGTTTTAACTGCGTAACATCTACATTAAGCCATGTTTTGGGTATTGCCGGTTCTTCTCCGGTGTTTACGTCTTTGCCCTGAGCAATGTGTAAGGTCGTGTCATGGGGCTACCTAATTTGAAGCTGGATCCTTGGCTCAGCCCCCATGTCTTCTTTATGTCCCTGAGGTGTGTCATCAGGCACCTCGATTATAACTTGTTCTTGGTTTTGGAGTTCCTTTGCTTCTTTACTCACTGGAGTTTGATCTTCCTCTTTAATAGGTGGTTTGACATGTGTAATCCCAGTGGTTGTATCTTCTTTGATGCTTATTTTTGTAGTGTCATTCAATTGAATGACGTGCTCCGGTTCCATAGATTCTTCGACTTCCTTTTCCTTTTCTTCCTGATTTTGTGGCGTGACTTCCACTTGATCGATCTCGTTCCATTCACCTTCGTGCGATTCTGTCCGTATATCAGTATCTAATGTATCTTTTTCAGGACTGGAATCCGTATTTGTGCTGGAATCATCAATGCCTAGCTCCTTGTATCTCCCAGCTTGTTTCGGTGTTTGCTCTGGGCCTCGTTGTGTCTGCTCTTGACTAGCTTGTCTATAGTGATGTCCTTGAACGTTCAAATTGATTTGCCCTTGCATATACTGATGTGTTTGCTCGAGGGCAGCAGACAGGTCTCTCTTGGTGATAGGTACTTGTGTTGTCGTGATCTTCGTTAAGAGGTGCATTCTCTTGGATTGTGGTGTTGCTTGAGCTTCCTCTTCTCGTAGGCGCTTCGTACCCCTCATGGGTTTCTGTATGCTGGTTCCAGCCTCTTCAACCATAGGTACAGCTTTCTTCTTCTTAGGGACCGTTGCTGACTTTACATATCTTGCTAGTCCTTCCGAAGTTGGCATCTCTCTCAAGCAGTTCTTCATTTCTAAAGCTTCATAAATCAACAATGTAAGAGCTGAACTGCCATTCAAGAACTTCTTTTGCCCCCATTTCTTTTGTGCTTCAAACAATCTTTCTTGGACATACCCCGTTAGATTGACTTTGTTTCCAATTTGCCTCATGGCATGCGATAGTAGTTGGACTACAATTTTCTGTGGAGCTGTATACCTGTGCATACTGGGAAAACAAAAATGTTGATGTACCAGTCGTACAGCATCCTCTATGTCAATTCTGTTAATTTCCAGGAATGATCGCTTCTTGGGATCATGGCATTCTTCTTTCACATTAGTACTGCCTGTTTGATTCCATCCAAAAGCTCTGTTAATCAACTCGTGTGTAAATTGGATGGTCTTCCATGTCCCGACTTTATCCAATACTTGCGCTTCTGGGACTGATATCTTTGTCGCGGCAGGCTGCATGGTGTTCATTACCTGTGCACATCTCTGAAAGTCTGGCACATATATTGGTAACTTTAGGAATGCCTCTATGCCCGCTTGTGTCCATACGTCCTCAATATGAGGTAGTCCTTGTATTATTGTCTTGAAATCCTGGGACATGATTGGAAAACAATGATCTGTGTCCATGATTTTGATGGTGGCCATGAAGATTAGCTCTGCCACTGGTTGATCATCTCTGAACCAGTGACCTCTTGCCCTTGTTACTGATTCCAAAGGAAGAAGTTGCACCTCTTCTTGCTGCGTAGATTCGGAATCAGTGGAAGCCATCTGCACTCAATATAGAGTATGAATTAGTATCTATATGTTTTCAGAAATCCTCCTCCATATGTTGGTTAATAGTTCGATGTTGCTCCGAGTGCATGGTGTCGTCCCTTTCTCGTGTGTGTGAGAAAGGTAATACCTGGATTTTTTTTTTTACATTTTTATGTATTTTTATATTTTTTGCTGAAAAGAAAAACAGGAAAGTGAATTCATAGCCGAAGCGGTTATTAATTTTTTGGAGTATTTTCTTAAGATATGTACAAGTGCTCTCCTATTTCCCTCTTAGGAAAATGTGCTTGACTATCTTGAAATAGAAGAAGACTGTGCCGAATGCTTGGCCTTGTAATGTGGCCCTATCATGCATACTTTGGATCTCGACCACTCCAAATGTGTGCAATTGGAAGTAGTTGGCGTATGCATGTTGTTCCGTTTGTCTTTCGGCATCCAGATTTGCCTCGTTGTGCTGGGCTTCGTTGTATGTTGCCCACTTCTACTGAATGTGGCTCTTTTCTCCTTGTTGTAAGTCTGCTTGGTCTGATCTAGAACTCTCGGCACGTCTCGGGCTGCCTTTACAGACTCTTGTTTTCTCCAGTATCTTTTTTTCTGTGGTTGTTTTGTCGGTGGATTGCATTGGTCCTTCTTGTTTTGGGGATCATCCTTTCGGATGTTTTGCCTTGGAATGCAAGACTTCGGAACCCATATCTGCGATCGATTTTGCTGAGCAGCTGCGACTTTCTTTGGAATCCATATTGTCGTAATTTGTCGATGATTTCGCTGTTCAGACGGAGTTGGTTTTTGCTTTGCTCGTTTGTTCTGATGTCGGTTGTGCTTTTGTCTTCGTAGGTATTCCTCCACTTGATCTTTCTTTATCCACACTTGGTTAGAATATGGAATAGGGTATATTTTGAAGGTTACAGATTTTGAATCACTCTGAGGCATAGTCTCTTTGATGCATGGTGTTTCAGTGAGGTTGATTTCAGTTTGAGTGATACTCTCAAGACTTGCTAGACTAGAACAAGGTGTGCAAGCAGAATTCAATGTGTCTGCACATATAGTACTTGATGAAGGTGTCTCTATAGTGCTAGAGATCATGCATTCAGGACTTTGTTCATTAGATTGAACTATTTGCTCCGTGCTCACCGATTTTAGTGGTCGCTCATCTAGCAAACTGAATACTTCACGATGTCCTATTCTGGCTGAGATATATCCTAATGCCAATTGAATGGTTACCTTGTATTCGTAAATCCAATCTTGACCTAGCACAACCTCTTCAAGTAAATCTTGGTCATGACACACTAACAGCTTTTGTTCCATGGTGTTGTTGCCAAGATGTAATGATAAGGTGATCTCACCTATGCACTGAGTAATTGTTCCTCCTATTCCTATCAACTGAGCCATTGATGGGCGGATTGTCTCTTTGAGTTTTTGGGTCAAAGAAAACTTAATGCAGCTTACAGCGGCACCTGTGTCAATAAGAGCATTTACCAAGTGATACTCCGTTTTTCCGGCTCCCAAATTTAGATAGGGTTGTGTTCTTTGCGATCCCAGATTTTGAGTGGCTCTAAAATTAGCCATCGGGATGAGTTCTTCTCCTTGACGATATCTTTCATCTCGCTCTCTCATCCACTCTTTTCGTTTCTTTATCCTTTCCAATGCTTCTTGTCTCGCTTCTTCCCGTATTCTTTCCTCTTCTAAACGTCTGTTTTTACCTTTGATTAGTCGTGACATAGTTTCTTCAGTTAACGGTTCTAGGTATTTTTTTACTCTACACCCGCTGATGTAGTTTGGTAACACATCTCCATCTAGGGTTGCTAAGCTGATGGCTCCACTTGTAGATATACGATTGATGATTAATGGGCCATATCCTCTCTTTTGTAATTTCTTAGCATGTTGTTTCAAAGTGTATACCAAAACTAAATCTCCTTCCTTCAATTTTTTGTCCTTGATATGCGCATCAAAATAGGCTTTTTGTCGTCTTTTCGCAGCGTAAATACCCGCTACTGCTTGTAACCTAGTTTCATGAAGCTTTTCTATTTGGTCCAATTGGGCTGATAATTCATGTCCTGTCCACTCATAAGTAGTTGCTACTCTAAGAGTGGGAATCAAGAAATCAATTGGCAAAATAGCGTTTTGTCCATACACTAAGTTAAAAGGAGTAGTGCCTATTGCGGTTTTATAGGCTACTCGGAATGCCCATAAAGCATGGTGTAACTGCTTATCCCAATCTGATCTACCGTTGTTAACGATTTTGGTGAGAACAGTACACAAGATTTTATTTGAACTTTCTGCTTGTCCATTTGCTTGTGGGTGATAAGGGGCAGATTTCTTATGAATTACTAAGAATTCATTCAATAAGGCTTCTATCACTTCATTAACAAAGTGCGTACCTCTATCACTCACAATCTCTATAGGTAGTCCAAATCTAGTGAAGACGTTCTCGAAGAGAAACTTGGCTGTAGTTCTTGCATCATTCTTCGTTGTTGCCTTTGCTTCAACCCATTTGGTCAGGTAATCTGTGGCTACAATTATGTATTCGGCATGTGACCCTTTTGCTGGTGGGTTAATAGGTCCTATAAAGTCTATTCCCCACTTTGTGAAAGCTCTGGCACTCATCATGGGTCTAAGTGGCATCTCATCTCTTCTAATAATATGATATTTCGTTCGTTGACAAGTATCACACCGTTGCACATATGTTATGGCGTCTTGATGTAGAGTTGGCCACCACATTCCAGCAAAGAGGATCATTTTTGCTGTTTTGTCTGCAGAGAAGTGTCCTCCTGCAGCTCCTGTATGGGCCATCTCTAAGACAGAGAGATATTCATTTTCATGAATGCACATTCTTAATTGGTTATCTTTCCCGCGTTTAAAGAGTTGTTTTCCTATGATGGCATAATCTTTACTCTGTTCTTCCAGAGCACGCTTCCTTGCTAAAGTAGCTTCGTCAGGGTATTCTTGAGTTTTCAAGAACTTTACTAGAGGCATGCTCCACCTTGGTGCTATTGTAGAATAGCATAACGTAGAATTCTCGTCTGGGATTTGTTCTTGACAGGTTTGACAGGTTGACACATAGTTATGTGCATCTCGTCGCATGGTTGGCCAATATATGCCAAATCTCTTGAGTGTTTGCCACGTTCCATTTGCATTCAAATGAGTGTTCCATTGGTTTATGTGTGCCTTCTGAAGCCACATTTCTTGTTCCTCTTCTTCCACGCATCTCATCAGTAATCCGCTTGAATCCTGGTGGTACAAACTTCCCGCAATGATGTGAAGGTTTTTAGTCTTCCAGAGATCTTGCGTTTGGTTTGGCATGATCCCATCTTTAGGTCCATGTGTAAGTATCGGGATCAATTTTTCTGCCCACTGAGGACATACTTCCAGGTTAAAAAGATAAGTGTCTGGCAGGTCATCAGGTACTCCTATGGGTGGTTCTCCATGGGTCATACGAGATAAGTGGTCTGCTCTTATGTGGGTGTTTCCTTTCTTGACTATTACCTCAAAATCAAATTCCATTAGCAATAAAAACCATCGTACTAGTCGTCTTGTATTGCAAGGCTTGTTGACTAAGTACAATAGGGCTTGATGATCGATGAAGAATTTGAATTTGTTTGCCAGTAAGTAATGTCTGAATTTCTTGACTGCGTATACCATCCCTAGGCCTTCTCTCTCCGTAGTAGTATAATTGCGTTCCGCTTGATTTAACTGTCTACTAGCATAGGCTATCGGGTGGTCTAATTTTCCTGTGTCAGCTGGTTGAGCTAAGATGCAACCAATGGCAAACTTGGAAGCATCAACATGGATGTGAAACGGCTTATTCCAGTTGGGGACTCGAAGGATGGGTGCTGAACTCAGTCGATTCTTTAACTCATTAAAAGCTTTTTCACATTCTTCGGTCCAATTAAATAGAGTCAATAATGCATAAAGAGGCCTAGCAATTATGGCGTACATATGTATGAATCTTCGATAGTAACCACAATGTCCCATAAATGCTTGAACTTCTTTAGTAGTTTTATGTCTTGGTAAATCCAAAATTACTTTAATTTTGTCTTCGTCCGTTGAAATCCCATTCTTAGAGACAATATGTCCTAAGATTTTCCCCTGTCGCACCATGAAGACACATTTTTCAGGATTGGGGCATACTCGATATTGTCGACATTTAGCAAAAATCTTTTCTAGTTCAGGGATGTGCTCGGATCGTATAGCTGAATATGTACAAAGATCATCCACGTATACCTCCATACTTTTTCTCAGAAATTCTTTGAACACATGACACATCAATCTTTGGAAAGTAGCTGGAGCATTCGTTAAGCCAAAAGGCATGACTCTAAAGGCGTATACTCCCCATTCAGTTGCAAATGTTGTCTTATGTTGGTCCTCAGGAGCAATGGCTACCTGATTATACCCTGAAAAGCCATCCAGAAAACTATAAACTTCCTTCCCTGCTACCCTTTCCAAGAGGTGATCCGTGATTGGTAAGGGATAGCTATCCCTTATGGTTGCGGCGTTTACTTTCTTCAAATTGATGCACACTCTTAACTTTCCATTCTTTTTTGGTACAACCACCAAGGGTGATACCCATTCCGTGTGCTCAATTTCATAGATGAATCCAGCATCCAATAACTTATCTATTTCTTCTTTTATCTTGGCTGAATACACATCATTATAAGTATATGGTCTCTGTTTTGAAGGTTTGGCTTCGGATGTCATGGGGATTCTATGCGCACATATAGATGGATCTACTCCCTTTAAGTCCTTATAAGTCCAGGCAAAGACATCCCGGTATTCTCTTATGAGTCGAATTAACTCTTGTTCTTCTTCTAATGAGACATCCTGTCCTATGAAGGTACATCGTTCTTCTCCTCCTTCCATGGTTACCACTATTTTCTTGGTTTGTTCCTTATTATCATATGCTATTCCAGGTTGTGCTTCTCTTTTAGGCATTTGAATAGCAATTTTTCTCTCTTCCACTTCATATTTTTTTAAATGGGCTGGTACCTCAAATTGGTCTTGGGGTTTGTTTTCTTCATCTTCTAATTCCCTTTCAACTTCTAATTCCTCTTTTTGTGTGAGTTCCTTATGTGTTTCAATGGCCGTGATATCTATGTTGGTGGTACTAATCCCTAGATCCATGGGTTCAGGTTCCATTTCAATGCTCTTGTAGTCCTCCTTCCAGTCTTTCTCGATCACTTCTCCTTCTTCTGCCTCCTGAAGGACTACCATATAAAGGCTAACATCATAACCCTCCTCATCGATACATTCGTTCATAGTCACTACTTCTTCGTTTACACAAACATCGAGGGTAGCTAAGATTTCCATCCAACCGTGAGGTTCGAATTCTTCATCCGGAAATACTTGTGGCATATAGGCTGGATCTTGTACGGATCTCACTATTCCTTGTTTCTGCTGCCATCCTTTTCTTCTCTCCTCTTCCTTCTTTGCAGCTTGACATATCCATAGATGAGTGTCCTCGTTCATCCAGGATTGATCACTAGAACCTGCACTATGAACCGATTGATCGTCTTCCTCTTTGTGGATTTGATTCCATTGTAGAGGTGGCACATCTTGATAAGTGTATGTATGTAGGTTTATCCTAGTGGTGGTTCCTGCGTGTTGTAGGTATACTGCATCTTTTCCCCAATCTTGTACGACCTTTAGCTGTCTCATGAAAGGCCTTCCCAAAATCATTTCATAATTGCTTGGCCTTTCGAAGTGACAAATTGCTAAAGTATGTTCAAATTCCACTCCACACGTGGTGAAGACTACTCGTTCCAACAATCCTAAGGGTCTTTCCGTATGTCCATCTGCCATTTGTATTTTCATATGTGTTGGTCTTAATGCTGGTTGTCCCCATTTTTCCCAAATTTCTTTGGTAGCAATGCCAACACCAGCTCTTGAATCTAGTATGGCTTTGGTAGTGTAACCCCTATAGGTGATTGGAAGACAGGTATTTCCTTCATCTCCTTCACTAAAGTCTCCTACCTTATCCACTGGAATTCTTACTGTTTTTACTTCGTCAGCTATCTCTTTCTTTTCCTCCTTGACTTCCCATTGATTGATCAATTTCTCTTTTAAGTGTGGTTTTACCTTTAACAGTTCTTCGAACGTTAGGGTACATGGGATTTTTACCTCTCTAAGACGTTGTATGATCTCCGATGTTTGAACTGATGGGTTCGTTTCCCGTCTCGTTATTGATGGAATGTGATACAATTCTGAGTTGTGCTCATACTCCCCGGTGTAGTTGGGCAGTTCCTTTACCTCTTCCTCTTCTTTGTCACTTGCATCCACTGGAAAAATTTCTTCTGAATTTAGTTCAGGTATTGAACCCTCTATTTCATTTTCTGCTTCTAATTCTTCAAAGGGCGGTTCCATTCCTTCTACCTTTTTCCATTTGTCCTCTTGCACTCGTGCCCATAGATCCTTAGTCCAGTCTCCTTCTACTTCGGGGACTATGGATACTTCCTTTCTCTCAATACCATGTTCTTCATTTTGTGGTCTACTTACTTCAGGCTTTTCCTGAGTGTTTAGGCACTCTTGGAATTTTTCTTCGGAAATTCGGGTATTTGGTAGAGGCGATGCAGGTTTTTCTAAGGTTTGTTGCGCAATTTCTATCAATTTCTTGCATATTTCTAACCTTTCTTTCTCTAAGTCGCCCCTCGGATACTCTCTCTCATGTTGCTCTACGGTAGGTCCTGCTTTTATTCGTGCCTTATATGCCTGAATCCACATGGCTAATTCTTCAGGCATAGGATCTGCTAGGACGGATCCTACCTCCCCCCTTTTATTCTCATTTTTATTTTCTTCTTCCACTTGCGGTTCCTTCGTTGATTTCTGTTTACTCTTTTCGTTTTCCTTCTTTTGTAATAACTTTTTTTCTTTTATCCTCTCTCTCCGGTTCTTCCATCTTTGTGACCTTTTACTGGCAATACTTTTCTCTAGTTCTTCGGAGTCTTCTACTCTGTGAGGGATGGGTATATTCCCCTCTTTGTCACTTTGATTACTCTCGTCCGTTTTATCAGGGTTCTCTTTAGGCTTGGCTCTTGTTATGGCCTTCAAAGGTACGGTGTACTCTTTATCGCTCCCTGATGATTCAATCACTTCTATCACATTAATCTGCACGTTAGATGTGACTTTGTTGGGGTTCTTAGGACAATCTCTGAAAAGATGTTCCTTACCACAATCGCTACAGTAGCCTTCCCAAATTCGTTGTGGTGGTGGTGGGTTTGGTAATGTACATTCTCTAATATAGTGGTCACCTCCACACCTGTAGCATGGCCCTCTGGGTACAGGCTGTCTATTCATAGGTCGAGGTGGTATGGTTGCTCTAGGAGCTGTGTACATTAAGGATACGTAATCCTGCTCATAATTATATGAACTCTCTGGTGTCTCCATGCCATAAGCGTATGGTTCATGCAGTTGTCCATATTCCATTATTGAGCTTTCATAACTAGGGTAAGTTCCTTGACTAGGGTCGTAAAATGAGTCATATGGTTCACTACTAGTCAAAGGTGTGGCTGGCACTATAGCCCTCTCTAGATTTTCTTCTGGTTGTGCGATCTTGACTGGGACAACATTCTGAGGGTGGGGCGGTTGTTGTCCTAGTACAGGCTGTGGTTGTGTATATCCCTGATATGCGTATGGTCGTGGTATTGGTGCCTGCGGCTGATAAGAGGAATATCTAAAGGCTTCTCCTCCTTGATCTCTTTGGGGATATCCATACGGTCTCACATAAGGCTGGGTGGGTCTGGTTTGCCTATTGTAAGGGCAGTTCTCTGTGCTGTGGTTTGTATATCTCTGCTCTATACTGCAGTATTGTAGCGGTCCGGGGACAGAGGGTCTATGAGGAGCATAGGCAGGTGGTGGGGCTACTCCCCTAGTACACAAATGAGAAGGATGATCTCCTCCGCACTGCATACATCTTCTAAGCATAGGCAGTCTCATAGGATTAGTGGGATAATTCCTCTGTCCTTGAACATTTAGTTTTTTTGCTACTAAATCTGCTATTTCCTCCACATTGTTTTTAGAGTTTGATGTGCTACTGGCTGACTCTTCACTCTTCAAACTACCTGAAGGTATTTTCAAGTCTTCAGCAAGGTTATCTTCTAGGTCTATACATTCCTTCATACACTCTTGCAAGGTTTGAACCCTCTTTACATACACTAATGACCTCAAAGTTCCGTTCAACAGTCCTTCCAAGAATAATGATACCATTTTATTCTGTGTAGGTCTCTCTTCTACTGGGCATCTATCCACATACTGCTTGAATCTCCTTGTTGCCAATCTCACTGACTCGGTAGGGACTTGTTTGAAGTTGTGGATTAATGACGAAGAATTATTTTTAATTCCTGATTTGGTAAATTCTTCAATCATTTCTTGATATACCTGCTCCATGTTCTGAAAGGTATTCGGGTCCAATGGTTGAAACCAAGCCAAAGCTGTGTCTGACAAGGTAAGACCAAAGGACTCATACTGAATCAGGAAGTCATCTACCTGCTCGGCTCTAACTACTTGTTTAAATTCTGCTATGTGATTATAGGGTTCACTAGAGCCATCATAGTGATTTCTCATGCACTTGGCAACTTGGATCGGCCTTAATCGTCTTCCTGCTTCAGGTTGTCTAGGCATTACTGGGAAAATGGGTCTCCCTATTGGTATGCCTGGTCCTCTCACTACCTGTGGTCTGACTGGAGCATGAACTCCATGTCTTGGGTCAATAGCTGGTTGTGGCCGGTAGTTAGGGTTAATGGCAGGCATTGCAAATTGCACATGTGGTCTGACGGGGATCTGGGTTTGTTGTGTTTGTTGTGTTTGTCCCGACTGTTGATATGAATCGTTCTGAGATGTTCCAAGTGGATTCCGTGAAGTAGTGGCTTGGTCCCTAGGGGGGAACACTGGGATGTTCTGATATTTCAACTCAGCTCTCTCTAATTCTGTTATTGGCCAATATCTTCTGTGATTTTTATCCAAATATGTGATGATGGTGGGGAACTCAGGATCTTGTAACTCATAGATGGTAACTGGATTAGGAGCGGCTTCCCATATAGAGGAATGGGCTCTGAGCAGGTGCTCCATCCCGTTGATCAAATATACATCTATTAGAGTGTCATCCTGGGGAATCAGGTCTCCTCTCCAAATTTTAGTAATTGTAGATCTCCCTCTAGGAGTAGTTACTTGCTCTTCGTTTCCACCTCCATGTAAGCTCGAAGCATTATTTTCCTCACCATGCTCACTAATGATTTCCGGGTGTTCTGTGACCATGTATTGAATATCTTGTTTGTCCATGTAAAAACCTCCTACGTATTTGACGGCTGGTCTAGGCACTATGTAAGCCTCTGAAGCCTTCTTCAGTCTGGCCACTGATCTGTTTAGACCATCCAAATAGATAGGGATCTCATAGTGGTTGGTGTTCACATACTCCAAGGAAGTTCTGTATTCTCCCTCGATGATTGACATCATGCCAATCATGGGTACTGTGTTTTGCATATCCTCTGAAGCCATGGGAATTTCTCCTTCTGACTCAGTGGAGGTCTCGGAATAGTGTGAACGGCTACTTGGCTCGGCTACGCTCCCTACAGAAGAAATTACACTTCTTCGGCTTCCTAGGGTTCTTCCGGATCTCAGGTTCATCCACTTAGGAGCTCTGATCAGACTTTTAATACCCTTGGGTCTTAAGCACTCTTCACAATAGGTCAAGAATGTCTAGAAGACTTGGGTTGGAAAGAAATGAGTAACAGAGGATTTTGTCAGAACACGATACTTGTCTCCCAAACTCACGATACACGATCTCTAGAATAGACGACACCTGATGTATGTTCAGACGATACACGATCTCTGACAAGTATCGCGTTACCGGCTAGACGATACCGATACTTGACAAATATCGCGATACCTGATAAACGATACCGATCGCTGAGTGAAACGATACCGATACTTGAAGGCAAATGATACACGATATCTGGTCTCAGGCGATACACGATACTCAAAGGGAAACGATACTTGAAAATAGACGATACCCGATATGTGGGAAGTATCGCGATCTTTGCTCTAGACGATCTCTGGGCCAAACGATACTTGGCTGAAAACGATCGACGATACTTGGAATCCCACGATACACGATCTATGTTCTGAAACGATCGACGATATACGATATCTGGCAAATATCGCGATCTCTGAAGATCAGACGATACACGATATTTGAACCAAACGATACTTGGTTGAAAACGATCGCTGGCAAAACGATACACGATACTTGTCAGGTATCGCGACCTTTGACCAAACGATACTTCTCAAGTATCGCGATCGGCACGAAACGATACACGATACACAATACTCGAAAGACGATCGCTGGAAAACGATCTCTGACCAAGTATCGCGATCGGTATGAAACGATACACGATCGATGGGAAATATCGCGATACTCAACCACAGGAGCAAAACGATACTTGTGAAGTATCGCGATACTCGACCGCGGGAGTAAAACGATACTTGACCCTTAGAGAAATTTTAACAAATGTTTTTGAAGTTTTGATTTTGCCCCCTTGATCACCTAGCTCTTCTCTCTTATCCTCACTCTCTGTATCAAACAAAACACAACTTTTTGCCCCCTGAAAAACTCTAACGATACCTGGCGCAGATCGTTTTTCTTTCCTAACTTGATTTGTTTGAGAAATGTTGATTAAAATGATGGGCTAGCTTACCTTGGTGGCACCTAGAATCTCTTTATCAATTTCCCTTGCTCTGTGCACTCCCCAAATGCCTGGTTTCTCGCCCACGATCTCTGCCACAGCTCACGAGATACTCGACGCTCACACTCACGATACTTGTTCAAACAAGTGATTTTTCAAATGACTTTTTTTTGGCTTTTATACTTGGAGTTTTCTAGCTTACAAAAAGGAAACTTTTCTGAACAAAACTAAAATCTACTCTAATGACTTGGTCCACTCTCTACTCACTCCTACTCTACTCTTTCTACTCACTTCCCTAAACTAACAACTCACTACACACACTCCAAGAATGAGAAGTAGCAAATGCGGCTGAAAATGACTTACCAAAGAAGAGAAGATTTCCACTCCTCCACTTACTTCAATGCAAAAAGCTACTTACCATCACACGAATGCCTCGATTTGATTCGTCACTCCCCGGCAACGGCGCCAAAAAGTGTGTTGACCTAAGTATCAACTTAGGGACTTGCGGAGAAAGAGACTATCTCAATCCCCTCACAAGTGCATATAGTGGGGATACACGCTTTTAAATATCAATCCAAAGAGTATACAAACCTAGCCGAGTGTATGAAGACATGCAATCATGTAATGGTCAATGCAAATGAACTACTCAAAGAATGTAAATGAGGCAAAGACTTATCCAAACAAGCTCCAACTGTTGGTCGAGGCGAAACGATACTTGGTGCAGCAGCCGTCAGTATTTTGGACTTTTCTCCCAGCTCCGAACTCCAAATATAGCGAATAGCATATGCGTTTCAAAGCTCTCGAGAAGACGCATCCAATGGCAGTGGTTTCACTCAATTCCGACGCTTCTACTTCAAGTTATGAGCGAAATACTGAGTCGCGGGAATACTTTCCTACACTTCAGCACTTCCTACACTTCGCACACACCTTTCCTACAGCAAAGAAACACTTTCATGGATAGACAATACTCACAAGCACTCTTTCCAAGCAATACACATGCATACAAGCTCATGAAGAAGAAGATAAGGAGGGAAGAAGACACAAATTCGAATTTCTGTGCTCTCTATTCTCACAATGGCAAAAAGTTCTTTACAAAGAGTCACATTTGACTTATATACTAGTGCCCTAAAAAATGGTCCTTTCACACAAGAGACCGGCACTTTATTCACTAAAAGACTAAATTTCTACTATTTTACATGGGTAAGCTTCTAATCTTCTGTGGGGATGCATCTAGAGGACTCCTCTAGTGCCTTTACAACGGAAAATATATTACAAGAATGATTATGGTACAAAAATATGAAGTCCAAATCGGAAAAATTTTGGGGCCCGTCTTTTTCTCTGCTTTGTGCGCTCTTTAGCTCTGCAACAGTGTCACTTATACGATGCTTTTGTGTCGCATGCAATTTGTCAACATCTCTACGAGTGTCGCTCATGTGTGACAATGTTAGCGATGTCACTTAATTACCATCAAGTAACAGGTAGCATCGCTTATGTGATGATCTCCTTTGTTTTTAATGTGTGTTACTTTGTTTTCAAAGTGTCGCATAAGAAACAATTCTCCATTTTTTTATTGGAGGCATCACTATGCCGCCTAATCAGCTAGTAGTTTTCTTGATTCCTAGACATAACCTTGGTTTTTCTTCTAAGATGTTTTGGACTCTCAGGATTAACTAGATGCCTTATTGTTGAGGATCAGATTGAGTAGGAATTAATAATTCGATAAGTCTGGAATTTGTAATCATGTACTTTTGATGTTACATCATATATTTGTTTACTATTGATATCGTGGATAGTTGATATCAAGTTCGTCACTAAAAACCATTTCATATATCATTGTTTACTATTGATGTCGTGGATAGTTGATATCAAGTTCGTCACTAAAAACCATTTCAGTTGATTGAAGGAATAGATGAGGAATATGTTGTTTCTATTTTATCTCGATTTTGAGTTGTTAGCCATGTGGTTGTGACAAGGATGACAATCGAATATCATTGTTGTATTGATCATCCATAACACTTTTTTGGTTCTTATTAATCGAGTTCCATGGTTGGTTTGGGAGGTATGTTAAGATGATTTTGTTCACCCAACGTATAAAGACTCTTTGTATAGATTGATTATATTTGAGATGTATACAATCATGTTGTTAATACATGATTGTTCCATTTGTCTTAAAGATTATCTATCTTCTTTTTATATTATTTATTTAGTACATTTTTATCTAGCAAGATCCATAATACTAATAATATATCGTTTTTCTCATAAGTGAAAAACTATTGAATTGTGCTTACTAACATACATTCATTGTTTTTTACTAATTGAGTTTTATGGTTGGTTTGCTAGGTATGTTAAGATGATGTTCTTCACCCAAAACGTACTAAAGACTGAAATGACCTATACACTTGATCCATATTGTGATTCATCCATCAACACCATTGTATAGATTGATTGCATTAAGATGTATGTAATCATGTTTTTAAACATAATTGTTCCATTTTTCTTAAAGCTTCTTTATTCTTTTTATGTTATTTATTTGGTAAATTTTGACCTATTGAGTATCCATAATATTCTTGATGTATTAGTTTTTTTCTAAGTAAAAACTCATGGATTGTGCATACTACAATATATATATATATATACATGCGTACATGCACATACATACATACACACATATTCATACAGTTGGAGAGTGAGCATAGGAGAACAGTTGGAGAGTGAGCATATGAATGAAGAAGATTCAATGGACTATTTTTTTGACAAAGATCAAATACTTGAAAGAGCAATTGTTTTTTGTTGATGAAATCTTTCCACATATTTCATTGTGCAAAGTGTTCTTCATGGTCTTCTAAATCCTTATCAGAGTTTCGCTTCTACTCTTTGGTTGATGATGAAAGACAACCCAAAAGCCTTAACCTTTGAGGATTTAGTTTATGTTTTGCTGCAACAAGATGAGTCTAGGTTGAGTAAGTCAATCATACATGTTGCAAATCAAGCTTTCTTAGCTACTTATAAGGGCAAAGGTAAATGGAGTCCATCTACTAGTAAGCAAAACTCTACTAATGTAGGAATACAAAGATGTCAAGAAAACAAAAAGTCAAAAATAGTTTTGCAAGTATCGTAAGAAAAATAATCATGTCATAAAGAGTTTTCCTAAACTAGCTACAAAGGAGGCAAAGAAGAAATAGGTTGGAATGGTTATAACAGAGACCTCTCCACCTAAAATAGAGTATGCTAATCTTGTTCATTGCAACTGTGATCCATCTTCTCATGAGCTATGTATGTTTTTAGTAGATTCAGGTGTTTGGTACTTTGATAGTGGTACAACCAAACATATTACCTTGTAGCTTAGTTTCTTCTCTTCACTTGAGCCTAATCCCAAAGGGAATACTGTTACAATTGCTAACAAGTCCTCTTATCCTATCATGGGAGCTGGAAAGTTCTTTCACATTGTTAGATGTCTTATATGTGCCATAGATCAAGAAAATCATGTTATCAACTTCATCACTAGCCAGGATTGGCTTTGATTGTCAAATTTGTTGATGATAGATGTAGAGTTCATGATCTCTTGATGGTGATGTTGTCATTGCTTCTCGCATTTTATTTCATGGATTGTATAAGCCCTATCCATACATACTCTAAAATGCAAAGAAAAAGAATGGTTCAAGAATAAAAGGATGTTAAGCAAAGTGTTGAAGGGTTTGCCATCGATGATGCATCCTATCCTAAAGATTGGATATAGTTCGCATGAGGATGATTTTTTGGAACTTTAAATGAGTATAATGGCTCCATTTATATGTTTTTTGTAGGGCTTGAAATCACTGATAGTTGGATCCTAAAGTGATTTTATACAATTATGCTTCATGATATGCTTGATAATGACCATGAAATGTGTTGATGCTTTTATGATTTGAAAAATGGTCATGTAAAACACTATTATTTTCAAATATATGTTGAACTCATGAACTTCACTCAACATCATATATTTGGGTTTCAATTAACTTTCTAGATCAAGAGACTTATTCCACTCTTCGTTATCTTTTCCAAGATAGCATCACTTGTTGCTTGCTCTTTGAACCCTTGAATATGTGCATCTTGAAGAAGGACATTTCCCTTCTAAAACTTATGATATGGATCTTGTGCCATGATTATGAATAAGATTCTTTCAAGAATCCTCTTACATATGGAAGAAGGACATTATGCTTCTATATCTTATGACATGGATCATGTGTCATTATTATGAATAAGATTCTCTCAAGTGTAACCTTATGAGTCTCATTAGCAACCACTTATAAGTTCAATCTTTGCATGGATTATTAATCACTTGAAATAAAACAATAGTAACAAAAATCAAAACATACATGTGGCTTTCTCCTTTGATTACAAGGTACCACTCTTTTGTGCATGCGATATCACAATAGTTTCTTATGCAAGGCCATGAAAATTGGTCCTAATTGAATGCACATTTAAAGTGAAGAGTATAAAACGAGTGCAAAAGACAAGTTTGTGCAATAAGAACATGGTTCTAGCCTGAAAAATGTTGTCCTTGACTACATAAGCTTCTCTAGATATGACAAAAACATCTTTTTCCAAAGTGAACTCTAGAGTGTTTGATATTTCCCAACCTATTCTAATGGCATATCTCACCTACTACTCACTTTATTGGTGCACCTTACAACATCCTTTATTGTCTTGCCTCAAGGTTCCTTTACATGTTTCAATAAGTTAAGGCTTTTCCAATGAGCACATTATCATATCTATCCCAAATCCCTGCTTGATGGTTTTATTCCTCTTTTCCCATTCTTCTATGTACGGATGCCCACCTATAGTCTTGCACTCCCCATTTGCTTCTATTCAATACTTACATGTCTCTCTTAGTTTGTGGCAGACATTGTAGATGCATACAATGTATATATTGTCCCCTTTTGTTTTTCTCAATTTCCTTTACGGCCCCAAGCCTTCCTTACAAGCCCCTTGGTTCTCATTTGTTTCTCAACACACTGTCGATGCAGATGTACCACCAAAAAGACAACTCCTTATCGATGCATGCTCCCTATTAATGGATTCCCCAAGCAGACACAATAATAATATCAAGCATGAACCCCCTTCAAATACCCTTTTCTTGATAATATAGTGGTCCTGTACCATGGGAACATAGCACAATAGCAAGCTGAATGGAGATATTCCATGAAACAACAACATTGAAAAGCAAAAATGCATAAAAAGGCAAAAAAAAGGAGGAAATCTAAAAGAAAATAGCATGAATAAGGTAGTTGAGAAGAAAAAGCTAATGTGTAATACAAAAAGCTAATGTGTCAAGGTAGAAGAGTGTGAAGATGGACGTGAGAATGAAGAAAAATGAAGTTTTTCACTAATTCTACTTCATTTCCTACACTAAACTCTAATCCTTTCTATCAAGTGAATGTGATTGCGAATCCTTTCCAAAAATCCTCTCTACATTGCAAAATTGAATGGAAACGAAATCTTAAATAACTTGCCTCATGTCAAGTCAAACCATCCAATGCAATGGCCATTGAGAATGTTCCACGATAGCAACACCAATGTGTTGCATCATAGACGACCCAAGCTCTTATGAACTCAAGATGGCATCATTGTTTCACTTACAACCCATAATGTCAATCCAAGAAGACATTTCGGTGGTGTGAGGACCTCCATATGATCACGAGATGAGGAGGAAGGATACACACACACACACATAATCAAGCATGCATGCATGCATGCAAACTCACTCACACACATGCAAAGCATTCATGGAGTTAGCACAACAAGTGAAAAATACTCATACTTTGGGAGATTTCTTGAGAGGAAAAATGAATCCAAGTTGGATTATTCTTTTTGCATTAGAAATATATTTAAAATATATTTAAATCTTACAAAAAAATCATGGAAATTGAGGTGGAAAACCTGCAATAGAACTATCATCTTCTCCATGAGTTGACAGAAAGTTGTTTTAGTTACACCTCTTATATGTGTATGAGCTTGTGCTTTGACACTTGGTATCTTGGTGTTTTTATTCCTAGAGAATAAGATCTCTCTAGCCTTGGCTTAACTTTCATCTTGTTCCACCAAGAAAGCTCAAAAAAGTTTACATGTTTGGGCAAGAGGATTGCTCTTCCCCATGTATTAATATCGCCTATCAATGTGCATGATACAACTTAAGTGATTTGATTCATGAATCTCGCTCTCAAATTGAAAATCCATTATCCTCAATTAGCCCTATTCGATCCCCATCAAGTAAATTTGTCTACCCTAATTACACATTGATTTAATCCTAAGCACATAACAGTTTGATTTTATTCGAATCCTTCATTGTTTGAGTCTCTCTAATCACCATCCGAATTATCCATTATTACTATCTATAAGCATGCATAAACGCAAACATTCATATAATCACAAGTTCAAGTAGAATATTAATTTGATCATCTATCCCACAAAAAAGATGATTTGATACATACCTATCACCACAAGATTGATGCAACCTCTCAACAATCACTTCCAACTGATTTGGTCCATCACAATGTCAATCTCATCACAATATCTTTCTAATCTTGCATTCATCATTACATTAAAAAAAAGGTGATTTCATCCAAGTTCATCATCATAATAATCAAAGTGATCCAAGTTCATCATCACAATAAATAAAATGATTCAATCCAAGTTCATCATCATAACGAAAGAAGTGATTTGATCTTATATTCCTCATCATCACAAGAAAAAATGATATGATCCCTTCAAGTGTCATAAGGTTGATTTGATCCTCTATCCCACAAAAAACGATAACTATTCAATGTCACAAAAAATGACATTATCCCTCTCAATTCCCATGAGATCAATTCAATCCTCAAAGGAGTGTCACAAAAATTATCCAATCCCTCAATCAATCACCTATTCAAGAAACTCTCACCCCAAATGTACATATCCAATGCTCCATCCATCACTCCCAATTTGATCCTCATCAACTCCCCCATCATGAAAGAAAAGAAATTCAGCCCAATTCAATTCTATCCAAGTTTGCTATCACATAAAAAAATAATCCGATCATATATCTATTGCAACAAGATTGATATGATCTTTTACAACTCCTCACAAAAAAGAAAGATCCAAGCCACTACTCCTTATCATAAAAGAAACTATCTTATCTTTTTTAAAAGATCAATTTTATCTTTTTCCTTTATCTAAAACTAGCAATTCAACTTGATTCATATTCATCTCAAAGGGATCCATCATTCACCATCAGAAATCGAGTATCATTCACCATCATCAATTAATCCATTCATCATTAAAAGTGCCCCCATTTTTCCAACATCATCACAAAGAATCCTTCATCCATCAGCTCTAATCTCTTGACCTATTCAACAACACAACTCATCCATCATCATTCTAATCATTCTATATTCCAAATGGAGCCATTCATCCCTGGCCCTTTGATCCTTATGTCTCCTCTCGAAAAAATATTATGGACTCCTTTGAATGATAGAATTTAAAGACCATCAATCCATTATCCATCACTCATCCAACCAAACGATTGAACATCCTTCTATACAACCCTTCATAGTTATTTAATAGTCCTTCACCCACGGATCCTCCGTCATCCATTGACCAATCCTCCAATCCTTCTAATCATTCGTCTATCTCCCATGAATCATCTATCTCCACAAATTATCAATCATCATAATCAACCATACTTACTAGCCTAGCAACCTCATATTACTAAACAACCAAACCTACCATCACACCCTAAGTGAATGGCATGAATTAAAAACTTATCCACAAACTTCTGTAAAAGATTTACCCTGATTCCCACGTCAACCTACAACCCTACCTCTAACATCACCACGTGATCTATCATTCCTATACCTTTCATCTGGACTACACACAACCCTAGCAACCCTCACATCTATGACCTACACATCTAAAACCCCACACACAACAATTCCCTATGCATTGTGACACCCCAAATTCAAATAGTGGGACATTGCAATTGCTTTGGGGCATCAACAATTTCAAGCATCACGTATCGAGACATTGAAATCTCCATTTCCATGCAAGCACGCCTTTGTTGACATCCTTAAGGCATCGTGATTGGTCCTTTTCTACTGCATCATGCATTATGGCATTGTGATTGCTCACTAAACATCATGATTGCTAAGGCATCATCAATCAGGGCATCATCAATTAAGGCATCACCAATCAGGGATCAAGGCATCATGAATCATGTCATCATGATTGTCCTATCCATCAAATAGTGGGACATTGCAATTGCTCTTCAAGCATCATGACTGCTAGAACACTGTAGCTAGATGCATCACGATTGCTATCTCAATGCATAGAGAGGCATTATGGGCATATTTTTCGAAAATGATATTTTATGAACTTTGTTGGTGGTTGAATAGAGTAATTGATAATCCTTATGGCAGTACAAAAAATCGTACTTATCAATCTTCCCTCATATGTAACCAATCCACTACAACAATAGAATTATAGCACCTCAATGATGTTGTCACTTCTTCATATCGAATGATAATTTTTTTGTTGCCATCTTGGTGCCCATAAAGTATTTTAGGGATATAGAAGCTCTATGTGAAATGTTTGAAGCAAACTAGGGAAGTATGCTACTCTCCGTTTATCATGGCCATCACTTCTTTGCTTAGACTAGGCCTATGCATAACCTTAAACCTCTCCATCTCGTCTAATTCCAAATCTAAATCAATTAAAGAGTTAACATAATTAAAATAAATATAGTGCACACTCCAAGAAGTTGGACTCCCGTTGGACCAAATTTGATTGCTTAAACCTTTGATAACTCTTCGTGAACTCGTGCATATAGACATTTACTTGTCTTCTCCTTTTCTCTTGCATTTATGAGTAGTGATTATTTTTTGTGTTGTTTCTTTTTGGGTTTATTTGTTTCTGGTACTTCGGTGTTTTCTAATTAAATGTAAGTTAAATGAGATTAAAAGGCATCACATTATTGAGACCAAATAATAGCTAGATGTCAAGAACATGATAATATCAGTAGGCATAGCTCCAAGCTTTTGTACTATGCATCAAGAGATCTCCATCAATCCATAATGGTGAACTTAACTTCTATATCACTATGAGCATATGGAAAGCACAACAAGAATCATCTCCAAGCACTTAGAATCCAAAAATCTCATGGACTTGTCTTGGACTCAAAATATCAAGGAATTACTCAATATTCCAAACCAATTAGAAGGGAAATATTTATGGCAACTAACAATCACCATGACCAACAGTCTTCGATTACTTAATCTAGTGACGAATAAAGACGATTAATTACCCGACATTTTTGAACACCACCAAGAAACAACTAATAGAGATAGCATAGAATAATATCAAATGGTATGGTTTATGATAAATTCCATGTAAGTATATATGTAGAGCCACATGTGCACATTTGTACATTTTTAAATAGTTACAAAGTCCTCAATAATACTCAAGACTCAATGCATAAAGCTAGGATGTTTCAAGCGACCTTGCATGCAAAGCCGCGTCGATGACACCTATGAGACCCAATTTATTTTTTTGACACCACAATGCATAGAGACATCTATTTCACTCATCCCAACCATGTACTAAATCACTCACTATAAATTCTCTCTCTCTCTCTCTCTCTCTCTCTCTCTCTCTCTCTCTCTCTCTCTCTCTCTCTCTCTCTCTCTCTCTCTCTCTCCATCCATATAATATGAGTCTATACCTCCCATGCCACTAGGCACTCATGTGAGTTTCTAAATATATGATACCCATTGTCATATAACAAATATCTTATCTTGATACATTTGAATGATGATTGAATGCAACATATTATCCATTAGCTTCATCAACAATATCCTATGGCTAGCTTTGGCCTAGATCATTTCTTTTTTGCACGAAGGTTTGGTGGTTCCATGCAAATATTGTTTAATCACAAAAGAAGTGGTATTGTAATCTTCTTTCTAAGTACAGCATGGACCAATATCATATCATTTCTACACCCTTGGATCATATGAAGCTTACTTTGAAGGATAGTACACAACTTATGGGTCTACATGAATGCAAAGACCTTGTTAGCTCTTCACCTAGGCAAGACATATCCTCATACCTATTATGCCATTAGTGTTCTCGATCAGTTCTCCCATCAACCTCGTAACTCTTTAGCATGCAAGTCAAAGAATGTTGAGACACTTGGTTCTTACTCAACGCCATGGTCTTTGTTGTAGAGGGGGCAACAAACTCATTTATATACTGGGGTCCAAATTAGATCAAAGATCCAAACTTGTATCACCTTACTTTTGGACATAGCTCAAGCCCGATTTCTTGGGCAAGTTAAGAGAAACGAACAACTATTTGGGCATGACATTCATTATCTGTGATTGGTCTTTTGCAAGAATTGATAGTGAGTTTGACTTGGTCTTGACCAAGATTCCAGTATACTATGCTTGAACAAAGAATATCAAGATCCAACACCACCATGTAACTGAAAATCTCATCCAATGAGATCCTCTTCAAGTGTTTATCAATTGGAGACACACATGGACGAAGGCCCAACCAAGTGAGCCAACACATGTGGATCAAGACTATGTATATTGAAAATTTGACAATAGTGCCAATAATAAGGGGTCCACAACACACTCTAAATAAACACTATCCACATAAAAGTAAAAACTAAACATGCTATGAGATTTGAAGGAATAAGGCTCATTTGCATACCTAGTCCACTCGTGAATCTGCCAATAAAAGAGCACAAGGGGAACCTTGCATATAGCCCTTCGTTTAAAAAGTTTGGGTGCATCAACCATAGAAAATTTAGGTAACCACATTACTACATAATTGGGTTTACTTACGGCAGCATGCATCAAACCACTGGTGATACTTTTTCCCATGAAGACACGTGTATGACGTAGATATGCAATCAAACTTCAACTTCAAATCTATAAAATGACACCTTCCACACCTGCAACAGCTCAAACTTCTTAAAAGATAGCTGCAAAAATATTGTAACCTAAACATGAGATCTACAATGACATCATATCAGAATTTTCAGCACACCCCACTGAAGAAGTTTGATAACGCTTTGAGTAAATTTTCCATTTGCTTTACACACTGAAATTCATGCATGTTTGATTGAGCTTCAACATGAAGATCGTGCACAAGGTCATTCAACACAATATGGTGGCAAAACTGTTTAGGAATAATGTGACTTACTTGCCTCCGAATTCATAATCGTGAGAAAACAGTAGAAATGCTCATGCATGTTTGGAAGGTTCTTTTTCTTTTTCAAGACAACAAAAAGTAAATGAAGGGAGAGGGTGAAGGCACAGTCAACAGATTATCAAAAGCTTATGGATAACACTGAATTTATACAGACTCAAGGCCAAATGAAATGTGTACAGTCCAGCCAACTACCTTGGTACTGAAACTGATACCTAGTTGCAAGGATTTTAGATTGGCACTAAAACTAAATAATTCATTCGAACCAAAATCTTAGGGGTAGAGTGCTAAATACCGTGCCACCATTAATAGCTTCAGAATGACATTAAGCTGAAATAATTCATTCCAACAAAGTGCCACCATTAATAGCTTCAGAATGACATTAAGAAGAAATATTTTTTTCCAACCAAGTTCTTAGGGGACACCATTGCAATGTAAATAAGAACATATCTTTGTCAAAACCAATGTCCTTGGTTTACTACACAGCAAGAGATTGTGAGATGGTATTCCTTAAATGCCTTGCAAATGTACACTGCAACACGAACACCTTTTAAACTTAGGATTGAACATAGGCTACACTCGTAAGTTTCTTAGTTAACCAACTTCGGGTCATGATTCATTTCCGTAAAGATCGTAAATCAAACAGTAAAAATATTCACAGAAATTGATCTTTCATGTGGCAACAAATATCTTGTGATACACCATTGACACAAACACAGTGCCTTCTGATTGTCATGTATGCTGTAGTATTGATTTTTCATGTGGCAACAAATATTTTGTGATACACCATTGACATAAACACAGTGCCTTCTGACTGTCATGTATAAATAAGAAAAAAAGTCAAAAATAGGTAATATACTTGCAAACCCAGAGTGGACCTCGTGAATGTACACTTGAATAGATAATAGACGTACAAAACAAGCCATCATAATTTTTTGTTCAAACGCACCTTATAGACCATGGGCCAATTCCAAGCACATTGGAATTTGAAGGAACAAATGCGACCACAAAGGGGCAGATCTATAATCGCAAAATGAAAACTTATGACAGCAATTTGTTGTTACCAAGCCCTTGTTGAAAAAAATTGAACAATGCGGATTGTCAGGTTCGCAGTTACATGGCAGCAGGAATGAATGAAGCAAAAGATCTCTTTAATCATATAGGTATAAGGAACTGCATCAAGATCTACGATTTCTCTCAAAGAATTGTGAAACTCATTTACTATGCTTTTCCTTTCACCCAGAATCTTGCCTGAGAATATTTCTTCAGAATATAAATTTGTCAGCATACCTTCACGAAATGGAAAATTACCATTGTACTGGCTCTACTTGGACCGTTTTTTCACCTCACCATACGATATCACACCACATACAGTCAATGTGTAGCCTAACATACCAGTTACAGAGACTGGGTTGCGGAAAAGAAGGATTGAAACAACAACTGCAACAGCTCCTTTAGCATTACCAAGCACCTAAACAAAAAACATGGACTTAAAGAGTTAGCTCTGGAAAAATAAAATTGTCCCCCAAACTAGAGATGTTTTAAAGAAGTTGACCCAAACGTACAAAATAAACAACCTCACGGAACACTTGGGAAACAGTTACAGAAGTATGCTGAAAACAAGTGAGTTGATTATAATACTACATTTCATGTGAAGAATAACCGCAACCTTACAAGAAGCATGCGGATCACAAAATGCCAGAATTAAGGACTATACAGTCTTCCAAGGAGAGCTTGATAGTAATGTGAGGTGGAAAAAAAAGAAGACAATCATAGACAAATGCTCAAGAAAAATACAAGCATGTGGAAAATCCCTGTACAGAGCTACTGGAGTTTTGAGTCTACAGTTTGAATAAATGACCTGTAAATTGCTACTCCAAGAGTGTTCGCTTTAACTTCTTGCTTTAGCTCTTGGTATAAAGAGGAGATGGCATCCTCCAATATAATGTTACCAGATCGCTTCAATGGATACAACTTCCATACACAGCAAGCCATCAATACCTCATGACATCATCAGAGCAGAGCTTGCTACACCCTCGATGTTAGTCGAGGCTTTGTTCCAAGCGGTATATTTGCTCCATAGACTCCAAGATATGAACACTGAGCACATCACATATGGGGCTTTTCAGGCATCACGGTCTTGCCCTAGCTGGAGATACTTCATGCTGGTATGTCCAGACCAAAGATTGGTTGGCCAGATATGGATTTGACATAGACAGAGTACCACCCGTACAGTGTGATACACATGCTCCAACCTATTCACTCTCTTTGCAAGAAAGAAATAGGGTCATACGGCAGGAGATATGGTACAGATATATACATAGGGCTTGGATCCTTCCTAGGGACTCATCACCAACGAAAAAGCTTCACTATCATGAGGTTTTTTTATAGATTTCAGACCAAGGGTTCATTGAGATGCCTCAGTACATGCAGATCTACATTGCCACATCACATACGAGTTTCTATTGAGCAGCTTAGAGTATCATCACACGAGTTAAAGATTGAGAGAGGTCGGGCTAGCAGGTTATCCAGGGCAGAACATATATGCCCCATTCGCCAGACAGAGGAGAGCGAGGAGCATTTTGTTATATGATGCCTTGCATATGTTGAGCTTAGGATACAGTTCGACATAGAGGGATCATTACAGCAGTGTATGAGGAGCAAGGATCAATGGCGTTTTGAACAGTTCCTCATTCCTGCATACCATAGACGTGAGACTCTTATACAGCCTATATGGGCGGCAGGCGAGGGTATACAACAGAGGATCACCCATTTCTTTCAAAGGATTGAGCCGCGTCTGACCCCTAGTGACCCAGGGCTTACTCTCGAGCAAGCCACTATCGACCATATCTTCATCCTGCGTTGTCTCATTGATTGGGCAAAGGCAAGGAAGAAGAGGCTCTATTGTTGCTTTGTGGACTTCCGCAAGGCCTTTGATACAGTTCCACGTGAGAGGCTGTTCCAGCACCTACTGAGCCTTGGGATCCCGACGGAGATGATATGGGCCATCTACACTCTCAAGGAGGAGGAGCTTTGTCGAGTTCGATGCCCTGGAGGTTTATCAAAGCCCATTGCTAGCACCATTGGTGTTAAGCAAGGCTGTCCACTCTCCCCGACATTTTTTGGGCTTTACATTGATGAGATCTCTGATTACATACTACGAGCAGGCGGGGAGGGGAGAGACCTGGGAGGTACCAAGTTCACATTCTTTTATATGCGGATGATATTGTTTTGATTTCAGAATCACATGAGGGGCTCCAATGCCACCTCGGAGCCTTGGGTGATTTTTGTTCACATAGAGGATTGGTGGTGAACCTTGGCAAGACCAAGGTCATGATCTTTCACACATCCATTGCAATGAGGAGTGCAGCCATCTTCACCATAGCAGGAGGGCACGTCGAGGTGGTTACTTCATACATCTACTTGGGAGTTACTTTCACCAATCTACCAAGACCTTTCACCATGAGGCAGGCAACTATTGACAGACTCACCCGAGGATATGCAGCCCTGGCCATGCTCGAGCGGAGGTGCCACCAGGCACACCTCCAGGAACCCTGCACGAAAGGGTGGCTTTTCGACACACTAGTCACCCCCCCCCCTTGATGTATTCAGCGACAGTATGTGCACGAGGCTTGATGGTCGATCAATGGGCACATATTGAGAGGCCACAGGTATGTATGATCTCACGCTTGTTCCGTAGCAAGCAAACCATACCACATGACATCATCTGAGCAGAGCTCTCTGCACCACCCATGGTCCTCAAGGCACTATTTTTTCATTCAAAGGGTGAGGGAGTTGCCACACGATAGACTCACTCGTAGAGCTTTTGAGGAAGCTATACAATTATCTCAGAGCGGGCATGATAGAGCCTCGTACTCACAGGTCACGACTTGGTTCGCGACACATGGACTCAATATGGAGAGTTTGCCACCTTTTCAGTATGACTCGGACTCACCTTACTATCATCTCTCTCGCAACAAGAGGAGTCTGGTACTCAAACAGGACTTGTGGAGCCTCTACATCAGGAGAGTATGGAGATCACCAAATTTAGAGGGGAGGATGTCATACTACAGAGACCAATTTCTCACCATTACGTGTGATGGATTCATACAGAGACCACACTATATGGACATCTATATGCCACAGAGTTCACGAGTAGCGATTGGCCAACTGAGGGTCAAATCACACAGACTGGAGATCGAGAGTGGGAGACACAGTGGGAGCCCCAAAGCAAAGCGGATCTTCAGACTATGTAAAGAGGAGGTGGAGACTGAGGAGCATTTCGTATGTCAATGCCGAGCATACACTCATATTAGAGACAGATATGAGACTTTTTTCAGAGGACAGCCCACCCTCCAAGAGATTATGGACTCCCGAGATCAGAGACAGTTAGGACATTTCTTGATAGAGATTCAGATCCATAGAGATGCACTTTACCACTGACACACACAGCTACACAGGTGGAGAGGAGACAGCTACAGCTCACTGATTTTTTCCAGAGGTCTAGAGCCCCCTCCCCACCTGATTCCGAGGGAGGAGTGACACTACAGCAGGCTGAGGTGAGTCGAGCTAGACAACGACCACGAGTCACAGTGCTCAGAGGAGTTAGGCTATACCTTTGCCAGATAGAGGAGATTCGAGCCCGATATCGCGAGGCGACTGCGGAACGAGTAGCCTTGATGAGAGCAGATCCTATAGCTTTCATGCAAGCAGCTCTAGCACCGGCTCCACCTATGTATCAGATCCTCCATCCCTCCATTACCACTAGATGGAACTAGTAGACAAATGCATCTTCATGATTGTATTGCCCTCAGCATATAGACATCATACATTCATATACCCCTAGAGATAGGGCTCCATCAGCCTTAGTACTTTACCACACATGTTTGAGATTAGATTGTATTAGCTTTTTATGATCTTGTTTTACTTTTCTGATAGCCGGATGACATCCGCATCATGTATCTTATGCTTTGTCTCATAGGCCAACTTTGGCCTATCATAGACGTAAAAAAACTCTTTCTTTTTCTCTCTCTCTCTCTCTCTCTCTCTCTCTCTCTCTCTCTCTCTCTCTCTCTCTCTCTCTCTCTCTCTCTCTCTCTCTCTCTCTCTCTCTCTCTCTCTCTCTCTCTCTCTCTCTCTCTCTCTCTCTCTCTCTCTCTCTCTCTCTCTCTCTCTCTCTCTCTCTCTCTCTCTCTCTCTCTCTCTCTCTCTCTCTCTCTCTCTCTCTCTCTCTCTCTCTCTCTCTCTCTCTCTCTCTCTCTCTCTCTCTCTCTCTCTCTCTCTCCCCCTCCCTCTCCCCCCCTCCCTCTCTCCCCCTCCCTCCCTCTCTCCCTCCCTCCCTCCCTCCCTCCCTCCCTCCCTCCCTCCCTCCCTCCCCCTCTCTCTCTCTCTCTCTCTCTCTCTCTCTCTCTCTCTCTCTCTCTCTCTCTCTCTCTCTCTCTCTCTCTCTCTCTCTCTCTCTCTCTCTCTCTCTCTCTCTCTCTCTCTCTCTCTCTCTCTCTCTCTCTCTCTCTCTCTCTCTCTCTCTCTCTCTCATATGCACCCACCTACTCGCTCTCTCATCAAGAGAGGAATAGGGTCATTCGTTAGGAGATATGGCATACATACAGAGGACATGGGTGAGCCCTAGGGATACATTGCCACCGAAAATGCTCTATTATCGTGAGAATTTTCTACATATATTGGACGAGGGCTTCATCGAGATTCCAAGATACATGTAGACATACCTACCCCACCACCTTAGAGTCGTCATTGGGAAGCTCCGGGTTTCATCACATAAGCTCGAGATTGAGAGGGGTCGGTCTCGGGGAGTCCCCCGTGAGGAGAGGTGGTGCCCGGTATGTGAGACAGAGGTAGAGAGTGAGGAGCATTTTGTTATCAGATGCCCAGCATACTTAGACCTACGAGCACAATTCCAAATAGAGGAGTCACTCCAGTTGTGCATGACTATGGGAGACCAGCGGTGCTTGGGACGCTTCCTCACAGGAGCATTCGAGAGGCGAGAGCGGTCACTACAGCCCACACATCAGCCACGGGTGAATACCCAGCAGACCATTGCCCAGTTCTTTCAACGAGTTGAGCTACATCAAAGAGGTCCATCTATAAGGTTCACGCTCCACCAGGCAGTAGCACATAGAGCACAACGCCGACCACGCATGGACGGATATCGTTGACCACGACTATGTCAGGAGGATATCTCACGCATCAGGACAGCCTACGACCACATCATGGAGCATAGGCGTACCACCACCCCCTGGGTTGTTTTCCTTAAGGAGGCACTCAGACCACCACCGATGTACCACATACTACACCCACCTCCACCCATCACCAGTAGCTAGGGTGTTTTACTCACTCACATTATGGATCCCCCATGTATTAGGTGGCCACTACCTGCAGAGTCAGAGCCACGTCTCCCAGACTTTCCAGCCCTATATAGCTTTGTGTAGCCATATACTTTTTATTTCATTTCATCTCCTCCACAAGGTTACTACACTTGTACATGGTTTTGTCTCATAGGCCAAGTTTGGCCTCCAGAAGACGTCAATATGACCATAGTTTTTCCATACGTGAACTATACGGCAAACGCATACGGGTATGAAAGTATGAAAAAAGTATGGAATTTCATTTAAAATATCATACGCGATATCATACGTTTGGCAAAAAAATACTAAAAATTTGAAACTTATATATATAACATATATATATAATATGTATGTTTATATCTAGTGTATATATGTATGTATGGAGGCTCCTTTAAGCTAAGTAACTCCCACCATGTGTATACATAATTGATGTTGTGCCTTGGGTAGACACTTCGTGAGAGCATCAGCAAGATTTTGTGAAGAATCGACCTTGATCAAAGTGATCAAACCATCCTCTAACACCTCTCTAATGAAGTAGTATCTCACATCAATATGCTTTGTACGAGCATGGAACATGGCATTCTTTGCCAAACATATGGCACTCTGGCTATCGCATCCAAGAACAGGTGCCTTTTTAGGAATCCCAAACTCACTGCACAAGCAATGCTAACCAAATGGCTTCTTTGGAAGCCTCTGTAGTAGATAGTGCAACTATCCTCTGAAGTCTAGAGCACCATGAAATAGCTCCACCTGCAAGGGTGTATACATAGCCACTTGTGGACTTGCTTGTGTCCATATCACATGCCATGTCTGAATCACAGAATCCTTTTAACTCCAATGGACCCTTTCCATAACATAGGCATTTACCTTTGGTCCCTTTCAAATATCTCAAGATAGATTCTCCCAATGAGCTTTGCCAAGATTAGCCATGAACCTGCTAACAACTCCCACTGCATGAGCAATGTCATGCCGAGTGGCAACCATAGTATACATAAGAGAACCACAAGCTGATGCATATGGAACACTCTGTTGCTCATGCTGAGTGGCAACCATAGTATACATAAGTGAACCACAAGCTGATGCATATGGAATACTCTTCATGTAGTTGGCTGCATCATCATCTTTGGGACATTCATCCTTAAAAAGCTTAACATGTGGCTGCAATGGCACTCCAAGAGGCTTAGCATCAGCCACATTTAATCTGTCCAGCACTTTTTCAATCTACTTTTCTTGGGATAAATGCAAAGTATGCTGCTGCCTATCCCTTTTTATTCGCATACCAAGAATATGCTCGGCTTCCCAAAGGTCTTTCATTGAGAATGTAGAGTTCAGCTGCTGTTTTAGAGCATTTAGAGTGCTCTTTTTCTTCCCAATGATCAGACTGCCATCTTCATCCTTTTTAATGTATAAAGAGTGGTCTGCATGGATTCTTTTGAACCCATGTTTAAGCATAAATGCATCAAACTTCTTATATCATTGTCTGGTGGCTTGTTTCAGCCCATATAAGCTCCTTTTCAGCTTGCATATCAGATACTCCTTTCCAGGAATAGCATATCCTTCTGGATGTTTCATGTACCGATCTTCGTCCAAATCACCATGCAAAAAGGCTTTTTTAAGATCCATTTGGAATATCTACAAATCCAAGGCAGCTGTAAGAGCAAATAACACACGTAATGTCATTTTAACCACCGGAGAGAACACCTCTTGGAAATCAATGCCCTCTATTTGGGCATATCCCTTAGGAACCAGCCTTGCCTTATACTTGAGTTTGCCATCAACAGTTTTGATTTTGTATACCCACTTGTTAGGAATGGCCTTCCTACCTTTGGGCAACTCAACCAAATCCCAAGTATCATTTGCATGCAAAGCCTTTATCTCAAACATAATGTAATGTACAGATATCTGTTCACTGGCCTCCTAAGACGTGTAGGTCTTCTTGACGAGATTTTCCCAAAATCTATTGAATTCAGCACTTGTTAACTCACCTGCATTATCTGTATGTAAGCATTTCAGCTTTCTACCTGTTTGGGTGGTCCCAAATGCATGAAATTTCTTAAATGCAGCAAAGGCTTCATCTTTAGATTTTAACAAATATACCCAAAGCTTTCTAGAGTAGTCATTAACAAAAGAAACAAAGTAAAGAGCGCCCCCTCCCCCCCAAATAGTTTTGGTGGGCATGCTACAAACATCAGAATGAACAAGATCAAGCACATTAGACTTACGAGAGACACGAGTAGTAGGAATTCTTTACTTGCTTACCATATAGGCATTCATTAAAAATCAAGTTTAGAGCCTTTAACATCAAACTTGTCCAAATTACATAGTTTATCAAGGCCTTTTTGGCTCATGTGGCCAAGTTTTTTTATGCCATAATTCCATATGTGAATGGATCTCAGCCAAAGCAATAAACTTGCCTAGCAAGACTTTACCATGCAAGCAATAAAGAGTCCTTTTCCTTGTACCTTTAACAATCAGCCAGCCTTTGATTAGCTTCCCCTTCTCAAAGAGGGTACTATATCCATGCATACCCATTTGCCCGACAGGCAATAGGCTTTTCTTGATGCTTGGTACATACCTTATATCATGCAAAACCAGCTCATTAGTGCCATCTACAATGAGGTGCACTGGCCAATACCTTCAATAGAACAAGCATGGTTATTTCCAAAATATACATGTCCATGGTTGCTTGCATGAAAGGTAGTAAGACACTCCTTAATAGGAGTAACATGCAATGATACACGTGAATCCACAATCCATGTTTATGACAACGCATCATTCACAGTAAGCAAGGCATCAATGAGATCCCTCTTTGTGATCTGCACATAACATAAGCATCAATAACTTCGGCATGATGTGCTGCCATAATAGCACAAAGAATATATTATGCATCTGATAGCTCCTCAATGACAACACTAGAGGCCACATTGGTCTTCTCTTTATCCTTGTCCTTTGAGTTGTCATGTGCTTCATTCTTGGTGTCCTTTTTCTTCATGTCACCTATGTTCTTCTTTCTTTCTAGTTCAGCTTTGTAGTATCTACAATCAAGCTTTTTGTGACCTTTCCTATCACACTGGTAATAAGTCACTTTAGCCTTGCCTTTGCTTTTGCTCCTGTTCCACTGTACATTTCCACTTTTCTGTTTTGTTCTTCCTCTAGCCACATTGGCTGAACTAGTGCCCTCGCCACTCGTTTTCCTCCTGATTTCCTTTGTCAAAATAGAACCCCTTACACCATCAAAGGTAAGATTGGGGCTATTCGAAAGTGAAACAACCAATGTTTCCCATGAATCAAGTAAGGTCATCAACAAAAAGATGGCCTTCAGCTTATAATCAAATGCAGGTAATCCAGAGTCTTGCAATTGCGAGAGAGTACCTCTAAAAGAAGATAAGTGCTCAGCCGCACTTTTTGACTCACCACGAAGCATGCACATTTGCTTACGCATAAGATGCTCTTGATTTACACACACGGTATTTTCATAGGTGGCCTTAAATTCTCCCATACCTCAAAAGCACTTGTAAGGCCCTTCATATCCACTAAGATTTCATCTGCTTCAGCCATCTTGATATAGCTGATGGGCTTATATAGGAGGATCATACAACACGAGCTTCAACGGATTCTGCACACACACTCTATGATGCCCACCTCCTCAAATTAGGCTCTCAACATCGTCTCGTTATCTATAACGAGATGGGTTAGCGGCCTTCCTCAAGGGGATTGGCATGCCTACCACACTCAGTTACGGATGGAGTACAATAGATTAAATCATGGGACCTAGGGACTCGGGAGGCCACCCACATTCTCAGTTCTTTCACCATCCCACCTATACCCATTGGGGCAGATCACACATATCTCGCATTATCCCTCAAGGAGGACACCCACATACACCCACATGTGACACGCACCCCACACATCACCATTCACTTCACACACGAGCTAGCTCGCATATACTCCACTTAGGTTGGAAAAAATCTTCTTCTTGTTCATCCGGACGCCCCACTACCTATACTCACATCACACAAAGCATCCATTCTTCAAACATCCACCATAAGTTCCTTCATGCGCACAACTCACTCTAGTCACACACCTCCCCCTAGGACCATGCCACATAATCGCTTGTATGATGATGATTGAAGGAGTCTCTACCATCAACTACGAGCCCAGAGAGCACTAGGAGAGAGCACTAGGAGAGATCACAAAGATTGAGACCAGAAGATGTATGAAGACCCTTACGCATCGAAAGCGGCAGGACTTTAAGGAGGCAGAGGAGCTTGAGCTATACCGCCTATTTATGAGCATGAACTTTGCCACAACATGGTGCATTCTACAAGAGACATGACAAACCACACCTATCGAGTGGTATGACTATGCCGAGAGTTATATGAGGTACTTGGGCAGCCTCCCATCCCCCTACGTCCTCTTTCTTCATGGCATAGATGGTCGGAACGGCCATTGACCGACTACAGCGTGGGCGTTCCACAACCACACGAGTTTGGGGAGCACCTTATGTACACTACCTCCACTATAGCCCCATTGATTGCACATGTTTTCAATTGGGCTATAGAGGAGGGCTTCCTAGAGGAGTGGACGGGGAACACTATTGTGCCCATCCACAAATCCAGTGACACCCTAAATCAAGGTGGTATGGAACGTTTGGTACAGCACGTATGCAGAGTTAAAAAAATCGTACGATTTTTATTTTTTTAAAATCGTAAAAACCTCAATCGCGATTTAAATCTCTAAGAACGATTTTTATTCATAAAAATAAAAATCGTTTTTTTTCCATAAAAATAAAAATCGTTTTTTTTTTGTTTAAACTTTGTATTCTGCACTCTTCAAAAATGACTTCTACTTTATATCTAACAGGGTTGTAAATACCATTCAATAGAAATGGTAATTGCTATTGCTAATGAGATTTGCATAGACTTTTAGATATCATGATAATTGACAAAGTACATAATAAAACAAAAAAAGCACATTATGAATAAAAACCTTGATTTTTATTTTCATTTTTTTAAATCTCTACGATTTAAATGATTTAAATCTCACCTTTGTCCTATGCACGTATGGAACGTGGTGTCGTACCAAACATCAAGATATGGAACGGTATGGAACGTTACCATACATATATACAAGAATGAATCCAGGGAACCTCGAATTCACCCTCAAATGAAAGTGCAACTATAAGCTCATGGTAGTCAACCACAAGACTATATAGCATATCAGCTCCACTCTGCACAAAATCGACTCAATACTATGACATCCCCACTAACATCATCAGTGCCCAATACTGGGTATAGAGCTAAGATTGAATACATGCTAACACACGCACCCCACAACGCACACACACCACGAGCAGGGACTCACAAGAAGCTCTGCGAGCTGAGTTTCTATCACTTCCAGAAGTGATCGGCAAACTCAGCCACAATGAAGCCTAGCACCAAATGCAAACAAAACATAGGAAAAATTACAGAAAATGCATAGTTGATAGGGTAGACACACCTAACAACTTGTCGCAACTCCGATGAAGAATCCACAAGTGAAAACTGCATGTCCACTAATACGACAATCATATATACCAGAATTAATCTGGGTAAACCCCAAATTCACCCTCAAATGAGAGTGCAACTATAAGCTCATGGTACTCAACCACAAGACTATATAGCATATCAACTCCATTGTGCACAGTATCGACTCAATACTATGACATCCCCACTAACGTCATCAATGCCCAATAGTGGGTATAGAGCTAAGAATGAATACATGCTCACACACGCACCCTACAACACACACACCACAAGCATGGACTCACAAGAACGTTACCACATACACATATATATATATATATATATATATATATATATATATATATATATATATGGTATCGACTCAATACTATGACATCCCCACCACAGTATCGACTCAATACTATGACATCCCCACCACAGTATCGACTCAATACTATGACATCCCCACTAACGTCATCAATGCCCAATAGTGGGTATAGAGCTAAGAATGAACACATGCTCACACGCACCCCACAACACACACACCCCACGAGCATGGACTCACAAGAACATTACCATATATACACACACACACACAAAAACATATATTAACTAATTAGTTAATTAACTAATTTATTTATTTATTTATTTATTTATTTAACTATGGTATGTCATATGTATGCATGTGTCATATTATATATATATGTGTATTTATGCATGTGTATGTCATATTATATATATGTATTACATATATGTATTATATGGATGTATTATATAAAACAAAATCAGAATTTTTAAATAAGAGGCTTTTTTTTTAAGTACGCGTTCCGAACACTGATTCGACCGCACATTCGTACGGAACGTTCTGAACGTTCTAATCGCCTTTGGAATGCCTTCTGATCCAACTATGCCCTGAATCTAGGGAACTAGAGGACTATCATGATTGGTCACGCCATGGCCAAACTTTATGGAGCAATTCTCGAGGGATAGCTAAGTTCATTCGCAGAGATGGAGGGCTTATGTGCACGTGGTCATGCAGGTTCCGACGGGATTTCTCCACTATTAAACACATCTTCATTATGCTCTGCCTCATTGATGGGGCAAAGGTGCAAAAGAAGCACCTATATTGCTCCTTTGTGGATTTCTGCAAGGCCTTTGATGTCGTACCAAGGGACAAGCTCTTCCGACCTTTTCTAAGCCTTGGGAAACCATCAGAGATTATTTGGGCAAATTACAAACTTTATGAGCAGGTGACCAAGAGAGTTCAATGTCCCAGGGGGGGGGGGGGGGTATCAGAGGCCTTTGCTAGCACAATCTGTGTTAAGCAAGGTTGCCCCCTATCTCCCACTCTATTTGGGCTTTACATAGACCAGATTGAGGACTACATCCTACATGCTTGCGAAGATGGAGGAGACCTTGCAGGTACACATTCTATTGTACACTGATGATATTGTATTGATTTGAGAGTCCACAGAGGGGTTACAGCGCCATCTGGGGCCTTGAATGAGTTTTGTACAGAGAAGGAGTTGACGATAAATCTTGGTAAGACCAAGGTTATGATCTTCAACACCTCTCCTATAGTGAGGAATGCAGCACGCTTCAAAGAAGCTGTGGACAGATAGAGCTAGTCACTTCATATGTCTACTTGGGAGTTACATTCACGAGTCTACCTCGTTGCTTCAGCATGAGACACTCTACCACAGATAGGCTCACACGAGGATATGCAGCTTTGGCCATGTTCGAGTGCAGATGCCATCAAGCACACTTCCAAGAGCCCCATACGAAGGGTGGCTATTTGACACATTAGTCACACCAGCTATGATGTATGCAGCGACCGTTTGGGCTCCTGGTCTCACACCCATCCAGCGGAGTGCAGTTGAGAGGCACAGGTACACATGATTTCACAACTTTTCCGTGGGAAACAATCATTGCCACACGATATCATCAGGGCAGAGATGGGTGCTTGTTTAAGGGACGTTAACACAATGCATACATGCAAGCATGCCTAAAAACTTGGAATCTTATAATACATGCAAGCATGCCTAGAAACTTCGGATCTTATGAGGTATTCCCCATGGGAAATTGAACATCCAACATCCATTTTTCTCTCCTCAAAGAGCCTCAATTCAGGACCTTTCTTGTAAGCTCCTATTCAACTCCGACCTACTTATAGTTGCACAAATCTCTTCATTAGAAGTGAAGTCTTACCTCCTAACACATTTTCATCTCAGCCAATATCATCACCATCCAAAGTCCCATCTAGTATGAATACAAGCCAATTTCTCTTTCATCCTAACATGCCTCCAATAATCTTTTGTTATCTTAAACGTGCATTTGTTGCTACACTATATTCTTCAAATCTCAATCCCCATGTTGGTTGTCATGTCTCCTTGAGAACATGTGTAGAAAAGCCTGTTCCTATGAAATTCGAAGCTCCCACAGCTGTATGCCCTGTATTTGAATAGGGAAAATCATAAATAAGCAGACCTATATTAGACATGAAATGTAAGCCCAATTTCCAATCTAGTTGGAAAAAAAAAAATTCAGCTATATTTACAAAATACTTTCATTTAAAAGGCATGGCCATCAAATAAATTTCATGTGTAGACCCTAACAAATCAATCTAAAAAACCACTGGACATTCAACGCACCTAGCCTTTCCTTCAAAAGTTCAGCCTATATGGTAAAAGTCTAACTCAAAAGAAAGAATTCATTTCAAAGAAGTGGTCAATGTTAATGTAAAATTTGTAAAGGATAAGAGAGAGAACGAACTAGAAAATACTTCAGATCAATATATCCACAACTTAACACTTCCAAGTTTCTTATTTTAACTAACCTGAAGCGTTAGAGCACTTGTATGCTTGGTGACCAAAAAATTTGTCAAGTTCACCAAGTAAGCCATTGCCGAATTGATAATAAGGTACAAAACAATTTTTGAATCTTGCCTTGCCAAAGCAACAGTTATGCCCAGCACATTGGGTTCCATGAAGATTGTGGCAGGTAGTAGGACTACAACTGCAATCGGTGCCATGTAGAGCAACAGATTCATCGAGTTCAGCTTCTCTCTATTACAAAGAAGAAAATCCAAATGTTATATTGATTAAATCGCACAAGTGCCATCTCAAAAATTTTATAGAAATATGGGCACCATCCTCACCCTTCAGAAGAAAGCAGAATGCCTTGCAAGACTGACTTGAAAGCCCGTGCAGCTGTAGCACCCACGCACACTATGAAGCCAAAGAGATGAAAGCTTGGTTCTCCCTGTCCAAGTATCAGAGAAGTTGATCTCTTGAGTTAAAGGCAAGTCTCTTAAATAATATGAAAGCAGCAGCTAACACATGGTAAATGAGTTGAAGCTAGAGATGTTCCACAATGAATTACACAGATGCACGTTGACACAGCAGCATTGAGATATGAGCATTCCTTCATGAATCAACATAATGAGTCAAAAAACCCCTCCCCGCAACAAACTCGCACACATAACAACAACAACAGAAGAAAAAAATATATATGTTTTCATGAGTGATCTAGATGATTACACTAAAACCTCTTGAATTGTACGTTGGCCTAATAATCAACCAAAACCATTCATACAAAACCAGTAGATCCACAAAGATTCTTCATTATTACTCTGTTCCTAAGGTCACATCACTGCTCATTCTCTGTTTCATAGTGGCAGAAGAATAGAAAAGATAAGTTCTCACCCCACTAGCAATGACGACACCTGCAACCACCGGCACAAGAGTTGCATATGTTAGCCATGCCTCCCTTTTAAAAGTCATCAGATAAGCAAATACTGCAGTGAAGAAAGGCGTAGTTGCACCCACAGCCTGGTTGAAAGAGACTGGTAAATATCGAAGTGAGACATTCCCACTTACAACAGATCCACAAAAAACTACACTAAGAGCAGAAATTTTGAAAAACTGCGAGCGAGATCGAATGGTCTGCAACGGCACCATCTTCAACCAAGCAATGGCGATGTAACTTAGGAGAGAGCATGCTGACATATGACACATGGTGAGGAAGATCGGATACTTGAAACCGTAGTTTGAAAGCAAGTATTTGTTAAGCAGGAGCACCCCAATGTTGGAGAAATACCATGAGCCAACCAAGCCTGTTGTGAACAGCTTACTTGAACTTTTGTTCCTTCCGGGAGACGGCAAACCATGCTGAAGGTTGCCATTACTGGTCCCTTTCTTATCTTTTTCCTGCGAAAACAGCATTGCGATCACAGAAAATAACTGAGATCGCAATTCTGTCCTGAATATGTCGAAAATATAAAACAGAATGAAAGGTTTTCAAGAGGTCGCAACGGTCGTATGCCCTCGCCAATAGTTTGCTCGTTAAATCTAATATGTAGAAAATGTGTATGTGATTATTTCGTTGAAGATCCCGTCAACCGTGCAGCGATCTCAAAATGACGTAGTCTTTTACGTTTCCTGTGAATAGATCGGATAGACGAAGTGGACAGGCTTCAACTTCTTCCCATTCCCTGTTGGTGTCAATGACTGTGGTTTGCAATAGATGTGGATCAAGAAAACGATCTATGTAAAAATGAGTTTCTCAAATAGGCTGGCAAGATCTGTGTTAGTTAGTCGGTCAAAACAGAGCTGAAATGGAGTTCTTCAGAACAGACCGATGATGGAAAGAAGCTCCCTCTATTTCATACTCTCATGAGGGAGGAGTCAGTAAAGAAGCATAGATCTGACAAAACTTAATAGCTGAGGGCAGTGAATGCGAAATGCGCGAGACATGGCGAAGGAGCTGCGACTGACCGTGAGCGTGCGTAGTGTCTTGCCTCTGCGTGGTGTTTGCGCTGGTGGTGGTCAAGCTAGATCACGGATTCAGTTGCAAGCTTTGAATGTGCACATTTTCTGCATGACCCATCATGCGTCGATGGGCTTGTCGGCAGGCCCAGGCAGAAAGAGTCATGCATGCATGGCCATGCAATTGCCATCCATTTGATGTGTACAACTAACTGTTTCCAACCCTTGAACTCGAGAAGTCGAAAATGGAAGGAGGGGGGAGTTTCGAGATATTTGTTGACAAATCAATGAACAATCAAGGAATGATCCATTTTCGGATTCGCCCAGACTTTTTCATGTGCGATGACTCGGGCTTCTAAATTGTAAGAGTTGTTCAGACGGCTGCCAAGTGGCATGTAGATTCTCAATTTTCCACATAGCTCTTACAAGCTCTTTCTATTGCCCCTATCCATATAGAAAGCAGAATAGAGCACCATGAATTGGGAGAGGCTAAAGAAATAACTTATCGCAGTTGGTGTGGAGTGACTAAGGAATCAAGTCAATTATATAAAAGAACCCCATTACGGGGCTATACTGTCATACATTGATCCACAGGGATCATGACATTGATCCATAGAGATCAGTCCATGTGTGTGAGGGACAAGGGCCAAATAGCCAAGGTCCCAAGCTCGGGGGATACTCTAAGGTATTAAAGTAGTAATGGGAATAAGTGTTGCATGATGGCCACATGTTCACACTAGACTATTCCATTGCATTGTTATTTTTAGAGTACAAAAGGGTATATATGGATGGGAGGTGAGTCACACACACGTCATTCAAGCCTTTGTCTTACATATATGTACACAACACAAAAACACATACACACACTCTACATATATGTGTGTGTGTGAGAGAGAGAGAGAGAAGACATGAATGTAGCTCATGTCAACTTTTGGACAATGTTTCTTCTTTTTTTAATGGAGGTTTAGGTGCCTACTCTCTCTCCTTCAACTTTGAAAGTACAGGTGTACAAGTGAATTCTCTGCTTTAACTTTGAAAATATAGTTGTACAAGTGAATGGACATGATACTCACAAGACCTTTCGTATCCCACAAAGCAAGGGTTACACAAGATTTCAACTCCATTACAACTACTTTAACTAGCCAAAGTCATTACATGTCTAGCCGGGAGGTTGAACCCTAGACTTTCACCTCAAGAGACCAGCGTCCAACCAATTTTCCTATGAGACATGGACCCCGGACAATGCTTCTTGGTTACAAACAATAACAAACATTAACACTTCTAGCATTGATAAACAATGATTCTATTTAAGATTAATGCACCATGCATGAAGCCTTTTTTCTTGTTTTACAATGAGTATTGGTAGAAACGGGCAAGGAAATAAAGAAAAATTGATGCTCCATCTTAAACTATGAATGGAGTTGATATTGTTGTTGATAAATTGTTTAAAAGCATGTTTAACCTCGGAAAGAGAAGTTGATTTTTTCATCCAACAAGGGATTTTCAAAGTCTAACATTTGTGAGGAGAGCAGTTGATATCTCTAGTCCACATGTTATTCACCATTGGGGGAAAAGAATCCTTACTAAGTGGCCAGTGGTAGACAAGAGTTGATAGCTAGAGGGCAAATGATAGTCATGTCATTAATAAGCTCTTCCAACATGACTATGATAACCATTCAAGGATACATGAGGACTTACGATTGTTGTTGTTATTTATTATTCGTATACGATCTTCACATTAATGTCCATACACAAATCGTTGATGTGCTCCATGAAAATTAGTATACATGGATATCATTGACCTCGGAAACTTATCATTACTACAAAATCCGGATCATGCAATGTTAAAAATAGTGAAGAAAAATGTGTGGATTGATGCACCCATCCAAACCTCATCAAAATTTACTCAATGTTCATTTGTTTATTTTTTTATCTTCAATGCCTCCATTGATTTGAGACCAAATGTGGCTTCGAGCTACTAGGACTTTATAGTTTTTATAGATTTTATGAATTTTTTTTTTTGGTTTATCGATGGGGCTACAAATGTGTTTATAGATGTTGTTACGGTTAGTGTCCATGTGAAAAGCCAAATGGTAGTTGGACATTTTTGAATATGTTCTTTAATAAAACATATAGTGGCCTGGCCAGCCATAGACACGATGTTCGACTGCATTTGTATGACCTAAGAAATCTATGTTCGTAGTATGTGTAATGTGTGTGTTCTGTGTATTCTCCAACCCCTATGTGCAGTACTATGAGTGGCACTAGAGTTTGGGTTTTTACAGCAAGGGTATCGTTGTGGAGCTCTCAAGAAGGGGAGTCTACCATCGTGCATCACCAAAGAAATACTTCACTGGTATTAAAGCATTTCCACACAAAAGTTTTGTTACTTTTGTGCGAGTGAAGCGAACACCCCCCCCACCCAAGGCCTTCTCCAAGGCTTACGATTACGGGGGTGACCAAGGCATAGACCTTGGCATACCTTGTCATCCGAGTCATCGAAGTCATCGTGGGTACTATTGGCTGCACGTGAGAGAGGACCTCAACGATCAAGGAAGATAGAGGTTCCCAACCACTTCTCGAGAGGTCACCCATCCCAATATTGTTCCCCCCAGAGCTCACTTAACCAAAAATAAGCTACACACTTATGCCGTTTGATAAAGGGGAAAGATTAAGGTTAACATACTTTGAGCATGTTTTGGGCCCTCAAAGCTTTACTCTTTGCTTTCAAAGCCTATTTTGAAGCATTTTTGCGATGATTCTTGGAGCCATTTTGGAGTAGTTTTGTGCATAGTTCTCTTTACACAGTTTAAAGAACATCAAGAAGAGTGCTCTTTGTACTTCTTCAACAAAGAATGTTCACCTTTTGGGGCTGTATTTTCAGCCACACTAGTAAATCTACAAGTTTCGTGAAAGGCTTTAGTTGTGGTGGAAGCAGCCACCGCAATTCTATGCAGGTTTTTTGAGCTTGAAGAACAAAGTTCATAGACACTTATAGGTGTTAACATAATGCACTTTTTTGTTACTTTTTCAAGGCGGCATGGTCCGACGCGACGTGCTACGTCTCAGGGTACATCCTGTTAGGGTACACTAGGGTACATCCAGACAAGGTACATCTTGTCAGGGTACATCAGGGTACATCCAGATAGGGTATATCGTTTCAGGGTACATCTAGATAGGGTACATTCTATGTAGCTCAGTGATGAGTAACACCTCCTTTAATGTCAATCCGGGAAGACGTGAGGATGGTATGAAGACCACGAGCAAGTGGAAGCACAAGTGCGTGAGTGAGAAGCACACAAGCATGCACACACATACACGCACACGCGCACACACAGCAAGAACAAAGAGAGTAAGACAATGGAATCACTTCTATTGCAACCAAGTTCTCATACAAGCTCAAACTACAAGAAGCTCCCCAAAAATGAGCTCTCTAGCTCTATTTATAGTTTTTGACTAGCTTTGGCCCTGTCTAGACCTAGTGTCCGGCCTAGTTAAAAATTAGGTTCCAGGGCTTATTTGAGGGCTCAGACGAGATCTAAAAATTATGAAAATTGGCAGGCAACTACTTCTAAGGCTCCCCAAGCTTGAGGACTCCTCGGCTTGTACAAAATGGAGCTACAAAAAGGTGAAATGATATTTACAAGGGTTTTTAGTGATGAGAATCACTTAAAAATGATGTAAGGGTTTTGAAAAAAATGAAGGGTTGCCTTAGTGCTAGATCTGCATGTGTGTCCGTACTTGCTTCTTCCCGTATACTGTCAACACTCTCCCCCCCCTAGGGTCTGTCGCCTCTGACAGACCTCTGCTCCACTGTTTGATCAATGTACTCTTGCAGGAGGTCGGTTGCCACTTCTTGTTCCTTGATGCGTAGTCCCCTAACCAAGTCTCTCTGGAGGGTCTCCCAATTGACTGCACCCGGTATGTCCGGTTGTGGCGTTGTGTAGAGTTCTGAGTGCATGGTTTGTTCACACGCGAATAGATGTAGCAGGTGGGTTGGGCGTGGTGCGAACACTTCTGAGTGTGACTCCCAGAACCCCGTGGTAAACATATCGTCGAAAGTTTGCTTATAATAGGCAGGGAGATATCTGATGCGTGCGTGCCATGCATAAGCAACTCGTATGTTGGGGGTTGTGCTCATATCATACAGGAGGTCATAATTACCATTGATGAAGCCGAGAATCGGAGGCTGAATATGGCATACATTACGGAAAGTTTTGAGCACCACCTGCATCATATCGAATATCTTGAGCATCATCTGGGCAGCCACATCTGGCATGGGGTGGAGGCGTGGCAACCAATGTCTGATGGTTGCTATGATGTAAGATACTGTGGGGGTGCCGGTTGGGGGTGCAATGGCGGGGCAATTAAGCCATTCTCTACAGTTTACATTGTTCTGAACTTTGATGGCGAAGGCTTTCCATGATCTTCTTCTTTGTACTGGCCCATAACAAGGGTTATACTTCAAATGCATGGGAGCGTGATCCCATGTTCTCAGCATGTCCGGGTATGTTTCCAGTAATCTTTGCCTCCATATGGGCTGGAATATGGCCCCTTTTTTGGCTGCCTCTGGGATGTCCTCGGGTTCGAATTGTGTTGCGAAGGAGGGGTACTTGTTGGTTATGCGTTTGATCTCAGCATTGTAGTCTGCCAGCAATACAAAATAAGGTTTGTATTGTAACTCTGAGCTAGTTATCAGCCGCCTAGGAGCCAAGTTCGAGAAATATTCAGATTTGAGTATGGTCTCCTCTATGGCTTTCATGGCTAGCATCTGAGTTGCAACACGCTCTTCGTGAGTGTGACCCATTTCCTCTACCTGCTTCATCCATGCTGACGGGGGTTCCTCATATGTATCCTGGCCTTCCTCCGTAATTCTGCCTCCTGGAAGGGGTTGAGGCTCATAATTGTCTTCAAATGCCTCCTCCACTGGAATGACTACTGTGTCTTCTTCTATGGTTTGATCAGGTGGAGAGGGAGGTCGTTCATACTGTAACAATTTAATTTTTAGTTCTCCCACCTGTTGCCGTAGCTCAAGTACCTCATTGGTTACTGATAATTCTGGCTCTGGTGAGGTTGCAACGTTGGCCATCTCTTTAGGTTCTTGTTGGTGTGGTGCAGGCACTTGGGCTTTCTGTAGGTCTTTGACTTGGTCAGCAAGCTGATCATGAACTTCTAAGAGAGTGGCATAGGTTTCTAATATTTGTTGTATATTCTCTGAGGGGATGGCTTGGAATTTAGCAGGGTCGATGGGTGCCCCTGGAGTATTTTCCATGGCTGCTTCGAGGTTGTCTTGATTTTGTTGCTGTAGTCTTTTGTTTTCTTCTTGGGCAGCCGCTAAATGGCGTCGGAGTAGAGCCATGTTTCGTTGTAGTCTAGCGTTACGGGCTAGCTGATCTCTAAGTTGTTCTTCCGTTGCCCTACTCTTCTCTGTATATGTGGACTCGAGCTCCACCTGATATTGTTGGAGGGTGGTCACCTCCTGCTATAACTCCGTATTAGACAACTCCAAGGCACTGACACGTGCCTGGAGGTGGGATGACAATGTACAGAGCTCCTTATTATTTTCTTCTAATAACCTGTATTCCTGTTTAAGTTGGGCAGCAGCTTCGAGCATGGTGTTGAGTGCATGACTAAATGAGGTGGGTGCAGGGGTAAAGGTGGAAGATGCAAGGGGTCGGGAGATGGGAAAGGGAAAAGTGGATGTTGTGCCTACAGTGCTTGGAAATGGCGACGTGAGTGAAATGACACGTGGTGATGTAGGAATAACAGTGGTGGTGGGTGATCCTGTGGATGGTGAGATGTCCATGGGATCGGACGTGAGAGTGTGTGATTCGTGCACTGTGAATACAGGAATGGTGGGTGGTGTGATAGTGGTGGCAGTGAATGTGGGGGAGTGGGGTTGGGAAAGGGACTTTTTATTATAATTATCCACCTGTTGGAGTATATTTACAAGGTTTGTCCAGAATGAGGGTTGTGTGACTTGGGTTGAGTGTGAGGCAGTTACTAGGGGAGTGGTGGATAGGGTTTGGGTGTGGGCGAATGGAAAAGGATGGGATAAGGTCTGTCTAGTGGCAAGTGGTTGTCCAAGGGCGGGGAGATAGGAAGGGTGACCTATTATGGTTTGATCGGTGGCCGGATGACCGGTGTGAGGTTCAAAAATTTGGGTGGAAGTGCTGGATGTGGGTAAAGGGAAGGATGTAAAAACGGAGGTGTGTACAATGGTTTCATGATGGGTGGATATCAGTTGTTCAGAAGGGATAGTGGAGAAGGGTTCTGAAGGGTGGATGGAAGGTGGCGGTGGAGATGGTACGTGTGTAATTACCTCTTGTTCGTCAGTGGGACTTGGGCTAGTCATGTGAACATCCTCTGAAATTATAGTAGGCAAGGCAGTAGAGGCTTCCATTTGAATCATTTTCCCTCGTCGTGGCCGTGTATCAATCCTTCGTTGATCATAGATAGGGTTTTCCTGATAGACCATTGTCCTCAATGCTTCCCCGATCCCACATGTCTCTGCCAATAGATTCAATGATTCCACAAAATGTGAGTCGACATTCTCGGTTTGAAGCATCTGGTTCACTAGAGCTCTGTTCGCCTCTTCTGTCATCTTATGCCTTCTCTGTACCTGCTTGATTGTCTTGTACAGCCGTCTGAGTTGTGTTGTGTAGGCAGGGGCCTCCTCTTCACTGTCTTCTGGTTCATTTCTTTGTGCACCTTCCTGAATTTGAGTGTTTGGGTCATGAGGATGTTGTGCCACTTCTTCCCCATGTACTCTGCTTGTCTCGCCCCGTGGCTGTTCTCTTTGGACGGATGCTCCCGGATCAACATTGTCAGGGGAATCTTCACTGTCTGATAGGGGGACCGTCTGCAGGAATCTTTCAAAATCGAAGTTTGGATCCTCTGTGAAGGTGGCCATAGATGCAAACTCTGCATCGGTAGGTAGTGGAGGGGCGGATGGAGCGGGTTGTACCACCTCCCCAGCTTAAACTCCTTGAAGGTGGATCGTGAAAGGTGCGACCTGAGCTTCTGGTCTGGGAGAAGCTTCAGTCGTGGCCTCTTGAGGGATCATTGCCTGGGAGAGCGATCCACGCATTCGTTTTGCAGGCTGGCTCCATGACTTCCGCCCTTTGAACAACTCCAATTGTGCATACTTTAGGGCTCTGGCAACCGGCACATCATATGCAAGACATCTATAGATAATTCTTGTCAACGCACAACAGCCATGCAGAGTAGGCTTTCTCACTCCCCGCTTGCCTGCCTCATACACTTGGTCTAAGATCCATACCGGCATCTTAATGGGCAAGCTTCCAGTCTCTGCTAGATATAGCCCATACCATATTTTCTTGTGTGGTTGAGTGAAATGGTCCTGAGCAGGGAATGCGAAGTGTTGGAGGCACATCCACAAAGGTATGGCGATGTTGGGGATGAGGGCACACATTTCTTTTAGCTTCTTGATTCTATTGCTTTTCATCGACTCCGGTATCAAGGGGTCGCGGTCAGAAGGTACATGTGTGCCATACATCTGAAGTGCTTCCCTGATTAAAGTCACATTCAATTCGAACTTCCTCATTTCCTCCAGATTTGACAAGGAGGGCACCCAGAATGTGCCTGAATGATCCTTATCCCCTGTCGGCTTCAGAGTCGCAATTAGGTAGTAGCACCTGAGGAAATCTGGTTTAGGCAGAGCTGCACTGAAATAAGTTTGTAATCCTGCTTTTTGCCAGATATCTTGAAGTGGAGCTGCATTTTGCAATGCTTCGAATTCTCGTGAGAAGAACTGGAAGGTCCACCACACTCCTCCACATTCCATCTTGGACTCCCATATATGATCCGCGTCCCCCAAATCTCCTGGCATCTCATTGAACCAGTGAGAACGCCCCTTTACTCTTTCAGTTAGGCCATTTGGTGGATCTGGAATAGGAATTCTCCGCACATTTACGAACTCCTCAGGTCGAGCTGTTGGTGGGGCCTCCACCGGCATGGCATCCCAATTGATTGGAGCACCAGATCCTGCCTGAGAGCTTGTGCCTGCCGCTGTTGCCATGAGAGTAGGTTGCTTATCTGCTGGAAGACGAAAGGCACATTAGTGTTGCATAGGAAACAAGCTGTAATGGTGTTCCCTTCACAATACTAACATGACAATCCCGGAGGTCAGTGGTTAGTGGTGAAGTGTTTGTGATAGGTGTGAGTGGTGATTAGAGGTCAGAGTCCTCCTAGATGCATACTTTGGTTATGCAATGGGCTCAGAATGCTCCTGTGTTAGAGTAGACGGATTTACAGAATTGGGTCAGGGGGTTTAGTACACAGTTTAATTCTCCACACTTTGATAGAGGAGTCGTAGCTCTTAGAGCTAAAGACAGGTGAAGATTTCTGGATGAGAGTGTGATGTATTTGGGACCTTTTGGGTACCCATTTCCAGATATTCCTAGGGTTGATGGGAGTGGGGACAGTGAGAGGTGTAGGTATCTTTTCATTTTCTGAGTTGTTGGTCATGAGTGCTTGTGAAAGTTGCTTCATCCTAGTGCCTGAAGGTGAAGTAATTTGGGCTTGTAAGCAGGCCTTGGGCACCCATATCTGTCTAGCATTAGGGGTAGCCTTCATTGACCGCTTAGGGACCCAAATAGAAATGGTATGCCTAGGGGTTATCCTAGGGGGCTTCTTCACTTTGTTCCTTGATGGTGAGGCTTGTTTCTTGTCTCCTGGAGAGTCTGCTATTAGAGTTGTGGGTTTTCCATCCTTGCGTATCCAGATCTGCTTCGCGCCCCGAGGTGCTCTGTGTTGCACGGGTTGGCGCTCCTGCCTCTTGATCAGCAGCCTCCTTCGTGTAGAGTGATGTTCGGTCTGCTCGTTTGGAATCTTCTTTGGATCAGTTAGGAACTCCTTATTGGCTCCTGAACCTTCAGTAAGATTGACATTCCTCTGCACCATAGAAGTTTGGACAAGCACAACATTGTTATCTTCATGGATTCCTGGAGGGACCAGGAGTTGGTGCCTGTTCTATTGGTTTGAGTGCTTGATTTTCTAATTCAATCGTGAGACGGCTTTGGCCTACCCAAGCCTGAAGAAGTCCACTTCTTAGGTTGAGGTTGACTGCGTGATCATAGATCCAGTCTTGGCCTAAGACAAGAGGTTCGGTCAGATCCTCGTCTTCACACACTAGCACTTTTGTTGGCATGAGGACCTCTTGTATGTAGAGGGGAAGATCCACCTCTCCCATACAAGGGGTTTCAACACCTCCTAATCCTATCAGATATGCTTCTAGGGGTTTTACCTCCAATTGCAGCTGCTGGCAATAAGAAAGCCGAACTGCACTTATGGCTGCTCCTGAATCAATTAAAGCCCTCACGCTTGTTGTGCTGTCTCTTTGTCCTATTTCTAGGGTCACAAAAGGTCGTCGGTCCACTATCTTATGGGTACGTTCACCTGAAGCCTCACACAGGGCCATGTGATAGCCTGGAGACTCTTGAGTGTCAGTCACAGGCTGATCCCTCCCTTGTCTCCTCAACTTCATTCGTCTGATACGCTCTAAGGCCTCTGCCTGTGCTTCTTCTCGAATTCGTTTTTCCTCCTCTTTACGTTGCTTAGCAGTATTGAGTCGACTTAGCATTTCCTCCGTGAGGGGTTCCTGATACAGCTTGACTCTGCATCCGCTAATATAGTTTGGGAGCACATCCCCCTCTAAAGTGGCTAGTTGTACTGCTCCACTCGTGGAGATCCTATTGATGATCATAGGGCCGTAGCCTCTCTTCTCTAACTTTCTTGCATGTTGTTTCAAGGTGTAGACTAAAACTAGATCTCCTGCTTTCAAGCCCTTATCCTTCACATGGGCATCAAAGTATGCCTTTTGCCGTTTCTTTGCAGCATAGATGCCTGCTGCTGCTCGTAACCTCGTCTCACCTAAACGTTCTAGATCAAAGATCCTAGAGGACAACTCATGTCCATTCCACTCATGCTCTTGTGCTACCCTTAAAGCTGGAATTAGGAAATCTAATGGTAGCACCGCATTCTGTCCGAAGACCATCTGAAATGGGGTAGCATTGAGTACCGTTTTGTAAGCAACTCGGTATGCCCAAACAGTGAAGTAATTCGATGGCGTGCACCACACTGGACTCTCTTTCTCGAGAGCTCCACGACGATATGCTCAAAGTAGAAAACCGAGCTCTGGTCGCCACACACAGTACTACGCACAGATGTTGTAGAATACGCACAAAACGCAGTACACAGGGAGCACGAAGACAGACTTCTTAGGTTTTTACAAATGCGGTCGAACTTACAGTCTGTGACTGACCAGGCCACTATATGTTTTATTAAAGAACATATACAAAGAAGTGTCCGGTGGCCATTTGGCCTTTCACATGGACACTAACGGTAACAATCTCCCACTAAAGGCCAATATGGCCAGAGTAACTATGGGAGAAAAAAGAAAGAATGATAAAGAATACCTGAGTGTAAGTATACAAACTATACCTCCCACCTGATGGGCATGTTACACAGTATACAAGTGACTGTGTAAGATCAAGAATCAAGTAACCCCCATCAAGTGACAACAGTGTCGAAAGCTATCCTGTGGTAGAGCTTTAGTCAAAGCATCTGCAGCATTATCTCGAGTGTGAACCTTCTCAAGAATAATGCTCTCAGTGGCTAAGCAATCTCTAATGAAGTGATACCTCACCTCAATGTGCTTGGTCTTTGCATGATAGACCGGATTCTTAGCCAAAGCAATGGCACTCTGACTATCACTGAGCAAGTGAGGTACATGCTGAGGCAAACCCATATCACAAGCAAGACGAGAAAGCCACAATGCTTCCTTACATGCCTCACTTGCTGCAACATACTCTGCTTCTGTGGTGGAAACAGCTGTACATTCTTGAAGACGAGATCTCCAAGAGATAGCACCTCCAGCAAAATGAAAAATGTACCCTGATGTAGACTTACGATTGTCTACACAACCAGCATAGTCAGAATCTGTGTAACCAATAATGGATGCTTTCCCTCTACCTAAGCATAGACACTTGTCCTTAGTGCCACTCAGATATCTCAAAATCATTTTGACCGCTTCCCAATGTTTCTTGCCAGGATTAGACATATATCTGCTCACAACTCCCACTGCAAATGCAATGTCTGGTCTCGTAGCTACCATAGCATACATGAGACTACCAACAGCAGACTGATAGGGAATTTTGGTCATGAATTCCTTTTCCTCATCTGATTTGGGGCAGTCATCCTTGCTCAATTTCACATATGTGGGTAAAGGTGTACTCAATGCCTTTCCACCCTGCATATTGAATCGATGAAGTACTTTGGATATGTACTCACTTTGAGACAAGTATATGCATCTTTTACTCCTATCACGAGTAATGCGCATGCCAAGAATATGTTTGGCATCCCCCAAATCCTTCATATCAAATGTCTGACTCAACTTCTTTTTGAGAATTGACAAATCATAAGAGGACTTCCCAGCAATCAACATATCATCGACGTAAAGTATCAAGCATATCAAGCTGCCATCAGAACATCTCTTTGTGTAGAGACAATGATCCTCATTGCTCCGAGAATAGCCTTGGGACTTCATAAAAGCATCAAACTTTTGGTACCATTGTCTAGGAGACTGTTTAAGTCCATACAAGCTCTTCTTGAGCTTACAAACTAGACTTTCCTTGCCAGGAACTACATAACCCTCTGGTTGTTCCATATAGATCTCATCTGTAAGATCTCCATGCAAGAAAGCTGTTTTCACATCCATTTGGACTAGCTCTAAGTCCTCCATTGCAACGAATCCAAGCAACATGCGCAAAGTAGTCATCTTGACCACTGGGGAGAAGATTTCCTCAAAATCAACACCATGTTGTTGCTTAAAACCCTTTGCAACAAGTCGTGCTTTATATTTTGGAGAAGCACTATCTGATGTGAATTTCAGCTTATATACCCATTTACATGGTAAAGCTTTCCTTCCCTTTGGCAAAAGTACTAAGTCCCAAGTACCATTCTTGTGAATAGAATCCAACTCACTCTTCATGGCACGCTCCCACTTGACATGATCCTCTGTCTGCATAGCCTCTTTGTAGCAAGAGGGCTCACCGGCATCTGTTAGCATAACAAAATCTAAACCTGGAACATATCTATCAGGTGGATATGAGACACGTGCAGAACGTCTCAATGGTTGCTGAACAGGAACATGTGCAGACTGATCTGAATGGACATTCTCTTGAACATCCCTATGTGCAGCATTTTTATGCATGCTAACCGGAGGACTAGTATCCTCAAACACCACTCTTCTCACTTCAACCTCCTTAATCGGCTGTTTATGCATCTTAGACTCATTAAAAATGACATCACTACTTCTGATCACTGACCGTGTTTCAGGATCCCATAAGCGATATCCAAATTGTCCTTCTCAACCATATCCAAGAAAAATGCATTTCTTTGACTTATGGTCCAACTTCTGTCTAAGATTCTTGGGTATATGAACATATGCTTCACACCCAAAAACTCGAAGATGATCATAATATGGTGGTTTCCCTGTCCATAACTCTTGTGCCACTTTCAGACCTTTGGTAGTACTAGGTGAAAGGTTAATCACATGAACTGCAGTCAATACTGCTTCTGCCCAAAAACCTTGTGAGAGGTTTGCATGATGCAACATAGAGACTACTCTATCTTGAATAGTTCTATTCATCCTCTCAGCTACACCATTCTGTACTAGGGTATAAGGAGCTGTAAACTCTCTACGAATCCCTCTACACTGACAGAAAAGGTTGAATTCATGTGAGGTATACTCACCCCCATTATCTGAACGTAAAGCCTTAAGCTTAGTTCCTTTTTCAGTCTCAACTGAAGCAAGCCATTTTTTGAAAGTAGGGAATACAGCATCCTTCGATTTGATAGGATATACCCAGACTTTTCTAGTAGCATCATCTATGAAAGTAACAAAGTAAAGAGAACCACCTAAGGACCTAGTGGGCATAGGACCACACACATCTGTATGAACAAGATCTAAAGGCTGAATTGAAGAGTCAATGTGCGTTTTATGCACATTTCTGGTTTGCTTTCCATATTGACAATGCTCACAAAATGAAAAATCAGAGAAAGATAACACAGGTAAGTAGCCAGAACGAGAAAGATTTTCCATTCCACTATGAGATATATGGCCCAAACGACCATGCCAAATACAAGCCATAGGCTGTTCAGTAACAGCTAACAAGTGTTCTTTCTGTGATACAAATAAAGGGTAAAGTGAGCCAACTTTCCTTCCTTTTGCAATAACCATATTGCCCTTTGATATACGAAAGGACTGAGCATAGAAGACCACCTTGTAACCAAGGTCATCAAGTTGACCAACTGACATCAAACTGCGTGATAACTGAGGTACATGGCGTACATTATGCATAGTAAATTTTGAACCATCAATGAACTGCACAACCACATCTCCAATCCCCACAACATCACACTGGTAAGAGTCACCAAGTCTCACGGTACTAAGAGACTTTGCTGCATAATTAGAGAACCATTCTCTATGTGGTGTCACATGGAAAGAAGCACCAGAATCTAGCAGCCAGGTGTGGGAAAGAGAATCAGCCATAAGTGCCTCAGATGGCACAGTACTATCAAGTGTCAACACATCAGCATCATCAGAAATAGCATTAATTTCTTCAATCTTCACACTCGAAGTAGATGGTGCAGGTAACTGTTTAACATGCCCATCAACATTCTGTCCTTTACCTTTAGCATTCTTTAATGCATAACAGTCTTTCTTCATGTGTCCTTTCTTATGACAATAATGGCATTCAATATCCCTCTTCCTTGATTTACTTCTGCTCTTATTCCGTTGACCATTCTTTTCCTTGTTCTTGCTCCTGCCACGTTGTTGATTCTTTCCTTGGTAAGAATCACGAACATTATATGCATCTCCACTCTGAGTGCCAACCATAGATTTTCTACGAATCTCCTCACTCAAGAGTGCTCCACATATGTCATCATAGACGAGTTTACCACCTGGTGCACTATTGCTAATAGCTGTGCAAAATGTATCCCATGATGATGGCAGGGTGCATAACAGCAATACTACTTTCATTTCATTGTCCATATCCATTTTCTGAGCCTGTAACTGGGAGAATATGGCATCAAACTCATTTAGATGAGCAGCAACACTATCTGTGTCCTTCATACGAAGGTCGTATAATTTTCTCATCAGATATACTTTATTTGATGCCGTCTCTTTTTCATATGTATTGCATAACTTCTTCCAAAGCTCCTCTGCACTTTCACAGTCTAATACTGTAAAGTAAACATTATCTGCTAGGTGCAAGCGAATGGTAGACCTGGCCATTTCATCTAACTCATCCCAATCATCTTCATCCATGTCAGCAGGCTTCTTTGAAATCCCATTTACTGGCTTCCATTGCCTTCTTTGAATCAGCACATCTTTAATCTGATTCTTCCATAGAGCAAAGTTTGTGCCATCAAATTTTCGGATCTCAAAATGGTCTTTGCCCTGCAAGTTATAGCTCCTCCTCGGAACGCTAGCACTAGACCCTGATCCACCGGATGTGCCTGAGACCTCTGATGCCATGATCGTAGAGAACTGAATAGAATGATAATGGAGCTAGAAGAGTCCAAACACCAACAAATAAGTGTATCAAGGAGTAAATCGACCACTATATAGTTGACTAAACCAGAAATCTGGAAAAATTTTGCCAGTGTATCCTCTGCAAAATTAGCATATGACCAGTGTCAAAGTATCATAAAACTGCAAGTACTAACATGTCTACCTGCATAGTGAATCACTGACTCCACTGCATATAATCAGTTACCCAATAGAAGCCAACTAAGCTTATCGAGCACCTATGAACAACTATCATACATCTCCTATGGCGAGGCTGGGTAAGTCTTCCACCTGCATCACCGAAGAGACCCCGACATCTTGGTGTCTCCCAGTTAAGAAAACCTCACCACGACCCTCTTTATCAAACGTAAAAGGCTTTATGCAAAGAACGTAACCGCTATATCAATGCCCACATGGACGTACATAAGCGGTATCCACAGAAGCGTACATGGTGTGTATGTGCTCAATATATGCAGTAAAATGACACTGAAAGGCTGAATACACAGCCCAAAAAACTAGCCAATAACACCTGCAAGTGTCTGTCAACTCTGATGTTTTAGGCTTCAAAAACCTGCATAAATTTGCAGCGACTGCTCCCACCAAAACTGAAAGCCCCTCGAGAAACCTGTAGTTTTACGAGTGTGGCTGAAAATACAGCCCCAAAGGTTGATATTTATTGTCTGAGAAGTACAAGGAACACTCTTCTTGATGTTCTTGGACCTGTGTGAAGAGAACTACGTGCGAAAGTACTCCAAAATGGCTCCAAAAACACCCCAAAATTGCTTCAGAAATAGGCTTTAAAAGCAAAAATGAAGCTTTGAGGGACCAAAACTTGTTCAAGGTAATGCCAACCTTAGTCTTTCCCCTTCTTCAAACACCACAAGAGTGTAGCTTAGTGGCAAGAGATTGCCGCGGTTAAGCGAGCTCTGGGGGAAACAGTACTGGGATGGGTGACCTCCCGGGAAGTACCGGGAACCTCTATATTCCTTGATCGTTGAGGTCCTCCCTCGCACGCAGCCAACGGCGCCAATGGTGACTTCGGTGACTCGGATGACAAGGTATGCCAAGGTCTATGCCTTGGTCGCCGCCTTAGTCGCCGCCTTAGTCGAAAGCCTTGGAGAAAACCTGGGGGGGGGGGGGTCCGCTTCGCTCGCACAAAAGGTACAAAGCTTTTTGCCTCGAACTGCTCTGATACCAGTGAAGTAATTCGATGGCGTGCACCACACTGGACTCTCTTTCTCGAGAGCTCCACGACGATATGCTCAAAGTAGAAAACCGAGCTCTGGTCGCCACACACAGTACTACGCACAGATGTTGTAGAATACGCACAAAACGCAGTACACAGGGAGCACGAAGACAGACTTCTTAGGTTTTTACAAATGCGGTCGAACTTACAGTCTGTGACTGACCAGTCCACTATATGTTTTATTAAAGAACATATACAAAGAAGTGTCCGGTGGCCATTTGGCCTTTCACATGGACACTAACGGTAACAAACAGCATGATGAAGTTGTTTGTCCCAATCCGAGCGTTTATTATTTACAAGTTTCGTCAATACGTTACATAGGATCTTATTCGTGCTCTCGGCTTGTCCGTTAGCTTGTGGGTGATAGGGGGCAGACTTCTTATGTATCACCATGAATTCTTGAAGGAGATTTTCAATGACCTCATTCAAGAAGTGCGTACCTCTATCACTAACCAACTCTATTGGTAACCCATATCTAGTGAACACATTTTCGAATAAGAACTTAGCCGTCGTTTGAGCATCATTCTTTGTCGTGGCTTTTACTTCCACCCACTTTGTAAGGTAATCTGTGGCTACAATAATGTATTCTGCATGGGAGTTTCTAGCTGGGGGGTTGATGGGACCTACAAAGTCTATACCCCACTTTGAAAATGCACGTCCTCCCATCATTGGCCTTAAAGGCATTTCATCTTTTCTTATCGGATATTGGGCACGTTGGCATGTGTCACAACTCTTCACATAAGTATGTGCATCCATATGAAGAGTGGGCCACCAAAGTCCTGAAAATAGAATGGTCTTAATTACTCTGTCAGGCCCAAAGTGTCCACCTACAGTACCGCTGTGTGCCGCTTCTAAGACTTTCAAATAGTCTGATTCATGAATGCACAGTCTTAGGTAACCATCCTTGCCTCTTCGATATAGGTTGTCTCCTACTAAGGCATAGTCTTGAGCCTCTTGCTCCATGCTCCGTTTTCTTGCAAGACTAGCCTGATTGGGTAATGTTCCCGATCTCATGAACTCGACCAATGGAGCACTCCAATCTGGGATTAATGACACCTGATAAAGAGTGGCATGCTCCACTGGGGGTCTCTTCTGGCACACTGGACAATTGTGGATCCACTCTTGTATTTCTTTGTCCATGCTAGGCCAATACACTCCTAAGCGTCTTAGATTCTGCAATGTTCGTTGTTTAGAGTAGTGATTTCCTAGCAATCCTTCATGGGCTTGTTGCAACCAACTAGTATGCTCATCGTCCTCGACACAACAAGCTAATACACCCTCGGTATCTTGCTTGTACATACTTCCAGCCAATATTTGATACTTTAGTGATTTTACAATTTCCTCTTTGCTTGTTTTCACATTCTTATTTGCAGGCCCGAAGGTTAGGACTGGTACCAACTTATTTGCCCATTTAGGAACCACTTCTAAATTGAACAGATAAGCATCGGGCAATTCATCAGACACTCCTTGCGGTGGCTCTCCTGAAGTGATGCGAGAAAGATGGTCTGCCCTTAGATGGGTTCTACCTTTCCTGACAACAACTTCAAAGTCGTATTCCATTAGTAAGAGGAACCATCTTACTAAGCGGCCTGTATTGCAAGGTTTATTGACCAAATATAGTAAAGCTTGATGATCAGTGAAAAACTTGAACTTATTGGCCAATAGATAGTGTCTAAACTTCTTCACAGCATATACCATACCTAAGCCTTCCCTCTCCGTTGTGGTATAATTTCGCTCAGCTACATTTAATTGCCTACTAGCATATGCTATCGGCAAATATAGGTTTCCTTCACCTGTGGGTTGTGCTAGCACACATCCTATTGCATGACTGGAGGCATCTACATGGACATGGAAGGGTTTGCTCCAATCCGGAGTAGTCAATATTGGTGCTGTGCACAAACGTCTTTTCAGCTCGTTGAAGGAATTCTCGCATTCCTCGTTCCACTCAAAATTTGTTAACAACCCATAAAGAGGTTTAGCTATGATGGCATACATGTGGATAAACCTACGGTAATATCCACAATGGCCCATAAAGGCTTGTACCTCTTTAACATTCCTTGGCCTGGGCAGCTCTGCTATTGCTCTTACTTTGTCTTCATCTGTTGAAATTCCATTCTTAGAAACAATATGACCTAGGATCTTACCTTGTCGTACCATGAACACACACTTCTCTGGGTTCAGACACACTCGATAATCTCTACACTTGTTGAAGATTTGTCTGAGCTCAGGGATGTGGTAACTTCTTTCTTGGGAATGAGCGCATAAATCATCCACATATACTTATAAGCTCTTTCGCAAGAACTCTTTGAAGACATGACACATGAGCCTTTGGAATGTTGCAGGTGCATTGGTGAGCTCAAATGGCATCACACGAAATGCAAAGATTCCCCATTCTGTGGCAAAGGCCGTTTTGTGTTGATCTTCGGGGGCAATGGCTACTTGGTTGTAACCTGAAAATCCATCAAGGAAGCTATAAACTTCCTTGCCTGCAACACGCTCCAATAGATGTTCGGTGATTGGAAGTGGATAACTATCTCTGATCGTAGCGGCATTAACTTTCTTAAGGTTAATGCACACTCGCAATTTCCCATTCTTCTTGGGCATCACTACGATGGGGGACACCCATTCAGTGTGCTCAATCTCATAGATGAATCCAGCTTCAATCAGCCTGTCAATTTCCTCCTTTATTTTGGCTGCATAATTGTCATTATATGTGTAGGGCTTTTGTTTGGTGGGCTTGGCATCAGCGGTCATCGGAATCGTATGAGAGCAAATCTCTGGATCTACTCCTTTCAAGTCTTTATAGTGCCATGCGAACACATCCCTATATTCCCTTAATAGAGCTACAAGCTCTGCTTCTTCTTTTGCACTTAGGTCATCTCCTATGTACGTACATCGTTCTTCGTTCCCTTCAATGGTCACTACAATTTTTTTGGTCTTTTCTTTATTGTCATATGCTTCTCCTATAATGGCCTCTCTCTTAGGCATTCGTACCAAAATTTTTCGGTCTTCCACTTCATATTTCTTGAAATTTTCTGGTACTTCAAACAATGATTCTTCCTCTTCTTGTTTCACTGCTTTTCTTTTCTTTTTCTTTTGACCCCCTTCACTTCCTTCTTTTAAATTTATCGTTTTAATACTTGTGAGGGGTTCTTCTTCTTTTTGGGTTAACACTCCTATATCTTCTAAATAGTGTTCCTCTGAGTCAAAGTAAGTATCCATCACAATGGATTCTAGATCATTGTCATTCTCTTCTTCTTCTATGAACTCACTAGGATCACGCTCTTCCAACAGGGGCTGACACATGAACACTGAAATATCATAACCCTCCTCATCACAATGAGGCATCCATTGTTCTTCATTGACTGCAATGTCCATGGTAGCTAAGATTTCTGCCCAACCATGAGGCTCAAATTCCTCATCTGGAAATATCATCGGTGTATAGGCTGGGTCTTTTATTGGTCTATCTCCTGGGGGAGTTCCTTCTTCTCTCGCTTTTAGGCGCTTTTCCTCTTCCTCTGCGACCTTGCACATCCACAAGTGAGTATCTTCATGCAGCCATGATGGATCAGGTGAACTTCCAGAATGCACGGAGATAGAATCTTCTTTCGCTTTGTGGATAGGACTCCACTGTAGGGGTGGTACATCTCTGAAGGTGTAATCCTTTAGATTGACCTTGGTGGTGACCCCTAAGTGCTGTAAGTACAAGGAGTTGGTTCCCCAATCCTGTACTATTTGCAATTGTCGTAGGAAGGGTCTTCCTAGGATCATCTCGTAAACATTATTTTTCTCAAAGTCACATATAGCAAATGTATGTTCAAACTCTACACCACAAGTGGTTAGAGTTATCCCTTCAAGCAATCCGAGAGGTCTTTCAAAATGACCATCTGCCATTTGAAGTTTCATTCTCGTTGGTCTTAAGGTGGGTTTGCCCCATCCCTTCCACAAGGAGGTGGTCGCAATAGCAACACCAGCACCCGAATCCACAATTGCTTTGGTTGTGTAACCTTGATAGGTGATCGGAAGATAAGTGTTACCTTCTTCACCTTCGCTCATGTCCCCTATCTTGTCGAGAGGTATCTCTGGAACTTTTTGCTTAGAGCCTACTTTTGGTATATTGGATTCAAGTTCTGGAACATGATCCTTCACATGATTCCAAAGCTCCGGTTTTGCCTTGAGCAGCTCCTCTACAGTGAGATGACATTGAACCTTAGTGTTCTTCACAACATCAGTGTTTCTTGGAATCACTGAGTCTTCATTTCTTACCAATATTGTGGGAGCTCTGATCTGGAGAGATTCAGATTCCCATGGGCCTGTGAAATGAGGCAACTCTTGTAAAGAATTAGATTCAAAATCTAATCTCTCATCCTCTTGTTGCTCTGTTTGATCTCCATAGATAGACGGAATGTCTTGGGGAAATTGATCATGAAGATCATCAATCTCAGGAATAGGAGGGGAATCACCCTTCTCCTTGGCCCATTTCTCTTCTTGTATTTCCCGTAAGAACTCTTGAGAGTACTGTTGCATTGAAGGAGGTATTCCAGCATCCGTGGAATTAGGAACATAAGCTCCCATTGGTGGTGAGCTTCCTCTTTCAACAACTGGTTGAGCCTGTGGAGGTAAAGAATCTTGTGATTTGTTTACCAACTGCTCTAATCTTTCTAGTAAACCGTGGAAATGCAAATCCGGCTTGACAGAGTTTGTCTGATTGAACTTTTGACTAGTCTCAAGTATAGCTTGAGCTTGTTCTACCATTTTCATGCACATTTTCATCCGTTCAATCTCTAAATCTGCTCTAGGGTAACTCTTGTCTAGGTTTGCAGCTGTTGGCCCTTCTTGAAGTCGAGCCTGGTAGGCCTTGAACATCATGTCCAAGCCTTCAGGAGTGGGATCCGCTAATACTGATCCTACTCGGGGTGGTGGGTGGGTTACGTGGGGTGTATTAGAGGGTGGAGGAATGGAGGGTGATGGGGATGGTTGCGGTGGGAATGTGTGAGAGTGCGGTTGAGATGTGATCTCTATGATTTTTGCCTTGGTTTCTCTCAAGCTTTCTTCAAGTTCGTTTATCTTTTTTGCCCATTGCCTCTTCATTCTTTCACGACTATCCTTCCAGGCTCTAGTCCTCTTTTTGGTTATGCTCTCTGTTTCACTCACCTCGGGGCTCTTTTCCTGACCAACACCTTGGTGTTGTTGAAGTGCCTGGGCTCTTGTGATCACCTGCACAGGTGCAGTGGAAGTCACACTCCCTGTGGGGTCTACAACTAACCCAACAACATTGATAGGAGTGATTTTAGGCATGTTATTAGGGTTCTTTGGGAAATCTCGTAGGAGATGTTCCTTCCCGCAGTCTTGACAGAACCCCTGAATGGTTACTGGTTGAGGTTGTGTAGGGACAGGCAGTGGACAATCACGTATAAGGTGATCTCCCTGACATCTGAAGCATGGTCCTCTAGGAAATGGGGTTCGTACCTGCCTAGGTTGAGGTCTAGAGTTGGGGTTTGTGTACATGACATTAGCATACTCAGGTTCCCCACTATTTTCACTTGGGTCCTCATAATAGTATGACTCGTTAGGCTCGGGTGACTGCATGTAGTAAGCCTGTGGGCTATCAATATGTGTGGAGTCAAAACTATGGTCACTTGGATCACTGTCTGATAGCAATGGGGTGACTGGGACTATGGCTCTATTCGGATTTTCTTCAGCAGATGCATATTTCACTGGGATCGCATTGGTTGGAGCAGGGGGTTGCTGTACTAGGACTGGTTGAGGTCTCTGCTGCCCTTGATACGGTGGCTGATAAGTTGGCTGTGGTCTGTTGTATTGTTGTGGTGGGTACTGATTCTGGTATCTACCATGTTGTGGATATGTCTGAGGGTAATTTTGCCTAACAGTTTGTTTGTTATATGGGCAGTCTTGTGCAGTGTGGTTGGTGTACCTGCGCTCTATGGTGCAGTACTGGCTACTAGGATTCGCCTGGGGTTGGGCCATAATGGGACATACACTTGCCATATGGTCGCCGCCACAATTGTAACACCGCTTAACTGGGGCGAATCTCGAAATTTGTTTGCTAGAGACACCTAGTTTTCGGGCTACCTTATCTGCAAGTTCCTCAATGGATGTGGATTGGCCAGATGTCAGGTTACTAGAGCTATCAGAATCCTTATAGATTTTTGATAGTTCTAATTCCTCACCTAGATTGTCCTCAATGTCTATGCACATTCGCACACACTCTTCTATCGTTCTGGGGTCCTTCAGATACACATATGACCTGAGCTTGGTGCTCAACAATCCATCCAAGAACAAGGCCACTTGTTTGGCTGATGTGGGTAACTCCGGCATTGGACATCTCTCCAGGTACTGCCTAAATCTCCTTCCAGCTAGTCTGACCGTCTCTTGAGGTGTTTGTTTGAAGCTATGAATTAGTGAGGAGGTGTTATGCCTGATTCCACTCTTAGAAAACTCAACGATAAATGCCTCTAAGAGCTGGTCTATGTTTCTAAAATGCCTCTCGTTTAGTGGTTGAAACCACGTAAGGGCAGTGTTCCTAAGGGTTAGACCGAAAGCATTATATTGTGTGAATAGGTCCTCTACTTGTTCAGCTTTCAATACTTGCGAAATTCTGCCACATGGTCATAAGGGTCTCCCGTGCCATCGAAATAATTCTTCATGGACGCAGGGTCCTAGTGTGTTCTCTCGGCCTTGGCAAAGGAAAATCGGGCAGTATTCCTTTGATTCCATGGGGTTCTATGTCTCTCAGGGTCCACTCTATTCCTTTCTGTTCCCGTTCTTTCTCTTCCCAGGGAGTTGGCATGCCATGCTCAGTGACCATGAAGATTCTCTCTGATGCATTGTCTAGGTAGGTTACTTGGCCTGGGCTATCAGGGTCTTTAAACTCATAGATTGTGAGGGCACTCACTTCCTGGGGTTGAGCAGATTTGTATCTCCAAAAAGCCTCATCGGTTTCTCGGTTTAAAAGCAGATCTATGCTTTTATTATCCTGTGGAATCCACTCTGGAGTCATGATTCTGGTCAAGACAGATTTACCACGGGGAGTTCTTGGCTCTCTCTCTAAGTTCCCTTGCTCTATATCACCCATGTCGGTCTCCGCAATCACATTTCCAAACTCATCAGTTCTATCCGGAAGAGTGGTGACTACATATATAGTCCCCTCTTTATCTAGGTATGCTCCATTCTCAAACTTGACTACCGGGTGGTCTAATCCATGGGGTTGATCGGGGTTCTTAATCTGGACCACCAATCTTCTCAGGCCATCTTCATAGATGCGAGCACCTAGACGATTCGTCCTGATATATTCCAATTGAGTCTTGTATGGTCCTTCTGGTTTTTCTAGATAGGCCAATCCTGAACTACCTACTGGTCTCTCCATGTGATAGGACATCTCAGAATCACTTGTTTCTGATCTGGGCGTGTATGGGTAATCACTCAACTGTTGGGCCCAAGACCTGGCAGTGTGATTGACACTAGCTTCAGAAGATCTGAGGCTTTGTCTGTCTCGGCCTAAGTGTCTGCCTGATCTAAGGTTCATATGCCCGATTTATCTACCCCCTGAGACCCAAGCACACTCTCGTTGCAGGTTAATTTTGCACCAATCACTTGTTCTTTTGAGTTGAATATTATGTTTATGGTCTTGTATGAAATCGCGTCGTCAAGAGTACTTAAGTGAATTTCCGCACTTGATAAGTGATCGACTCCAGTTTACCTTTTGTCCCTTAGAGTTTTCGCACTTAAGACCTACTTACCTCTTGTACTTGGTTGATTAATACTCTTAGATTTGATTCGTGCCTAACGTTGCCCTAATTAATTACCACACCTAAGTCGTACTTAGCCTAGGCTAGGAATTGACAAAGGAGGGTTGAGAGATCTTCCAACCTCAATTAGCTGGTTGACCAGACTGCTACACAAGCCCAGGAAGCCTTCTCCCAAGCTTGGTACTCACCCTTGCTAGCTTGCTTTGGATTGCCTTGAGTACACACAAAGTTCCTGCAAAAGCTCACCAGTTAGTATAGCTCTATTACCACCAGTAATTGGAAGACACACATCAATATTTTCAGTCCCCCTGGAGTAACTCACTGTACCCCCTGAATCTGAGGACCACTTAGTTCCACCTAAAGGTCAACTTAAAAATGCATGTTCTAAAACTCCGCGTATGATTCTTACAAAAACCAGTCGAGGTCCACGTAGGATTCTCAACGAGCTTTCCAACGAGACCAAAATCTCATCAATCGGAGTTCGTATGGTCAAGTTATGACCATTCAGGCACTAAAGGGTCAAAACAAGCTCTCAGGGTTCAGGAGATCCCTCTCTGGCTTCTAGGCCTTTTGCCCACTTCCAAGGTTCTAAAGTTACACCAAGGTGCCTAAAATTAAGCTCAACTACCCTTCAATTCACTCAAAATTAACCCTAACTTTTCATGCGTTAAAGGCCGTGTATCGCGATAGGTCGGGTCGAGGTGTCGCGATGGGTCGAGGTGTCGCGATAGGTGGGAAGTGTCGCGATAGCTCGTGAGGTGTCGCGATAGGTCGAAGTGTCGCGATAGCTCGTGAGGTGTCGTGATAGGGCGAAGTGTCGCGATAGCTCGTGAGGTGTCACGATAGGTCGAAGTGTCGCGATAGGTCGTGAGGTGTCGCGATAGCTCGTGAGGTGTCGCGATAGGTCGAAGTGTCGCGATAGGTCGTGAGGTGTCGCGATAGGTCGTGAGGTGTCGCGATAGGTCGTGAGGTGTCGCGATAGGTCGTGAGGTGTCACGATAGGTCGCGAGGTGTCGCGATAGGTCGTGAGGTGTCACGATAGGTCGTGAGGTGTCGCGATAGGTCGTGAGGTGTCGCGATAGCTCGAGCTCAATGCCTCGAGGACTGTGCAGACAAATTCTGTACCTGCTGAGCTTGCTGGAGATGATGATGGAGCTGCCACCTGCAAGAAACATGCAAGAAACACACAAAGACAAGCACACACACTCGCTCTCTCTCAAACTCGCACACAACAAATGAGGGGAATGACAAGGAAGAGGGAATATGTAGTGGAGAAGGAGGTGGAGGTGGAGATGGAGAAGGAGGTGAAGATGGAGATGGAGATGGAGAAAAATAAAAAATTTACCAACTACTTACCATTCCAACGCGTCCTCTCTACGTCTTACCATCACACGCTCGTCCTCAAAGCTCGATCCCCGGCAACGGCGCCAAAATTTGGTGTAGCTCAGTGATGAGTAACACCTCCTTTAATGTCAATCCGGGAAGACGTGAGGATGGTATGAAGACCACGAGCAAGTGGAAGCACAAGTGCGTGAGTGAGAAGCACACAAGCATGCACACACATACACGCATACGTGCACACACGGCAAGAACAAAGAGAGTAAGACAATGGAATCACTTCTATTGCAACCAAGTTCTCATACAAGCTCAAACTACAAGAAGCTCCCCAAAAATGAGCTCTCTAGCTCTATTTATAGTTTTTGACTAGCTTTGGCCCTGTCCAGACCTAGTGTCCGGCCTAGTTAAAAATTAGGTTCCAGGGCTTATTTGAGGGCTCAGACGAGATCTAAAAATTATGAAAATTGGCAGGCAACTACTTCTAAGGCTCCCCAAGCTTGAGGACTCCTCGGCTTGTACAAAATGGAGCTACAAAAAGGTGAAATGATATTTACAAGGGTTTTTAGTGATGAGAATCACTTAAAAATGATGTAAGGGTTTTGAAAAAAATGAAGGGTTGCCTTAGTGCTAGATCTGCATGTGTGTCCGTACTTGCTTCTTCCCGTATACTGTCAACATTCTGCTAGGGTACATTTCCTGAGGGTACATCCCTAGAGGGAAGCACTAGCTTGAGGGTCCAAGAGCACCATGGAGGATTACAGTAATTCACCTCTACCTGAGGCAACACTCGAACAACAACTAGAGTTTTTGCAGCATGAGCTTTGAGGATCTCAAAATGAGATTCGGAAACGTGATGAAGTCCTCCAAAAGATAAAAACTGATGAAGACAACCTTACGAGAGTAGTAAAAGCTATTGTTTCTGACCAATCTGATGTTACTAATTCAAAGATTGGTGCTAGAAATTACCAGTTTCTAAGGTTTGATGGCCGTAAGGATGGGCCTTTAGTCCTATCATGGCTCTCACAGTTTGATGATTTTTATACTGATGAAACATATGCTGAAATTGAAAAAGTCAAATTTGCCACTAACTATTTAGTAGGAAAAGCTCAACTCTGGTGGAATATCCTGCAACACAGTACAGATCGTCCAACAACATGGAAGGCTTTCCTAGATAAAGTGAAGGATTCTTTTCTACCCTTACAATTCAACCTACATGTTTGACAATTATGGGCTACATTTACATGGATGGAAGGTGATACGTTTACAACCTATACGGACCAGTTCTACCAATACTTAGTATTTCTCCGCTTGCTTGAAGATGTTTCCAATGACACTATGAAGAAGAAGTATGATGATGGTTTAGAGAAGGAGATTCAAGCAAAGCTTCGCTCATGCCAACCTACATAACTTCATGAAGCTATTGCCTTTGCTCATGATGCGGAGAATGAGTACCGATTGATTATCAAGAGGATCAGTTTGCAGCAGCCACATCAACAACCACAGTCTTTTTGCTAGTCTAATTTTCTTTGATTATATGTAATGCATTTACACATAGAATTTAGTATGTAGGATCATACCTTAGATATACTTTTGAAAATGAATCAGAATATTGACTTATTTAAAGACTATGTGAGCACCACATAGATAATCTTAATAATTTAACACCTCCATGAACATTTCCATGCATGTGTTTTTACATGGAACATGCTTATTTTTTGTTCAGTGATGGAACATGTGATTGGCCATCCATGTTTATTATTTTATAAACTGAGGTCAGTTGCTTTTTCAAATGAGGGGCATGTTATGAATTATGGAATATGTTGAACAAGGAATTGTTGGAGAGTTAAATTATTAATGTATTAATGTGTTTTTAATATAGCAGTTGAAGGTTCGTGAGGAGCGTGCAAGGCGTGAAAGGCGTGAAAGGGCGGACATCAATAATTTGAATTATAATTTATTTAGTTTGTAAATAAACCCTCGTAGAAGGCTCTATTGTTAAAAACAATTAGAAAAGTAATGGTTAAAATAAGGGTCGTTGTAGACCGTGATTTCGGTTATCGAAAGCAATGGCTTTCTGTAAAAGTTACCAACTTTTAGTTTCACGCTTTCTTTTCGAAGCTACTCTCATGTAACCAATCTTTTCGATGTAATAAAAAATTCCTATAAATACATGCACTCTGTGGACTGTCGAAATAGAGTGCATGGGGGGAGATTGCACCCAATACTGCGTTCTGTCTCGTCTCTCATCATGTCTATTTTTCAGTGTGTTTTCAGCATCCGTAACCTCTGTATGCGCATGAGTAAGATCCTCACAACAATTATTGTAATAAGAAAGGACACATGAAGAAAGATTGTTATGCATTAAATAATGCTAAAGGTAAAGTATAGAATGTTGATGGACATGTTAAATGGTTACCTACACCATCTACTTCAACTATGAAGATTGAAGAAATCAATGCTATTTTTGATGATGGTGATGTGTTTACACTTGACAATATTGTGCTCACTAAGGCTCTTATGGTTGATTCTCTTTCCCACATGTGGGTGCTAGATTCTGATCCTTCTTTCCATGTGACACCATATAGAGAATGGTTCTCTACTTATGCAAGAAAGTCTCTTGGTACTATGAGACTTGGTGACTCTTACCAGTGTGACATTGTCAGGATTGGAGATGTGGTTGTGCACTCCATTGATGGTTCAAAATTTACTATGCATAATGTACGCCATATGCCTCAGCTATCACATAGTTTGATGTCATTTGGTCAACTTGACGACCTTGGTTAAAAGAGTTTTAGGCCAAGTCCAATCAGTAGGGATAGATTTCACCTCCTTGAGACTCATCCACCACTTATAAGCCCACAGGCAAGGCGAGACACTGGCTTCAAGCACACGATACTCAAGTGGTGTTTGTTAGTTGATGCAAGTCATTCCACTTTTGCGAAAAAAATTACATTGCATCCTTATTTCTTTCTCGGTCATCCCTCATGAAGGTTGGTGATTTGAGATCTTTCAAGAGGGGAGTCCCCCTAGAGTTTTCTCCCTTATGTTTGCTAGGTTGGAGAGTCTCCTTTGTAGCCATCTCATATGAGTGAAGAGTAGGAATTTCTCTTTCCTTCCTAGATAGGAAAGAGTTAACTTGTGTCTATAAAGAGACCATTTGAGCCTTTAATTTTTCTATTAGAGAGATCATGCTACCAATGACAATCTCTATTCTATGGATTTTTTTCTTGAGCTCATTGAATTGCTTGTGTGTAACAAACTCATCATAGAGCTCATTGTAAGAGTCTTTTTATTCTTCTTCTTCTTGCTCAACCTCTCCCAACTTTTGGTCATATCATTTTAGAGTTTGGTCTTTAGGTGGGGAAGTGCATTCTAATTGCCCTCAACCCTCAATTACCGTATTTATCTCCCCCCACCCCAATATGTAGAGTAGATAGTTAAATGAAGGTGGAAGTAAAATTTACATAAAAAAGAGAGAGAAATATCACAAGAGCACTTTCATAACGTTATCCAAGCTATCCAAAGTAACTTTGAAATGACCCTCAATGTCATAAAGCTCTAATTTGGAGTTCTCGTCAAGCCCCAAAAAATTTTCAAAATGTCTAGTTGGCATGAGGAAGGTCGAGGCATCAAAAACCAATTAAAAAGATATCCAGAAACAACTTCCAAGTGCTCAAGAAGCCAAAGCAAAGAAAAACCATAAGAAATTTGAGCTTCTTACCAGTCCTCACTAGTCTTGAAAATGTACTCCAACACCTACACATCATGTCCATGAAGCCAATCCAAGCAATGAAAGTGAAATTGGACACCAAACGCTCCAAAACAAGAGAAGAAAGTGGTTGATTAGTTCTTAGTGAAGTGCTGCAAAGCTCTTTTGGCCTGCCAAATCTTGCCTAAAAAGAGGGCCTCTTGTTGTCGAGTGAAACCTAGAGACAACTTTGAATTAAGACCAACATTACTCCAATTGGACATCTATGCATGAAGCTATGGCTCCAGGAAGACGGGGATGTGGATGTAGATAAGTGAATTGAGAAAAGTGAGGATGGGATGTCTTTGAATGCTCAAAAAAACCACTCCAAGAAGGTTTTTTACATGATTCCTTTGTCCCCCTCAAAATCCACAACCCATATTACATATGCGCATAGTCACTTTCCCCAAGGTCTTCCAGAATATCTCTTGTCTATGCTCTCAATCTTGATAAAAGATTTGAATCCTAGACTTAAATTTACATTTGCTTAGAAAGTATGTGCTCTTTGAGATTCTTGAAGCTTGCGTGCACATGCTCCTTATCCCATAGATGATGCTACAGTGAGCTATCTACAAGTAGATATAGAGGGGTTCTTGTTCATTCCCTTCATCCAAGGGAAGGAGGGTGGGAGAAGAGAGCATTGGCTCTCCTTGCATGCTTGCACATGCCTAATGTGAATGATCTTCCACTTGTTGGTATCCTCCACCTTCCCACTTGAGTCTATTATGTGTGAGGAAGGCCATGTGGCGATCGTCTAGATCGGATACCAATGTGGTGTGTTGCTTCCGATCATCCTCCTTGTTTTTAAAGTGCCATGAAGAGGATGAATGTTGGCAGCAAAAATCATGGATGTGCACACACAGAGAATCGAGTGCTTCTCTTACCTCCCAACCATGTACCTATTACATGTATTCCCTCTCTCTCCATATGGTAATCTACAAGGCGGCCTCTCACATGAGTGCCACATGCCAATCATGTGTGAGCCCACATGTGCTCTTACTTAAGGGTGGGTTCACATACCCACTCCCCAAGGGTTCATAATACAACCACATAACATCATTGCATTATGTCCAATACCTGCATTAAAAGAAAAAAACAATAAAAATTATATTGGTTTGAATGAAAGACAAGAAAAAATAAGGAATCAAAATTAGAATATGTATATAAATTACCTCTTAAAAGAATTTCATAAATACCTCACATATTATCTTTATTTTTCTTTTGCATTTCGCTCCATCGGTGAATAAATTAATCATGATTCTAGAGGATATATCTTATATTGAACATCAAAAGGACCATATGCAAGTGTACATCAACATTCTGTAATTTTTTTTGCTGATTTTTCATCATTCTAGATGCATTATCAATTTGTATATTATCCTTTGATACTTGTTTATCGAATGCTCTCTTCTTTCTCTGTTATTCTCTTACTTACCTACAAAATGGATTTACTAAGAAACTCCATGTCCTTTAAGTTAATTCACCTAAGAGAAAAGAACTCACTTCATTTACAAATTTAGTGATAGATAGAGAGAGAGAGACGAGAGAGAGATAAATAAAGAGAGATGTTGTACTCGTATATTACCATTTATTATTTGCATGAATGACATGTGCATTCAAACGCACTACACTTTCATGCCTGCATACGGCCAAGTTTCCATAATCCTCATAACTAGTCGCCTTGTTTTTGCATGAGGCCTCAATCCACTCGCCTCGTTTTATGAGAAACAAAAAAACATTCGCCCAATTTACATAGAAGTTCCACTCGCCTTGTTTTTGCATGAGGCCGAAGAAATATGGGCGACTTCACTAGTACATTGCATAAAGAAGGGCGAACCATCCTTTGCCACATAAAAGAGGCGACTTCACTTGTATGGCACATAAAATTTGGGCGACTCACATTCTGCTCTACACGACTCAAATTCAACTTTCACATTGCATTAAAACTTGGGTGACCACTTCTCTTATTACACCACAAATCAAGGTGACCTCAAATAGGGTGACCCCCATTTCTTTGCTCGACAAAATTAGGCGACTTTAGATTATGGCACCACAAATAAGGAAACCCTCATCTTTTTCTTTGTCAAATAAGGTGACTCCTATTATCCTGTACATCAACAATCTAGGCGGCCCCATCACTTTCTCATCAATCAAGTCGGGCGCCTCCCCCCATTTCTTGCAAGAAAAAGTAGGGTGACTACATATTTGACTCCACAAGGCGAATGAAGCATCCCTCTTGATGTAAATATGGGATTATCTACAATTGGCAGAAATAAGAGAATCTAACAAGGAATGGCAGTGGAAGACAACGTAAACATCACAAAGTCTTGTGGACCTCAAACAGTCAGGAGAAGGTCTAAAAGTCGGTTGGTGGCCTGCCAATAGTAATTTCTCTCTACAAGTAGATTCCTTGTGCCAAGCCACCAGTCAGGCCATTTTGAGGTGTGAAAATTCCTTTAGAAGAAAATTGGTAAGAGCGCATGTGTAATCCCCTCATGTGTAAGATAATTTTCTAAGGGAATCTTACACATGTGGGCTCACCTCTTGTGCTCTTACCAATGTTCTAAGGGAATCTTAGACATGTGGGCTGACACATGAAAATTTTGAGGTGTGAAGATTCCCACATGTGCTCTTACACATGAAACTCCAAAAAAAGATTTCTTGAATCCACAATGTTTTATAGTATAACACTATGGAATCCATGACCGCATATATATTATGTTGGACATATGTTTTGATTTGTCCTTTTGTTTTGCAAGTATCTCTAGATTCCCTTAGAAGAAAATGTTTGGAGGAGATTCTAAATGTACACACAAACATGCACAAAACCACATCCAATAAGATTTTGCATGAGAATTATGTGGGCTTCTTCTTTTTTTGGGTAGATCATTATGATTTTTTTTCATATTTTTCTTCTTCACATATTTCCTCTACATTCATAAGAAATACACATATAAAATATGTCCAATCAATGAATTCATCTTTAAAGAAAACAAATAAGTGATCTTATTTCACCAGAGTAATAATTCAATACAATTTATGAATCATAGAAAAATGATATGCTTGAAGAACTTAAGAAAACACACCATAAACTTCATGAACTTCCATGCAATATTTGAAATACATACACTGAACCACCACATAGTTTTCTTCTACAAAGTGAAAAGGAAAATTAGATACTAAAACACAATTAAAGGAAACAATAATGTTACACAAATGATATTATGGCTCATTTCCATAATTCTTGGGAATTTTCAAAAGCTCTACATACACTTATCCTTGGATCTTGACTCACTTGGTCAATTTTTATTCATGTTGCATGATAATCATCTCTCCCTCCCAAATCCTCTACCTCTCTTTGTCTTCCATATGCTTCTTGAACGTTGCTTCTTTGAATTGGAGTCTAGATGCCTCTGTCTCTTTCAATGCATCACATTTTTTGGAGATGTCATCAACAATATATATATATATATATATATTATGTTTCACTATATTTACTTGTAGTGCATCTTTATACATCTGGGAACCTTTTATGGGAGCCCTTTTTGGCTGTATACCTAGAACATCTTAATCGTTCATAACTATCAAATGCACCAAAAAACCTAATGCATTTCCCATGAACATCCACATGCATCAAAAAATCCCATGTTGATGGACGACTTCTTGTAAATTTTTGTTTCTTTTTTATGTTGATTTTGATGGGTATCGATTTGATTGCAATCTTGATGAAACATGAATAATACTCCACACTCTTTGTTCAAAAGTGACCACATCCTCTCAAATCCTTTAATTATAAATTAACATGCTTAATACAATTCTTCAAAACATTTAATCATTGTAAAAGTATGAGCATCATTCCACATCATTTCCCTCCTTCTTTTCATCCCTCCATCATCATCATTTGTTGTAGGAGCATGAAAACGTTTTTGGATTTTGGTTTTAGACATGGGTTTTCAATTTCATAGACTACAAATGAGAATAAAGTTGATGGTTGAACATTTGAGATAGTGATACATAATTACTATGTATATAATTAAACGCCTCTCTATAGTGTGAAAGATAGAAGAGGTCTTTCTTAGAAAAGACTCATGCTCTTATCGTATAAAGCAAAATTTTGATGGACATAGACTTCCCATCTTGTTGTCTAGCCTGAGGGTTGTCTTATCTGAAGCAAGGAGGTCAACACGGAGATGGAGGGTTCTTCTCCAAGGTCAAAGGAAGGATGAAGCTCATTAAAAAGCTTAGTAATTTCTCAAGCTATGTTTGATCCTCTGATCTTAACTTTTTTTATCTTTGCATACATTCATAATTGAAACTTAGCATAATACAAAGATAAAGCCTTTGAAGCATGAGACAGAACTTCAATTTTGATAGGGCTTAAGTGCAGTTTGTGAAGATGGAAATCAACCACTTTGAGCACTTACATGCACATAGGCACTAAAAAGAATGGACGCATGTGCATTTCCTTTTTTAACAAAAGGTTAATTTAAATTCACAAATTAACCTCCAAATATTTATTTTCATGAGAAATGTTTTTAGATGCATAAGATCATGTGCATTAGCATGATGATGCATGGAAGAGAGGCACATTTTTGTGCACAAAAAGGAACACAAAAGCAAGGAATGTAAGAATGATAAGCATAATTGAAGTTTATTTTAGAATATGTACTGCATAATTGAAGTTTATTGTTAGAATATGTACTGCATGTGTATAAGAACATGCATTTAAGTGAATGGAATTCACTCTTTTGTTTTTCGAAATTATGAAACCAAGTAAGTAATTATAGTCATGAGTAGAGGCTTTACTTCTTTATACAGGAAAGAAATTTGTGAAGGAACAAAGCTAAGGTACTTGCAAAATCATGCTATTTAGATTTTGCAATATAAGTAGTTGGCAATGTCTTCCCAAAAAGGATACCAATGTATCACATACTTAATGTATTGACCACATTAGGTGTTTTTTGCCTATTACTAAGTAACACTAAGGAGGAAATTTCCTTACCAAGTCAATGGCAGGAAGAGATGAAATGAAGAATACCAACACATCTTTAAGTACCTAAATTGTTAGCCTCAAGCAATGTATACATGAAACTTTCTAACCTCTTTGATAACTTAGAAAGACTTCGGGGGCAAAGTTTTTTTGTTGCATGAGCTCAATGTCATGCATACACAAGAGAACCTAGCATATTCAATGCTAACTCTAAGAATAACAGATACTTAGAAATGGTTCCAAAACAACTTTATGAGATGTCTTATGAAGATGGTGTTGGTGCAGCGCTTATTGCGGAATTCGCTTACACCACAGAAACTAAGCTAGAGTGATGTTAGAACACCTCTATAATCATCAGTAGCTTAGCAAATTTTCTGAAACTGAAAATTTATAACTGTATCTAGTGAACACCAAAAATTCACTTTACAAAAAACTTCATGTTTCCTTCAAGCTTCAATTCTGAACTGATTTACTTCAATCTTTACACTACTGTGTTTGCTTATAGTTAAACAATCTTTGTGTCACTTAACTTTGTCAAAACTGTGTTTTGAACTTACCAAAATTCCACTGGGAACTTCACCTGACTGTTACCAGAATCACACCATAATTGTACCGGAATACTACCGGAATCAATTGCAATTCTGTTTGTAGTTACTTCAAATGTGTATACATGAAGTAAAGAAGTGATACGTGAACTTTTTTCACTAAATGAACTCTATCTGAAGTTTAAGAAAAAACTTCACTAGTTCTAGATATCTCTTTCCAGTCAGACTTTGTACTGTATACAAGTTCCGTTTCACAAAAATCTTTTGATTAGTTTATAGTAGAGACGTCTAGCTACAAGATAAGCTATCTCTCATAAAAAACTTTACATTATACTTCGAGATCTAACTCATAAAAGTACCGGAAAAATATTTACTGAGAAAACTGTAACTGTTAACTAACTTTTCACGGTAACATGAAATCTCACAGATTTCTTCACATACGAAGAATACACTCAAACTTCCACATGAACATGTGTTTTCTATTAGAGAAGATGTGTACAAAAATAGCTTGGCCTCACTTTGCTCATAGCTATGAAAACTCTCCTATACTGAGTAGTTTCTCCTTACCATCTCTCTCAGATGAATACCCGACATTTCAGGTTCTATTATTCATCTCTACATATGCAATCTCTGGCGTCTTCTATATCTCTATATCTGCTATATGTGCGTGCTCATATGCGCACCCTCTCTCTCTATATCTATCTATCTATCTTAGCTCTCTTATATACAATTTGATCCGATTTCAACAAACTCTAATTCTGGAAGTTTCTACGCTGTATATTTACACTCGTGAATTTGTCCCTTCACTAAGGTTTTATTTTCTCCTGAATGCTTTGTTTTTTATTCTCTTTACCTTTATGTCATTATGCATAATTAGTGAGTGAATCTCCAACTCTCTCTCTCTATATCTATCTATCTTAACTCTCTTATATACAATTTGATCCGGTTTCAACAAACTCTAATTCTGGAAGTTTCTACGCTGTATATTTACAGTCATGAATTTGTCCCTTCACTAAGGTTTTATTTTCTCTTGAATGCTTTGTTTCTGCTTCTCTTTACCTTTATGTCATTATGCATAATTAGTGAGTGAATCTCCAACAGCTCCCCCTCAATCACTAATTTGCATCTTCCGGTCTTCATATATCCTTCTTTTCTTTTATACCTATCATTTCTTTGAATCTGCTTGTCTTTACTCCATCCAAGCTCTTTGTCAGAATATCTGCAATCTGATCTTTTGTAGGACTAAATACCAATTCAATCTCCTTCTCCATTACCTTTTCCCTCAAGAAATGATATTGAATCTCTATGTGTTTTGTTCTTGCATGAAACACTGGATTTGCTGCAAGATATAACGAACTCATATTATCTCCATGTATGATAGGTATACCTTGATCAATACCCATGCTTTTGAACAAGGTCTGCATCCATATCACCTCTTTAGCTGCTTCCACAAGTCCTTTTTATTCAGCTTCTGTTGACGATAAAGCTACTGTGTGTTGCTTCTTTGAACACCAGCTTACAAGCTTATCTCCTAGGTATATCATATACCCATGTGTTGACCTTCTGTCATCTTGACTTCCTACCCAGTCTGAGTCACTGTATGCTCTCAGCTTTATATCTGATGTATAAGGATAATATAATCCTTCCTTTATAGTTCCTTTAATATACCTAAGAACTCTTTGTCCTGCAACCCAATGTTGATCCTTCGGACAATGCATAAACTGTGATAGAACTCACACTGCATAACTGAGATCCGGTCTTGTTAGCGTAGCATAAATTAAGTTTCCCACTAACGACTGATACTTCCTCATATCTTTAAACTCTGCATCACCATATTTGCTGAGTTTATGATTTACTTCAAGCGGTGTTGAAGCTTCTCTGCAATTCTCCATGTTAAACTTCTTTAGTAAGTTTACGAGATATCTTTCTTGTGAAACATATATACCATGATCTGTATATGTAACTTCGATTCCAAGAAAATATGATAACTTTCCTAGATCACTGATCTTGAACTCTTTTTCAAGCAGTCTCTTTACCTCTTTGATTCCTTCATCTGAGGTTCCTATGATTATTATGTCATCTACATAAATACAAATGTAGATCATACCTTCATCTGTTCTCTTGTCAGTAGACTTTCATCTGCCTTCGAACTTTGGTATCCAAGGTCATTGAGATACTTGACAAGTCTATAATTCCAAGCTCTTGGAGCTTGCTTCAAACCATAGAGAGCTCTTCTTAATCTGCAAACATGTTCTGGGTATCTGGAACTTACAAACCCTTCAGGTTGTTCCATGTAAACCTCATCTGATATATATCCATTCAAAAATGCATTCTTTATATCCAGCTGACTTAGCTTCCATCCTTTCGATGCTGCTTGAGCAATCAATGTCCTTATGGTTGACATCTTTGCCACCGGACTAAACGTCTCATCATAATCTATGCCATATGTCTGAGCATAGCCTTTGACAAACAGTCTAGCTTTGTATCTGGCTATCCTTCCATCTGCAAGCTTCTTGACTTTGTAAACCCATTTGTTTCCAATCACTTTCTCACCATTTGGTTTTGGAACAAGTTCCCAAGTCTTGTTCTCCTCCAGAGCATTTAACTCCTCCTTCATTGCTTCTTCCCAATTTTTCTTACCTTTTGCTTCACTGTAATTCAGAGGTTCTTCATCTTCCTTTACTAAGTAAGCATAGTTTTTCTGAGTCAAATAAGAAGTATCATAGGAATACCTTGTCGGTTGTTTCCTTACTCTGTTTGACCTTCTTGGTTCAAACTCTTCATGTGTATCTGAATACACATCTTCATCAAATCTCAGATCTTCTTCGTTTCTCATACCTGATCTGACCCTGGACGTACTTGCCTACATATAATCTTCATCTCCATTCACCTGCATATGTGATTTACCTTTTTCATTTCTTCTTATCTCTTCTTCAAGTGTTTCAGCACTATGCTCTTTATCTGTATACCAACTCTTTTCTTCATCAAATGTTATATCTGTGGAAACAATAAACTGTTTGGTTAGAGGACTCCATAACCTATAACCCATCTGCTTTTCATCATATGAACACATATTTTTCAGCTTTTGGTTCAAGCTTATGTCTCAACTGTGATGGTACATAAGCATAAGCAACTGATCCAAACACTTTACAATGATCAAGTGTTGGTTTCTTGCCCCACCAAGCTTCATAAGGGGTCATCCCATTTAAAGTTGTACATGGTAATCTGTTTACCAGATATGTAGCTGTATTTACAGCCTCAGCCCAAAGATAGTTTGGACAATTCTTCTCCTTTAGCATTGCTCTTGCAAACTCAACTAGAGTTCGATTTCTCCTTTCTGCTACTCCATTTTGTTACGGTGTATACATGCAAGTTATTTCTCTTTTGATACCTGCATTCCACAGATAATCATTGAACTCTCGAGAAAAATATTCTCCTCCTCCATCAGACCTTAGTCTTTTGAGTTTCTATCTCGTAAGTCTTTCAACATATGCATGAAAATGTCTGAAAGCTTCAAATACTTCTGACTTCTCTTTCAAAACATAAAGAGTTATCCATCTTGTTGCATCATCAATGAAAAGAACATAATACCTCGATCCGCTGATAGATCCTTCTTTTGTTGGTCCCCATACATCTGTATGTATGAGCTCTAGCACACCATCATGTTTGTAACCATTTTTCTGAAATGGTAACTTGTGGGCTTTTCCCATCTGACAGGCTTCGCACTTGTGAATCATATGTTGGTTCTTCATATTTGGTAATCCTCTCACAGTCTGTTTCTCTACCATAGCTTTGATTCCCTTTTCATTAAAATGTCCTAACCTCTTATGCCAAAGGTCTAGTTCTGTAAATACCTCATCACCATGTGTGATCAAGGCTTGACCAACATTTCCTTGTACTTTCAGAGTAAAAAGTCTACCTTCCTTTTTACCATGGACAATCTGTTTGTATCCATTCTCTAGATCTTCAACAAATACTCCTTCATTTGTAAACCTGACTTGAAAACCTTTTTCTACTATCTGACCCACACTGATCAGATTGTTCGGATTTGTTGGAACATACAAAACATTTGTTAGTAGGTCATCTCCATTCTTACACTTTACCTTTCCAATTGACCTTACATTATGTTTTGTGTTATCACCAGTCTGTACTGTATGATTTGAAATACCTCCTTCTAATTCTGCTAACAATTCTATATTTCCTGACAAATGATTAGAACAACCAGAGTCAATATAGAATACCTCGAGGTCTTCATTCTCTGACACACTTATCGAGTTCATCATCAACGTCGTATGATCGTCATTCTGTGTATCATTCGCATAGTTGTAGTAGGTAGTGTTGTGAGACTGATTCTGTCCCCAACTTCTTGCTCCACCTCTACCATATCCACCTCTTTGGCTTTGTCTTCCTCTTTGATATCTTCCGCTTCTGCCTCTACTGTTATTGTTCTGATTCTGGTTTGATCCTTGTGAATTATGCCAGCAATCATGAACCAAATGATTGCTTAATCCGCAAATCCAGCAAGCCTTCTTTTGATTACCTCTACCTTTTGTATTACCTCTTTTATTTTTGACATTACCTCGTCCTTTTGCATAATTTGCTTGAGCAGTCATTTCTTCTTCATCTTTTTCTTTACCTTTATCACCTCTCTTCTTATTCTTTGCATACATAGCCGAACTATGTCCTTTTTCTCCATCTGTCTTCAAATCTTGCTCAAACGTTAGCAGTAGTCCAAGCAACGGATTTAAATCTGGTACAAAATGATTTAAACAAAGTTCAGTTGAGAGTACAAAAGGTTTCCACCTTTCATCTCCTCTCAAACCTGTAAGCACTTGCACTATTAACCTGTGGTCTTCGATATCTTCACCAATCGATCAAAGACTATCTGCCAAGTCCTTCATCTTAGTGACATAATCAATAATGCTTTGACTTTGCTTTTTCTTGAATGTTGTGAACTCCGACCATAAGCTAGCCTTTCTAGCTTTCGTAGTATTTTGGAAATGATCTTCCAACGCTCTCCATATATCTTCTGCTTTCTCTAGACCTCTAATGTGTTGTAGTAGATGATCTGTAACAATATTATAGATATATGCTCTTGCCGTTGCATCTTTCTTCTGCCACAGCTTCAAGACTTCTAATTCTTCTTTCTTCGGTTGACTATCATCTTCGAAAGTCGGCTTCTTTTCTTCTCGTGTCACATATATCATTAAGTCCTTACTCATAAGTAAGGCTTCCATGCGCATTACCCATGCCGGATAATTATCTCTGTACAATTTGTCAATAGAAATGTGATCTGCCATGATCTTCTTGTTTTCTGTTACTGTCGGTAAGTGTAATGTTAAGAAGTTTTACCTTTTACAAACCTTTACCTTGAGAATGACTTCGGAACTCTTCTTGATGCCGTTTGCTATCGATCTCTTTAGCTTTCACCTTTCTTTATGAGAATTCTTCAAATTTTCTTTCCGTTTCTTCTCCTGAGAAACCTTTTATGCTCTTAAGAACCTTTTCTATTCTGGTACCACTTGTGGATCTTACCACTCTGATATCACTGTTGATTAACCTACTTTGATACCACTAATGGATCTTACTTGCTCTGATACCACTGTTGGTGCAACGCTTATTGCGGAATTCGCTTACACCATATAAACTAAGCTAGAGTGATGTTAGAACACCTCTATAATCATCAATAGCTTAGCAAATTTTCTAAAACTGAAAATTTATAACTGTATCTAGTGAACACCAAAAATTCACTTTACAAAAAACTTCATGTTTCCTTCAAGCTTCAATTCTGAACTGATTTACTTCAGTCTTTACACTACTATGTTTGCTTACAGTTAAACAATCTTTGTGTCACTTAACTTTGTCAAAACTGTGTTTTGAACTTACCAAAATTCCATCGAAACTTCACCTGGCTGTTACCGGAATCACACCGTAATTGTACCGGAATACTACCGGAATCAACTGCAATTCTGTTTGTAGTTACTTCAAATGTGTATACATGAAGTAAAGAAGTGATACGTGAACTTCTTTCCCTAAATGAACTCTATCTGAAGTTTAAGAAAAAACTTCACCAGTTCTAGATATCTCTTTCCGGTCAGACTTTGTACTGTATACAAGTTCCGTTTCACAAAAATCTTTTGATCAGTTTATAGTAGAGACGTCTAGCTACAAGATAAGCTATCTCTCATACAAAACTTTACATTATACTTCGAGATCTAACTCATAGAAGTACCGGAAAAATATTTACTGAGAAAATTATAACTGTTAACTAACTTTTCACAGTAACATGAAATCTCACAGATTTCTTCACATAAAAAGAATACACTCAAACTTCCACATGAACATGTGTTTTCTATTAGAGAAGATGTGTACAAAAATAGCTTGGCCTCACTTTGCTCATAGCTATGAAAACTCTCCTATACTGAGTAGTTTCTCCTTACCATCTCTCTCAGATGAATACCTGACATTTCAGGTTCTGTTATTCATCTCTACATACGCAATCTCTGGCGTCTTCTATATCTCTATATCTGCTATATGTGCGTGCTCATATGCGCACCCTCTCTCTCTCTATATCTATCTATCTTAGCTCTCTTATATACAATTTGATCCGGTTTCAACAAACTCTAATTCTGGAAGTTTCTACGTTGTATATTTACAGTGGTGAATTTGTCCCTTCACTAAGGTTTTATTTTCTCCTGAATGCTTTGTTCTGCTTCTCTTTGCCTTTATGTCATTATGCATAATTAGTGAGTGAATCTCCAACAGCTGGCACTTGAATGATCCTTCAATGAAGGACAACTACCACAAATATTGTTCATTCCATGTTTTTCTCTTTAGTTGTTCAAGTAAGAGATACTTAGAGGCACTTGATTGAAAAAGGTTCCAACAGAGTTCATGATGAGACATCTAATTGGGATGATATCCCAAAACGAGTTTAGACTTCTCATGGTACAAAGCTCTCATTGGATTCCATCAAAGAAAACGATGGAAGTAGAAAATGAGAAACTAATCTTATAAGTTCAATAAAAAACTTTCACCAATAGAAATGGTGAAAAGTATTCAAGGTATCCAAAGTTTTAAAAAACTTTCACCAATAGAAATGGTGAAAAGTATTCAAGGTATCATGAAACTTTGAAAGCTCCCTCATTTTAGAAGAAATTCCAATCTATTTAAAGGCTTCATTCATTCAAGACATTTGCTCTCAAGAAGAAATCCAAGAAAGGTTTTCTTTAGAAGATGTAGTGGTTCTTAATGGAGGAAAAGTTTTTAAGGTACAAACATCAAAGGAGAATATGTACCTTTAGAACATCCTCAGAATTTGTATGGTTATTCTTTGATTATCCTTGAAACCTAAAGCCACCTCTCCTAACACAGATAGACATGAAGTCTCATTTTGAGAAATCTGAGAATTCAAGAGCATTCCCAAAGAAGCTCATGAGTATGTTAGGAGAGGTGGTCATTGAGCTACCTCTAAAAGATTTTTTAATAAATACCAAAACTACATCTTCTAGATACTTTCAAGGCTCACACAAGTATAGGAGAGGTTCAATAGTTCAGCGATGGGGGGGGGGAGTCATGCCAGTGACTCTCTAATTGTGAATGAAGCCATAGATGTATAGTTTTTGAGGACAAAAACTCTTCAAAGGGGGGAAGAAAGTACCAAACTTATCAAATATGGTATAATTTATTCCATGAATATAGAATCGTGGATAAACAAGAACATCTTTTAGGTTATGGATGTTGAGTAAAGTAGGAATTGTTGATAATATAACTTCACGGCATGCTAAAAATAAGTATGGGAAACCCGCCAAGGGTAGAAATGATTAAGAGAAGATTGGTTGACCACCATATGGATAGATCATGCCAAATGCCATACTTCTTTAAGAGAAATGAAAGTGCAAATTAGAAGTTTGATTTCCAAATATGTAATCTGTAACCATGATAAATAGTACGTAAGTCTCCAAAAGGTGAAACTTGTATTTGATTATCATTAAGGAATTTCAAAAGAAATCCAAAAAGCACTAATAGATGCCTAGACTTAAGAAGTAGAGAAATTCCTTGAAAACCCTATGATAGCTATAAAAAATCTTTAGATAAAGAAAGGAATCTAAAGACAGGAATAAATGCTTGTCATTGAAAATTAGTTGAGTAAAGAACTAGCTAGATCTTGAATAATTCAAGGCACTTGGAATCTTTTGATGGATGTTTATTCCCTAAAAAGGGTTTGGAGATTCCAAAGACAAACATGCCACAACTGGGAAACATAAGATCATAGAATGACCCTGTGTTGGAATCCCTAAAAAGCTAACTAGAATAGAAGATATAGAAGTAATTCCTTGACTTCAAATTCAGGCAAGAAGAATTTGAGTAAAAGGTATTCTATAATTTTTTTTAAAAAATAGACTTTATGATCCACACATCAGTGTTGGATATAAAGTATGGTGATATGGGACACTATACTTTATATTCACATTAGTGTAGGAATGATGGTATGGGACATCAAACCTTGGCATGGTAGGTATCTTTTAGTCTTGGGCTCTTGACTTGAAGAAAAACTCCATCCCAATGGGAATTGAAACTTCATAGATAAAGATGAAGTATAGTATGGCCAAGAATATGACAACAATTTCTAGATCTTCATAAAGGTTTTCAGTAAAATTAGTATAGTCCCATTTAAGCTACGTGACTTCCAAATAAGCATTTTTAGCTCATTATCAGAAATGTTATAGGGATTTCAAAAGATAAAGATTTGAAAAGATCCTTTTTTAAGCAAGGTGAATTTGACTAAGTCAATCTAGGATGAAGCACTTAGTTGTCATTACAACTAAGTAATCAATAACTTGACTCAAAGTTATGCCTTTTAGTATAGAGGTGTGTCAAGAAAACATGAAAGGATTGAATTAGTTATCAACATAATTGAAGTAAAACTTAGTTAATCCTAAAACATTGATAGCACAACCAGGTGAATCAATCTCCTAAAGTTGAAGATATATACTAGAATGCTAATTTTGTATATAAGAGTCTTGAGAGATTGAAAGGGATAAACTTAGTTAGAACATCATTGTCTTCGAGTAAAGTTAAACATCATCAACAATCACAAAGCTTGAGTTTGACAGATGGATGATGGTTTAATTTTACCCAAAGAATCTTTTTGAGAATTTGGGTTTAATCTCATAAATATAGAAAAAGTTCTTTTAACTCTTCATTATAATAAATCTTTGAAGTATTGAGTCTCATCTAGGTTGACTCAATCACTTTAATGTCTTAAAAGTTGAATCAATTACATAAATTTCACTTCTTCCTTCCTGCTTTTCCAAACCTTGGATTTGACTATGAAGGAATCTCCAAATTCATTTCTAGATCAGGTTCAACTCGATGGAATAGGTAACTAAACTATACATCAGAGATAGATGGTGTTTATAGAATTCATTAATTTTATGTCACTTGAGTTCAAGAGAAATTCATCCATTCACCATTGCTTAATGACCGATGGATGAAAGAAAGAGTCTAATTGTCTCTCAATGAGTTCTAAGTTAGATGTTTTGTCAACCTCAACTTAAGGAGACCTCTCAAATTCTTGAATTAGTCAAATATCCATATATTTTGCTACATCCATGCACTAGTGCATAGATGTGGACCTACATAGCAAAGTAGTTAGAGAGTTTTAGAATCCACCTACTTCATATGTTTGTGGTATGGAGGTCTAGTTTGGTGTCATCGATATTTTCTCTCCTCTCTCACCCATGAAGGCCTACAGGCAGCACATTCGATGAAGGTAGTTAGAATTCCCTCATAATTCCAAGATGCATCACGGATGTAAAAGGAAGTTCACATGCAAAGTTCAGAAGAAATCAAGCAAATCCAGGGTGCTATCAAAGCTGGTCAAATTTTGGAAATTAGGGAAAAAAATTCAATGTCACCAAATCACATGAAAATTCATATACTTGTAAAGCCTGAATTTCACATGTAAATGGATTTTCTAGCACATTGATATGCCATGTGCATTTTGAAAATTATTTTTTCCACTTAGACCCTACAAAATCTTGTATAGGAATTTATGTTAGCCATATGGTCCGGCACGCATAAAGAGCGCTTGTGGCTACACATTTGTACAAATTTTCAAGGCTATCAAAGCTTCCTAGACACCTTAATGCCACCTTAAAAACTTCCAAATGTAGCCAAACTTGTATAAGGGAGATTCAGATGGGAGGCTTTTTTGCATATTCCTAAAGGAGACCTTTCAAAATATAGCCCTAAAAATTTTCATCTTCATCAAAGGATCTTTGGAGGGTCAAAGAGCACATAATCCAATTTTCAAGGTCACCATAGTTTCCTAAAATAAGCAAATTGAAGGCTTGAAGGGCTACCACATGGCAAACAATGATTGAAAATGTTGTACGGTCAGGATGAGCTCACATTCAAGGGTGGAGATGCAGTAAAGCTTAAATCAAGGAGGTTCCACGAGTTTCTTTCATCGGATAAGCCTATTTTGATGGTCAAAGATCAATAATGCAAAGTTCATCCAAAAATAGAAGCTTCTCTTATCCAAATTGATATCAGCACTGATCCGACGGTATAGATCTTGCCCAGATCCAATGGCGAAGAATGAATGCGCCTAATTTTTCCCCCTTTGCCCTCCCCCTACCTAAGCATGGACACTTGTCCTTAGTGCCACTCAGATATCTCAAAATCATCTTGACCGCTTCCCAATGTTTATTGTGAGGATTAGACACATATCTGCTCACAACTCCCGCTACAAATGCAATGTCTGGTCTCGTAGCTACCATCGCATACATGAGACTACCAATAGCAGACTGATAGGGAATTTGGTCATCAATTCCTTTTCCTCATCTGCTTTGGGGCAATCATCCTTTCGGATGCGTTCCAAGGCTTTTGCCTGAGCTTTTTCTCGAACTCGTTTTTCCTCTTCTTTACGTTTCTTGGCAGTGTTGAGTCGATTGAGCATTTCCTCTGTGAGAGGTTCCTGATATAACTTGAATCTGCATCCGCTTATGTAGCTAGGGAGAATATCGCCTTCTAAAGTGGCTAGTTGTACTGCTCCACTAGTTGAAATCCTGTTGATGACCATAGGTCCGTAACCACGTTTTTCTAGCTTTCTCGCATGTTGTTTCAGAGTATATACCAAAACTAAGTCTCCGGCCTTTAATCCTTTATCCTTAACATGGGCATCAAAGTACGCCTTCTGTCGTTTTTTAGCTGCATATATTCCTGCTGTAGCTCTTAGTCTAGTTTCACCTAATCGTTCAAGGTCAAAAATTCTCGAAGAGAGTTCATGGCCCGTCCACTCATGCTCCTGTGCTATTCTCAATGTGGGAATCAAGAAGTCCAGAGGTAGCACCGCATTTTGGCCAAATACCATCTGAAAGGGTGTGGCTTGGAGTACCGTTTTATAGGCCACTCGGTATGCCCAAACAACATGGTGTAGCTGTTTGTCCCAATCAGAGCGTTTATTATTCACCAATTTAGTCAACACATTGCATAGGATCTTATTTGTGCTCTCAGCCTGGCCATTAGCTTGTGGGTGATAGGGGGCAAACTTCTTATGTACTACCAAGAATTCTTGGAGAAGATTTTCAATAACTTCATTCAAGAAGTGAGTTCCTCTATCACTTACCAGCTCTATAGGTAGCCCGTATCTTGTGAACACATTCTCAAATAGGAACACAGTTGTCTAAGCATCATTCTTTGTCGTAGCTTTTACCTCTACCCACTTGGTTAAATAGTTTGTGGCCACAATGATATATTCAGCATGTGAACCCTTGGCGGGGGGATTAATAGGACCTACAAAGTCTATTCCCCACTTAGAGAATGCACGTCCACTCATCATAGGTTTCAGTGGCATCTCATCCTTGCGTATAGGGTACTGAGTTCTCTGACAAACATCACACCGTTTCACATAGGTATGTGCATCCATTTGAAGGGTCGGCCAGAAGCCCGCAAATAGTATTGCCTTGATCACCCGATCTGGACCAAAGTGTCCTCCTGCTACACCTTGGTGAGCAGTCTCTAATATCTTGAGGTATTCGCTCTCATGAACACACAATCTTAGGTAACCATCTTTACCACGCTTGTATAGATTATCACCAATGAGTGAGTAATCTATGGCTTCTTGTTCTAGACTTCTTTGTCTGGCCAGTGTCATATCTTGAGGGAATGTTCTCGTCCTCAGGAAATCTACTAATGGTTCACTCCAATCTGGCATTATGGACACTTGATATAGAGTGGCATGTTCCACAGGTGGTTTAGTGCAACAGATTGGGCATTCTTTACACATCTTATGTACATCAGCTTCCATAGTAGGCCAATGCACTCCGAGTCTCCTTAGTGTCTGTAGGGTTCATTGTTTTGAGTAGTATTGCTCTAATGCACCTACATGTGCCAATTGCAACCATTTAGCGTACTCATCCTCTTCCACACAACAAGCTAGGATCCCTTGATCTGTTTGTTTGTACATGCTTCCTGCCATGATGTGGTACCTCTGGGCTTTTACTACCTCTCTACCTTGAGTGTTTATGACTGGGCGTTTAGGCCCGTATGTCAATACTGGCACTAATGGCTTAGCCCACTGAGGTATAACTTCCAAATTAAACAAGTAAGCATCAGGAAGGTCATTTGATACTCCTTGTGCGGCTTCTCCAGATGTGAGCCTAGATAGATGGTCTGCTCTCAAGTGAGTCTTCCCTTTCCTCACCACGACCTCAAAGTCATATTCCATTAGTAAGAGAAACCATCTTACTAATCGGCCTGTATTGCATGGTTTGTTTACCAAGTACAATAATGCCTGATGATCGGTAAAAAATTTAAACTTATTTGCAAGCAAATAGTGTCTAAACTTTTTAATTGCATATACCATGCCTAATCCTTCTTGTTCAGTGGTGGTATAGTTCCGTTCAGCTGCATTCAACTGTCTACTAGCATAGGCAATTGGAAGATCCATATTACCTTCGCCTATAGGTTGTGCAAGCACACATCCAATAGCATAATTGGATGCGTCCACGTGAACATGAAACGGCTTATTCCAATCTGGTGTGGTCAAGATTGGTGCTGAACACAATCTTCTTTTGAGCTCATTGAAGGAGTCCTCACACTCATTAGTCCACTCGAAGTTAGTCAAAAGTCCATACAGAGGCTTTGCTATGATGGCATACATGGGTATAAACTGTCGGTAATAACCACAATGCCCCATGAAAGCTTGTACTTCCTTGACATTCTTTGGCCTAGGTAACTCGGCTATGGCTCTTACTTTCTCTTCATCGGTGGATATGCCATTCTTTGACACTATGTGTCCTAGAATCTTGCCTTGCCTGACCATTACACTTTTCTGGGTTCAGGCAGACTTGATATTCTCTACATTTGTCAAAGATTTGCCTGAGTTCTGGTATATGTGTCTGTCTAATGTTGGAATGAGCACAGAGGTCATCAACATAGACTTCCAAATTCTTCCTCAAGAACTCTTTAAACACGTGGCACATCAGTCTCTGAAAGGTTGCAAGAGCATTGGTAAGCCCAAATGGCATTACTCGAAAGGCAAATATACCCCACTATGTCTTATGCTGATCTTCTGGAGCTATGGCTACTTGATTGTAGCCCAAAAATCCATCAAGGAAGCTGTACACTTCCTTGCCTGCTACTCTTTCTAAGAGATGTTCTGTGATAGGAAGCAGATAGTTATCTCGAATTGTGGCTGCATTGACCTTTTTCAAGTTAATGCACACGCGTAGCTTTCCATTCTTCTTAGGCACCACTACAATGGGGGATACCCACTTAGTGTGCTCAATTTCATAGATGAATCCAGCTTCTACCAGTCTATCTATCTCCTCTTTGATCTTAGCAACATAGTTATCATTATATATGAATGGCTTTTGCTTAGAGGGTTTCGCGTCTGAGGTCATGGGAATTGTGTGTGAGCATATGTCTGGGTCAACACCCTTCAAATCCTTGTAGCTCCAAGCGAATACATCTCTGTATTCTCTTAGCAAGGCTATCAATTCACGCTCTTCTTCTTCCGTCAGGTCATGTCCTATATAAGTACATCTCTCCTCTCCTTCTTCTAAGGCTACCACTATTTTCTTGGTGGTTTCTTTGTTATCATAGGCCTCTCCTGATTGTGCCTCTCGTTTAGGCATTCTGATCATGACTCTCCTGTCATCCATCTCATACTTTTTAAAATTTTCCGGGACCTCAAACAAAGATTCTTCCTCTCCTTGTGTGACTTCTTTCTTCTTCCTTTTCTTTCCTCCATCCTTAGGGGTCACTTGTGTGGTTAACCTTACATCATTTGTTATCTCTCTGTGTCTCTGGGGTTGAAATTCTACTTCATAGAAGTATTCTTCATCTGATGCAAAAGGTGGGTCCATAATGATTGACTCTAGATCGGAGTCATTTGCATCCTCAAATGCATCAGGGCTAGGTTCACACTCTTCTAAAACTGCATCTCCCATGATTGGATCTATGGAGAAAACTGAAATATCATAGCCATCCTCGTCACAGTGAGGTGTCCATTCTTCTTCATTGATGGCTACATCCATTGTTGCTAGAATTTCTACCCAGCCGTGGGGTTCAAATTCTTCATCAGAAAATACTACAGGTGCATAGGCTGGGTCTTGAATGGATCTATGGGTTTCTTTTGCACCTACCTCTCTGGCTTTTTCTCTCTTCTCCTCTTCTACTGCCACTTTGCACATCCATAAGTGGGTGTCTTCATGCATCCATGAGGATCCTGATCCTATGGAATGCACAGACTCTGTATCATCTTTGGCCCTATGAATAGGATTCCATTGGATAGGTGGGACATCTCTATGAGAGTAATCTTTGAGATTAACCTTGGTCGTGACACCTAGGTGTTGCAAATACAAGGAATTGGTTCCCCAATCCTGTACTCCTTGCAACTGCCGCATAAATGGTCTTCCCAAAATCATCTCATAGGCATGGTTCTTGCTAAAATCACAGATAGCAAACGTGTGCTCAAACTCTACACCACGTGTAGTGAGAGTTATTCCTTGAAGTAGTCCTAAAGTCCTCTCTATGTGGCCATCAGCCATTTGCAATTTCATCCTCGTGGGCCTGAGTGCTGGCTTGCCCCAACGCTTCCATAGGGAAGTGGTGGCAATAGCAACTCCTGCACCTGAGTCTAGAATTGCCTTGGATGTGTATCCCTGATGGGTAATGGGAAGATAGGTGTTTTCGTCTTCGCCTTCACTCATGTCTCCTATCTTGTCTAGAGGAATTTCTGGCACTGTCCTATGAGAACCTACCTGGGAACGAGGTTTTGCTATCTCTGGTACTTGTTTGGCTACATGTTTCCATAACTCTGGCCTAACTTTGAGTAGCTCTTCTAAAGTGAGGTTACACTGCACTTTAGTGTTTTTCACTACCTCCGTATTCCTAGGTATGACTGAGTCTTCGTTTCTTACCATGACTGTGGGTGCTCTCATACAGGTCGACCTGGCTTCCCATGGGCCTGTGAAATGGGGTAACTCCTGTAGGGAGTTAGACTTGAAGTCTAACCTCTCTCGACTTTGTGCACTCTCCTGCTCTCCATAAATAGAGGGAATATCTTGTGGGAATTGATCCTGTGCGTCATCCACAAGTTCAATGGGAGGAGGGACTTCACTTTCTTTAGCCCATTTGTCTTCTTGAATCTCTCGTAGGAATTCTGGAGTGAACCTATTCATAGAAGAGGGGGTGTTTGGTTCAGTGGAATTGGGCACAAAAGCTTCCTGTGGGGGAAGGCTTATTCTTTTGCTTGCCTCATCTCTTCCTTGATTTTTTTCTTCCTTGGCAGATCTTGCAATTATGCTCTCTAACTTCTCTAGGAGTCCATCCAAGTGCAATTGTGTCTTAGCTGAGCCAGAGTAGTTGAAGAGACGACTCGCTTCAAACATGGTCTGAGCCAATGCGACCATTTTCACGCAAAGTTTGGTTCTTTCTATCTCTAGGTTAGCTCTGGGGTAGCACTTGTCATGCTCTGTCACATTTGGCCCTTCTTGGATTCTGGCCTGATATGCCTTAAGCATCATGTCTATGTCTTCAAGAGTGGGGTCAGCTAACACTGATCCTACTCTAGGGGATGGTGGGATGGTCTTAGGTAGGTGGACAGATGGTGGGTTAGATGGTGATGGAAGTGAGGGTGGTGGTGGTATGTGAGAGTTTGTTTGAGAGGTGAGTTCAACAATTTTGGCTTTTGTTTCTCTTATGCTTTCTTCTAAGTCGCTCATTTTTTTAGACCATTGTCTTTTCATTCTCTCTCGGCTATCCCTCCAGGCTCTCGACCGTTTCTTGGCTATGCTCTCGGTTTCACTAACCTCTGCACTCTTCTCTTGACCTATTCCTGGGTTCTGTTGCAAAGCCTGGGCTCTGATGACCACTTGCACTGGTGCAGTGGAAGTGACACTTCCTGTTGAGTCTACAACTAACCCAATAACATTAATTGGAGTGATTTTTGGCATATTATTGGGATTCTTTGGGCAATCTCGTAAGAGATGCTCCTTCCCGCAATCTTGACAAAAGCACTGAATTGTTATTGACTAGGGTTGTGTAGGTGGGGGTAAGGGGCAATCACGAATGAGGTGATCTCCCTGACATCTGTAGCATGGTCCTCTAGGGAATGGGGGTCTTACCTGCCTAGGTTGGGGTCTAGAGTTAGGGTTTGTGTACATTACATTTGTGTACTCTGGCTCCCAACTAGGTTCACTTGGTTCTTCACTGTAGAAGGACTCACCATGTTCAGGCGACTGCATGTAGTAAGCCTGTGGACTATCAATGTGAGTGGAATCAAAACTATGATCACTCGGGTCACTTTCTGAGAGCGATGGAGTCACTAGGACTATGGCTCTATTCAAATTTTCCTCAGCAGCTGCATACTTTACAAGAATCACATTAGCTAGAGCAGGGGGTTGTTGTGCTAGCACTGGTTGAGGTCTCTGCTGGGCCTGATATTGTGGTGGGTAGCCTTGTTGAGGCCTAGCATACTGTTGTGGTGGGTACTGATTCTGATATCTTCCCTGTTGTGGATAGGGCTGAGGGTAGGGTGGCCTAACTGCTTGCTTATTGTATGGGCAGTCTTGTGCCGTGTGATTTGTGTATCTCCGTTCTATGGTGCAATATTGGCTACTAGGGTTCACTTGGGGTTGAGCCATGATGGGACATACGTTCGCCATACGGTCACCACCGCAAGTATAGCACCTCTTTACTGGGGCAAACCTTGGGATTTGTTTGCTAGTGACACCTAGTTTTTGAGCTACTTTCTCCGGGAGTTCCTCAATAGAGGTGGATTGCGTGGAACTAAGGCTGGAAGAACTATCTAAATCCTTGTAGATTTTTGATAGTTCCAATTCCTCCCCTAGATTATCTTCAATGTCTATGCATATGCGTACACACTCTTCTATAGTTCTAGGGTCCTTCAAGTACACATATGATCGTAGTTTGGTACTGAGCAATCCATCCAGGAATAATGCCACTTGTTTGGCCGGTGTGGGTAACTCAGAAACAGGGCATCTCTCTAAATATTGCCTAAACCTTCTTCCTGCAAGTCTAACCGTCTCTTGAGGGGTTTGCTTGAAGCTATGAATCAGTGAGGAAGTATTATGCCTGATGCCACTCTTAGAGAATTCAATAATGAAAGCTTAATCTCCTAACACTTGCACTTGAGTGATTAGACTTCTTGGACTTGGTCGTTCTTAACGTATCCGTAATTAATCAAAACCTCTATCCGTACTTAGCCTATGCTAGGGATTGATAGAGGGTGTTGAGAATTTCCAACCTTAAGTTTCTTCCCTTGGTTGCCCTTGTATGCCCAAGGAAGCGTGTTCCCAAGCTCGCACTTACTCTTGCTTCAAGTACCCTTTGATGCTCTCAAAGAACCTGAAAAAGTCCACAATTAGCTCAAGAACTGAATTCAGTTGACAGACAGACCACTTTCATGCATGTAATTCACAGATCCAATTGCCTTTTGCCTCTATGGAAAACAATCCCAAGGGAAACTTAGTTTGCCTACCCCGAGATATGGTCACTTCAAATTACCCTTCAAATTACTCCCCACGAGCTTTCCAACAAAACAAAAATCACGACAATCGGATTTCGTATGAGGAGGTTATGTCCGTTCAGGGTTTTGGGGCTAAAATAGGATTTTAAACAGGTTAACAGGCAAACAGGACTTCTCGAAATGCTTTGGGGCACCGGCCTCACAAAGCAATGATGAACCCTAGTATTTGTTCCACAATTTGTCAAAAATAGACCACTCTTTTTTGCCCTAAAAAATTAGCCGAATTTGGCCGTCAATCGCGTTCGCAAGCTCTGTCAATCGCGATTGATAGGTCAGTCGCGATCGAAGTGTCGGTCGCGATTGACAGGTCCGTCGTGGCTGTCAGTCGCGATTGACACGTGGCCCGGATTTTGAGTCGATCGTGGTCAAAGGGTCGTTGACTCTATCAGTTGTGATTGATGGGTCAATCGCGATTGACAGGTCGGTCGCGAAGGTCTGTCGGTCATGGTCAAGCAATCGTTGACTGGGTCGGTCGCGATTGACAGGTCCGTCGGGGCTGTCAGTCGCGATTGACTGGTTGATCGCGATTGATGGCTCGATCGCGATTGACATGTGTCACGCGTAGGTTCTGTCAGTCGTGGTCAGTCGATCGTTGACTCTGTCGGTCGAGATTGATGTGTCGATCACGATTGACAAGTCGGTCGGCACGTGTCCGTCGTGGTTTGTCGATCGCGATTGACAGAAAACAGAGGAATTTCAAAATTTTAAACACATTTTTAAGAAGCTCTAGGCATGTAGATCATGATTATGTACTTTGTTTAGCAAAAAGATCATCTTTTTTGTCAGTCGCGATTGACAGAGGTCAACACCTCGAGACCTGCACAGTCAAATTTTTTACCTGCTAAAGTTGGTGCAGCTGTTGAGGGTGCTGATTCCTGCAGAAAATCTCAAAAAACACAGAAAATCACAAGCACACAAACGCTCTCTCCCTCTCTCTCACAAGTGAATTGAGGGAAATGGTATGGGTGGGGTGATATAACCAAAAACTGAAATTTTTTGCAATGATGGAGATGGAAGTGGGAGATGATGATGATGATGGCGATGATGAAGAAAACAAGAGAAAATAGGAAAAAGGTGAAGAAAATACCTATAACTCCAACGCGTCAACTCTACGTCTTACCATCACACGCTCGTCCTCAAAGCTCGATCCTCGGCAACGGCGCCAAAATTTGGTGTAGCTCAGTGATGAGTAGCACCTCCTTTAATGTCAATCCGGGAAGACGTGAGGATGGTATGATGACCTCGAGCAAGTGAAGGCACAAGTGCATGAGTGAGAAGCACACTAACATGCACACACATACACACACATGCACACAAGGCAAGACTAAGAGAGAGAAGCAATAGAGTTCTTTAGATTACTTTCAAAAAACTCATACAAGTTCAAATCAATTACAAGCTAACCTCAAAAATGAGCTCTCTAGCTCTATTTATAGTTTTTGACTAGGTTTTGGCCTTGTCCAGACCTAGTGTCCGGCCTAGTTAAAAATTAGGTTCTCTGCCCTATTTGGAGGTTCAAACGGAGTCTAAAAAATGTGAAAACTGATAGGTAGGTACTTCTAAAGCTCCTCAAGCTCAAGGACTCCTTGGCTTGCACAAAATGGAGCTACAAAAATATGAAATGGTATTTACAATGGTTTTTAGTGATGAAAATCACTATTTTTGTAGGGATTTCTTCTAACATTTTGACATACATTTCCTGGAGCTCCCTACTTGCTCCTTTTTCTTGTGTGCCCAACTCTTTGATGCCTGAAAATTTTAAATGGCCTACTTGCCATATCTTCTTTGACTACTTTGTTTGCTTGTGCTTTCTCTTCGCTCCGACCCCCTTCGTAGGCTTCCTTGTCTTATGACTCCTTCAGTTCCTTGACTACTGCCAACACTCAGGTTTCTGCTGCACCTACTGCAGAGCAAATTTTTTGGGATGGCAGAGATGCCCAGGCATATACATTGATAGCTTTGTCTGTCAAACGTGCCATTATTCCTCACATACGCTCTTCCAGAACAGCTAAGGATGCTTGTGATACACTTACCACATTGTACCAAGCTAGGAATGAGGCTCGTGTTGCTTATCTCCGAAAACAGTTGGAGAGTGAGCACATGAATGGAGGTGATTCTATGGACAGTTTTCTTACAAAGATCAAAGACTTGAAGGAACAATTGATTTTTGCTGATGAGGTTATACCAGATAGCTCACTTGTGCAGACCGTTCTGAATGGTCTTCCTGATTCATATCAGAGTTTTGCTTCTTCTCTTCGGTTGATGATGAAAGGCAATCCAAATGCCTTGTCATTTGAGGAGTTAGTCTCTGTTCCGTTGCAAGAAGATCAGTCCAGGCAGAACATGTCCACTATGCGAGATGCAAATCAAGCATTCCTGGCTAGTCAGAAGGGCAAAGGAAAATGGAGCTCTTCAACTAGTAAGCAGAAATCTGCTAATTCTGCACAATCTAAGAGGGAAGACAAAGATGAAAAGAAATCAGAAAAGCAGAAATTATTTTGCAAGTAATTTAAAGGAAATGATCATATCATAAAGATTTGTCCAAAACTAGCTGCTAAAGAGGAAAAGAAGAAAGAGGCTGGAATGGTTGTTGCAAAAGCCTCTACACAAAAAACAGAGTCTGCTAATCTTGTGCAGGAAGAAGAATGGGCATTTACTACTATTTGCAGTTTTGACCCATCTTCTCATGAGTAGTGCATGTCTGCAGTAGACTCAAATGTTTGGTACTTTGATAGTGGGACGACCAAACATATTACCTCACAACGTAGTTTCTTCTCTTCACTCGAGTCTGCCCCTATAGGGAATACTGTTACATGCACCAACAACTCTTATCCTGTTATGGGAGTTGGTAAGATCATTTTGACTACTATGGATGGTAGTTCTTTCACTTTGTCAAATGCTTTATTGTGCCAGGGATCAAGAAGAACCTGTTCTCAGTTTCTGCATTAGTCAAGATTGGCTTGGTTGTGAGATTTGTTGATGATAGGTCTACAATTCATGATCTATCAAATGGCGATATGATTATTGCTTCTGGCATTTTATGTCGTGGGTTGTATAAGCTCATAGACTATGAAAGATCTGTGAATGATTCGGCATGTGCAGTACATGATTCTGAGGCTATGTCAGACGCAAAGCTTTGGCATGCATGCTTTGATCATTTGAATTTCGCTAGTTTACTATGCCTGCAAAAATTTGAAATCTTGTCCTCTTTGCCCAAACTTGAGGAACCTGGAAAACATGTTTGTGAAGGCTGTATTTTGGGTAAAATGCAGTGTTCCTCATTTCCAAAAGATGGTTCAATTTGGGCTACTCAGAAATTGCAGCTTCTACATAGTGATGTCTGTGGTCCTATGCGGACACCTTCTTTTGGAAATTATCTTTACTTCATGACTTTCATTGATGATTTTTCTAGGCATGCATGGGTATATCCATTGAAGGCAAAGTCCGAAGTGTTCATGATGTCCTTCAACTAGTTTTTGGTTTTGGCTGAAAATCTGTCAACATGTAAAATGGGCACCCTCCGTTCTGATCGAGGGAGGGAATATATGTCTTCTAATTTTAATGCATTTTTGGCTGAATGTGGGATAAAACACTAGTGTATAGTGCCGTATACACCTCAACAAAATGGAGTTGCTCAACAAAGGAACAAGTCACTCATGGAGATGGCAAGATGTATGGTCAAGAGTGAGGCTTTACCACATAGTTTTTGGCTTGAGGCTGTCATGTGTGCAGCATATGTACTTAACAAGTGTCCCACTAAAGCACTGCAGTCTATCACTCCATATGAGGCTTGGCATGATTGCAAGCCATCTCTTGCTCATCTGCATGTTTTTGGTTGTTCGGCATATGCATTAGTGCCTGAACAACATCACAGAAAGTTGGATGATAAAGCAGTAAAATGTATTTTTGTTGGGTATAGTTTTGAAAGTAAAGGCTATCGTATGTATCATCCACAGACTAAATGCATTCTGGTTAGCCATGATGTTGTTTTTGTGGAAGATGCTATTCAGCCATTGCTTTCATGTACTATGGAGACATCTGTTAGCTCCAAAGACATGTATGATACTTCGTTGCCTCTTTTTACAGGTGGATAGTCTAGTGCTGGTCCTAATGAGGCAACTTCTCAGCCTTTGTAGGTTTCAGGTGATGATGCAGATCATTCCATTTCTTATGCAGATTTACATGATGCACTTGTTGATGAGAGAGCTGATATTGAGGAGGCAATAACTATGCCAAAATGGCTGGTGCAGACTTTGTGTGATAGAAAATTAGATGCACCTCTATCTATCGTACTCGATCAGGCTCTCATAGTGCCTCTTTTGCGTCAGATTGCTATGCTATGGCTACATCTAGTCTCTCTGATGAGAATGAGCCTGTTTCGTTTGATGAAGCACAAAATTCAAAAAATTGGATGGCTCCTATGCAATCTGAATATGATTCTATAATGAAGAATGGTACTTGGTCTTTGTGTGATTTGCCTCCTGGCAAGAAGGACATTGGCACTAAGTGGGTATACAAGCTGAAGCGTAAGCCTGATGGAAGAGTTGACAGGTATAAGGCTAGGCTTGTTCCAAGGGTTATGCGCAGGAAAGAGCCATTGATTTTGATGAGACCTTTGCACCTACATGTCGTATGCTAGTGTTCGGAGCATCTGTGCACTTGCAGCCCATCATGGTTGGAATGTACATCGGCTGGACATTAAAGCAACATTTCTGAATGGTGACTTGCATGAAGAAGTATATGTTTTTCAGCCCCGTGGCTTTGTGCAGAAAGGGCATGAAAAATAGGTGTGCAGGTTAAAGAAGGCATTATATGGTTTAAAGCAAGCACCACGTGCTTGGTATGGGAAGATACATGCCTATCTGATTGCACATGGTTTTGAGAATAGTCCAACTGAAAGAACCTTATATGTTAAGTGTGCTAATGATGTGCTTCTGATCATTGTTGTCTATGTTGATGACATGCTGCTCACTGGTCCTATTGAGAAGCATATTGCTGATTTTAAGGCTGATTTGCATGCCTCATTTGAGATGTCTGATTTGGGGCATTTGCATCATTATTTGGGCATTCAGTTTATGCACGTTCATGGTGGAATGGCTTTGTGTCAAACAAAAGATATTGACACATTATTGCAACATTTTGGCCTTGAAGACTATAAACCTATTGCCACTCCTATGGAAACAGGTTTACGACTGAGTCTTCATGATGTTGGAGAGGCATTTGATGTTGTTCTCTATCAGTAGGCTATTGGATGCTTGATTTACTTATGCATTACTCGGCTAGATATTTAGTTTGTTGTCTAACACATGAACGGGTTTATGCAATGCCCAGGAGTCAAGCATTGGCACACGGTTAAGCGCATCTTTCGTTACTTGAGTTGTACTTAGCTACTTGGGTTGTTTTATCCCAAGGGGGGATCACTACTGCCAGATTTGCATGCTTTTTCTGACTCTAATTGGGCTAGTTGCTATGACACTCGTGTATCCACTAGTGGCTTTTGCTTCATGCTTCATAGCTCATGTATATCTTAGTTGAGCAAGAAGTAGCCTACTATGGCCACTTCCATTTGTGAGGTTGAGTATAGAGCAGCTTTCACAATGGCTGTTGAGTGTGTGTGGCTTAGACACCTTATGGCTGATTTGGGTGTTGGTCAGTCTTTTGCCACCACCATCTTCACTGACAGTCAGATAGACACATTCGCAGTTGCGAGGAACCCTATGTTCCATGCTCGCACTAAGCACATTGAGGTGCATTATCATTATGTCAAGGAGAGGTTCTCTGCTGGGGAGATCAGCTTGGCATATGTGCCCATGCAAGAGAACATTGGAGACCTTTTCACGAAGGCTCTGCCTAGGGAGAATTTTGAAGCTTTTCGCAAAGCTTTGGGGTTACTTTCTTTTGTGGAGTGATTTCCACATAGCTTGGCACTTCCTTATACATGAGTGCCAGCTACTTGTTCACCGCATCACTCCCAGGGGATTTTGGCCCTAACAGGATAATCAAAGCCATATTATTTGCAGGATTATGGTGGCCCACTCTTCACATGGATGTGCATACCTATGTTATGAGATGTGATGTGTGCCAAAGAACTCAGTTTGTCCATGAAATATCATCAAGGATAATGGTTGGAATGATTAAGAGAAACCAAGTTGAAAGCAGTAGGAGGGATATATGTAGCAAAGAAGCGATAGAAAGCCTATTTCAATGCACAGGTGAAAGATACAGGCTTAAAGGAAGGTGACTTAGTCCTAATGTATACACTGAAACAACATTCACGAAAGCTAGAGAAATGTGGTTAAGGACCTATGATTATTAACAAAATGTCAACAAGTGGAGCAATACAATTAGCCACGCTAGAAGGAGAGATAATGCCTAATTACATTAGTGGTTGTAGAGTCAAGCTTTATTAGGAACCTCTTACGGAGGATATGCTTAGATGACTCACTTTGGCAAAAAAGCATAAGGAGGAAGAAAAGAGAATATGCACGGAAGCTCATGAAGAAGCTCTAGAACGCATTAAATGTATGAAATTAAGAAGACAATGACTAGGGAGAGAACGTCATAACCATTTCGAGGAAACACCAAGATAGCCCATGGCCATGTGTCAAGCAAAGTTGACTGCTATCCTAGCATGGTGGATAGGAGACCATTCATTAGACTCATGCTAACAGAAGGCAATATCCACCATGAGCTTAGGGCTTTAATTGATTCAGGTGCTGCGACTGACACAATTAGGTGATCTCATTATAAGGATTCAAGAATAGAAATGCGATTAGGTGGTCTCACTATAAGGATTCAAGAATAGAAATGCAGCCAGTTGAGGCATACCTCATAGGGCTAGGAGGCATGGAAACCCTTGCATGGGCGAGGTGGACCTTTCGATCCTTATACACAAAGCGAGCATGACTATGAAACTCCTAGTGTGCCATGATGACGACTTGACAGAACCGTTAATCCTTGGCCAAGATTGGTTATATGATCACTCAGTGAACCTAAACCTTAGACAAGGCTCCCTACAGCTCAGGAACTTAGACCAACAGTGAGTGATGTTGCTTGACTTCCCTAACAATACCCCACCTGAGGAACGTAACCCTAGACCATATGAAATGATTGCGAAAGAGGATGATCAAAAGATGTTTGGACAAATCCATTAGATAAGCACACTCCATCCCAAGTCAAGCCATGAGAGCTTAGCGATGGATAGTTGCCAATTAGGAGGATGTCAGGAGATCTTCCCTTGGTCTTCCTTTGCACAAGAAGGGGATTGCATCTATGGTCAAGTGGACTACATCAGTAGCCAAATGGGCACTATTACCTCTTTAGGCCCATCCTCCACACTTCGCACGGATCAGGCTAGATCTGTGGTACAAAATGCCTCACTTCCTGATGGGCAGGTCATGCAAGTGTTGGGCCTCCCTTCTTTTCCAAAGCAGAGTGTCAACCAAACCTCTCAACATCAACCATGGAGAAGTCAACCACGACTTAGGAACCCAAATTGACGACCATACTAGATGACCCAAAGATGGAAGCAGTATCAGCGAATCAAGGCAAGTGGCACAAAGCAAGTATGGGTGCCAAAAGGATAGAAAGCACCATCAGTTTCCAACAATAGTGCAGTCTATGACAAGAAGAAGTCAAGATAGAATCAGAGTCAACATCCAACATCTCCTTGACCTTCTTCTCCATCGACAAGGACCAGATAGATTTGGATTGCCAAGAAATGTTTAACAAACTAACCCACACCCATGCAGATTTGGGTACCCAAGAATTGTATTTTAGCTCAACACCCAAGCCATGTAATATACATCCCTTTGACATCACCCCACCCATTGACACCACTATTGCCCTATTTATCTTTTGTACCTCAGCAGAAAAACACCATCCATACACCAACTCTTAGGAAATGGATGCCGAAACGCGTCAAGCAGTCTCCACGCAATCCTTTGTACAACATAACACCCATCACAACTAACCTTCATCCTTGTAATAATTCACTCATGACTGAACCTTGTATGAATTCACCCACACTAACCCACTATCACTTGTAATAGAGACTCATCACAAGCAATGTATACACTATCTAAAGCATGAAGGTGTCTAGCAACCTGCATTAAATAATGAGAAATCACTCCATAAACAACCTCACAACACTCGGCTACATGGGTTACTTATCAGCTATGGAAAGGGATTGTGGTCTCACTTTAATGGGATCATGATTAATTTCCATATTAATGTGTTATCCTTTTGTAGCAGATCATCTCCGTATTCATCTCGATCATCATGAAAGCTGAAGGAACCTCCGAGGCTGGCCCCAGTGCGCCAGTGGTCAATTTTGGTAATCTATTGGCTGAATCTTACCCTACATCGCAACCACCAGAATTTCAAGGTTTCACGAGACCGATGCCCATCAATGATCCTCCTCTGGGATGCACTGAAAAAGTTCAGAGCAACTCACACTGGTTCCAAGGTCTAGCAGGACCCCTATCGGATGCAAACTTTATCTATGATGCCATGCTTTGTTTTGATGGTAACAAGTGGGGCTGATATCAATTCTTCTCATGTGAATTTGAAGAGCTTCAAAATTCAAAGGAGTTTCGACACATTTGGGCCAAGGCTAGTTTCACAAAATACTTTAGTGACCCTTTGCCAAAACTTGATTTCTATCGATGCTACTATTTGGTAACTAGTCTTGAAGCTCTGGAAAGAAAGGAATTACCAGGAATGTTTATTTTTCCATCGCTTGTGAATGCTCCCCCATATAAGAAGTTTTATCTCTCAAAATATCTCACTCTAGCTGCACTTAAGATCCATGGGACTCACATGCCAATCGAAAGAGAAAGGCTTATTCCTGAGCCTATGAAAAGAGGTGACACTTTGAAGTGGACTGACATCTCAAACATCACACCAGAATTATCAAAGCCACTGCGCATTTGCATGCAACATTTTGCATTCCCAACACAGGATCGCTTTACTATTCCATAGAAATGCATTTGGTTTGGCTTATATCTCACAAACACAGGACCTCAGATGATAGATCTTGCTAGTTGGATTATAGATCAATTGTACTTAGCGCAGCAAAGATGGGAATGTAATCGTGTCATCCATGGATGTTGTGCTCTCACAAGAATTGTCTACATGTGTTTGACTATGACTTGCCAATAGAATGCGCTATGACCAGTGAGGAATTAAAAAGATTTAAGGGAACCACCAAGAAAGCACAAAAATCAAGCAAAAGTAGGGCATGAGGGGTTCAATCCCATGTCTACAGGTCCCTGAGTCACCTTCGCCACAACCATCCCCTCAAAAATCTCCCACGGAACCTCATGCACCGCCATTACGCATCCAACTCTCACACCCTGAAATAACAAAAGGCACCACCAGTGCAGTGATTCCCCCGAAAGCCTCATCTCAATCACCTACTACTAAAGCCGGAGAGATTCTCGCCACCATTGGTGCAGATGCGTTTACTTTTCCCATACCTAATCTCGAGGCAGAGCCCATTAACACAACTTTTGATTTTGAAATGCATGATGCATTCTCTAGTGAGTTTCAATTTTTGGAAGTTCAATTTTTTCCTCAAGAATATGGACGTTCAAGCTATCCTACTACACCCCCTGACAAACAACCAGAACATGTAGTGTCCAGCTCAAATGCTGAAGATTGGATAGTGGCTGATGAGGACAAAGGTGATGATGAAGCTAGTCAAACTAGTCTTGAATCGCAAGAAGATGACTGTTTAACTCTTTTACATTTATCTTACTGGGTTCTTGGGATGGTTAAGCGTCTGTAAAACAGAGGCCCTATTTGTATTTTCCCAATCTACAAATCAATTGTATGCTACTACACCGACTTAGCGTTTTCGAATTAAACTATCTTCAACTACTTATTTGTTCTTCACATTACAACATTATTCATCGCAATACGCATAAACGCGCAACTTCGCCACTTCACTGCGATATTGAATTAACTTGGCACTCAATAGAGACTTAATAATCTACTGAACTTGATTAACAGAATTATAGAATACACCAAATCGTAGACAATGCACCACGCTTCACTTTAGGCACTCACCCAGACTCACAGTCCGACGTTGTCACTCTTCTGTTTCACACGCACGCTTCTTCCATTAATCAAAGAGGTTACATTGTTTGTGCTACACCTTTTCGGTGTGCGTGCGACTTTTCAGAATTATAGTAAGAATATATTAATTCCATTCCGACGGCTCACACTGGCACGCACGGTGGACTCGAACCCAAATTGATAAATACAACAGTTTAGGAATCATCTATAATGCCTTGTATATACATGGAACCGGCTATCTTGAATGTGTGCAAAATTTTGAGCTTGACCGATTCCAACATATTCTGTAGAATTTCCAGTTCAATAAGCTGCACATCAGTTCTGACCAAACTCGCAGCGATCACTTGACTGATCAGTGACTCAGTCTGAGTCTGCAGGAAAGGTTCTTGTAAATAAAAATCGTTGGCTAACCATTAGGGCGAAAAATGGCCCAAAAAGGGCCGTGTAAGGATTTCAATTAGTTGTGCTTAATCTAGATTAAAGTTGTCAAATCCTTTAAGAAATTCCATGTAAGTTCATGTAAAATGTATCTTATGTAAATTTTGAAGAGAGAGGAACTCGTGTGATAATCATGAAAAGTTTGGGTGATATCTTACGCCTCAAAGTTTGTGCTCATCGAGCGCTGATCAAAATTTGAAATTTTCTCTTGTTCACGGACCTATATAATGTGTGTTGATGACGTTTTGCGCTTTTTTACTCTACTTTTCATAGCAGGCATGTTTCTCTCTTTCCCATCATTTTAGACACTTGTCGGTCACTTTTCATAGCAGTCCATGGAGAACCTTAACCCAAATACTCTCGCTGAGATTTCAAACAATCGAAATCATTGTGAAAAGTTCCATATCAACATTGCAGTTAATCATGAGTATGCGACGACAAGAAAAGTATTCTGAAGGGCTCTTCGTCCTTCTGAAGTGGATGGATTGCGAAAGGAAGGCAAGAAACATATCGACATATGGACAGATGGATCTGTTTATCCAATTGATGCAGAAACTGGAAGGTATCCCCCTTTTCATAATCTTCATGATCTGATTAGATTTGTAGGAGATGGTGAGGATGGTTTACGAGGCTATTGTTCAAGGCTCTGGGATATTTCAAGGAATTATGTAAAATACATAAACTATCTACAAAACACACTACATCAGAAGGATTTACACATGAGGGAGCTAGAAAGCAAATTACCCACTTTATCTTCTAAGTTTGAGTCGTTTAAAAAGTTGAAAGAAACTCCTATAGGTTGAGAATGCGGTCAAAACGAGTAAAACCTTTTTTAGATTTGACTGAAAAATCTGGCCAAAAAAAGCAAAGAATGAAAATTGTAAGAGATCATGTGACAAATGTGCTAGGTTTCAATATGTTGAGTAGTTTTGAGTGCGTACATTTCTGTAATGAAATTATGAGTCAAAATGATGTTTTATGACTATTGAAACTAAATGAAATTACATGCTTGAAACGCTTTGTTTTCCAAAAACTCAATAGAAATGAATCTGTTAGTAGAACCATCTCAAACTCAAAAGATTTGTGATAGCATGGAAGTGAGTAGGAAAGGTTATAGACCAATTTCAAAAGTTTGGTGTGAATTTTTAAAATTTAACAAAGTTAGAAGTTTTGGATTGCCTAGACCCCATCATGTAGGAAAGTTTCGGCTCTGCTTGAATAAAAAGATCACATCAGTATTTGGTGAATATAAACATATTCACGATAACATGCCTTACGAAGTAGGAAAACAAAAGTTACATTTCACTTACAATGCATTTAACAATGTATGGATAGATATTATAAAACTTCAAACATACATGGTTCAGTTCTATAATATAAAAGAACATGAATGTTCTGGTCTGTTGATTTGTAATCAAACTTGATGAAGCTAAGCTTAAAAAACATCAAAAGATGGAGAGGATAAGTATTGCTTTGATGAACAAAGCTTTGGACTATAGCCTTGGGAAATTGGATACTCCGTCTCTCAAAGTACAATAAGAAATGGAGTTATGGTGGGTTGGTTGTGCTCAAGTTCCATCTGAGAGCCATAAAACACTTAAATGGTTATTCTCACAGACAAACATTCCAAATGTTATCCAAAAGCATCATGCAAGAGAATTGTTGAATGTCAAAGACTATGGGAACTTTCAAGTTGAGTGGCATTTGAGTGGAGACCTAAAGATGCTAAAATGCATGTTTGGTATAAGTGGGGGGGCAAATTCTAAGTACCCTTGCTTGTACTGCATGCAAAGCCCAAGCACAAATGGATGGATTGCTAGAGCTGAGGCCGAAGAGGCTCCTTCCAGACAAAATGTTATTCTTCATAACTACTCATCTTCTTCAATGATTTGGGATCCCATACTTCCAATAGCATTGACAAATGTACACATATGTACACTACATGCAGAGTTAAGAATCATTGACAAGTTGGTTCGTCTTCACTTGGATTATGCATATTCTATCAAGCCTACAACTCTTGTAGATGAGTGCATAAAAAATGTGAATGTCTTCTTTCAGAAATGGGATTTCATGGTGGTGATGTTCATCAAGCTTTCACAAAATACAGGTGATTTACTACAGGATATCTCAATGGGAGGTGCAAAAGCAAGGAGATTCTTGAGCAACCATGATGACAAGCAACTAAATGCCATCTGGAATTGTTGGAAAAAATTTTGTGAGGTCACGACTAATGTAAAAAGCAAACCAGAAATAACAAAAAAGAGAATGGAGGTGTGGGTCAAACTAGATAATCTTTTTAAGATCATCAGGCAGTAGGTAATCAAAAAGTTATGTGCCAGATTTTAGAAAGGCGACCACATAGCTTATAGAAACCATCATAGAGGCATGGGGTGCCAAAGACATAACATACTACTTGGTGAGTTCCAAAGATATTTTATTCAATTTATTTACCACTTGCCATATGGAACACCCAAGGCATGGAAAAATCTCATTATCAAGTAAGGACAAGCTTCTTTAGGTGTACAAGGAAAGGAGGAGGAGTAACAAAGAGCAATGCGTTCAGAGAGCTTTTTGATTGGTTCTTTAGAAGACAATTACTAAGGACCTCATGCCAAATATAATCAGAAGAATATGACTATCACCAGACAAAATCATCATGTATCAATATCACAAAATGAAAAAGACTACATTTCAAACAGAGCTTTAATATTTGCAATGTCTTTTATTTCTTTGAGAAATAAAGATGTCATGTATGTACATTTCATGATGTATTAAGCTTTGAAAAGAAATATGTCTATTGCCATCAGATGACTTTGACCAGAGAATAGATCATGGATCAATAACAATTAATATTAGGACATGGATCAGTTACACCAAAAAAATTTGCAATGTCTTATATCACATTGGACAATTTTTGTATATGTACATTTGTTGAGAAATAGAAGTTGAAAAAATGAAGTCATTCCTTGAGCCTCTTTAAAGAGCTTGGCTCTAGCAAATCACCTCTATATCTTAGGAACTCTTTTCTCCTGTATCCAGTAATGCTTTTTAAATCTGACACCCTTGCAGCCATTGCATAGCTTGAATAACAAAGAAAGTACCTTGCCCTTGAAGCATTGAGTCCTGGGGCATATCCAAAAATTCTGAATGCAGAAAGAGCAGCAAAACTCTAAAAGCATTAAAGGGTATTGGAGTAAAACCCGTGTATTTTGATAGAGTCCTCAAGGAGAACAATGCAAAGTCTGGCTCCTCACTATAGTGCTTGTGAATAACACAAAAAGTGTCTGTGTTCAAGTTTGGAAGATAGTGGATAATTGAATGAATATCCACCTTTGCTTTTCCTTTCTCTTCTATGGCTTTTCTTGTTCCCTTGCCCCTGCTAAAGTAATTGTCTTCATCCAATATAGTTAACTGTGGTAAAAATGAAAAACAAGGTCAGATGAAGTGCAAGCACACTTAAGGAATCATGAAAAGTAACTTGAAACAATTAGACATAAAGCAAGAGACACGACTGATGCAAGCGATTAGGGTCTTTAGAGAAATTCATATGGTCGTTATCGCTGTTAAAAATAAAGAAGTAAGCTCGTATATATTTTTGCAAAAAGGATTTTCTTCAAGTAGAAGGAAAATACAAAAATGAAAAATAGAAGCATTTACTTCAGCAAGTAGTGGAGGCCAAAAGAGAATCATTCAAAAGAGAATCAAATCCAAAATCTAAATTGTAAGAGGAGTGGCTGTCCAAAGTAGTGGAGAAATGATGGAGAAGAGCTCTCAAACTCATCATGAGAGTTTTTGGTCACTTGGCTATAAAAGAAGCAAGGGAGGACACTCAAGGTGAGAGCAAGAAGGCGTGGAAGCCCCCTTGTATCTACTTCATTTGGTTTGAGTCATTTCGTTCAGTTCACTCTCATAGAGTGTGTCCAGCCGCACACCCATTTTTGGGTAGTCTACTTGTGAGAGTCATATCTCTCAACATATGTATCCAAATTTAGTGTTTAAATATTCGTTGGAAAGCTTATCTTGAGTACTTCCTCTGTCTAGAACAGTTTTATGAAATTCTTTATGCTCTCTGAATTATTCAGGTTTTAGTGAAGTCTAGTTTTCAGTTGTGTCCAGCCGCACACCCATTTTTGGGTAGTCTACTTGTGAGAGTCATATCTCTCAACATATGTATCCAAATTTAGTATTTAAACATTCATTGGAAAGCTTATCTTGAGTACTTCCTCTGTCTAGAACAGTTTTATGAAATTCTTTCTGCTCTCTGAGTTATTCAGGTTTTAGTGAAGTCCAGTTTTCAGCCTAACTGAGTGGACAGGTAGTCTGTTTGAATCAAATAGTTGACAACTCAAATCTACTCCAAATTGAGTGTTTGATATCTCATTTGAAAGCTCTATGTGTCTAGTTTGAGTGACCAAAGTTTCAAGTTCATTGGATATTTCAATTGGTACCAGTTTTCATTTGAAGGTTCTGCTGTTGGCAAGAGTCTTCATCCTGAGAAGGTCTTCTACACTTTCCGCTGCGATTAGGAGAGGAATTCTCCAACATCGCTTGCATCGGTCTTCATCAATATCTCTTTGCAAACTACATAGAAACATGTTATATTTGCTGAAGGAGGTGAATTCTTACAAAGCCAGATATCTATTATCAATGTTGCATGCAACTCCTACACACGACCAATACAAGCGATAAGGCCCAACGAAAATATCCGATGGGCTTTATCGCTTGCATGAGTCGTGATCGATTTCTGACACTTCAATGCGATCTTGGAAAAATCCGATACAAGCTAGAGATGTTGCAGCAGTCCCATCTCATATCCTAAGCCTAAAATTCTTGAGAATATATTTAACTGTGTACATTGACCTCATCTTCCTCAAGTCCAAACACGATCGATGCAAGCGATAAGGTCCAACGGAAAATATCCGATGGGCCTTATCGCTTGCATCGGTCGTGATTGATTTCTCACAGTTTAAATGGAGACCTTGGAGAAAACCGATACATACTTAAGATGTTGCATCGGTCGCATCTCATTTCCTAAGCCTAAAAATCATGAGAATATATTTTAGTACATACCTTGACCTCATCTTCCTTTTCAATTCCAAACACGACCGATGCAAGCGATAAGGCCCAACGAAAAATATCCGATGGGCCTGATCGCTTGCATCGGTCATGGTCGATTTCTCACTAAAAATGGAGATCTTGGACGAAACCTTAAATTCATAAGAATATATTAAACAACATACCTTGACCTCATCTTCCTCCTCGATGAACTCTATTGAGTCAATACAAATTGTTCCTTTGTCCTCAGCAACATCCAAGAATGAATAGCCGTGCCCAAACGAGTATATTCCAAGTTGCTTCTGATGCTCATCAAACTCTTCATCAGCAAGTGTTGGCTTCTCTGAGATAGCTTTCTCAAAGCATTTTGAAAGGGCTTGTGATGAATCTTTGAATTCTTCATTTGACAAATCCAAATCAAGATGCAAAAATTCTTCTTTACTTTCTCCTTTCTTATTGATGAATCTCCTTGCAACTTCTTCTGACTCAGCTATAGCTGCAAGGCAATAGTCCTCCCTTAGATTGAAAAGTTCTTGAATGTAAAATAGAGGTATAAACTCTTTTTCAGAGATAAAGTAAAAAGGTAGATTTGGGAGAAGTAGGGACTTCCCAGACACTTGAACTTCTTCAGTTGGCTCCCTTATTGCAGTCTCTGCTTTAAAAGTGGCCACATCAAAACCTTTGACCTACTCTTCTTCTGCTTGGAGATTGATCTCCTCAACAATCTCCATGACACCTTTCATAGTTTTTGAGCTTCCCTCAAGTGTCAGCTCTAAGAAAGGCTCGTCTTCAACATGAACAATTTCCTCCTTTTCAATTGAGATGTGATCAAGCCATATCAAGAAAGCAATGTTTAAAGGGAGCAAGCAGCAGTCCTTTTCATGCTTTGGGCATAAATCAAGCTTCCCTGGCAAAGGGGATATCCTTTTGCATTTTCTTGTGATTTTTGCCCTATCTATTGGATCCTTCCCAAAGATGTGAGGATGGACATAGGTTTTCTGAGAAATAGAATGGATCTTTCCATTGATCAACCCCAAGAAGTTCTCCCACGCATCCTTAAGAAAACTTTTTGATTTCTCTAGGAGTTTTTCAAAATCAATTTTTGGGTTGAATATCATCATTGCATCATGAAAGTAATCTACAGTTAAACCCTCTTGAACCATGAAATCAAGAAGTTTCTTTGATGGAGAGACACTAAGGATCTCATTCATTCCCTCCATCTTAACTGATAGCTTCTCTTGTATGTCTATGAGGAGAACACAACCGATGCAAGCGACTAAAGTGAGTCAACGTAGGTCAAACGGGGAAAATCGCTTGTATCAGTCGTGTCGGGGATGAAAGAAAAATATGCACGTAAATGAGACAAATTCTCTGAAGGTTCAAGTTTTGAATTTTTGAAGGAAGTTGCTATTTATAGGCGAGGAGGGAGGAAGTAACGGTGAATGATGTGGACCAATCAGTGAGTGCCACATGGCAAGCTACAATGGTAGATTCAACAGATAGATGATGTGGACCAATCAAATCATTCCACGTGGCAAAGAACGTTGGAATTCACAACGGCTATATGACATGGACCAATCGTGGTGTGCCATGTGGCACCAATAGTCAGTTCTGAGACCTATTTAAGCTTCCCTATTCATTTCTCTCATTTCTTTTTCTCATCACTTTCCAAGCGTCGAGGTTCCATTGCCACCAAGTTTTTAAGCTGCTTCTTCACAATTTCTATAGAGAGCATTCTCTGCGTTATGTAATATGGACACGACCGATCCAAGCGATCAGGGTATATCCGGGCTTTGTGGATAACCCTAATCGCTTGAATCGGTCATTTTAAATGGCATCGAGTCCTTGCATAGCTTGCAAATTATGTTTTTCTTACTGATGCTTGAGTATTATGCATTGTAAGCTATATTTGAACTTGTATTGATTGATATTTGATGATGAATTCAAGGACGACCGATGCAAGCGATAAGGGACATCCAGGCATTTTTGGATGACTTATCGCTTGGATCGGTCGTGTCTCTGACAGTGGAAAGAGTCATTGATCATAGCTTGCAAATCCTGTTTTTCTTAGTGATGCTTGAGTATTTTGCATTGTAAGCTATATTTGAACTAATATTGATTGATATTTGATGATAAATTCAAGGACGACCGATGCAAGCGATAAGGGACATCCGAGCATTTCCGGATGACTCTTATCGCTTGGATCGGTCGTGTCTCTGACAGTGGAAAGAGTCTTTGATCAAAGTTTTTGAGAGTAAGTTTCCTTTCCTTTCTAGTTCCTTGCCTAAAGACTCTCATTTTGGCTAGGACCAAAAAGACAGCAAGGAAGTTGTACCCTGAGGGTCAAGACCAAAATGCCCAGGAGCAAAATGTCCAGGAGCAAAATCCCCAGAAAGTTCAAGGTAATGTATCAGACAAGCCTTCAAAGAAAAGGGTCAAGTACCATGTAAAGTCCTTGAGGGAAATTAGAAGAGCTCAAAAGTCTGTGGGATTGTTGATCCCTAGACTTCCATTTATGAGAGTTGTCAAGCAGATCACAGCTAACCTCTGTTCTTTGATGAAGACCTCATCCTTTATCAATGTGAGGTGGCAAACTCAAGCACTGCTATGCTTGTAAGAAGCTATAGAGGACTTTGCTATTGATTTTATGAATGATGCATATTTATGTGTTGCTCATTCTCATAGGGTAACACTAATGGCGAAGGATTATGTTATTGTTTCAAGAATAAGATATAAATTTGATAAACTTTGGTTCCTATTGATCACCATGATAAAAAATTCTTCGATATTTTAAATATACCTCCAGCCCAAGCACCCAAAACAACAGTTGTCATTGAAGAGATCAACCCTCAGGTCACTCATGATCATGAAACTAGAACTGCAGCAAATAGTGAGGAGGAGAGGAAAAAGCAGGGATTATCTACAGAGGAAAGTGTCATCTTAAACCAGATTCAAAAGTTAAAGAAAGCAAATAAAGAGCCCGTTAAGAAAGGAGATGGGTAGATAATAGTTAATGTTGCAATGGCATGGCAGAATGAATGGTTTCTTGACATTAAACCTGAAGACAACAAAATGTTGAGGGAGTTTCATGTTGAAATATCAGATAGTGTGGTCAACATGTATTATCTAGAGGCCATAAAGTGCTCTTGTATTGCTTAATTTTCTAGTTTCTTAACTGAATTTTTATTTCTTGATTTGTAGGGTTCTTCTTCAACAATGTGAGGAAGTGGTTCAAACAAAAGTATTTATCATAGATCCTCTGGTGACACAATGTTTTTTTGCATAAACATGGAGATGCCAAGTCCTTTCTATAGAATTTTACAGAAGAGGTAGAATGTTTTATCTACCCATATATTGAAAAGTAAGTATTCATCTGCATTTTGGAAAGATATTTGTTTCATTAAAGAAAGTATATTTACATGCAACTCATTGGAGTCTTATTATTGTTGACTTCAATGCATATCAAGCTCTTTTCCTCAATTCTCTTAAATCATAACATGGGAATTGCAAAGTGTAAGTTGCTATACATTTTGTTTTCACTTTACAATGCAGTGCTGCAAAGCTTCTGAAGATGCATATTGATCAGAATTTTCTTGGAATTGCTAAATTGAATGAACAAAAGCAATATGGATACATAGAAATTCATGTGCCATTGCAAAAAGACGCAACATCATGTGGCTAGAGAGTGATTGAAAATGCTGTAAGATTCTTGGAAAGAAGGTTTTACAGTCCTGAATTAAATTTATCAGACTATCTAGATGCATGGATCATCTTGATCAGAGAGAGAGAGAGAGCAATAAATGGCATTATGAAACATGCAATCTGCCCCAATGATCCAGACTCACCTCCACCCCCTCCACCTGATAAAAAAAAAAGTCTAAAGAAAAAACGAAAGGGCATCCTCTTCACTCACCATTGAAGCATGGGACCAAGAAAATGAGTCAAGGTGAAATCTCCAAAAAGGGCCACAAGCAACAGAGAAAAGAGGGCTCCAAAAAGGATAGAAAGGGTTGAATCATTTTTGAGTCTAAGATTGAAATCTATTGTAAAACCAACATAGGTTGGAAGATTTATTTATGTACAAATTGTATGTACTTATGCCAATCTTCATCTGGAAGATGGTCATTGTAACCATATTTATTTGCCTTAACAATATTTATATGCCTTGAGAAATAAACAGTTGTATTGAACCTCTTGAGAGTTTTACAAAAGTTCATTGCATGGTCCAATTAAATTTGGCCGTGTCACAAATATGACTGCATTGTGGGTTTCTTACTTCATTCTTGTTGGAAAATTTAAATTGGAGAAGATAGAGAAGAACATAAAGAAGAAAGAGGACACAACCGATACAAGCGATACGGGGAATCGAAGAATTTTGGATTGCGACTATCGCTTGCATCGATCGTATTATCCATTTCAACATAAGATCCCTTTTTGGCAACCTTGCATGAGATGAGTTGTTGCTAGTTGTTTTTATACTCATGAGTCAAACCTTTACGCAAGGTCACTTGTTGAAGTCTCTCCCGGTAGTTTGCTAACACGATCGATCTAAGTGATAAGGGCCATCCGACAAGTTCAGATTGCACTAGTCGCTTGAATCGGTCGTCTTCTCTAATCTCATCTCCTCTGTTTAATGCCTTAAGTCATGCTCTTCATATTTTGAAATATCAAACCTTGGATTGGAACTTGCACCAGGTTCTCCACCCTCTCTTATATTACTTGTTATGTGCACCATGATACTTTCTCTTGCATTACTTGAGCTCAGAAAAGATGGATAGAATCAAATAATTTAATTGAGACTAATGTGCAACTTTGATAGACTATAATAATTAAATTGAAACTAGATATTGAATTCTAGATCTCTTGTTCATCTAGAATTTACTTATGCAAGTTCCTGTATAATTATTTCTTAGTTGGAACCTCATCAGAATGTTAAGATTAAACAAAAAAATGCCAATATGAGTTTAGATGAAGGGGAATAATTGAAGTCATCAATTCACTTCTACAAATAAAAATCAATGGAAATATGAAATAAAGTACCTAAAAAATATCTAAGAATGTCTTGGTTTATATTATTATCATTGTACAATAAGAACCTCATCAAAATCTTGAAAGTAAATTAAAAAATGCAAATATGAATATCGACATTTAAAATTCATAATTTAACACACATTCTTTGTCACCATCCTGCAAAGAAAATTCAATGGAAGTATCAATAGAAGTTTCTATAAGAGGGAGATACATTATGTAAGAATGTCAGGGTTAACTTGTTACAATCTTAAGGGTTGGAACTTAATCACCCTTGGTGGCAGGCAAGTTATGCAAGATAATGATTTCTCTGATCTAATGTTAACTATTGCATCATCAATTGAGAATCTACACTGTGATGATACCTCATCAAGGTATTCTAGGAGCTCCCTTACATTTCTGAGATTCCAATTTGCAGTGACAATTATTTTCCTTGATTGAAAATCTGGATGAATCAATACTTCTAACTCAAATTCTGGACAACTCTCCTTTGAGTCCAAGGCTATCCAAAGTCCAAGCTTTTTTTTCCACCTTCTATAGTCATATCCTAAAACCAGAGATTGTCGACATATCTGATATGAGATTGAAAGAGAATTGGGAGTAACTTTACATAAAATAACGTCACCTAGCTTTTGAACTTCTTTGCTATCCCATTCCCTACCTAAAACATCATCAATCTCTGAAATAGAGACTCTCCTATTCAACCACATTGTTTTTGTTTTCTGTAATAACATGTTTTTGAAGCATGCTTCAAATACATGAATAGGCAAAAACCATTGAATCTTTATCCTTCTCAAAATTTGGCCCGCTGACATTGCCTTTTGGATGTCAAATTTAATTTTGCATAGAAAACTTGAAACTGTTGAATGATCAAGAGCATCCCAATCTAATGAAGAGATGCAAGGACCAGGTACATGAACAAGATTTCCATAAGAACTCCTCCCTGATGGCACTTGATAATCTACATAATGGACAAATAACTCTATGCTATTGAAAAATTGAACAGATTTGTCTGCATACATGAGTTCTACATATTCCTTATGAAGAACTCTGAATGTTCCTGTTAAACATTCAACAGGTTGCCATTCCCCAATATTGGAAGGAACGATATCTGCAGTACAAAAACATATGTTTTATTATAAAAAAACAATTGGAATGATAGAAGAGCATTGTAAAACTTAACTTACAGTACGAAGGGAAGTGCAGATGATTTTCTAGAACAAGATCCTTGGCAGTGTACACATGTTGTACTCGTGCAAACCAAGCACACCTCTTCAAGTTGAAACTGAGAATACGTCCCTTCCAATGGTTTCTTGTGTTGTCTCTTTTTGCACGCTTGACTTTATGGGCACCTCTGCAGCTAGGAAGCATAGTTATCCATTCATTTACTTTCACAGAAAGAGGTTTCCACAAAGAATCCTCTCTTCTGTTGTAAACCTCACACGAGGTTACACGATTGGAAGGACGATGAGAAGAAGAATCCATTTGAACTTAGAAGAAGAAGAATGTTCAAAGCGAGAAACCGACGTTCACAAATTTTGGTAGTATTTATAGAGAAAAAGGCTTTGTACACGTGGAAACTTTTGATTTAATGTAAACCCTATCGCTGAATGATCATCAAATTTTGTGAACCCAAAAATATTTTGTATCTTCAAAAATCAATTCCTTCTTGGAAATTTGAGAAAATGCTTTGTGTAGTGTGCCGAAATATCTTTTATTGCATCAAACCGAAAAATTGTACACTGAATACGAGACTCTTTATCACTTTAGCGGCGCTTTTAGAGAATATTGTATAAAAAAAAGAGTTTCTTCATATGGTTAAAAGAGATAGCAATGTTATATTCTTGTGCACATGGAAAGACTCTATTTGTCAATTTCCTTAATCTCTCATTAGCAAACAACCCCTTTTTGACCGTTTTTCACCCTAATGCACTGCATCTCTGTGCAACTTTATCTCTATGATTTCTGCATCAATCCTCGACAATCACTCAGCCTGGATTCCTAACTGCTTTTCTCTGCGCTCGAGTTCTTGAGACTAGAATTGCATAGTTTTCTAGAAATCTTGTTGTTCCTTCTAAATGGCTTCAATCTCCTTCTTTAATTGTATATTGTGACCAATTTTTGTTTCCAAAGAGCGACTTTTGTGGAAAATTTATTCGGTGACTTTCTTGAGTTCTGTCTTAGTGTTTATGACATTTGTAGCTAGTGTTTGAGAAGCTTCTTCTAATACACTCAGCTTATCCCTTGTTTCACAGAGTTCATGGCCTAATGCAGTCATTCCATCTTGTTTATCTGTAACTTCTTACTTCAACACTTTAATTTCTGCATCCTGATTAGGGATAATAGTATCTTTTTCGATCAGTTGTTCGTGCAGTCGCTGAATTTGTGCTTGTAGTGAATGAATATCTGTTTTGGCCTCGAGGAGTTCTTCCTGGAGAGGCGCTATGTCTGCTTCCAAGATGTCAACTTTGCTTTGAAGCTCATGATGAATAGCTTATTGTGCATTCTGCAATTGAAGGGGTAATTTTTGTGATAACTATAATAAAAATTGTCCATTGACGCCAATTGGGTGAATGCAATAGGAGCGGGAAGAGGAGGTGTAGGCCGTGATGGTTGGGCAGAAAGGAGGTGTGGGGACGAGGGTGGAGAATAGTCAAGAGAAGAAGGGAAATTGGACGAAGCTTCACGGACTGCTACCGGAGGCGAGGAGGGAGAAGCAACAGAAGCGGCAAGAAGGGTGATTGGAGGAAGAAGAGGAATAAGAGGTGTCTGGACCAAAACAATGCCTGTTTCTTTTTGTGGCAAACACGAAACTTCGGCAATCTCGGGTAATTGCCACTTCAGTGCTTTGCTGTTGATTCGACGTGTCTGCTTGATCATCTGCTAATTGCGAGGATGATTGATGACAAACAATGGCAGTGCTATCTTCCACTGTATCCGTCACAGCCTTAGCATCCAATTGTTGTGTTTCATCCCCCCGTGAAGTTTCAGCCACATCTTCCATGATAACATCGGGATCTTGCTGCTTAATAGGAGAAGATGGTGCAGATGCTACTTGTAATGAAGTTTCTATATCATGAAAGACTTCAACTTCTTCTGCAGCGGTTGATATTTGCACTTGACTTTGTGATGGGTTGATGCGACTGCGCTTGTGCCGAAAGAATTGGAGAAGATCTGCGTTATCATCCTCAACCTCCATGACTGAGTCTTTTCGAATGAGCGAAGGATGAGGTTGAACGTCTTGCAACACGGGCTCAGTAGCAAAGAGAAGAGATAGAATTTGGGGCAGCTGGGTACATGGTATGTATTGCTTGGAGGCCTGCTTCACAATGGCTTGGGACTCCCGATGGATGTGTTTAAAGAAAATTGCTACCCAATTAACCGATTCATGGAACACAGCCTCAATCGTGGAGTAAAAGGTTCGAGATATACTGTAATTGCGTTTTTGTAAGTTAAGGGAAGCAACTAAAAATTGGAGTGTGGTACACTCAGGCTCGGGGCGACAGAGGATAGCGAATTCGTTGGAGGACTGATAGGGAAACAACTGGTGCATCATGGCTAGGGGAAGGAGTGGAACCTCTACTCGTCCTTCCTGAGCCAGATGGAACTGTTGTGCAACAGTGTCAATAGTGATCACTGTGCGAGGGTTCAAGCAGGTAATCGGCCAGCATGTATCAATTGGGGGTAGCGTAGTGATCGCGATAATGAGCTGAGTTGCAAAGGGGTGGCATCCCACCGAATGCCAATTAGGCAGTTCAGTGAACGCCAACAGCCCTCGTTGGCGCAGGTAATTACCCAGCTCAAGTGATAAACCTGTGCGGAAGGTGGTCAGATTGACAAGGGTATCTAGCACAAGAGCCATGGTGACTATGTGCGATACACTACAGAGTAAGCAACACTCAAGAAAACAATAGCGACAACAAGACAAAGAGAAGGGTTTAAGTAAAAATGCAAGAGGAACGCACGTCCCAAAACTCCATTATCACTGGGTGTTGGCATCATACGGGAAGAAGCAAGTACAGGTGCACATGCAGATCTAGCACTGAGGCAACCCATCAATTTTTTCCAACCCTTACATCATTTTAAAAGTGATTCTCATCACTAAAAACCCTTGTAAATACCATTTCACCTTTTTGTAGCTCCATTTTGTACAAGCCGAGGAGTCCTCGAGCTTGAGGAGCCTTAGAAGTAAGTGCCTACCAATTTTCATATTTTTTAGACCTCGTTTGAGCCCTCAAATAAGCCCTGGAACCTAATTTTTAACTAGGCCGGACACTAGGTCTGGACAGGGCCAAAGCTAGTCAAAAACTATAAATAGAGCTAGAGAGCTCATTTTTGGGCTAGCTTCTTGTAGTTTTGAGCTTGTATGAGAACTTGGTTGTAATAGAAGTGATTCCATTGTCTTACTCTCTTTGTTCTTGTTGTGTGTGCGTGTGTGTGTATGTGTGTGCATGTTCGTGTGCTTCTCACTCACACACCTGTGCCTTCACTTGCTCGAGGTCTTCATACTATCCTCATGTCTTCCCGGATTGACATTAAAGGAGGTGCTACTCATCACTGAGCTACACCAAATTTTGGCACCGTTGTCGGGGATCGAGCTTTGAGGATGAGCATGTGATGGTAAGACGTAGAGAGGACGCGTTGGAATGGTAAGTAGTAGGTAAATCTCTTGTTTTCTTTCTCCATCTCCATCTCCATCTCCATCTCCATCTCCATCCCCTTCTCCACTTCATATTCCCTCTTCCTTGTCATTCTCCTCATTTGCTTTGTGCGAGTTTGAGAGAGAGCGAGTGTGTGTACTTGTTTTTGTGTGTTTTTGCATGTTTCTTGCAGGTTTTAGCTTCATCACCATCTCCAGCAAGCTCAGCAGGTACGGAATCTTTCTGCGCAAGCCCCGAAGCATCAAGCTCGAGCTATCGCGACACACCGAAACGTTTACCCAATCACTATTCTGAGTGCACCATGACATTGCGCAGGCTGAGAGCTCCTAGAATCACTAGACAGATCAGAAAAATTCACCATATCCCGACCTATCGTGACACACCCAAGTATCGCGACACTCCCAAGTATCGCGACACCTTGACCTATCGCGACACTCCCAAGTATCGCGACACCTTGACCTATCGCGACACTCCCAAGTATCGCGACACCTCAACCTATCGCGACACTCCCAAGTATCACGACACCTCGACCTATCGCGACACTCCCAAGTATCACGACACCTCGACCTATCGCGACACTCCCAAGTATCGCGACACCTCGACCTATCGCGACACTCCCAAGTATCGCGACACCTCGACCTATCACGACACTCCCAAGTATCACGACACCTCGACCTATCGCGACACTCCGACCCGACCTATCGCGATACACGGGCTTAACGCATGAATTTTTAGGGTGAATTAACTAAAGTGAATTGAGGTACATTTGGACTTAATTTTGGACACATTGGGATGATATTAGAGCCTTAGAAGTGACCGAAATACCTAAAAACCAGGGAGGAATTTCTTGAACCCTGAGAGCCTGTTTTGACCCCTAAGTGCCTGAATGGTCATAACTTCACCATACGAACTCCGATTGATGAGATTTTGGTCTCATTGGGAAGCTTGTTGAGAATTCTATGTGGACCTCGACTGGCTTTTGTAAGAATCATACGCGGAGTTTTAGAACATGTATTTTTAAGTTTGCCTTTAGGTTGGACTAGGTGGTCATAAGATTTTGGGGGTACAGTGAGTTACTCCAAGGGGGGCCTGTAATAGTTGATGTGTGTCTTTCAATCCATTGTAGTAAATGAGCTATATTAACTTGTGAACTTTTGCAGGAACATTGCGTGCACTCAAGGCATTCCAAGGCAAGCTAGCAAGGGTGAGTACCAAGCTTGGGAGAAGGCTTCCTGGGCTGGTGTAGCAGTCTGAGCAACCAGAGGATTGAGGTTGGAAGTTCTCTCAACCCTCCTTTGTCAATTCCTAGCTTAGGCTAGTACGACTTAGGTGTGGTGATTAATTAGAGCAATGCTAGGCACGAATCAAGTCCAAGAGAACTAATCAACAAAGTACAAGCATTAAGTAGAGCTTAAGTGCGAAAATTCTAAAGAACAAAAGTAAACTTAAATCGAGCAAATATCAAGTGCAAAATTCACTTAAGTACTCCTGACGATGCGATTTGAAACAAGAGCTTAACACAATTGTCAACTAAAAAGAATAAAGTGATTGGTGCAAATTAACCTGCAACGAGAGTGTACTTGGGACCAAGGGGGTAGAGAAACTAGGCATATGAACCTTAGGTCAGGTAGACACTTAGGCCGAGACCGACAAAGCCTCAGATCTTCTGAAGCTAGTGTCAATCACACTACTAGGTCTTGGGCCCAGCAGTTGAGTGATTACCCATACACTCCTCGATCAGAAACAAGTGATTCTGAGATGTCCTATAACATGGAGAGACCAGTAGGTAGTTCAGGGGTGGCATACATAGAAAAGCTAGAAGGACCTTACAAGACTCAATTGGAATACATCAGGACTAATCGTCTAGGTGCGTGCAACTACAAAGACGGCCTGAGAAGATCTGTGGTCCAAATTAAGAACCCCGATCAACCCCATGGACTAGAACACCCGGTAGTCAAGTTCGAGAATGGAGCATAGCTAGATAAAGAAGGGACTATTTATGTAGTCACCACCCTTCCTGATAGAACAGACGAGTTTGGGAATGTGATCGCAGAGACCGACATGGGTGATATAGAGCAAGGGAATTTAGAGAGAGAGCCGAGGACTCCCCGTGGTAAATCAGTCTTGACCAGGATTATGACTCCAGAGTGGATTCCCCAGGATAATAAAAGCATAGATTTGTTTTTAAACCGAGAAACCGATGAGGCTTTTTGGAGATATGAGCCTACCCAGCCTCATGAAGTAGGTGCTCTCACAATCTATGAGTTTAAAGACCCTCATAGCCCAGACAAAGTGACCTACCTAGACAATACATCAGAGAGGATCTTCGTGGTCACTGAGCATGGCAGACATGCCTACACTTGGAAGGGTGAATTTGTTTTTCCCCAACCTTGGTCCAATGTGTCCTACAATCACCAAGGAGCTGGGACCTCCCAAGCTCATGGAGCTCAACGAGATAGAAGTAGAGACAGAACTGAAGTAAGCTTTGCCAATCCCTTGGGAAGAGAAAGGATGAGAACAGAAATGGACAGAGAAGAAACCGAGAGGCCGAGAGCCCCAAGGAACCAAAGAAATACTGACGATTTCCCTTTGCCAAGGCCGAGAGAACACACTAGGACCCTAAGGCCAACCTAGTTGGTGAAGTCCATGAAGAACTATTTCGATGGCACAGGAGACCCATACGATCATATAGCTGAATTTAGACAAGTCTTGAGAGCTGAACAAGTGGAGGACCTATTCACACAATACAATGCTGTTGGTCTAACCCTTAGGAACACTACCCTTACATGGTTTCAACCCCTGAACGAGAGGTAGTTTAGGAGCATAGACCAACTTTTAGAGGCTTTCGTCACTGGATTCTCTAAGAGTGGCATACGACATAATACCTCCTCCCTAATTCATAGCTTTAAGCAAACACCTCAAGAGACGGTCAGACTAGCAGGAAGACGGTTTAGGCAATACCTAGAGAGGTGCCCAATGCCTGAGTTACCCACACCAGCCAAGCAAGTGGCTTTGTTCTTAGATGGATTGTTGAGCACCAAGCTCAGGTCATATGTATATCTGAAGGACCCCAGAACTATAGAAGAATGCGTGCGCATGTGCATAGACATTGAGGATAATCTAGGCGAGGAGTTGGAGTTATCAAAAATCTACAAGGATTCGGATAGCTCTAGTAGCCTTATGTTGGGTCAATCCACATCCATTGAAGAACTTGTAGAAAAGTTAGCTCAAAAACTAGGTGTCTCTAGCAAACAAATCCCAAGATTTGCCCCAGTTAAGCAATGCTATACTTGTGGAGGTGACCATATGGCAAGTGTATGTCCCATTATGGCTCAACCCCAAGGGAACCCTAGTAGCCAGTACTGCACAATAGAGCGAAGGTACACCAACCACACCGCACAAGACTTCCCTTATAACAAACAAACTGTCAGGCAAAATTACCCTCAGCCATATCCACAACAAGGTAGATACCAGAATCAGTACCCACCACAGTAATACGGTAGACCACAACAACCTTATCAGCCACCTTATCAAGGGCAACAGAGACCTCAAACAGTCCTTGCCCAGCAACCCCCTTCTCCAACCAATGTAATCCCAGTAAAATATGCATCTGCTGAAGAAAATCTGAACAGAGCCATAGTCCCAGTCACACCGTTGCTATCAGACAGTGATCCAAGTGACCATAGTTTTGACTCCACACATATTGACAGCCCACAGGCTTACTACATGCAGTCACCTGAGCATAACGAGCCATACTATTATGAGGACCCAAGTGAAAATAGTGGGGAGCTTGAATATGCTAATGTCATGTACACAAACCCCAACTCTAGAACTCAACCTAGGCAGGTATGACCACCATTTCCTAGAAGACCTTGCTTCAGATGTCAGGGAGATCACCTCATACGTGATTGTCCACTCCCTGCCCCTACACAACCCCAACCAGTGACAATTCAGGGCTTTTGTCAAGATTGCAGGAAAGAGCATCTCTTGCGAGATTGCCCGAAGAACCCCAATAACCTACCAAAAATCACTCCTATCAACGTCATTGGGTTAGTGGTAGACTCTACAGGAAGTGTAACTTCCACTGCCCTAGTGCATGTGGTCACTAGAGCTCAATCCTTGCAGCAAACTCTAGGAGTAGGGCAGGAAAAGAGTTCTGAGGTTAGTGAGACAGAGAGTATAACTAAGAAGAGAACAAGAGCATGGAGAGATAGTCGGGAGAGAATGAAAAGACAATGGTCACAGAAAATGAGCCAACTTGAAGAGACCTTGAGAGAAACCAAAGCAAAGATAAGTGAACTCGCATCTCAAAACCACTCTCACACTACCCCACCACCACCCTTTCCATCTCCCTCCAACCCATCACCTTCCATCCCCCAACTTTCTAATCTCATCATACATTGCCCACACCCAGAGTAGGATCAGTCCTAGCCGATCCTACTCCTGAGGAACTAGACATGATGCTTAAAGCATATCAGGCCAGAATCCAGGAAGGGCCAAACGTGACAGATCATGATAAATGTTACCCTAGGGCCGATCTAGAGATAGAGCGAACAAAGCTTTGTGCTAAGATGGTCGAATTGGCGCAAGCCATGTTTGAAGCCAGTGGACACCGTTGCATTTTGATGGTCTGTTGGATAGATTGGAGAGGTTACTTACAAAGTCTGGAAAAGGAGCCACCACCCAAATTTCTAAGGAGAGGGCAAGTGATAGAATAAGCATTCCCCCCCAGGAAGCTTATGTGCCTAACTCCACTGAACCAGACACCTCTTCTTCTATGAATAGGTATTCACCAGAGTTCCTAAGAGAAATTCAAGAAGAGAAATGGGCAAAGGAAAGTGAAGTCCCTCCTCCCATTGAACTTGTGGATGATGCACATGATCAATTCCCACAAGACATCCCTTCTATTTATGAAGAGCAGGAGAGCACCCAATCTAAAGAGAGATTAGACATCGAGTCTAATTCCTTACAGGAACTACCCCATTTGACAGGCCCATGGGAAACCAAGTCAACTTGCATGAGAGCACCCACGGTCATGATAAGAAACGAAGATTCGATCATACCTAGGAACACTGAGGTAGTAAAGAACACTAAAGTGCAGTGTAATCTCACTTTAGAAGAGCTACTCAAAGTTAAGCCAGAAGTGTGGAAACACGTAGCCAAACAAGTGCCAGACCTAGCGAAATCGCGTTCCCAAGTGGGATCACATAGAACAGTGCCAGAAATACCATTGGATAAGATAGGAGATATGAGTGAAGGAGAAGAAGGAAATACCTATCTCCCAGTTACCCATCAGGAATACACAACCAAAGAAATTTTGGACTCAGGTGCAGGAGTTGCAATTGCTACCACTTCCCTATGGAAGCGTTGGGGCAAGCCAACACTCAGGCCGACGAGAATGAAACTGCAGATGGCCAATGGTCATATTGAGAGGCCCTTAGGATTGTTAGAAGGAATAACTCTCACTACATGTGGTGTTGAGTTTGAACATACTTTTGCTATATGCGACTTTAGCAAAAACCAAGCCTACGAGATGATTTTGGGAAGGCCATTTATGCGGCAATTGCAAGTGGTACAAGACTGGGGAACCAATTCTTTGTACTTGCAACACTTAGGTGTTACAACCAAAGTCAATCTCAAGGATTACTCTCATAGAGATGTACCCCCCATCCAATGGAATCCCATCCATAGAGCCAAAGATGATACTGAGTCAGTGCATTCCATAGGATCAGGATCCTCATGGATGCATGAAGACACTCACTTATGGATGTGTAAGGTAGCAATAGAAGAAGAGAAGAGAGAGAAATCCAGAGAGGTAGGTGCAAGAGAAACCCATAGATCAATTCAAGACCCAGCATATGCACCTGTAGTTTTTCCTGACGAAGAATTTGAGCCTCACGGCTGGGCTGAAATTTTAGCAACCATGGATGTAGCCATCAATGAAGAACAATGGACACCCCACTGTGACGAGGATGGCTATGACATTTCGGTCTTTTCCATAGAGCCAATTATGGGAGACTCAATTTTAGAAGAATGCGAACCTAGCCCTGATGCATTTGAGGATGCAAGTGACTCTGATCTAGAATCAATCATTATGGACCCACAATTTGCATCAGATGAAGAAAATTTCTATGAGGTAGAAGTTCACCCTCAGAGACACCAAGAGATCAGTAATGATATGAGATTAACCACAGAAGTGACCACTAAGAGTGAGGGAAAGAAAAGAAAGAAGAAGGAAGTCACTCTAGAGGAAGAAGAATCATTGTTTGAGGTCCCTGAAAACTTTAAAAAATATGAGATTGATGATAGGAGAGTCGTGATAAGAATGCCTGAATGCGAGGCACAATCAGGAGAGGCCTATGATAGCAAGGAAACTACCAAGAAAATAGTTGTAGCCCTAGAAGAGGGAGAAGAAAGATGCACCTACATAGGGCATGACCTGACGGGAGAAGAAGAGCAAGAGTTGATAGCCCTGCTAAGAGAATACAGAGATGTATTCGCTTGGAGTTATAAGGACTTGAAAGGGGTCGACCCAGACATATGCTCACACACGATTCCCATGACCATAGATGCGAGACCCTCTAAACAAAAGCCATACACATACAATGACAACTATGCTGCCAAGATCAAAGAGGAGATAGATCACTTGGTTGAAGCTGGATTCATCTATGAAATTGAGCACACTGAATGGGTATCCCCCATTGTAGTGGTGCCCAAAAAGAATGGCAAATTACGTGTATGCATTAACTTGAAGAAGGTTAACGTAGCCACTATCAAGGATAGTTATCCGCTTCCTATCACTAAGCATCTATTAGAAAGGGTAGCAGGCAAGGAAGTGTACAGCTTCTTAGATGGGTTCTCTAGCTACAATAAAGTAGCCATTGCACCAGAAGATCAGCATAAGACGGCTTTTGCCGTAGAGTGAGGCATATTTGCTTTTCGGGTAATGCCATTCGGGCTTACCAATGCAGCTGTAACCTTCCAGAGGCTGATGTGCCACGTGTTTAAAGAGTTCTTGAGGAAAAATTTGGAAGTCTATGTTGATTATCTTTGCGCTCATTCCAACATTAGACAGACCCATATACCTGAACTCGGACAAATCTTTGACAAAATGTAGAGAATATCAAGTCTGCTTGAACCCAGAAAAGTGTGTTTTCATGGTCAGGCAAGGCAAGATCCTAGGGCACATAGTGTCAAAGAATGGCATATCAACGGATGAGGAGAAAGTGAGAGCCATTGCAGAACTACCTAGGCCAAGGAATGGCAAGGAGGTACAGGCCTTCATGGGGCATTGTGGTTACTACCGCCGGTTCATTCACATGTATGCAGTCATTGCAAAGCCTCTGTATGCTCTTCTAACTAACTTTGAGTGGACTGATGAATGTGAGAACTCTTTCAAGGAGCTCAAAGGAAGATTATGTTCAGCACCAATCTTGACCACACCAGATTGGAACAAGCCATTCCATGTCCATGTGGATGCATCCAATTATGCTATTGGATGCGTACTCGCACAACCTACAGGTGAAGGTAACATGGATCTTCCAATTGCCTATGCCAGTAGACAGCTGAATGCAGCTGAACGAAATTATACCACCACTGAACGAGAAGGGTTAGACATGGTATATGCAGTTAAAAAGTTTAGACACTATTTGCTTGCAAATAAGTTTAAATTTTTTACTGATCATCAAGCTCTGTTGTACTTGGTAAACAAGCCATGCAATACAGGCAGATTGGTAAGATGGTTCCTCTTACTAATGGAATACGACTTTGAGGTTGTGGTGAGGAAAGGCAAGACCCACCTGAGAGCAGATCATCTCTCAAGGCTCACATCAGGAGAGGCCCCACAAGGAGTGTCAGATGACTTACCTGATGCTTACTTGTTGGAAGTTGTACCTCAGTGGGCTAAGCCATTAGTGCCAGTATTGACATATGGGCCTAATCACTTGGTGATACACACAGAAGATAGAGAGATAGTAAAAGCTCAAAAGTATCATATCTTGGCAGGAAGTATGTACAAACATACGGAGCAAGGAGTATTAGCCTGTTGTGTGGAAGAGGACGAGTACGCTAAATGGTTGCAATTAGCACATGCAGGTGCATTAGAGCAACACTACTCAAAACAACGAACCCTACAGACGCTCAAGAGACTAGGAGTGCATTGGCCAACCATGGAAGTTGATGTCCATAGAATGTGCAAAGAATGCCCAATCTATCGCACTAACCCACCAGTGGAACATGCTACTCTTTATCGAATATCTTTAGTACCAGATTGGAGTGAGCCATTAGTAGGCTTTTTGAGGATGAAAACATTCCCTCAAGATATGACTTTGGCTAGACAAAGGAGTTTGGAACAAGAAGCCTTAGATTATGCACTCATTGGTGATAATTTATACAAACGTGGTAAAGATGGTTACCTACGACTGTGTGTCCATGAGAGCGAATACCTCAAGATATTAGAAACTGCTCACCAAGGTGTAGCAGGAGGACACTTTGGACCAGATCGGGTGATCAAGGCAATCCTATTTGCACGACTTTGGTGGCCGACCCTTCACATGGACGCACATACCTATGTGAAGAGGTGTGATGTCTGCCAGCGAACTTAGTATCCTATACGCAAAGATGAGATGCCATTGAAGCCTATGATGGGTGGACGCGCATTCTCTAAGTGGGGAATAGATTTTGTTGGTCCAATTAATCCCGCAGCTAAAGGTTCACATGCTGAGTATATCATTGTGGCAACAGACTATCTAACCAAGTGGGTAGAAGTGAAAGCCACAACGAAGAATGATGCACAAACAACAGCTAAGTTCTTATTCGAGAATGTGTTCACTAGATATGGGCTACCCATAGAGCTAGTAAGTGATAGAGGCACACACTTCTTGAATGAAGTCATAGAAAACCTTCTCCAAGGATTCTTGGTGATACATAAGAAGTCTGCCCCCTATCATCCACAAGCTAATGGCCAGGCTGAGAGCACAAATAAGATCTTATGCAACGTGCTGACTAAATTGGTGAATAATAAACGCTCTGATTGGGACAAACAGTTACACCATGTTGTTTGGGCATACCGAGTTGCCTATAAAACGGTACTCCAAGCCACACCCTTTCATATGGTGTTTGGCCAGAATGCGGTGCTACCATTGGACTTTTTGATACCTACATTGAAAGTAGCAGATGAGCATGATTGGATAGGCCATGAACTCTCCTCCAGAATCTTTGATCTTGAACGTTTAGGTGAGACACGATTGAGAGTTGGAGCAAGAATCTATGCAGCCAAGAAGAGGCAAAAGACGTATTTTGATACACATGTGAAGGATAAAGGCTTGAAAGCAGGAGACCTAGTCCTAGTCTACACATTGAAGCAACATGCACGAAAATTAGAGAAAAGAGGCTATGGACCAATGATTATCAATAGGATCTCCACAAGTGGAGCAGTACAACTAGCCACTCTAGAAGGTGACATCCTACCTAGTTACATAAGTGGATGCAGAGTCAAGTTATATCAAGAACTCTTAACAGAAGAAATGCTAAATCGACTCAATACTACAAAAAAACGTAAGGAAGAGGAAAAGAGAATACGAGAAGAAGCATAGGCAGAAGATTTAGAACGCATCCGACGAATGAAATTGAGAAGACAAGGCAGAGATCAGACCATGATTGACAATCATGAAATTCATGGTTATCACATTGCCATGTGTGAGCCTTTTGGTAAGCGGACCCATAAGATAGTTGATCGACGACCTTTTGTGACCCTAGAAGTCAGACAAGGAGACAGTACAAGGACCGTGAGAGCTTTAATTGATTCAGGAGTAGCCACTAGTGCAGTTCGGCTTTCTTACTGCCAGCAATTGCAATTGGAGGTAAAACCCCTAGAAGCATATCTAATAGGATTAGGAGGTGTTGAAACCCCTTGCATGGGAGAGGTGGAACTTCCCCTCTACATCCAAGAGGTCCTCATGACTGCAAAAGTGCTAGTATGTGAAGATGAGGATCTTACTGAACCTCTTGTCTTGGGCCAAGACTGGATCTATGATCACGCAGTCAACCTCAACCTAAGAAGTGGACTTCTTCAGGCTTGGGCAGGCAAAAGCCGTCTCATGATTGAATTAGAAAATCAAGCACTCGAACCATTAGAACATGCACCAACTCCTGGTCCCTCCAGGAATCCACATGAAGATAACAATGCTGTTCTTGTCCAAAGTTCTATGGTGCAGAGGAATATCACTCTCGACGAAGGTACAGAAGTCAATAAGGAGTTCCCATCTGTTCCAGGGAAGATTCTAAAGGGACAAGCTAAGCAACACACGACATCGAGGAGACCTATGATCAAGAAGCATGAGCACCAACATGGGAAATACGAAGTACCTCGTGGCATGAAGCAGATCTGGGTACGCAAGAAGGAAAAAAACCCGGCTTCAGAGAGAGATTCTCAAAAAAGCATCAGGCGAGCCACACCATCCAGGACCAAAACGAAGGAGTTCCCTAGGCAACACCCTAGCAACACCATTTCTATTTGGGTTCCTAAGCGGTCAATGAAGGCTACCCCTAATGCTAGACGAATATGGGTGCCCAAGGCCTGCTTACAAGCCCAAACAACTTCACCTCCAGTCACTAGTCTAAATCAACACTCACAAGTACTCTCTGCAATCAGCTCAGGCAAGATACTTGCACCTCACAGTGTTACACCTTCGGTCAAACCTAGACATGTCTGGAAATGGGTGCCCAAAAGGTCCCAAATCTAGCACAATCTAGTTCATAAATCTTTACCTGTCATTAGCTCTAAGAGCTACGAATCCTCTATCAAAGTTTGGAGACTTAAACCGTGTATCAAACCCCCTGATCCAATTTTGTCAATCCATTCACTCTGGTGTAGATACATTCTGAGTACATTGCATATCCCAAGCATGCATCTAGGATGACACTAACCACTAACCACCACTCACATCTATCACAAACACTTCACCTCTAACCACTAACCATCTGGATTGTCATGTTATTATTGTGGATGGAACACCATTACATCTTGTTTCCTATGCAACACTAATGTGCCTTTCTTCTTCTAGCAGATAAGCATCAGCAGTCTCATGGTAGCAACAACAGGAACAAGCTCTCAAGCGGGCACTAGTACTCAAAGCAATTGGGATACCATGCCTGTGGAGGCTCCGTTGACAGCAAGCCTAAAGAGTTCCTGAATGTGCAAAGGATTCCCATCTCGGATCCGTTGAGTGGCCTAACGGAAAGAGTGAAAGGACATTCTCATTGGTTCAATGAGATGCCAGGAGATTTGGGAGATGCTGATCATATTTGGGAATCCAAGTTGGAATTTGGAGGAGTTTGGTGGACCTTTCAGTTCTTCTCACGAGAATTTGAAGCATTACAGAATGTAGCTCCTCTTCAAGATATCTGGCAAAAAGCAGGATTGCAAGATTATTTTAGTGCAGCTTTGCCTAAACCTAATTTCCTTAGGTGCTATTACTTGATTGCAACTCTGAAGGCTACAGGGACCTTCAAAGTGGTTGATGTGAGCTATCGGCTCCATATGTAGCATCCTGCATCTTTGCTTTACCTTTGTTCTTCCATAGCTTTAGTCTTTCCAAGTCTTCTAGGTCAATCTCCGAATCACTTTCTTCAATCTGCTTTGGCTCCTTTGGTTGAAGTGTTGGAAAATCTTCATCCAAGTCATGAGCCAGCTTCACTTTCCTATCATCATCAAACCATGATTTGTTTTCATAAAAAATTACATCTCTACTCATAGAAAATCCTTTATTGGTTGGATTGTACAATCTATATCCTTTTTGGTTTTGGTCATAACCAATGAATACACACTTCTCTGCCTTGGGATCCAATTTCCCTCTTACTTGAGAAGGAAAGTGAGCATAGGCTAAGCATCCAAAGATTTTACAATGCTCTAGACTTGGTCTTCTTCCATTCCACACTTCATATGGAGTGGTTCCATCTAGTGACTTAGATGGAAGTCTATTTATGAGATATGTGGCTGTAGACACAGCCTCTACCCATAGGTAGTTTGGCAATCCCTTTTCGTTGAGCATGGACCTTGCAGCTTCGACAATAGCTTTGTTCCTCCTCTCCGCTACACCATTGAGTTCGGGTGTATACCTTGTAGTGACTTCCCTTTTAATGCCTCTTTCATGCAAGAAGGCATCAAATTCAGAAGAGAAGTATTCTCCTCCACCATCTGATCTGAGCCTTTTCAAAGTCCTACCTGTTTGGTTTTCAACAAGAGCAATATACTTCTTAAAGCAATTAAACACTTCATCCTTGTGCTTCATAAAAAATAGAATGGTCCACCTGCTACAATCATCCATGAAAGACACATAATATCTTGAGCCTGATATAGATGGCTCCTTACTTGGACCCCACACATCCGTGTGCACTAGATCCAAAGGATTTTGATACATATATCCTTTCTTATTGAAAGGTTGTCTATGAGCCTTGCCGAGTTGACAAGCTTCACACTTATAAATCATGTGTTGCCTTGTGATATTAGGCAAACCAAGTACACTTTGGTCCCTGCAAATTTGTTTGAGTGTCCTCTCACCAATGTGAGCAAGCCTTTTGTGCCATATCTCCAACTCTGTAAGAGTTTGAGATCCATAGCTAAACAAAACTATGTTCTTTGTATCTTCCACTTCAAAAGTGAAAAGCCTTCCTGTCTTTTCTCCTTTGGCAATCCTTCTAAAACCTTGCCTTGGGTCTTCAACATATGATCCAAATCGATTGAATCTAACTTGCAATCCTTTTTCAACAATCTGTCCAACACTTATTAAATTTTTGGTAATTGTAGGGACCTACAAGACTTTTCTTAAGAGGTTCATATTCCCATCTGATGTCTTCACATTACCTATCTTTTCCACTGAGTGCTTTGTGTCATCTCCTATCTACACTTCATGCTTGTTATGAGGATCTTCCAAATCAGAAAGTAAAGCCACATTTCCTGCTACATGGTTTGAGCATCCCGAATCAATGTAAAATATGTGATCATCATCCTTACCCTTCTTCACTGATAGATTCATAATCAATAATGAATCTTCTTGACTTTGGTCCTCTGCATAGTTATTGTAGTCTCTCCTTCGTCTATGGCCACTTTGATAGTTGTTGTTGTAGTAGTTGTTGTAGCCTCCATTGTACCTGCCTCTATTTGATCCATAGCCACCTCTATTGAATCCTCTTCCTCTTGAGTTCCTCGGGTTCCTGAAACATTCTTCAGTAGTATGATTAGATAAGCCACATATGTTGCAAGGTTGAGATGATTGGAATCTCCCCCTGCCTTGCTTTCCACTTCTGCCTCTTCCTCTAGCTCTTCCTCTACCTGCAAAGTTTGCTTGGAAAGAGCTACCTTCATCTTCATTCTTCCTATTCTTTGACTTGTCCTTGACCTTAGCTTTATCAGAATATAAGGCAGAAGTTTGATTACCTCTTGAGGACTCACCACCTTTGCTAATCTTTGCTTCATGAGTGAAGAGTTGGCCCATGAGTGTGTTGAGGTCGGGTACATGCATATCCATGTATAAATCCATGGCTGCTGTGAATGACTCCCACTTGTCGTCTGCTTTGATTCCATTTATGATTTGTCTAATGATTTGCTCCTCTTCAATTACCTCTCCAATGCTTCCAAGTTGGTCGGAAATCTCCTTCATCTTTGTGACATAATCAGTCACATTTTGCTTCGGGCTTTTCTTCATTGTTGTGAACTCCATCCACAATTGGTTCTTCCTTGCTTGAGTGTTGGTAGAGAAGAAAGAAGCAAGTGCATTCCAGGTCTCTCTTGATGTCTTGCATCCCTTGACATGAGGTAAAGGAAAATCAGAGATTGAGTTTAGAATATAGGACCTTGCAAGTGCATCCTTCGAACACCAATTTGAAAGTCCTTCCACTTCTTCATGTGATGGTTGCCCTTTTTTCCTCATGGTTGGCATTGCTTCATCTCCGGATATGAATCCATATAGATTCCTCCCTTGAAGGTAAGCCTTCATCCTTAGAGACCATGCCGGGTAGTTGTTTCGATCCAATTTGTCAATTGTTGATGGAAATCCATCTCCCATGTTGCTTGACTATGCTCTGATACCACTATGAGGAGAGATGGTGGATGCAATCCAAAGATGAGTAGGTGCTGCTACAACCAGCTTCACACCAGCCAACTGAGACTTTAGAGCTGATTAGTAGACCCTTTGAGCTTCCTAAATCCACCAAAATATCAGTCAAGTACTTTGGAATATGTATCCCAAAAGTTTAAGTCAAGACAGACTAGTTGCAAGATGACTAGCTCCCAAAACTTGCTATTTTTGGACATACACCTGCGAGAAAAATTGAACAGTGCTCTCCATGCCCACCATTCTCGGGGCTCTGTAGAGATAGACCAGTGAGCAGTAAAATGCAGATATCTTCAAAACTCTAAACCCAATGACCTTGAAAATGTATATGTAGAAAGAAGACAGTAAGAGCTATCCAACCCATGTTAAAACACTGAAAAACGTTGCATACAACTCGAGATATGACCTCCTGAAGGTACTACTTTGAGTGAGTATAAAAGAGAACAAAAGAGAGAAGTAGATGATGATAAATGTATAGATTCACATACGATTACAACAACATTGGCAATGAATATTTGCACAGTGGGAGTAGAATGATAGAGCTATGGAGTAAGCTCTTCAATCTCTACAAAACGACATGAAGTGGTCACGTACAAGGCTTGCTAATCGCCTCTTCCTTCTTGCTCTTTTTATAGCTATTCTTGTAGGGAGTTTTGAATTCGAATTCGAATGGCTCCACCTAAAAGTGATCCCCAAAGTTAGGAGATATTCCCTCAGCTCAAAAATTCATGGTATTAGGTAGTTAGAGCCATGACTTTGCTTTTACATCATGGATGAGGTAAGCCATCCTTTTCCCTTTTCTTTTTTTTATTACAAGAGATAAAAATGAACTCTTTTACAAGAGGTGTTCACATGACTACACATGTGACTTAGAAATGATCATAATATCAAGCATATCAAGCATGTAGGCTTGGGTAAAATGCACCAACAATTTCAAGTCCTTATATAGCCTCTAGGAGTGTTCCACGACTTTTACAAGTTGAATTTGAATTCAAATGAAGGTGGGAATGGTTGTTGGAGGGAATCAATTCACTTTCCTACAATCTAGGAAAAGTGAAGATCTAGTTTGATCTACTTTTAGGTGATTTGATTTGCTTGATTGAATGCAAATTAAACCACCACAAATTCGTGGGATTTGAGCTCTATATTTATACTTTTACATTTGTAAAGCTCAAGGTTTTTACAACGGTAAATGAACCATGAAAAATCTCTCAAAAAAATACAATAAATGAGCATATGAAAAAGAACTCTCCAACGGATATTCTTTCGATGCGATAGCCTTTGATGTAGATTAAATCCACCTCAAGCATAGTGTAAGTTTGATGTTCCAACAAATCCCCCTCAAGCTAAAGTATGCTTGAGTCTTCATTCTCTGATAGGTTGAATACCTGCCATAGCTTTGAATCTACAAAGCTTTATTCCATCAAGTGCCTTCGTCATCATATCTGCTACTTGCTTTTCAGTAGGAACAAAAGAAATGTCAATCTCCTTTGCCATGAGCTTCTCCTTGATGAAGTGGTAATAGACTTCTATGTGCTTGGTTCTCGCATGAAAAATAGGATTTGTCGCTAGATGCATGGAACTTACATTATCTCCAAATATGTGAGGTTTGGAACTCACTAGTCCCAAATCTGTATACAATGCTTTTAACCATATTGCTTCTTGAGTTGCTATGGTCAAGCCTCTGTACTCTGCTTCAGTTGAAGATAAAGCAATTGTTGGTTGCTTCTTGGAACTCCATGACACTAGCTTTGAACCTGCAAATGCTAGTAACCAGATGTACTTTTTCTATCATCCTTAGCTCCTGCCCAATCTACATCTGAATAGATTTTGATATCCAAATCTGAAGAATAAGGATAGAATATACCTTCGTTGATTGTACCTTTGAGATACTTAAGTACTCTCTTAGCCGCATCCATGTGTGGTCTTCTCGGTGAGTGCATGAACTGACTAAGCACTCCCACACTATATGAGATGTCTTCCCTTGTATGAGTAGTGTAGAGCAGGTGGAAGATGTTTTGTTCCTTTGCTAGGGACCACTTGGGTTCTGGATATTTTCAAAAGTGAACCTTAAGACCTTGGGGGGGGGGTCTTGGGCTGCCTTGGGCAACCCTCACCCTATGCGCTTGGAGGCACTCCCTAGGCCACACCCTACGTTTTCCAACATCGAGAAAAGGTAACCAAATCAAGAACATGCAAAGATAATCGAAGCAAAAGCTCTTGAGCACAAGTGGATGCAAGTTGGGTAATCCTTAACCCTATAAGTCTATGGCAAAAAAAAAAAAAGAAAAAAACACTCTACAAGAGAGAGCTCTGGTCTTTTTGCTCCATGGAGGGACCCCTTCGCCCATACGACCCTCTCTGAGAATGTTGGAATTCTTATTTGATAAAGAACCACTCTTCTCTTTATCTCTTCAAAGTATGAGAACTTGGGCGCCTTGAATTTAGGAATCAATAAGTGGTTTTATTGTAAATCAGGGAATAAGCGAGTCTGGCGACGCCTTCACTTATCCACAAAAGCTTATGGGGCGAGGCGACACCCATATGGTGAGGTAGGAAGGAAAAAAGGTGACGCCTTTCTTTTGCAACATAATAGCTTATGTCTTTCTCATTTACTCTCTAGGTTGAACATCAACTTCCCTATATATAAGGGATTGGCTTATGAGGATGCGGATGACCACGTGAGGAGATTCGTCTCGTTATGCCGTGGATGAGGATTGCAGAACAGAGAGGATGCAATGTTGGTACTCTTCCCATCTACATTGGAAGGCCTTGCAGACAAATGGTATAGTCAATATGCAGACGGACACTTCACTATATGGGAGGCATTGAAAACAGCATTCTCGCAGACATTCCAACCAAGAAACTCCTCGAAAAGAGCTCTAGATTAGCTAGAGAACCTAAAACTAAGATCAGGTGAATCCTTTCATGAACTTCACACTAGAACAAAAGCACTTGTTTCACGTCTGCCACATGCTCCAGGTGATTTCTTGGTAAAAAAATGGATAGAGAAATCTTTGCCCAAGTCATCTCAGCAGAAGCTTTGTGAATTAGATTGGATGCAACACTTGATGATTTTGTCGCAACTGCATCGCGCATTGAGGAGGCTAGGCTACATTTTGAAGGGGAGGCCCAACCAAATTATGCATCAGACTTGGATCCTATCGGGCAACTCAGGAAGGAGTTGGAAGCCTTAAGAATGCAGCAAAGTCACCAAGAAGAGAAGGTCATGCCACCACCCCCACCCCACAATGTTGATGAAGTAGCTCAACTTCGTCGCGAGTTCGAAGATTTGCGTACTACACAGGGCATACGAAGACAGGTTTGGTGTACAATATGTAACAATAGTGGACATTCCAATGTTAATTGTCCTAACAAGGTCATTTGTCAATTCTGTGGCAAAGATGGTCATGAAGCTAGAGACTGCTACTACCTCAAGGGAGCACAACAACGAGGTAACCATCAAGCTTTGGATTCATATTATGCTAGTACTTCGAATGCACCTAATAGAGAAGAGACCCGTCCAACTCGGCCTAGATATAATAGGCCACTGATGTGTTATCGCTGTGGTGAGTATGGCCACATGCAGAACAAGTGCTCCATACTAGAAGGTGCACCTCCTTGTCAGCATTATCCAGATGCTAAGGATCACTATACCAGAGATTGCCCAAGGAGCCGCCCTCCTCCAATTCACATGATTGCAGTCTCCCCACAAGTAGAGGGTATGACCACTCAGTCTTATGTTGTTTCATCTTCGTCAATGCCAATGATGACTAGAGCCAGGCAAGCGGCAACAGCCTAAAGGGAGGAACAACAAGGACTCAAAGATAGAGATGAGGAAAAGAAGGGGGGATGGAAGGACCAAGTAGACATTGAAGGAGCTTATGAGAAGGTGACTACTTTGCTAAAGGATCAACCAACAAGTCCTCACGAAGACACACAAGAGGTGAACATTGAGGAAATCTTGAGAGGTATTCATCATAAGATTAGTCTGTACCAACTCATAAAGATGGATTCAAAAGTAAGAAGTGATTTGTTGAAGATTATACACTCTGCATGCTTGTACCCACCTCCTAGCATAGATGGTTTTATGGTTGACTTTCCCCCTGCACCCTTGGCTGACTATCAGAGCTCAAGATTATCTGTTTTTATAAAGGACGAAGCTCTCACAGGTGTTATCATAGATGGAGGGTCTGGCATCAATTTGATGCCTTCACCATGAAGAAACTAAAATTGAATCCCACGAAGGCAGCACCCTTCACAGTTACATTAGCAGATTGCACCACTTGGCATTGTTGAAAATGTACTTATGATAGTGCAAGGTTGTCACTTTGTTCTAGACTTTGTTGTTATTGCCCTGCCACAGGAGACCTCATACCCTCTACTCTTGGGAAGGCCTTGGCTAAGGCAAGCAAAGGCTCTACATGATTGGGGAAAGAACAAGTTATGGATTTCCACATGTACTGACAATCAATTACAGATACACTTGGAAGAAGGATCAGACATCAACAAGGCTATTGGGCATACAATGGACACTCAGCTAATGCCTTCTGAAGATGATACCCTATTAAATTGGATGATGGGGAGTGCAGAATGCTGCACAGTGGAGATATGTGAAGTAAATGAGGATTTTATAGAAGCAGCACAAGGAGGCCAGAAAGAGGAAAAAATTGATGTTTTTCACTTGAACAATATGGAAAAGAGTAAGATATGTGATCGCAAGAAATTAGAGGAAGAAGCAAAAATTGGGCACCATGAGGCCCAAATTAGGCACCTCGCTCATATTGGGCACCAGGAAGCCCAAGTTGGGTACCTAGCTAGTGGTGGCCCAAGTGGGCGTCATGAGGCCCAAGTTGTGCACTTAGCCAATAGTGGCCAAAATGGGCCAATCCTCCCTCTGGAACTCACTACTTCTCTGAAGCAAGGTAGTCGAGCTTATCTTGTGCAGGCACCTCCCGAAGGACCAAAACCTCAAATTGGGCCACTAGACCCGGATAGTCAAAATTTGACAATAGGCGCCACTACAATGATATGTAAGGAGAAGACAGGTAAACATGAAAAATTGGATGATTTTATGCTTGCAAGACCAGAAAGTGACAAAGTTGTGCGTGCATCTGAGGAGGCTAAGTTTCACCTTCAAGAACTCCCATTTTCAAATATACCTTTAGGATGGATCAAGGAACAGATTGTGGATCATAAATTGAACTCCGCTCCTGCATACAGTGGGGATGACTTTTCAAGTGAGTCCAATTCAGAAACGTTTGTTCAAGAAGTAAATCTTGGAGATGAAGAGAACCCTCAAATAGTCCACTTGGCCTCTTGGTTGTGGCATTATCCCTCTTTACTTCAGAAGGTAACTTCTCTACTTTTTTCCTATAAAAATGTCTTCGCATGGTCCTACAAAGATCTAACAGGGATACCAGAGGAGCTTGGATTACATTGAATACCTTTAGTTGAAGGAGCTTCACCTACAAGAAGCAGGCCTTATCGACTCAATCCAAAGTATGCAGAGGCAGTAAAGCTAGAAATAACAAAACTGGAAGAGGCAGGTATTATTGTTCCAATAGAACATTCAAGGTGGCTTTCTTCCATGGTCATTGTACCAAAGAAAAATAGTGGCAAAGTATGCGTTGTTTTTCGTGCTTTAAATAAGGTGACTATTCAAGATGGCTTTCCTCAACCATTCACAGAGCAGGTGCTTGAAGAAGTAGCTGGACACACTCTATATAGTTTTCTTGATGGTTTCAGTGGCTACAACCAGATAGTGATTCATCCCGAAGATAGAGACAAAACGGCCTTTGTTACTCCATGGGGCACTTATGTTTATACCCACATGGCTTTTGGCTTGAAAAATGCACCAGCTTCCTTTAATAGAACAATGTATCTGATATTGGGAAAATGGTTAACCACCTTTCTGCGCATTTTTATGGATGACTTTTCAGTGTTTTCAGGCACGGATATGAGAGCAATAGTTCAAGATTTCCATGATCACTTGGAAAATCTTAAAGAAATCTTTGAGCAGTGTCTCAAAATAGGTTTGAAGTTAAATCCTGCTAAATGTCATTTTTTGGTCACTAAAGGCACTCTTCTTGGTCACATAGTATCGGCCAAAGGGATAACTGTTGATCCGGCAAAGATAACTGCTATCCTCTCCATGCCTATTCCACGAACTCCAAAGGAAGTACAGAGTTTTTTAGGCCATGCAGGATACCATAGACGATTTATCAGAATGTATTCAGAAATAGCTAAGCCCTTGTCCAGGCTTACAAGTAAGAATGTTCCTTTCTCATGGAGTCCTGAAAGTTGAGAAAGCATTTTGCGAACTAAAATTGAGGCTATGTAGTGCTCCACTTTTAACTGTTCCTAATTGTTCATTAGAGTTCCATGTGCATACAGATGCCAGTCTTCATGCAGTTGGAGCAGTCTTGGCTCAACCATCATCACATAAGGTAGACCAACCTATTGCCTATGCTAGCAGATTGCTTACCAAAGCAGAAAGGAACTACAACACTACCGAAAGGGAAGGTTTGGCTATCGTATTTGCTCTTCAAAAATTTCGGCATTACCTCCTAGGTGTGCATTTTATTGTCATATCTGATCATCAGCCTTTGAAGTACTTGATTAACAAGCCTAGAGTAGCTAGAAGGGTTTGGCGATGGTTATTGCTATTTCAAGAATTTGATTTTGATATTCATATTAAGCCAGGGAAAGAGCACTATATGGCGGATCAGGTATCAAGCACTGCTCTGAGTGAAAAGGCAACAGGTATTAATGATGAACTGGTGGATAGTACTCTTTTTCTGGTTGCAATGCAAACTGATTGGTATGATGGAATTCTTCAGTTCCTCTCAGTTGGAAAATTCCCCAAACACCTAACACCACTAGAAAAGAGAAAATTACTCGTTAAATCCAAACCTTACTCGCTCATAAATGGAAATTTATACAAATATTGTCAGGATGGTATCTTGAGAAAGTGTGTTTTTCTAGAAGAAGTAAACTTTTTGCTTGGAGCAGCACACATCGAAGGGCATCTGAAGGGAGAGGATTTGGCTCACAAAATTATCCACAAGGGACTATGGTGGCCTCAGATATACAAAGATGCAATCAAATTTGCTAAGCAATGCGACATCTGCCAGAGATGTGCTCCTAGGCCAACCAAATTGAATTTTAAACCATTAATCATCTCCATAGGATGGCTACCTTTTGAACGATGGGGTCTTGATTTTGTTGGTCCGATCAGTCCAACTGGTCAACCTGGGAGTAAGAAATATATTTTGATGGCCAGATGCTATCCAACTAAGTGGATAGAAGCTAAAGCCACTACAGATTGCACGGCCTTGACAGTGGCTAAGTTTTTGTTTAAACATATTTTCTCAAGATTCGGTTGCCCACTTGAAATTACTAGTGATAGGGGCACTCACTTTGTAAATCAGTTGCTCCAATTCATCTTTGATAGGTATAAAATCTTTCACAAAAAATCATGTGCTTACTATGCAAGGGCAAATGGCCAAGCAGAAAGCTCTAACAAAATTTTGATTGGGCTCTTACGCAAATTATCCTTTGATCATCAAAGTTCTTGGCCACAAGCATTAATCGGTGCAATTTGGGCTTTTCGAACGACTAGAAGGGGAACCACTGGCGAGAGTCCATTCCGCTTAGTATATGGTAAAGAGGCATTGGCACCATTCAAATTTATTATCAGGAAGGAAATTGGAGCCAGAATCATTGGAATTGAGCCTCCCATTAGAAGACTTGTGGCATTGGAAGAATATAGGGAAGCAGCCATGAGGAAACTACAGGAAAAGCAAGAGGAACGCAAACGATTGCATGACAGGTATTTAAGGACTAATGAGATACAAGAAGGATCTTTGGTCTTGGTGCATCAGATCCCATCGACATCCACCAAATTGGCACCTAAATGGATAGGGCCCTACAAGGTGATAAAGGTATTACCACGAGGAGCAGTTGATTTAGAGGACTTGCAGGGGGAAAAGATGCCCCTGGTCAACATCTCAAGGGTGAAAAGTTATTTGCATTGATGCAAGCAGATGGAATTCACTCATTGTACATACCATAGTTCTTCTCATTTTCTACAGTTCATTTTGAAGGAATAAGCAAATAAAGGATTTGTTGCACCGGGACAGTGCAAAGTCTTGATGTGGGGGTCTGTAGAGCAGGTGGAAGATGTTTTGTTCCTTTGTTAGGGACCACTTGGGTTCTGGATATTTTAAAAAGTGAACCTTAAGACCTTGGGGGGGGGTCTTGGGCCGCCTTGGGCAACCCTCACCCTAGGCGCTTGGAGGCACTCCCTAGGCCACACCCTACGTTTTCCAACATCGAGAAAAGGTAAACAAATCAAGAACATGCAAAGATAATCGAAGCAAAAGCTCTTGAGCACAAGTGGATGCAAGTTGGGTAATCCTTAACCCTATAAGTCTATGGCAAAAAAAAAAAGAAAAGAAAAAGAAAAAGAAAAAAACACTCTACAGGAGAGAGCTCTGGTCTTTTTGCTCCATGGAGGGACCCCTTCACCCATACGACCCTCTTTGAGAATGTTGGAATTCTTATTTGATAAAGAATCACTCTTCTCTTTATTTCTTCAAAGTATGAGAACTTGGGCTCCTTGAATTTAGGAAATCAATAAGTGGTTTTATTGTAAATCATGGAATAAGCGAGTTTGGCGACGCCTTCACTTATCCACAAAAGCTTATGGGGCGAGGCGATGCCCATATGGTGAGGTAGGAAGGAAAAAAGGCAACGCCTTTCTTTTGCAACATAATAGCTTATGAGGCGATGCCCATATGGAGAGGTAGGAAGGAAAAAAGGCGAGGCCTTTCTTTTGCAACATAATAGTTTATGAGGCGACGCCCATATGGTGAGGTAAGAAGGAAATAAGCGACGTCTTGAATGCTTAAGAGTCATTTCACTTATGGAAACATGGGCGACTCCCTCTCTTGCGTTACATGGGAATATGGCGACACCCATATGATGGTAAAAGTGTGGAGGATGAGGCGACTAAAAATAAGTGCGACTACTTATGAAGAAAGAGCTTGGGCGACCACCATCCTGCTACTAAGGCGACCAACTTATTTTTGGCAACACATGAAGGGGAGATCTAACAAATTTTTAGGCGACCAACCACCTTCTACATGCACATGGGCGACCACAAAATTTTGGGCTTCTCAAATCTAGGCGACCACCAATTCTAGCAAGTCAAGGAGGCGACGACCAACCACTTTTGGCATAATATGGGGTGAGACCACCAACCACTCTTGGCTAACTCCACATCATTGGGCGACTATGTGATGACATCCTTGGAGGGCGACTACCGACTTATGATGGGCTCCACCATGAGGTGGAATATATATTGTTAGTGATATGTTAGAGTGAAAAGTAATGCTGGGAATATTGCCACTTAGCTTTGGCGGTGTCAGAAGCTAAAATTGGGGGGCTTATTGAAGTTGGCTACCAGAGCCAAAATTAGTACTTTCCTCCACCTCTTTGACCACCACTTTGGCGCGTGCGGCACTTAAGGCTGGAATTTGGCAAGGCCACCCTTGGCCACTCTAGAGTCTATATAAACAGATGTTTGGCACTCATTTGGGGAGTGTAATCTGAATCGTGTGGACTAATGCGTATCATCACTACCATCATTTGTTGATGCTAGTTGAGGCTATTTTCTGATCTACTCTCTGCACTCTGTTGCTACAGGCACTCTGATGGAGGTCACTCTGTGATGAGTATACAGAGCGTGGGCATCCCAGTGGAGTTGGTGATTAGCATTACAGGGTGATTGAGTGGCTTGGATCTAGTCATTTGCATGCATCGGTGAATTTCTTGAGGATCAAGTCATCATATTTATTGTATTCACTTGTTGGTCCCACACTTGTATTGTTGCTAGTTAGTTTTTTCGGAATGGCATGCTAGCCCACTGTTACATCCTTTTGTAGTATTGTAGCTCTCTGTAATCATTTTCAAAGTTACGAAGTGATTTCCTCTCTCAAGAGCACTTGTTATTGATCCTTTCTCTTCAACTGTACATTTCCACTTCTATTGGTTTCTCTGTTATCAGTGAAGGTACCTGCACACAAGAATGTCACAGGGTATACTTCCCTAAGGAGAACCCCCCTTGAGTAGACGGAGTACTGGAAATGTATACAATTTGATATTGTTGGAAGTGGATACCCCAGTACCTCCTCTACAAGTAGCATATATCAAGCTACCTACCAAGATTTGATACTCTTTAATGTCTTCAATTTTCTCACCTTCATAAACACTAAGTTTATGATTCATCTCCAAAGGTGTACATGCAGGTTTAGTGTTCTCCATTTTGAACTTGAGAAGAAGATCCTGAATGTATCTTCTCTAAGTCAAATACATTCCTTCATCTGTATATATCACCTGCATACCTAGGAAATATGTGAGCTCATCTAGGTCACTGATTTTGAACTCCTCTTGCATGTGTCTCTTGTTCCTTTGAATGCCATTTAGATCATCACCTGGCACAATAATATCATCTACATATACACATAGATAGATAACCTCATTGTGATCTCTTTTGATGAATAGAGAAGGATCTGAGCTGCTAGCTTTGAACCCTTGATCTTGAAGATATGTAACCAACCTGTAATTCCAAGCTCTAGGAGCTTGTTTCTATCCATACAATGCTTTCTTAAGTCTGCAAACATAAGATGGATGATTAGGGTTTTCAAAACCTGGTGGTTGTGACATGTATACCTCTTCACTTATCCAACCATTTAAGAATGCATTTTTCACATCAAGTTGGAGGAGTCTCCAATTCCTTGCAGCAGCTACACTTATCAATGTCCTCATTGTAGTCATCTTTGCAACTGGTGAGAATGTTTCCTCATAGTCTATACCATGAGTTTGTGAGCATCCTTTGGCAACTAATCTTGCCTTGTACCTGCAAACTGATCCATCTGAACTTCTTTTAACTTTATATACCCATCTGCAACCAATTACCTTTTGATTCGGTGACATTGGAACTAAATCCCAAGTGTCCATCTCCTTCAATGCATCTATCTCTTCGTTCATGGCCTTTTCCCAATTAGGGTTTCCCTTTGCCTCTTCATAGGTTGAGGGTTCCTCTGAAATAGAGTCTTTTGCCAAGTATATTGAATGCTTCGTAACGAATGTGGAATCATATCCATACCTTTTTGGTTGTTTCTTCTCTCTTGCTGATCTTCTAGGTGCTTGTTTGGAGCATTCTCCAACCTCTTGCATCTTTGCTTTGCCTCTTGACTTCCATAGCTTGTAATCGTTTTCTCTTTCATCTTGGTCATCGTCTGTATCACTTCTTGGATCCTGGACCTGTGTATCATGCTTGCTTCCTAATTGATGAGAGTCAGAATCAAGATCATATGGTAGTGTTACCTTTTGTTTGTCTTCATCATACCAAGACCTGTGTTCTTCAAACACAACATCTCTACTTGTAGTGAATTGCTTGGTTGAAGGATTGAAGAACCTGTAACCCATCTGAGCTGAATCATATCCAATAAACACTGCCTTTGTTTCCCTTTCATCTAGCTTACCTCTTATTTGTGATGGTACATGAACATAAGCTAAACAACCAAAAACCTTGCAATGTCCAAGACTAGGTTTTCTTCCATGCCATGCTTCATAAGGAGTCATACCTTGAAGTGATTTGGATGGTAGTCTATTGACAAGGTACACATCAGTTGAAATAGCTTCTGCCCATAGATAATGTGGCAACTTCTTCTCTTCAAGCATTGTTTGGGCTGTTCCAACCAATGTCTTGTTTCTCCTCTCTACAACTCCATTTAGTTGAGGAGAGTACCTGGTAGTCACTTCCCTTTTGATACCTTTGTCCTGCAAGAACTCATCAAACTCTTTGGAGAAGTATTCTCCCCCTCCATCAGATACTATGGTCGTCAATAAATGAGACATAATACCTTGATCCTACCAATGAAGGTTCTTGACTTGGTCCCCATACATCTGTGTGTACTGAGTCCAATAAGTTGTTGTGGATGTAGCCTTTGTGGTTGAATGGTTGTCTTTGTGCCTTCCCAATCTGACCTGCATCACACCTGTTGATCATGTGTTGCTTTGATATGTTCGGCAGTCCTAGAACACTTTGATCCCTGCATATATCCTTCAAGGTTCTTTCATTCACATGAGCAAGTCTCTTATGCCACACTTCAAGCTCACTTAGGGTTTGAGACCCAAAGTTGAATAGAGCTATGTTCCTAGTTTCTCCTACTTCAAAAGTAAAGAGCCTACCATGCTTCTCACCTCGGGCTATCTTCTTGAAGCCTTGACATGGATCTTCCACAAAAGCTCCATGTTGGGTGAACCTAACTTGCAAGCCTTTTTCAACTATTCGGCCTACACTTATTATGTTTTTAGTGATAGTGGGTACATAGAGAACCTTACTCAGAATGTTTGTCTTGCCATTGGAAGCTTTGACATTACCAATCTTCTCCACATTGTGCTTTGTGTCATCCCCTGTTTGCACTTCATGTCTATGCTTTGTACTTTCCAAATCAGATAGAAGAGCAATGTTGGCTGCAACATGATTCGAGCATCCTGAATCTATGTAGAACAAATGATCATCATCTTTACCTTCTTTGTGGCTTAGATTCATAAGAAGCAATGAATTTTCATGTGGTTGATCTTCTGAATAATTGTTGTAGTCCCTTCTATTATAGCCTCTATTGTTATTGTTGAAGTTGTGTCCACCTCTGCCTCTATTGTTGCCATATCCATCTCTTCCACTTCCTTTCTGGGTCTTCCCATTGAACCAGCAATTCTGAGTGGTGTGATTGGTCTTATCGCATATGGCACAAGGTTGAACATTATGACCTTTGGCTTTGTCTTCCTTTGGTCCTTTCTTCTTCCCTTTCCACTTGCTCTTGCTTGCAAAGTTGGCTTGAGAAGTCTCTTCTTCATCTTCTTCCTTCTTCTTGCCTTTCTGCTTCTTATCCTTCTTATCTGCATATAGAGCACTAGATGAATTTCCATGATAAGAGTTACCTTCCTTTATGCTATTGTTGGCTTTTTGATTGAAGAGTTGTCCAAGAAAGATGTTGAAGCCTGGAGTTTGCACATCCATGATGAGATCATAAGTCGTCATGAAGGATTGCCATTGCTTATCACTTCGAATGCCGTTGAGAATTTGTCTCATGATGACCTCTTCTTCAATTAGCTCTTCAATGGATGCTAACTGATCCGCAACCTCCTTGATCTTGGTAACAAACTCTGTGATGGTTTGTTTAGGTGTCTTCTTCATTTGGTTGAACTCGTTCCAAAGATGATTCTTTCTTGCTTTGGTACTAGCACAAAAGAAAGTCTTGAGGGCATCCCAAGTCTCTTGAGATGCCTTGCATCCTCTTATATGTGGTAATAGAAAGTTAGAGATAGAGTTCAGTATGTACAACCTTGGTTGAGCATCCCTTGCACACCAAAGTGTGAGCTTATCTGTCTCCTCTTGTGTAGGTCCTCCTTTGGATCTTGGAATAAGCATAGCTTCATCACCTGCTACAATTCTATAAAGATTTCTACCTTGCAAATAGGCCTCCATTCTGATTTGCCAAGCCGCGTAGTTGTCTCGATCAAGCTTCTCGATCATTGAGGGAAAGCCGTCACCCATCTTGATCTAGCTCTGATACCACTGAAAGAACTTGGAGAAGCTTGTCGAAGGTAGAAAAGTGTGTTTTGAAGCGACGAAGTTTGGTCAAGTCAACCGGCACAAGACCAACCCTTGAGCTTATGGAGATTCAAAAAGACCTTATAGGCATGCGATAAGTGCAAATAAACACACTATGTACTTTGGAGCATCAAGGAGAATGAGTCGATACAAAACAGATAGGTTCACGAGTCGACTAGCTCAAAAAACTTACTATCTATGGAAGAGACAATGAACTTCAAATGCCCATAGCGACCAGCGTGATTACAATTAGAAAAACTCCTTTTATGGAGGTGATACACATAGGATTGAGTGTATAGAATGCACAAAATTATAAGGAATAAGCAAAATATGCTATATGAATTTATGTGACATTCACCGGTGGTACTTCCTATTTTTCAGAAATATGCAGAGATTGACCCCGAGGCAGAAAAACTCAGATTTCTCTCAATCTACTGAACCAAATGCTTTGAAAATTTATAGGCATAAACTAGACATTTATACCTTTCCAATGAGTCATCGTGCACTCAATTTGAAGCTCTGGATGGAGAGAAGCAGCCTCTGCAAGATTACTATTGGCGAAGAAGATGATGCAGAGAATTGAAGGATACAATAAATGAGCATATGAAAAAGAACTCTCCAACGGATATTCTTTCAATGCGATAGCCTTTGATGTAGATCAAATCCACCTCAAGCATAGTGTAAGCTTGATATTCCAACATGTATAGGCCGCCGGACTCTAGTTATCTGCAGCCGTTTGTAAGTCCACAGTTCTGAACACCATCAAATCCTTGTTGGCTTTGAGAAAAGCTTCCTCTTCATCATCTGAAAGACCATCCAGCATGTGTACTGGTTTGGCTACATATGGTCGTGCATGTAAGTCACAAGGCTTCATGTCGTCCAATGGAACGACATATTTTCGGTGGTTATTCTTAAAAATCAATTCATGCGCTGACCAATCTTGAACTACCGTAGCTTGCTTCAACCATGGGCATCCAAAGAGCAGGTTATAATCAAGGCTGGATTCTGGTAATTCTAGAACAATGAAGTTCATTTTAAATACAGCTCCTTGAAGAGGAATAGGAATATCTCGCACCAATCCAACCGGATGAACTCGGGATGATCAGCCATGTGGATAAAAATTGGACAGGTTCGATTTGTGTCCATCCCATCTGTTGACAAAGTGTTGTTGTTGCAATGTTTACTCCAGAACCTCCATCAATTAATACTTGTGTTATTTTATGATTCTTATACTAGACCGTAATCAAGGGCACCGTATGGTCCACCATTGGGTCCAATTCGGGCTGGATTGTTGCTGTCGAAGGAGCATATGAGGGTCCTGGACTGACCTGTTGCTGGAACTGTTGGCACACGCTAGGGATCAAAGCCAATAATTATCCCAATGGTAGTGTAATTGATGCCTTGGATAAGACATCCCACACCGGATCAATTTTTGTTGATTCCGGTACGGAGTCTGGTGGGGGCTCCGGTATGGCATGGGTCAGACTTCTTCCTTCCAACACTGACTGCGGTATACTTTGCTGCATCACCGGAACTGGGTCAAGAAAAACAGTTTGTTCTTGAGTCACCCACTTTTTTGCTTTAGTAAACACCTTCTGTTGTTCACAGATTCCCGGTTCAAAAATCTTCGCAACTGGCTCTAATTGCTTTCCCGAGCATGTTTGCACCACTGCCGTTTGAGTGTCTACTGCTGAAATGTACACCATGTTCACCATTGGGTGTTTTCGTTCCTTTTTCCTTTTATCGTACTCAGCCGCATCTTTACAGTACCTACGGATATGCCCTATTTCACCGCAAAAATGACATTTGGGTGGTGGAGGAGATGCACCTTCACCTAATGGACCCGCATTCCACCGAGTTTGTCCGAAGTTAGTTGACTGTGCTCCTCTATAAGTCTTGTATCCTTGGTAAGGAGTATTTCTCATTTGTGGTGGTACGTAATGACTGGCCGATTGTCCTTGTTCCTGAATGATAGCATTAACAGCTGCTCTGCTCTGTATCTTTGCATTATAAGGATAGGTCTCCGTAGTGTGGTCGTTGTATGGCAAATGGCACAATACATCAGATTCAGAGCGCATGCTGAGCTGTTGTGTCCTGTGTTTTTACATTTGGTATAGTAAATTTGTTTCAGAGGATCCTCATTTGAATGCTTGGACGCCTTCAACCACTCTAAATCTTCAGTGAATCCACCCACTTTATTTTCTAACTGTAAAGCCATAGCGATTACGGCATCCAAGGTCATTCCTCCCACACATCGTATAATCATGATCTGTTTCAATTGGGGATTTAATCCATTTATGAACCACCAAGTAATGACGTTGTCTGGTAAATTGACATGCAGTGGTGGTAACTGCCATAAATGTGTCCGGAATAGAGTGGCATAGTCTTGTACATTCTGGTGTGGCTTCTGCCTGTTATTTTGCAGGTAATCAAAGATTTTTGTTGGGTTTTTCTTTAACCGGAATCATTGCAGAAATGTATTCTTCACGTCATCATATTATAAAAAATGATTCAAGTCATACTCGGTTAACCAGTGTGCAGCTTCATTAACCAAAGTTGACTGCAACACAATGGCTTTATAACCAGGGTCTGTTGGGTAATTCAAAACTGCATAATTAATTTCAAATGTCCACACATGCGCATTGGGATCATCTCCCAAAAAACCTCCAAATTTTGTGTATGTGACGACACGGTGGAATAATCTGTTGTTGTTGCTGTTGTTGTTGTTGTTGTTGTTGCAGTTGTTGCTAGTGTTGTTGTTGTTGTGAACTACTCATGTTGCCTAAATTTTGGGGAAGTTTCTCTTGATGTTCCTGGGCCGTATGGTCACTTTGCCAACTTTCCGGTCCTAAGATGGCTCTGAACCGATTACTTAGCTCAAAATCTAATAGCCCTTTCTCAACTTTAGTGTTGAAATTGGCTAAACTTGCACCTAAAAATGGTGGATGCAATAAATTCCCACCAAACAATACTGCAGTATCACCGAAGATCAGCGAATTATCATCAGAGATCACCAAATTGTCACCGGATAATACCAAATTGTCACCGAAGATCACCAAATTGTCACAAGACAATGTTGAACTATCACCGCACTGCGCCAAAGTACAACCAAAAACTAACATACTATCTCCAGAATGTATCGGACTATCATCGGAATGCACCGGATTACCTTCGCAGGCTACCAAACTGCTTCTGCACAACACCAAACTGCCACCAAAAATGCCACTGGCTTGCTGGATTGGACCTTCTGCAACTTAACTTGGTTGTTCTTCACTTTTACCACTAGAGGGCATTCCTAAAAAATTCAAAACTGCCCAAGGATGTTGATCACTTCAATATTTGGGATAAGATTCGTCGGAACGTGTTACCAACATATATCAAAGGATTCTTCTTCGAACCTTAACCTTTTTCTTCAACTGGCTACTCCATTTCCCACAGACGGCGCCAGTGTTTAACTGTTTTATGTTTATCATATTGGGTTCTTGGGATGGTTAGGGGTCTGTAAAACAGAGGCCCTGTTTGTATTTTCCCAATCTACAAACTGTATGCTACTACACCAACTTAGCATTTCCGAATTGAACTATCTTCAACTACTTATCTATTCTGCGCATTACAATATTCTTCACCGCAATATGCATAAACGCGCAACTTCGCCACTTCAACACGATATCAAATTAACTTAGCACTCAACAGAGACTTAATAAACTATTGAACTTGATTAATAGAATTACAGAATACACCAAATTGTAGACAATGCGCCATGCTTCACTTCAGGCGCTCACCCTGACTCACAGTCCGGTGTCATCACCCCTCTGTTTCATGTGCACGCTTCTTCCATTAATCAAAGAGGTTACATCGTTTGTGGTACACCTTTTCAGTGTGCGTGCAACTTTTCAAAATTATCGTAAGAATATATTAATTCCATCCGGCGGCTCACAATGACCAATAGAAATAGCGACAGCAGTAAATGGAAGCTCAAGAAGATATGAGCACCCATGAAGATGACACATTTGAAGTTGTTGCCTACACACTGGCCATTAAAAAACTATATCATAATATGCAAGCCATGTGGGTGTGCCGACAGTTATCTGAAGGACAAAGTCAAGAAATACGAAAGCAAAGGATTTGAAGACTCCTTCATTTAGGGTTTTAAGGAACTAGTAATGTCAGTTGGCACTATTGAAACACTTCACTTTTTGAAGCAGAAACCTTTACCAAAGTTTAACCCTTGAAGAATCCGTATAATGTCCAAAGTAGGTCAATACATCTGTGTGCCCATTGAAGGCCAATCCTCAAGACATCTAGATGGAGCATGATTAATATCGAAACCCCCACCCGAATCACCCATAGAAGAAGCTACAGTCTTCATCGACTCCCCACCTCGACTAGCAACCTCCATCAAGGCAACCATAATCGAAATCCACACATCATCTGAACCTCTTTCATCTCTTTTACACCCAATTTCCCTAGTACAACTCAGCTCACCCCCATCATCCCTATTCACAGCATGTGCCGTAGTTGAGACTATCATGCATCAAACACCCCCAACTCTACCCGAAACCCTTCGACCTATCACTTCCACCATAGTTTCCCCCATTCCAATTAATCCATTCCTCACTCCATCCTTTTCTTCATTTTCCATTCCTCCATGACCTATGTTTCCATTTTCACCCCTGATTACCTTCTCACCAGTGTCACCTCATCATCCAACTATATCGCCTCTGTCCTCTCCTCTACTTCAAACCATCCACAAAACTCAACAGGTCATATATTCCTCCTCCTTTGTAAAACTCATGTTCACACTCACTCATGCCCCTATTCACCGTTAGTGCACTAGATGCCACGTCTAGTGACATGGACATTTCACCACCTATAGCACCACCACTCACATCCATTATTTCACCACCACATCTAGGCACACCACAATTCTCTATGGTCACCACATCCACCCTCCCATTCCCCTTTCCCTTTCCCCTTGCATGTACACCCACACTAGCATCATCTTCACTCACTGCACCATTGTTATTATCACCCACTATTCACGACATTTCAGCAAATGTTTGCATGTACGACTCAAGTTAGAGATGAATTTGCATCTCTCAGAAGCAACTACTAGGCATTGCAACATACTAGTACAAAGCTACAGGTGAAGTTAAATTCAATGACCATCAAGAATGCTTCCCTGAATGCATGCAATCAAGAATTACATGAGGCTTACCACTCCTTGGAGTTAGAACTTGAACAGAAGACTAAAGAAGCCCTCACAGATGTACAAAATCTTTTACATGCTCAGACAGTATGTAATGCCACACTGATATGCAATATGGGACTCTTACGAAGACATCTCACAACCGCCAAAGAAGAGAATCAAAGGCTCCAAGAGCAGAATTGGGAGAACTTCGAAGCTGCAATAGATAGACCAGAGGAAGCATTAAGTCCCAACAGATTCAGAGCAATACCCTCTAAAACAATGCAAGTATTATTGGATGATCACAAACAATTACTCGATGACTATGATAGGATCAATGAAGAATAGCAAAAGTTACAAGAGGATCATAAAGCTTTACTACTGAAGGAACTTGCACTACCTTACGAGCTTGTGTCATTGACCTCCAAGCATAGATTGCAACTCAATCAGAGCCTCCCAGGCTAGATTCCTCACTAGAGATTCCTCATTTCTATACTAGTGGAGGACACATTCGAAGAAGCATATGAACCACACCCGATCCCTAGCAGACATATCATAGCAAAAGGGAAAGACACTTTTGAACTTCCTATCCCCCCATGGCTCAAATCGATTGAAGAACTAGGTAAGGCTCACTCTGCACATGTCAAAGCACAGCTACAGGCTATGGCCTTAATCAAGCAACACATTTTACAATCATCATATTTTGTGCAGCTAGCCTCTTGAAGATATATCTCCATTAATGAGCTTCAGTACAAACCCTACTTTCTATACATGGCAGAGTACCAATTAGCTACTGAAAAGGAAACGGGGAAGAAACCAACTCATGCTACACAGTTTGAGCCCGACGATCTACCCCCCTAAAGCAAAGAAGGAAAGATATTTCAACCAAATTGGCACATGGAGCTCTTACAAGAATATCCAAAAATGATGCATATCTTGACAAAAGCACCACTGCACTTAAAGTACAAAATGTGTTTGGGTCCCGTTCCATGATGCCGCTCCTAGAAGGCAGTTGTGATTAAAGTTCAAAATAATAAGCAGTGCTAGGATTGGCTAAAGTACCCTTACTTCATTCCACCCTGCGGGCCTTCTACCGTTGGATATATGATGGCCACAATTCACCATTGGCTCCCTTGATTACACCGCATGGACGATGTCATCGCATACATGACCATTAAGATCTTTGATATGATGCAAACATTTTTCAAGATCTTTCATTGCATCAAAGCATCACATGTCAAGACCCTAGGCTTTGAGCATGGAAACCAAGACCTCGCATATGACATGAGCACTACGCCATCGCTTCGGGTATGCTATGCTTGGCACTACTGCATAGAGTATTTACCAGCATGTTATAAGATGACTTTTGAAGAAATGTTCACAACGAGCTTCTGGGAGTACCATTCCAAAGTTTTCATCAGTCAGCCTATCCATCTACTTTATTTGTTTGCTTGCAAGCAACTCGTATATTTGACACACTACCGGCTTCCACCTCTCGACAAACCTCATGTGATACATTGGGAAAAACTTGAAGCTAATCTTGCATGAGGAATTCGCATCATGGAGCACATCCTCACCCAAGACCTCTTCCAAAACTACATTATGCAGACCCCACAACAAGGATATGTCGGGGACGAGAAATGCGAGAGGGAGGAGGGTGTTGGCAGTAGCCAAAAGCATCGATGCAAAGGAAGCATGTAGACGCAGACTACAAAGAGTCATGGGAGCCAAGCAATCATTTTTTCTCAAAAAAATATACTTCATATTACTTTTCCAAAACTCCTAGTAGTGATTTTTATCAATTGTGTACTATATGTATCATAAAACACCCACTTTTGTGTTTAATATCTCCATTTTGTGTAAGCCAAGGATTCCTCAAGCTTGAGGAGCTTAGGTAGAATAAGCACACCAATTTTGGCCATTTTTAGATCTCATTTATACCTCCAAATGACCCTTAGAACCTACTTTTTAACTATGTCGGTCACTAGATGTGAAACCGATCAAAACTAGTTAGCTTGTATGAGTTGAGAAGAGATTAGAGCTAGATTGAGCTTGCAATAGTGTTCTTGAGCAATAGATTATACTTTCTACCTTCCATTGTGTCCTACTTGTTACTTCCTTGTGTGTGTGTATGTGTGTGTGCATCTCCATGCTTCTCACCTTCACTCTCACTACTTCTTGCGTTCACAATCTTCATATCACTCCTATCTCTTCTTTGGATTGACATTAAGGAGGTGGAGCTTCTTAACATGGTACTCACCATTGTGCTAGAGCAACACACACACATACACACATGTCACATATACATACACACATATACATGTTTTAGGGTCAGGGTTTTAGGGTTTTACATACATACACACATGCACACACACATACACACACACATATACATACACGCATGCACACATATACATGTTTTAGAGTTAGAATTTTAGGATTAGGGTTTTAGGGTTTTACACACATGCATACATACATATACACATACACACATATATACATACATACACATACACATATATACATAAACACATAAATTCACATACACATACACACACATGTCACATACACATACACACATATACATGTTTTAGGGTTAGGGTTTTAGGATTAGGTTTTTAGGGTTTTACACATATGCATGCACACATATACACATACACACATATATACATACATACACATACACATAAACACATAAAGCCACCTACAGATACACACATGTCACATATACATACATATACATGTTTTTGGGTTAGGGTTTTAGAATTAGGGTTTTAGGGTTTTACATACATACACACATGCACACACACATATACATACACACACACATATATACATACACACATGCACATGTATACATGTTTTAGGCTTAGGGTTTTAGGATTATGGTTTTAGGGTTTTATACACATACTTACGTGCATACATACATATACACATACATACACATACACACACATAAAGTCACAAACACATACACATACACACACATGTCACATATACATCACCACATACCACACATAAATGTTTTAAGGTTAGGATTTTAGGGTTTTACACACATATACACATACACACATTTATACATACATACACATGCACATACACACACGTAAAGTCACATACACACACATGTCACATATACATACACACATATACATGTTTTAGGGTTAGGGTTTTAGGATTAGAGATTTAGGGTTTTACATTTTTAGCATTAAAATTATATATAATTCACTAAATGAAGAAATCAAGGTTTTAGGACAAATTAGTACAACTAATAAAATATATAAAGAACTAGGGTTCTATGATAAATATTCGTATATAATTAAATATTAAAAGATCTAGGGTTTTTGAATTAAAATAAATATATATAATTAAATATATAAAAAATAGGGTTTTAGGTTTAACATTAATATTTATAATCAAATATATATATAAATTAGGTTAATAAAAGGCTTCAATTTTAGGATTGGAAACTAGTAATATATAAACAAATGTATCAAAAAATGTAATAAATGTAGCGTATGGATTAATGTTCTATGTCATATGTACATATGATGGGACTATGGCTGCTTGATTTTACACATCATACGCTTCATGCATGCTCTTTGTATATGTGTCTTTTTAGATAGTGTTCAAATGATTGAGCTTCATTTTGTATGCAAGAAAGAACTATGGACTATTATGTATTTGCTTTAAGCACTTGTCCCTTGGATACTATGATTGACTTATTATGTTGGAACTTTTGGCACCCACCTTGTTGTAGTTTCGACTGAATTGTTCTCTTGTGAAATTCATTTTATGGAGGTGATTGAATAGAGCATCACCAAAAAAAGAAAGTTATTTTGGTTGATAACTCCAAGCTTCTTCTTCTTCCTCGTGCTATTCGCATGCTTCCGTAGACGTCTAACTCCAACAGCAATGGCATTCTGACAATCACTGAACAAACGAGATACCTAATGAGCTAGACCCATATCACAAGCAAGACGAGAAATCCACAATGATTCCTTACATGCCTCACTTGTTGCAACATACTATGCTTCTATGGTGGAAACAATTGTACATTCTTGAAGATGAGATCTCCAAGAGATAGCACCCTCGGAAAATGAAAAATATACCCTGATGTAGACTTACAATTGTCTTCACAACCAACATAATCACAATATGTGGAACCAATAATGAATGCGTTCCATCTACCTAAACGTAGACAGTTGTCCTTAGTGCCTTTCAGATATCTCAAAAGCATCTTGACCACTTCCCAATGCTTCTTGCCAAGATTAGACATATATCTGCTCACACCTCCTAGTGCAAATGTAATGTCTAGTCTCGTAGCTACCATAGCATAGATGAGACTACCAACATTAGACTCATAAGGAATTTTGGTCATGGATTCCTTTTCCTCATCTAATTTTGGTCAATCATCCTTGCTTAAATTCACATATGTGGGAAAAGGTGTACTCAATGACTTTCTACCCTACATATTGAACCTGTGAAGTACTTTAGATATGTACTCACTTTGAGACAACTATATGCATCTCTTACTTGTATCATGAATAATGTGCATGGCAAGAATATGTTTGGCATCCTCCAAATCCTTCATATCAACTTTCTAACTCAACTTCTTTTTGAGAATTGACAAGTCATAAGAGTACTTACCAACAATCAATATATCACTGACATAAAGTATCAAGCATATCAAGCTTCCATAATGAGCATCTCTTTGCGTAGACACAAGGATCGTCATTGCTTCAAGAGTAGCCTTGAGACTTCATAAAATCGTCATATTTTTGGTACCTTGTCTAGGGGACTATTTAAGTCCATATAAGCTCTTCTTGAGCTTACAAACTAGACTTTCTTTGTGAGGAACTACATAACCCCTCTGGTTGTTCCATATAGATCTCAACTGTACTAAGATTTCCATGCAAGAAAGTAGTTTTCATATCCATTTGGACTAACTCTAGGTCCTACATAGCAATGAATCCACACAACATGCACATGTAGTCATCTTGACCACTAGAGAGAAGATTTCCTCGAAATCAACACCACGCTGTTGCTTAAAACCCTTTGCAACAAGTCCTGCTTTATACTTTGGAGAAGCACTATCTTATGTGAATTTCAACTTATATACCCATTTACATGGTAAATCTTTCTTGCCCTTTGGCGAAGGTACTAAATCCCAAGTACCATTCTTGTTAATAGAATCCAACTCACTCTTCATGGCATGCTCCCCCTTGACATGATCCTTTGTTTGCATAGCCTTTTTGAAGCAAAAAGGCTCATAAGCATCTATTAGCATAACAAAATCCAAACCTGGGACATATCTATTAGGTGAATATGACACACATGCAGAGTGTCTCAATGGTTGCTGAACAAGAATATTTTCATATTGATCTGATCGAACATTCTCTTGAACATCCCTATGTGGACCTTAGACTCATTGAAAATGAAATCACTACTTATGATCGCTAATTTTGTTTCAGGATCCCATAAGCAATATCCAAACTATCCTTCTCAATCATATCCAAGAAAAATGCATTTCTTTGACTTATGGTCCAGATTTTGTCTAAGATTCTTTGGTATATGAACATATGCTTCACACCCAAAAACTCAAAGATGATCATAATATTGTGGCTTCCTTGCTCTTAACTCTTGTGCCACTTTTAGACCTTTGGCAGTACTAAGTGAAAGATTAATCATGTGAATTGTAGTCAATACTGCTTCTGCCCAAAAAAGTTGTGAAAGGTTTGCATGATGCAACATAGAAACTACTCTATCCTAAATAGTTCTATTCATCCATTCAGCTACACCATTCTATACTAGGGTATAAGGGGTTTGTTGCTCTAGCACAATGGTAAGTACCATGTTAAGAAGCTTCACCTCCTTAATTGTCAATCCGCGGAATAGATAGGAGTGATATGAAGATCGTGAATGTGAGATGAAGTGAGAGTGAAGGTGAGAAGCACAAAGATGCACACACACATGCACACACACTACGAAGAGACAAGCAAGACACAATGGAAGGTGAGAAATTAGCTCTATTACTCAAGAACACTATTACAAGCTCAAAATAGCTCTAAGCTCTTCTCTACTCCAACAAGTTAACCTCAAAAATGAGCTCTCTAGCTCTTTTTATAGTTTCTAGACTAGTTTTGACCGGTTTCACATCTAGTGACCGGCATAGTTAAAAATTAGGTCCTAGATGCTATTTGGAAGGGTAAACGGTGTCTAAAAATAACGAAAATTGATACGCTCATTCTACCTAAGCTCCTCAAGCTCGAGGACTCCTCGGCTTGCACAAAATGGAGCTAGAAATTAAGAAAAGGGTTTTTCTATGTTACATATGTTACAATAGTGATAAAAATCACTCTTGGAGGTTTTTGAAAAGTATTTCTAAAACATGATTCTTTGAAAAAAGATTCGACTGGCTCCCTGCTCTGTCGTTACATGCTTCCACGTCTTCTATGCCTCTGGCTGCATCCAACACCCCCCTCCCTCTCGCTTCTGTCGTCCCTGACAGAACCTTGTTGTGAGGTCTGCCGGATATAGTTCTGTAGGAGGTCTTGAGCGAGGGTGTGCTCGGAGATACGAATGCCTCGGGCCAGATCGGCCTCGAGTTTCTCCCAGTCTATTGGTTGCGGTTCTTCCGGTGGCGGGAGCTGATAGTGTGTGGAGTAGACCATTCGTTCACAGGCAAATAAGTGTAATAAATGTGTAGGCCTGCTTATGAATACCTCTGAATGGTATTCCCAGAAGTCGGTTGTGAACATCTCTTTGAAAGTCTGCTTGTAGCATGCCGGTAGGTACTTTATTCTGCACACCCGTAGCGATGGCGTTGTACTCATATCATATACCAGATCGAAATTGCCATGCTCAAAGCCCGGGGTGTTTACATGAGGTGCCTTGACGCGTCAGAAGACTTTAAAAATCATTTGCATCATGTCAAAGATTTTGACAGTCATGTGCGCCGCTATATCGTCCATATGCTTTAGTCGAGGGAGCCAGTGGCGAATTGTAGCCATCATGTAGCCTACAATTGGTAACTCGATGGGTCGCTTAAAGTAGGGGTAATTCAACCAGTCCTGGCACTGCCAATTGTTTTGTACCTTAATAGCAAAGGCAGTCCAGGAGCGGCGTCGTGGTACTAGTCCCCAACATGGGTTGTATTTTAAGTGCAAAGGTGCCTTTACCCATGTACTCATCATTTCTGGATACTTCTGTAGTAAATCTTTGCGCCACTCTGGTTGATAGATCTCTCCTTATTGCGCATCAAGTGGTAGATCGTCCTCCTCGAATTGAGTCGCATGCGATGGTTTCTTACCTGTCTCTTTCTCAATGGCTAACTGGTATTCGGCCATTAACATAAAATACGGTTTATACTGTAGCTCATGCCCAGATATGTATCGTCGCGGGGCCAAATGAGCAAAGAATGGAGACTGTAAAATTCTTTCTTCTATCATTGCCATGTAATTGTGCCTCTACTCTAGCTGAGTGTGTTGTCCCAAGTTCCTCAATTGTCTTCATCCACGCGGGAGTCGGGAGTTCGTAAGTCATCTGGCCTTCGGCCGTGACGCGTCCACCTGGGATGGGTTGTGGCTCGTACGCCTCTTCAAACGTTTCCTCCACCGGGATGGTGACAGTTTCTTCCTCAGCTGGTAGCTCAGGTGGGGAATCTCGCCTTGGTGGTGCTTCATATACTGCAATCCTTGATTCAAGGTTCGATACCTGGGCCTGTAATGTGTTGAGTTCCTCTAAGATGTCAGGAGAGGGGTCCACAGGTGCTGGTATGTCTTGGTGTGCCGATGCTCGTAACTGGAGTAATTTGTGATCTTCTTTGAGTTTTTGTAACTCCTCATTCATGCGATCGTATTCATCTAGCAGTCTTACATGATCTTCTAGCAGCATCTTCATTGAGTCTGAGGGAATGGCTTTGAACTGACTAGGACTCAAAGGTTGGTCTGGGTGGTCAAGAGCTGCTTCTAAGTTTTCTCGGTTCTGATCCTGTAGGCGCTGGTTTTCCTCCTTTGCTGCTGCTAGATGTCTTCTGAGTAAGCCCATGTTTCGTGTTAGCATTGCATTGCGGACTGTCTGGGCTCTTAGTAAGTTATCCAGGTCAGCAGTGGCTTCCTTGGTCTTTTCTTCGCTTTCTAGTTTCTAATTTATGATAGGCCTCTCATAATTCTTGGTAGCGGCTGTTCAGTGAGGCATTCTCAATCGACAATAAATTAAGTTGTGATTGTAAGTCAGTGGTTGTCCTCTGCAGCTGCCGATAATTATTGCCAAGAGATGTGAACTCATCTCTTACTTGCGTCATACACATGAACATTTGTTGAAATGCATTATCTACAGTGGGTGATAGTATTAATGGGGTGCTAAATGAAGATGCAGTGGGTGTAGATGCAAAGGGAACGGGGAATGGGGGTGGGAAGGTGGATGCTGTGGTGATTGTGGAAAATTGTGAGGTGCCTAAATATGTTTGTGCCGTGAGTGAAGTGAGTGATGGTGCAGTGGGTGGTGAGATGTCCATGTCATTGGACGTGTCCAATGCGGTGACCGTGAATATGGGTGTGACTGTGGGTGCTTGTGCTGGTGTAAATACGGGATTTACAAAGGTTGAGGAGTAATCTACAGGGGGACTGGCTGGTGTAGCTGGGTGGAAAGGGGAAAGAGGGGTTACAGTGGGTCGGGGAGGTGAGACTGGGGAGAAGGTTAATGGCGGTGGGAATGGGAAAAGGGGTCGTGGATGTGTTGGGAAGGACGGGAAAGATGGATGGAGGAATGGGTTGGAGAGAAAGGTGGATGTGTGAGGGGGTAGACTGGGTCTAATGGGTGCAGGAATTGTGGGGTGAGTGGTCGTAAAGACGATTTTTGCTACGCCACCGGCGAATGAAGATGTTGGTTTGGGGGAAGGAGGGTGAAGAGGGGAGGCTGGATGGACGGGCCATGATGGAGGAGCGGTTGGGGTGGTCGGTACTTCAGTGGCTACTGAGGTATGTACAGTTGTAGCGCGGGGTGGGGAATCTACAAGGATGGTTTCTACTGGCAACAAATTTTCGGGGACGAGGCGTGCCTCCCTGGCTGGTTCTGAAGACTGTGCTCCTGTTGGTAGACGAATGTATTCGCCGGGCTTGGAAAGTAGTCGTACTCTGCGGGGTCAAACTGTGGTAGTGGCTTTCTTTGCAAGTACCTAAGGGCTTCGTTGGAGCCTATTGATTTGACTAACTCTCGGAATCCTTTGATGTATGCGTCTTCGAATCCGCCTGTGACAAGTTCCTGTTCTATTATTGCTTGACTCTCTTCCTCAGTCAGCTTTTTGCGTGCCCAAACTCTTTCCATAGTTCTATACAGCTTCTTAATAGCCAGTGTGTAAGCTGCTGCTTCACAAGTTTCATCTTCATGGGTACTTGTATCACCATGTGTGTCTGTTTGTTGGCCTTGGCCATCTGTCTGTTCATGTTCTTGGGATTCGTGAGTGCCTTGGCTGGCTTCGTCATCGCCTTCGTCGTCATCGGTTGCTGTTCTTTCGTCATCGGAGCTAGATACAATCTGTCCTTGTGGCTGATCCCGGGGTGTGGTGGGATAGTTGGGCCTTTCATATTCTTGAGAAAACAGTTGTCCTTCTGAAAATTGAAACTCATTGGAGAATGCATCGGGCATTTCAAAATCGAACGTTGTGTTCAGGGGTGCTGCTTGTTTTGCTTCTAAATGGGGTATTGGAAAAGAGAATGCTTCCGCACCAATAGTGGTGGGAAGTTCTGCTGCCGTGGTGATAGGTTCTGGGGTTGTGTCTGCTTGAGGTGCAACAGTACTGGTGGTGCCCTCCGTTACAACTGGTCTTGATAATCTGATACGAATAGGTTGTATTGTGGGAGTGGTTGCTGTCGGTGACTGCTCTGGAGATGGTTGTGGTGAGGGTGATTCTGGGACTTGTAGGCACGGGATAGAGCCTCTCATCCGCTTTCCGGCTCTGCCTTGCTAGCCTTTCTAGCTTTCTTTGTGGTTCCTTTAAATGCCTTCAGTTCCTCACTGGTCATGGCACGCTCAATGGGTAAATCATATGCCAAACACATATATATAATCCTTGTAAGTGCACAACACCCATTGATGACTTTCTTTCTTTCCCATCTATGTTGTGCCAAATAGAGCTGATCAATTATCCAGCTAGCTAGATCAACCGTTTGGGGTCCAGTACATGCTAAGTATAAGCCAACCCAGATTCTTTTGTGGGGCATGGTAAAACGATCCTGAGCTGGGAAAGCAAAATGCTGCATGCATATCCTCAATGGCTTGGAGAGCTCAGGGGTTATAGCTGAAATGTCCTCCCACTTAGTTACATCACCACGTTTCATCGGCTCTAGAACTAGCCGTTCTCTCTCCGTCGGAGTGTGTGTTCCATGTATTTTGAGAGCTGCGCGAATTAAATCTTTGGACAAATAAAACCTTCTGAATGGAAGGTCATTTACCAAGGATGGTAACATGAATGTGCCGGGTAGATCCTTGTTCTCTGAAGCTGTCAAGGTGGTTACTAGGTAAAAGCCTCTGTAAAAATCGGGTTTAGGCAGAGGGTCACTAAAATATTCTGTAGAGCCTGCCCGTGCCCAAACGTGCGTTAAATCTTGTGTATTCTGTAGTCCTTCAAATTCTCTTGAAAAGAACTGGTACTTGGCCCATGTGCGAAGATCAAATGCCAAATTGGCCTCAAATATGAAATCAGCGTCTGCTAATGGTCCTGCTAGGCCTTGAAACCAGTGAGAATTACGATGAATCTTCTTAGTATACCCTCTAGGAGGGTCGTCGATTGGCATGGGTCCTGGAAAACCTTGAAACTCTGGTGGTTGCATCATCGGATGAGATTCTGCGAGTAATTCTCCAATATTGGCCATTGGTGTGCTTGGGCCAGCTTCTGATGGTCCTTCTTCGGTTTGCATGATGACTGACGAGCTAATGGAAAAGATCTGCTACAAAAGATTAGCACATTAGTATGGAAATTAATTATGATCCCATTAAGGTGAGATCGCAATCCCTTTCCATAACCGATGTGTAACCCGTGTAGCCAAGTGTCGTGAAGTGATTGATGCTATGATTTTTTTGCAGAGCTAATGCATGTCTCTAGACGCCTACATTGTCAGATTATGCGTACATTTCTTGATGAGCTTTTATAATGCATGATGTGGGGTTTTGGTGTATGAATTCATACAAGGTTTGGTTGAGGGTGAATTATTACAAGGGTGGAGTTTAAACGGGGTGGGAGAATTGTTAGATAAGGGGGTACAAGAAGACGTCTGGATACGTTTCGGTATCCATTTCCTATGAGTCTTTGAGTGGGTGGTGTGTTTCTGCTGAGGGACAAAAAGTGGTATCGGGTTTGGTGGTATTGAAGGATGGAAAGATTTCTGAGGGGTATATATTAGATGGCTAGAGGGTTGGGCTATAATACATTGTTTGGGTACCCAAATCTGCATGGGTGTGGGTCGATTGATAAGATACTTCTTGGCGATCCAAATCTGTCGAGTATTTGTACTTGTAGAAGAAGATCGAGGGGACTTTGAATACTGACTCAGCTTCTGCTTTGACTTCTTCTTATCAATGTCTAAGTTGTTGAAATCTATCGATGCTTTCTGTTCTTTTGGCACCCATATCTGTCTCGTGCCACTTGTTCTGTGATGTTGATACTGCTGCTTTCCTTGCCTTGTCTGGTGGTGTCGTCGGTCTGGGTTCCTCTGTCGTGGTTGACTCCTTCGTGGTTGGGTTTGAGAGGTCCATTGGACGCTCTGCTTTGGAAAAGAAGGGAGATCCAACACTTGCGTGACCTGCCCATTAGGAAGTGATTTGTTCTTTATCTTTAATCTAGGCCAGTCCGCAGCAAGTTTGGAAGGATGAGCACCGCAGGGTGTTGTGCTCATTTGGCCGCTGATGCAACCCACCTGACCGCTGATTGTGTCCATCTGCCCTAGCGGTTGGGTAGCTGCCCCTTCTAGTTTGCAGGAAGCCCCAGAGAAGACCTCCTGTCGTCCTTCTGATTGACAACTGTCCATAGCCAAGCCCGAGTGGGTTGGTATAGACGTAACGTGACTGAGCTGACCCAAGATCTTCCGGTCTTCCGTCGCATGTATTTCATAGAGTCTAGGGTTACAAACCTCAGTTGGAATGCCATTAGGGAAGTCAAGCGGTATCACTCGCTTCTGCTCTAAGGTTCCAATTTGTAAGGAGCCTTGTCTAAGATTTAGGTCCACTGAGTGATCGTATAGCCAATCTTGGCCAAGGATTAGGGGTTCTATCAGGTCGTCATCATGGCACACTAGTAGCTTCGCTGTCATGGTCACATCCTTAATGAGGATAGGAAGGTCCACCTCACCCATGCAAGGGGTCTCCATGCCTCCTAGCCCTATGAGGTATGCCTCAATTGGCCGCATTTCTATTCCTGAATCCTTATAGTGGGACCATCTAATCGCGCTAGTCGCAGCACCTGAGTCAATTAAAGCCCTGAGCTCTTGGCAAGGGTTGCCGTGCTCTAGCCTGACTGTAATGAATAGTCTCCTGTCCACTATACTAGGATGAGTGGTTGACTTTACTTGACACATGGCCATGGGGTATCTGGGTGTTGTTTCCAGATGGTTATAATGTTCTCTCCCTAGTCATTGTCTTCTTAACTTCATGCGTTTAATGCGTTCTATTGCTTCTGCCTGAGCTTCCGCTCGTATTCTATTTTCTTCCTCCTTATGCTTCTTTGCCAACGTGAGTCGTCTAAGCATATCCTCAGTAAGAGGTTCCTGATATAACTTGACTATACAGCCACTAATGTAATTAGTCATTATATCTCCTTCTAAAGTGGCTAATTGTACTGCTCCACTTGTTGAGAGTCTGTTAATGATCATAGGTCCATAACCTCGCTTTTCTAACTTCAGTGCGTGTTGTTTCAGCGTATATACTAGAACTAAATCTCCTTCTTTTAAGCCCTTATCTTTCACATGCGCATCAAAATAGGCTTTTTGTCGCTTCTTTGCTGCGTATATGCCTGCTGCTGCCTTTAGCCGGGTTTCTCCTAATCGTTCCAAGTCCATTATTCTTGCTGATAATTCATGGCCGGTCCACTGATGTTCTTGTGCAACCTTAAGGGTCAGTATCAAGAAGTCCAAAGGAAGCATTGCATTCTGACCAAAAACCATCTGAAAGGGAGTTGCATTGAGTACGGTCTTGTAGGCCACTCGATATGCCCAAACAGCGTGGTGTAACTGTTTGTCCCAATCTGAACGTTTGTTGTTCACGAGTTTCGTCAGTACGTTACAAAGGATCTTATTAGTGCTTTCAGCCTGACCATTGGCCTGAGGATGATATGGTGCAGATTTCTTGTGAATCACCATAAAATCCTGTAACAAATATTCAATGACTTGGTTTAGAAAGTGAGTTCCTCGATCGCTCACTAACTCTATAGGCAATCCATATCTTGTAAAGACATTTTCCAATAAGAATTTTGCAGTTGTGTGTGCATCATTCTTTTTTGTGGCTTTTGCCTCTACCCATTTGGTAAGATAATCCATTGCGACAATAATGTATTCAGCATGTGTACCTTTTGCAGGGGGGTTAATGGGTCCTACAAAGTCTATACCCCACTTTGAAAATGCACGTCCGCCCATCATGGGTTTCAATGGCATTTCATCTTTGCGAGTAGGAAACTGAGTTCTTTGGCACACATCACATCTCTTAACATAGGTATGTGCATCCATGTGAAGAGTGGGCCACCATAATCCTGCAAAGAGGATGGCTTTGATTATCCTTTCAGGTCCAAAATGACCTCCTGCAACACTTTTGTGTGCAGTCTCTAGTATGCTCAGATAATCGCTTTCATGAACACATTGTCTTAGATATCCATCTCGTCCTCTTTTGTATAGATTATCGCCAATAAGTGAATAGTCTTGAGCTTCCTGCTCTAGACTACGTTGTCGAGCTAAGGTCATTCCTTGAGGGAATGTCTTCGTCCTCAAATATGTCACTAATGGTTCACTCCAGTCTGGTGTGAGAGACACGTGATATAATGTAGCATGCTCTACTGGTGGTCTTTCACAACAAACATGGCATTCTTTACACAACTTGTAGACATCTGCTTCCATCGAAGCCCAATATACTCCTAATCTATGCAGAGTCTGCAATGTACGATGTTTTGAATAATGTTGCTTTAGTGCACCTACGTGTGCTAATTGCAACCAATTCGCATGTTCTGATTCATCTACACAACAAGCAAGAATCTTTTGATTATCTTGTTTATATATGCTTCCTGCTATGATTTGGTATCTCTGAGACTTGGTAATCTCTCCTTCCTTTATCTTTATCCTAGGATCCTTGGGTCCATATGTGAGAATAGGGACTATTGGTTTAGCCCATTTTGGTGTAATCTCAAGGTTAAATAAGTATGCATCTGGAAGATCATCCGCTACTCCTTGAGGAGCTTCTCCTGAGGTTAATCTTGAAAGGTGGTCAGCTCTGAGATGTGTCTTTCCTTTCCTAACTACAACTTCAAAATCATATTCCATGAGTAATAGAAACCAACGTATTAGTCGTCCTGTGTTACATGGCTTGTTGACTAAATACAATAGTGCTTGATGATCTGTAAAGAACTTGAACTTGTTTGCCAACAAATAATGTCTGAATTTCTTTACCGCGTAGATCATCCCTAATCCTTCTCGTTCCGTCGTGGTGTAATTTCTTTCTGCTGCGTTCAATTGTCTGCTCGCATAAGCTATTGGGAGATTACTCCAATCTGGTGTAGTCAATATAGGTGCTGAGCACAAGCGTCGTTTAAGTTCATTGAATGAATTTTCACATTCATCTGTCCATTCAAATTTGGTTAAAAGAGAGTACAAAGGCTTGGCTATGATTGCATACATGTGTATGAATCTCCTATAATAGCCGCAATGACCCATAAATGCTTGTACCTCTTTGATGTTCGTCGGCCTAGGTAGATCTGCAATTACCTTCACTTTTTCCTCATCCGTAGAGATTCCATTTTTTGACACAATGTGTCCTAGAATTTTGCCTTGTCTGACCATGAAAACGCACTTTTCTGGGTTCAAACAAACCTGATATTCTCGACATTTGTCAAATATTTGCCTTAACTCTGGGATATGCGTCTGCCTGATATTAGAATGAGCACATATGTCATCGACATATACTTCCAAACTCTTGCGTAAGAATTCCTTAAAAACATGACATATGAGTCGTTGGAAAGTGGCGGGTGCATTTGTTAAGCCAAATGGCATTACACGAAATGCAAATATGCCCCATTCAGTGGCAAATGCCATCTTGTGTTGATCTTCTGGAGCAATGGCTACTTGATTATAGCCTGAAAATCCATCAAGAAAGCTGTAAACTTCCTTGCCCGCAACTCTTTCCAATAGATGTTCTGTGATAGGAAGAGGATAACTCTCTCTAATCGTGGCGGCATTAACTTTTTTAAGGTTAATACACACACGCAATTTTCCATTCTTCTTGGGCACTACCACAATGGGGGATACCCATTCGGTATGCTCAATTTCATAAATGAATCCTGCTTCTATCAAGCGATCTATCTCCTCTTTAATCTTCGCAGCGTAGTTATCATTGTACGTGTAAGGTTTCTGTTTCGTAGGTTTTGCATCTGGAGTCATAGGGATTCTATGAGAACATATATCTGGATCTACTCCTTTCAAATCTTTGTAACTCCAAGCGAACACATCTCTATATTCGCGCAATAGGGCAACTAGCTCTTCTTCTTCTTCCTTCGTCAAATCATGCCCTATGTATGTACATTTTTCTTCTTCTCCTTCTATGGCTACTATTATTTTCTTGGTTTTCTCTCGGTTATCATATACTTGTCCGTCATTCGCCTTTCTATTAGGCATTCCTACCATGATTCTTCTATCTTCGATTTCATATTTCTTGAAGTTCTCGGGTACTTCAAACAAAGATTCTTCTTTTTTTGACATGGTTTCTTTCTTCTTTCTTTTCTTGCCTTCACTCTTGTTAGTCACTTCTGTGGCTAACCTCACCTCATTCGTAATTTCCTCGTGTCTCTGAGGGTGAGTCTCTACTTCGAAAAAATATTCTTCCTCTGATGCAAAGGGTGGGTCCATGATAATTGATTCTAACTCGAAATCGCTTGCATCCTCAAATGCATCAGTGTTAGGTTCACACTCTTCTAAAATTGCATCGCACATGATTGGCTCTATTGTGAAAACTGAGATATCATAGCCATCCTCGTCACAGTGGGGTGTCCATTGTTCTTCATCGATGGCTACATCCATGGTTGCTAGGATTTCTGCCCAACCATGGGGTTCAAACTCTTCATCTGGAAATACTACCGGTGCGTAAGCTGGATCTTGAAGGATTCGTGGATGTTGTTCTGCACCTAAGGTCCTGGCTTCTAACCTTTCTTCCTCTTGTTTTGCAACTTTACACATCCATAAATGAGTATCCTCATGCAACCAAGAAGGATCTGATTCTAATGAGTGCACGGATTCCGTCTCTACCTGTGTCTTATGGATGGTATTCCATTGTATTGGGGGTATGTCTCTATGTGAATAGTCTTTAAGATTGACTTTGGTAGTTACTCCTAAATGTTGCAAGTACAAAGAATTAGTTCCCCAATCTTGTACAATTTGCAATTGACGCATGAATGGTCGTCCCAATATCATCTCATAAGCATGATTTTTACTAAAATCACAAATGGCGAAAGTATGCTCAAATTCTACACCACAAGTGGTGAGAGATATGCCTTCTAGTAAGCCTAATGGTTTTTCTATGTGTCCGTCAGCCATTTGTAGCTTCATCCTGGTGGGTCTTAATGCTGGCTTACCCCAACGTTTCCATAAAGCGGTGGTAGCTATGGCTACTCCAGCTCCTGAATCTAAGATGGCTTTAGTGGTGTAGCCCTGATGGGTTATCGGAAGATAAGTGTTACCTTCCTCTCCTTCGCTTACATCTCCAATCTTTTCTACAGGTATCTCTGGTACCTTATTTTGTGATCCTATTTGTGAGGGAGTAGTAGCAAGCTCGGGGAATCGATTTGCTACATGCTTCCATAATTCTGGTTTTACCTTTAATAACTCCTCCAGAGTGAGATTACACTGTACCTTAGTGTTCTTGATCACTTCCGTGTTTCTAGGGATTACTGATTCTTCATTCCTCACTATTATCGTGGGTGCTCTCATACTAATAGACTTTGCTTCCCAAGGTCCTGTGAACTGAGGTAATTCTTGTAAAGAATTAGATTCAAAAGTTGTGTGTTCACTCAGTTGTTCCTCCTCTACCTCATTGTAAATAGAGGGAATGTCTTGGGGAAATTGCTCCTGCAAGTCGTCTATTTCTTGAATAGGAGGATGAGTTCCTTGTTCTTTTCTCCATTTCTCTTCTTGGATTTCCCTAAAAAATTCATGTGAGTATTTATGTATGGAAGACAAATTGTCTTGACTTTCTGTATTGGGTACTTGAGACAGGGATGGTGCATTATTTTCCTGTGTCTCTGGGACAATAGGGTTCCTGTGCTGATCCTTTTTCTCTTTGCTATCAATCAAATATTCTAGCATCTCCATCATTCCTTGAAAGTGTAATTCAGGTTTTGCCATGTTATTCCAATTAAGATATCTAGAGGCTTCGAACAAAGCTTGTGCTAATTCTACCATCTTCATGCAAAGTTTAGTTCTCTCAATTTCTAGATCAGCTCGAGGGTAGTTTTTGCTCATTTCAGCTACTTGAGGTCCTTCTTTTAATCTAGCCTGATATGCACGAAACATCATGTCTAGATTTTCTGGTATGGGTTTCGCTAAAACTGATCCTGATTTTTGAGCTGGATTCTCTTGATTCAATTCCTGTGAAGTCAATTCTAGGATTTTGGCTCTCGACTCTTTTAGACTTCCTTCCAACTCAGTTATCTTTTTACTCCATTTTCTCTTTATCCTTTCTCTAGAATCTTTCCAAGATTTTGTCTTTTTACTGCTAGATTCTGCAACTTCACTAGTGCCAGCTAATTTTTCTTGATTAAGCTGTTGGTTCTGTAAGAGCGCCTGGGCTCTTGTGATAGCTTGGATAGGCACGTATGTAGGGTTGGATCCATCTGCATTGTTTACAATACCTATCACGTTGATTGGTGTCACATTCGAAGCGTTAATTGGGTTCTTGGGACAATCTTTGATTATGTGCTCTTTACCACAGTCGGCACAAAAGCCTTGGATGTTATAGTACTGTGATTGCCCTGCTATTGGAGGATGTGGACAATCCTTTATGAAGTGATCTCCTTGGCACCTAAAGCATGGTCCTCTAGGGCCCTGTGGTCTTTGTTGTCTTAATTGGGGCCGTGGATTTGGGTTTGTGTACATCACATTAGCATAATCTGGCTCCCAACTAGGTTCCACTGGTGGACTATCGTAATGATATGTTTCCACATGTTCTGGTGACTCTGTGTAATATGCGGGTGGACTATCTACATGCGTAGAGTCAAAACTGTTTGAGTTCGGGTCACTCTCTATGATCAAAGGTGAAGAAGGCACTAAGGCCCTACTTAGGTTCTCTTTTGCAGCAGCGTATTTGACTGAGATGACATTCGTTGGTGGGGGTGGTTGCTGAGCTAAGACGGGTTGAGGTCTCTGTTGAGCCTGGTATGGGTAGTTCTGAGGAGGCATATAGTAATAAGGCTGAGCATTGTATTGGCCTTGATACCTACCTGGCTGTGCGTATGCTTGCGGGTAGTTCTGTCTCACGGTCTGTTTGTTGTATGGGCAGTCCTGAGCCGTATGATTCGTGTATCTTCTCTCAATTGTACAGTATTGGCCACTAGGGTTGGCTTGAGGTTGTGTTGTATTGGGACACACATTTGCCATATGATCACCACCACAAGTGTAACAACACTTGTTCATTAGTACCCTAGGTTTACTAGAAACTCCTAGTTTCTGGGCCACTTTTTCTGCGAGGTCTTCTATCGAGCTAGACAATTTTGTGGATGCTAGAGATGAACAGTCTGAGTCCTTGTAGACTTTTGAGAGTTCCAACTCATCTCCTAAGTTTTCCTCAATGTCTATACAAATTCTTATACATTGCTCTAGTGTTCTGGGTTCTTTTAGGTACACATAGGAGCGTAGTTTAGAGCTCAACAAGCCATCTAGAAACAATGACACTTGCTTGGCCTGTGAGGGTAGCTCTTGCATTGGACATCGTTCAACATATTGTCTAAACCTACGTCCTGCCAGTCTGACTGTTTCTTGAGGGGTCTGTTTGAAGCTATGAATCAACGAAGACTTGTCATGTCTAATCCGACTTTTAGAGAATTCAGTGATGAATGACTCTAAAAAGTGATGGATGTCTCTAAATTGCCTTTGTTGCAATGGTTGGAACCAAGTTAAAGTTGTATTCTTTAACGTTAATCCAAATGCGTTGTATTGCATGAATATGTCTTCAACTTGTTCGACTCTTAGTACTTGCTTGAATTCTGCAACATGGTCATAGGGATCTCCTGTCCCATCAAAGTAATTTTTCATGGATTTCACTAACTGTGTGGGTCTCAGTATTCTTGCGTGTTCACGTGGTCTGGGTAGAGGAAAATCATCTCTACCACCTGGTATTCCATGATCTCTTTGTCCATCCGCTCTATTAGTGTCCGTGGTTGTTCTATCTCTCCCCATGGGGTGATTAAAGCTTACTTCCGGTCTCTCTTTATTTCTCTCTCTTTGATTTCCATGGGCTGATGATGTTCCTGCCCCTTGTTGACTTGTATTCATGTTCGTTCTAGATGGAGGGAATACCAATTCACCTCTCCATGTGTATGTGTTTTTAGCGTGGTCAGGTACCACAAAGACTCTTTTTGAAGTCTCATCTAGGTATACAACCTTTCCAGGTGTATCCGGGTCCTTGAACTCGTATATCATGATGATTCCTACCTCACTAAGTAGTTCTATCTTGTATCTCCAAAAGGCTTCATCGATTTCTTTATTTACAAACAAATCTATGCTTCTGTTGTCCTGAGGGATCCATTCTGGGATTAGTACTCGTGTCAGTACAGATTTCCCTCTAGGTGTTCTAGGCTCTTCTAATGGTTCTTTTCCTTGAGATTTAGTTTCTGTCTCTGGCTGAATCACGCCAAACTCATTGGTATTGTTTGGCTGCGTACTTAAGATGTACATTGTTCCTTCTTTGTCTATGTATGCGTCTCTCTCAAATTTCACCACTGGATGTTCCAATCCAATGGGTTGATCGGGGTTGTGCATTTGCACCACTTGCCTTCGCAAACCATCCTCATAGATGCGAGCACCTAATTGGTTGGTTCGGAGAAACTCTAGTTGTGTTCTATAGGGTCCTTCTGGTTTTTCTAAATAGGCTACATTCGACCCTCCTTCTGGTCTATCTGTGCTAAATGCCATTTCTGAATCACTAGTGCCTGAGCTCTCGTAGGGGTAATTACCATTCAATTGCTGAGTCCATGATCGTGCAGTAGTTCTTACACTTGCCTCTGATGACCTAAGGCTTTGTCGGTCTGACTTGCCTATATGTTTGCCCGATCTAAGGTTCATTAATTTTCTTCCTTTCACACTCAGTACACGCTCAGATCGTCAATGATTCTTTGTTATTACTCTCTTGATTCTTTTTAAATTTCTCTAGATTCTTGTCTTAATGTATGCGTCAGGAATTCGACTTTCTATGGTATTTTGAGTTCCCGTTCCGTAAGACTTATGTTCTTTCCTTTAGGTTTTCGTGTCACACACCCTTACTTTAATCTTGGACTTGATAAATTTACTTCTCTTGAACTTGAGGCATTCCTATCATCTTAAATCCACAATGCTAAGGTTTATCCTAAGCTAAGAATTGACTGAGGGGGTTGAGTAATCTTCCAACCTCGAGTCAGCTTTTCTGGTTGCTCTGATGCCCAAGAAGCCGCGCTTCCCAAGCTTTATGCCCTTCACTGCCTTGCCTTGGTTGCCCTTGATTGCCCTTGCTAGACCTGGAAAAATCCAATATTAGACCAATTCACAATTGGATGATCAAGCACTTGAGTATACACCCTTTAAGTCCCTTCCCTTTTGCCCAACTTTTTAATGCTTGCCCCCTGGCTTTCTAGTCCCAAACTAGGTCAACCTCAAAATAGCTTACGTAGTACTCGTAGAGAGCTTTCTAATGAGCTATTAAGCTCAAAAAACGGACTTCGGATGAAAAAGTTATGACCGTTCAGGCCCTGGGGGGTAAAAACTGACAAACAGGTTTTTCTCCAAATATGAGCTAAGGGGTCTCCTATGAGTATAATCACCCAAAAATTTCCCAAAAATAGCCTCAAAATTGGCCAAAAAATGAAACCCTAAAATTTGCGATGGGGGTGCACAATCACGATGGCGTGAGACAATCGCGATGGTCTGGGACCGTCGCGATGGCGTGAAGGTGAGCAATCGCGATGGTCTGCAGTGCACGGTCGCGATGGTCCAAAAGTGAGCAATCGCGATGGCTCGATCAGGCGGACAATCGTGATGGCGTCAGTCAACGGTCAACGTGAACAATCGTGATGGTCCAAAGTGAACCGTCGCGATGGTCACAGATGCGATGGCGTGAGCCAATCGCGATGGTCAGGGCACGATGGCTTGAGCCAATCGCGATGGTCCAAAATTCGAGTTGTCGCGATGGTGTAAGGGTGTCGTCGCGATGGCGTGAAGTGTGAACCGTCACGATGGTCTAGCTTGCCACATGGCAGCGTCAACGCGATGGCGTGAGCCAATCACGATGGTGTGGGGTCAACCAAACAGTCGCGATGGTCCGCGAACCGTCACGATGGTCCAAATGAACCGTCTCGATGGCGTGAGACCGTCGCGATGGTCCGGCTGAGCCGTCGCGATGGCGTGAGCCAATCGCGATGGTGTGACACAATCGCGATGGTCTGAGACCGTCGCGATGGTCCACCAAAATGTGATTTTTGCAGATGCGTCTGTGGATTCGTGTATGTGCGTGTGTCGCCTATCCCGTGGTGTGGTCGCTTACCAAAAATTCCGCACTTGGCAGACCATCGCGATGGTCTGACACAGACGGAAATCTCTCATAGAAACTAAAAATTTTACCTTTTCCAAGCTTTCCTGATGCTCTGGAGCACTGTACCTGCAAGAAAACTCAAGAAGACAAAAGCACATGCAAGCACAAAAGCTCTCTCTCACTCTCTTGCATGCACAAATGAGGGGAAATGAGGAGAATGGGTGGATATGGTGAATTTTCTGATTTTTATTGGAGATGAAGATGATGATGCGGTGATGAAGATGGAGTGTGGGGGAGGTGAAAAACACTAAAAACTAAGTAAAAACAACAACAAAAACTGAAATGTTTACCTTCCAACGCTACTTCTTGCTATACTCTTACCATCACACATTCGTCCTAGACTCGATCCCCAGCAACGGCGCCAAATTTGGTGTTGCTCTAACACAATGGTAAGTACCACGTTAAGAAGCTTCACCTCCTTAATTGTCAATCCGCGGAAGAGATAGGAGTGATATGAAGATCGTGAATGTGAGATGAAGTGAGAGTGAAGGTGAGAAGCACAAAGATGCACACACACATACACAATGGAAGGTGAGAAATTAGCTCTATTACTCAAGAACACTATTACAAGCTCAAAATAGCTCTAAGCTCTTCTCTACTCCAACAAGTTAACCTCAAAAATGAGCTCTCTAGCTCTTTTTATAGTTTCTAGACTAGTTTTGACCGGTTTCACATCTAGTGACCGACATAGTTAAAAATTAAGTCCTAGATGCTATTGGGAAAGGTAAACGGTGTCTAAAAATAACAAAAATTGATACGCTCATTCTACCTAAGCTCCTCAAGCTCGAGGACTCCTCGGCTTGCACAAAATGGAGCTAGAAATTAAGAAAAGGGTTTTTCTATGTTACATATGTTACAATAGTGATAAAAATCACTGTTGGATGTTTTTGAAAAGTATTTCTAAAACATGATTCTTTGAAAAAAGATTCGACTGGCTCCCTGCTCCATCGTTACATGCTTCCATGTCTTCTATGCCTCTGGCTGCTTCCAACGGGGTTGTAAAATCTCTACAATTTCCTCTAGACTGATAGAAAAGGTTGAATTCATGTGAGGTATAATCACCCCCATTATCTAAACATAAAGTCTTAATCTTAGTTCCTTTTTCAGTCTCAACTGAAGCAAGCCATTTTTTGAAAATAGGGAATATCTTGTCACTCTAGCACAATGGTGAGTACTAACGTGAGGAGATACACCTCATAAATGTCGATCCGTGGAGACATGAGGACCGGTATGAAGACCGTGAGCAAGTGATGGCACAAGTGCATGAGTGAAAGCACACAAGCATGCACACACATACACACACACGTGCACAAGATAAGAGCAAAGAGTGGAACAATGGAAAGCTTTGATTACAATAGAAACCTGTTACAAAGCTGAAATCTACAACAAGCTACCCTCAAAAATGAGCTCTCTAGCTCTTTATATAGCTTTTTGAGTAGTTTTGGCCCTGTCCAGATCTAGTGTCCTGCCTAGTTAAAAATAATGTTCCAGGGCTTATTTGAGGGCTCAAACGAAGTCTAAAAATTATGAAAATTGGTATGATGGTACTTCTAATACTCCTCAAGCTCGAGGACTCCTCGGCTTGAAAAAAATGAAGTTATAAAAATAGAAAATGGTATTTACAATGGTTTTTAGTGATGAAAATCACTATTTTTGTAGGGATTTCTTCTGAAAATTTGACATACACTTCTTGGAGCTCCCTACTTGCTCCTTCTTCTTGTGTGTCCACCTCTTTAATGTGCTCCTGTGCTTTGTCCTTGACCCTCAGCTTCAACACTCCCCCCCCTCTCGAGTCTGTCATCCCTGACAGACCCTTGTTGTAATGGTTATTCCATGTAGTTCTTTGAGAGGTAGTGTCTGATTGGTAGGAACAAGAGCCGTCTACCTTCCAAATGTGGTAGGGTTGGTTGTCCGGTTCTTCATTTGTCACTAAAAGCCTTTGGAAGTTGTTGTCCCTTGGTATGCGCTCCTTCCTTGGATTCCAGCATGATTGTGTCATGGTGGGCCTCCATTGATGTCCTCCAAATCTTCCAAAGATGATATTCATATGTAGCTCATGCCCCCTACTCGTAACCCATAATGAATGATGGGTAAGTGTGTTCGTGCATGCGTTGAGTAAAATATGTGCCTTGTGCACGGCCTTGTAATGTACCCTATGCATGCTTACTTGGAAAAATGCATTGGAGGAAGTATGGTGCAAAAATTGGGGTCTTGAGCTAAGTGCTCAAGGGTATGCCGACGAAGAGGTTTCCTAATCGACCATGGTTATGTTGTTGTTGAAGCATACAATTCTTACCATGGTGAAAGTTCCGTTGATCGTCACTCTTCATATGCTCGTCGTGATGATTGACCACTGGCTTGTCTCTCGTGTTGATGGATGTCCGTGTTGATGGTTCTCATCAGAGATTCTTCAAGCGTGCACTCCTGTCCTGTCACTCTCTTTGTTTCTTTTTCTTTTCTTGTCCTCTTTTTTTTTTTAATGGAATAAGACAAGAAGAAAGGTGTTAGCATCAATAAAATATTTTACATATGTCATATGTGTATTATGTGCGTGGGATTCTCAATTGTGTCTATGCATGGCCATGTAAGGAGGCCCTGTATTAATGCATACTTTGGAAATGCATGACCTGAATGGTGCAAAAGACAGGGTTATGCCAAAGGCACATGGTTGCTGCTAGTCGAGGCATTTGATGCCACTTGTACAATTGATGCAATCTTTGTTTGGAGGTGTCGATTGAATCTTGCAATGATGTAATCCTCCTTATAGGGATCCATTTCAGAATAGTGTTTGGCCCTATAGACATAAGCTCTATCCTCTGCATCTTTGGGTGGTTGCGGAATTTTGGTATCCAGCATTGTTGGCTCTTTGGCTCTCTGGAAGCAAGTGGTACTTTGGGCTTCCACACCCATACCCTTTTCGGTTGTCTTTTTATGATTGTCGAAGAGGTGGGTGGATCTGCTTTGGTTCTTTGTGCTTGGTGTTGACCCTTGCTTCTCCTTGGCGTCTTGATGGAAGCTTTGCTTGTGAGGGAGATTTGGGTTATTTGTGCATGTAAGAACGTCTTGGGTACCCACATTTGTAATCGCCCTTTTTGAGCTTCAACTAACTTCTTTGGCACCCAAATTTGTACGTGATTATGGTCGGCCTCCCTCGATTGCTGTGGTACCCAAATTTGTCGAAGACCGCAAGATTGAGCTGGTCCTCATTTCTTGGTGCTTCTTTCAGCATGGTTGGCTTGCCTCATTGGGAAAGGGTGTGGAAAAGCTGGTGGTTGTTCTCCTTTTTGTACCCAAATCTGCTTCATGCCGTGAGCTTCTTTCTTCTTGAATTATGTCTATCTAGTTGATCTAGCAGTTGTCTTTTTTGCTTGCCTCTTTGGTCGAGTTACACTCGCATTAGTATGTGAAAGAGAAGAGAGGTTTGCTGGCCTTTGAGCTTGTTCTTCCATGAGTGAGTCCTTTGACTTTGTAGGGTTATTAACACACACAACATTTTCTTTGCAAATTTTCGGAAGAACTAAGAGAATGTGGGACCTCTGGATTTGTGAGCATGCAATTGCCTAATTTTAATGCAATACATTGTCCATGTAACCAAACTTGAAGCATTTGACTTCTTAGATTCAAGTTGGCTGCATGGTCGTAAATCCAATCTTGACCCAGGACAAGTGAATCTATAATGTCCTCATCATGACATACTAGCATTTTGACTTTCATTGGAACATCTTGAAGGTAGATGGGAAGTTCCACCTCGCCCAAACAAGGGGTTTCAACTCCTCCCAAACCTATGAGATAGGCTTGTATGGGCTTGATGTTCAATTGTAGGTCTTGGCAGTAAGAAAGTCTAACCGCACTAGTTGTTGCACCTGAGTCAATTAATACCCTCACAGTCCTTGCATTCTTCCCTTGTCCTATCGCTGTGGTCACAAATGGACGTCGATCAATTATTTGAGAGGCAAGTGCACTTGATGTTTGACACATGGCCATGTGGTATCTTGGGGCCTCATGATTGATATCTAGGCCTAGGCGTCTTAACTTATTTCTCCTAATGCGTTCTCTAGCCTTAGCCTGTGCTTCCTCTCTAACCCTTAATTCTTCTTCTTTTCGCTTCTTAGTAGTGTTGAGTCTCTTTAGCATATCCTCTGTAAGAGGTTCTTGATATAGCTTGACTCGACAACCACTGATATGTTTGGGCAAGATATCACCTTCTAGTGTGGCCAATTGAATTGCACCGCTAGTGGAAATTCTATTAATGATCATGGGTCCATATCCTCTTTTTTCCAATTTACGGGCATGTTGTTTTAGTGTGTAAACCAACACTAGGTCTCCCTCTTTCAAGCCTTTATCTTTGATATGTGCATCAAAGTATGCCTTTTGTCTTTTCTTTGCAACATAGATGCCTGCCGCTGCTCGTAGCCTTGTCTCACCTAAGCGTTCTAAATCAAAGATCCTCGAGGATAACTCGTGTCCATTCCAGTCATGCTCTTGTGCTATGTTGACAGTATATGGGAAGAAGCAAGTACGGACACACATGCAGATCTAGCACTAAGGCAACCCTTCATTTTTTTTCAAAACCCTTACATCATTTTAAAGTGATTCTCATCACTAAAAACCCCTGTAAATACCATTTTCACCTTTTTGTAGCTCCATTTTGTACAAGCCAAGGAGTCCTCAAGCTTGAGGAGCCTTAGAAGTAGTTGCCTGCCAATTTTCATATTTTTTAGATCTCGTTTGAGCCCTCAAATAAGCCCTGGAACCTAATTTTTAACTAGGCCGGACACTAGGTCTGGACAGGGCCAAAGCTAGTCAAAAACTATAAATAGAGCTAGAGAGCTCATTTTTGGGTTAGCTTCTTGTAGTTTTGAGCTTGTATGAGAAATTTGTTGCAATAGAAGTGATTCCATTGTCTTACTCTCTTTGTTCTTGCCGTGTGTGCGCGTGTGTGTGTATGTGTGTGCATGTTAGTGTGCTTCTCACTCACACATTTGTGCCTTCACTTGCTTGAGGTCTTCATACCATCCTCATGTCTTCCCGGATTGACATTAAAGGAGGTGCTACTCATCACTGAGCTACACCAAATTTTGACGCCGTTGCCGGGGATTCGAGCTTTGAGGACGAGCGTGTGATGGTAAGACGTAGAGAGGACGCGTTGGAATGGTAAGTAGTCGGTAAATTTCTGAATTTTCTCCATCTCCATCTCCATCTTCACCTCCTTCTCCATCTCCACCTCCACCTCCTTCTCCACTACATATTCCCTCTTCCTTGTCATTCCCCTCATTTGTTGTGTGCGAGTTTGAGAGAGAGCGAGCGTGTGTGTTCTTGTTTTGTGTGTTTTTGCATGTTTCTTGCAGGTTGCAGCTCCATCATCATCTCCAGCAAGCTCAGCAGGTACGGAATCTGTCTGCACAGTCCCCGAGGCGTCGAGCTCGAGCTATCGCGACACTCCAAAAACTTCACCCAATCACGATTCTGAGTGCACCACGACACTGCGCAGGCCTAGAGCTCCCAGGATCACTAGACAGAACAGAAAAATTCACCACCGAGCTATCGCGACACCTCGAGGTATCACGACACTCACGACCTATTGCGACACCTCACGACCTATCGCGACACCTCACGACCTATCGCGACACTTGGGAGTATCGCGACACTCACGAGCTATCGCGACACCTCATGACCTATCGCGACACCTCACGAGCTATCGCGACACTTGGGAGTATCGCGACACCTCAGGACCTATCGCGACACCTCACGACCTATCGCGACACTTGGGAGTATCGCGACACCTCACGACCTATCACGACACCTCACGACCTATCGCGACACTCGCGAGCTATCGCGACACTCATGACCTATCGCGACACCTCACGACCTATCGCAACACTTGGGAGTATCGCGACACCTCACAAGCTATCGCGACACCTCACGACCTATCGCGACACTTGGGAGCTATCGCGACACTTCGACCCGACCTATCGCGATACATGGGCTTAACGCATGAAAATTTAGAGTAATTTAATTGACTGAATTAAGGTATCTTTGGGCTTAATCTTGGACACATTGGGAGGATATAAGAGCCTTAGGAGTGGGCAAAAGACCTAGAAACCAGGGAGGAATTTCCTGAACCCTGAGAGCCTGTTTGGACCCCTAAGTGCCTGAAGGGTCATAACTTCACCATACGAACTTCGATTGATGAGATTTTGGTCTCGTTGGGAACATGTATTTTCAAGTTGGCCTTTAGGTGAGACTAGGTGGTCCTAAGATTGAGGGGGTACAGTGAGTTACTCCAAGGGGGACTGAAAATATTGATGTGTGTCTTTCAAATACTTGTGGTAATAGAGCTATACTGACTGGTGAGCTTTTGCAGGAACATTGTGTGCACTCAAGGCAATCCAAAGCAAGCTAGCAAGGGTGAGTACCAAGCTTGGGAGAAGGCTTCCTGGGCTTGTGTAGCAGTCTGGTCAACCAGCTAATTGAGGTTGGAAGATCTCTCAACCCTCCTTTGTCAATTCCTAGCCTAGGCTAAGTACGACTTAGGTGTGGTAATTAATTAGGGCAACGTTAGGCACGAATCAAGTCCAAGAGTATTAATCAACCAAGTGCAAGAATTAAGTAGGTCTTAAGTGCGAAAACTCTAAGGGACAAAAGGTAAACTCGAGTCGATCACTTATCAAGTGCAAAAATTCACTTAAGTACTCCTGACGACGCGATTTCAGACAAGACCATAAACATAATATTCAACTCAAAAGAACAAAGTGATTGGTGCAAATTAACGTGCAACGAGAGTGTGCTTAGGTCCAAGGGGGTAGATAAGTCAGGCATATGAACCTTAGATCAGGCAGACACTTACGCCGAGACAGACAAAGCCTCAGATCTTTTGAAGCTAGTGTCAATCACACTGCCAGGTCTTGGGCCCAATAGTTGAGTGATTACCCATACACTCCCAGATCAGAAACAAGTGATTCTGAGATGTCCTATCACATGGAGAGACCAGTAGGTAGTTCAGGGTTGGCTTATCTAGAAAAGCCAGAAGGACCATACAAGACTCAATTGGAATACATCAGGACTAATCGTCTAGGAACTCGCATCTATGAAGATGGCCTGAGAAGATCGGTGGTCCAGATTAAGAACCCCGATCAACCCCATGGATTAGACCACCCGGTAGTCAAGTTTGAGAATGGAGCATACCTAGATAAAGAGGGGACTATATATGTAGTCACCACTCTTCCTGATAGAACTGATGAGTTTGGAAATGTGATTGCTGAGACCGACATGGGTGATATAGAGCAAGGGAACTTAGAGAAAGAGCCAAGAACCCCCCGTGGTAAATCTGTCTTGACCAGAATCATGACTCCAGAGTGGATTCCACAGGATAATAAAAGCATAGATCTGCTTTTAAACCGAGAAACCGATGAGGCTTTTTGGAGATATAAATCTGCTCAACCTCAGGAAGTGAGTGCCCTCACAATCTATGAGTTTAAAGACCCTGATAGCCCAGGCCAAGTAACCTACCTAGACAATGCATCAGAGAGAATCTTCATGGTCACTGAGCATGGCAGACATGCCTACACATGGAAGGGTGAATTTATTTTTCCCCAACCAAGGTCTAATGTGTCCTTTGGTCACCAAGGAGCTGGGACCTCCCAAGCTCATGGAGCTCAAAGAGATAGAAGTAGAGACAAACCTGAGGTAAGTTTTGCCAACTCCCTGGGAAGAGAAAGAACGGGAACGGAAAGGAATAGAGTGGAACCTGAGAGACAGTGAACCCCATGGAATCAAAGGAATGCTGACGATTTTCCTTTGCCAAGGCCGAGAGAACACACTAGGACCCTGCGACCAACTCAACTGGTGAAGTCCATGAAGAATTACTTCGATGGCACTGGAGACCCTTATGACCATGTGGCAGAATTTTGGCAAGTCTTGAAAGCGGAACAGGTAGAGGACCTATTCACACAATATAATGCTTTTGGTCTAACCCTTAGGAACACTGCCCTTACGTGGTTTCAACCACTGAACGAGAGGCATTTCAGGAACATAGACCAGCTCTTAGAGGCGTTTATCATTGAGTTTTCTAAGAGTGGAATCACGCACAACACTTCCTCACTAATTCATAGCTTCAAACAGACACCTCAAGAGACGGTCAGACTAGCTGGAAGAAGATTTAGGCAATACCTGGAGAGATGCCCGATGCCGGAGTTACCCACACCAACCAAACAAGTGGCCTTGTTCTTAGATGGATTGTTGAGCACCAAGCTCAGGTCATATGTGTATCTGAAGGACCCCAGAACGATAGAAGAGTGCGTGCGCATGTGCATAGACATTGAGGACAATCTAGGTGAGGAATTAGAACTATCAAAAATCTATAAGGATTCTGATAGCTCTAGTAGCCTCACATCTGGTCAATCCACATCCATTGAGGAACTTGCAGAGAAGGTAGCTCAAAAACTAGGTGTCTCTAGCAAACAAATTCCGAGATTTGCCTCAGTTAAGCGGTGTTACACTTGTGGCGGTGACCATATGGCAAATGTATGTCCCATTATGGCCCAACCCCAGGCAAATCCTAGTAGCCAGTACTGCACCATAGAGCGCAGGTACACCAACCACACTGCACAAGATTGCCCATATAACAAACAAACTGTTAGGCAAAATTATCCTCAGCCATATCCACAACAGGGTAGATACCAGAATCAGTACCCACCACAACAGTACAACCGACCACAGCAAACTTATCAGCCACCTTATCAAGGGCAGCAGAGACCTCAACCAGTCCTAGTACAGCAACCCCCTGCTCCAACCAATGTGATCCCAGTGAAATATGCATCTGCTGAAGGAAATCCGAACAGAGCCATAGTCCCAATCACCCCATTGCTATCAGACAGTGATCCAAGTGACCATAGTTTTGACTCCACACATATTGATAGCCCACAGGCTTACTACATGCAGTCACCCGAGCATAATGAGTCATACTATTATGAGGACCCAAGTGAAAATAGTGGGGAGCCTGAGTATGCCAATGTCATGTACACAAACCCCAACTCTAGACCTCAACCTAGGCATGTACGACCCCCATTTCCTAGAGGACCATGCTTCAGATGTCAGGGAGATCACCTTATACGTGATTGTCCACTGCCTGCCCCTACACAACCTCAACCAGTAACAATTCAGGGTTTCTGTCAAGACTGTGGGAAAGAGCATCTCCTACGAGATTGCCCAAAGAACCCTAATAACATGCCTAAAATCACTCCTATCAATGTTGTTGGGTTAGTTGTAGATTCCACAGGGAGTGTGACTTCCACTGCACCTGTGCAAGTGATCACAAGAGCCCAAGCACTACAACAAAACCAAGGTGTTGGTCAGGAAAAGAGCCCCGAGGTGAGTGAAACAGAGAGCATAACCAAAAAGAGGACTAGAGCCTGGAAGGATAGTCGTGAAAGAATGAAAATGCAATGGGCAAAAAAGATGAGCGAACTTGAAGAAAGCTTGAGAGAAACCAAAGCAAAAATCATAGAGATCACATCTCAACCGCACTCTCACACATTCCCACCGCTACCATCCCCATCACCCTCCATCCCTCCACCCTCTAATACACCCCACGTAACCCACCCACCACCCCGAGTAGGATCAGTATTAGCCGATCCCACTCCTGAAGACATAGACATGATGCTTAAAGCATATCAGGCCAGAATCCAAGAAGGGCCAAATGTAACGGATCATGACAAGTGCTACCCTAGAGCTGACCTAGAGATAGAAAGAACCAAGCTTTGCGCAAAAATGGTCGCATTGGCTCAGACTATGTTTGAAGCCAGTCGCCTTTTCAATTACTCGAGCTCAGCCAAGACACAATTACACTTGGATGGACTTCTAGAGAAGTTAGAGGGCATAATTGCAAGATCTGCCAAGGAAGAAAAAAATCAAGAAAGAGATAAAGCAAGCAAAAACATGACCCATCCCCCACCGAAAGCTTATGTTCCCAATTCCACTGAACTAGACAACCCCCCCTCCCTAGAAAGAATAGAGAATCTAATGGCACAATCACAAAAGGGACTCGCCCCTCAACACCATGACAAGGCTAGTGAAAGAGCAGGTCATCCTACCCAGAAAGCCTATGTGCCTGAGGCCTACGTGCCTAACTCTACGGAGCCAGACACCTCTTCTTCTATGAATCAATACACACCAGAATTCTTGCGAGAGATTCAAGAAGAGAAATGGGCTAAAGAGAGTGAAGTTCCTCCTCCCATTGAGCTGGTGGATGACACACACGATCAATTCCCACAAGACCTTACTTCCATTTATGGAGAGCAGGAGAGTGCCCAATCTCAAGAAAGATTAGACTTCGAGTCTAATTCTTTACAAGAACTACCCCATTTCACAGGCCCATGGGAAGCAAAGTCTGCCTGTATGAGAGCACCTACAGTCATGGTAAAAAATGAGGACTCAGTCTTACCTAGGAACACAGAGGTAGTGAAAAACACTAAAGTGCAGTGCAATCTCAAGTTAGAAGAGCTACTCAAGGTTAGACCTGAATTATGGAAACATGTCGCCAAACAAGTACCAGTGATAGTGAAACCTCATTCCTAGGTAGGATCACATAGGACAGTGCCAGAGATACCCTTGGATAAGATAGGAGATATGTGTGAAGGTGAAGAAGGGAACACCTATCTTCCCATTACCTACCAGGAATACACCACCAAGGCAATTTTGGACTCAGGTGCAGGAGTTGCAATTGCTACAACTTCCCTATGGAAGCGATGGGGCAAGCCAGCACTCCGACCAACGAGAATGAAATTGCAGATGGCTGATGGTCATATTGAAAGGCCCTTAGGATTGCTAGAAGGAATAACTCTCACTACATGTGGGGTTGAGTTTGAGCATACTTTTGCTATATGCGACTTTAGCAAAAACCAAGCCTACGAGATGATTTTGGGAAGGCCATTTATGCGGCAATTGCAAGTAGTCCAGGATTGGGGAACCAATTCCTTGTATTTGCAACATCTAGGTATTACAACCAAAGTCAATCTTAAGGATTACTCTCATAGAGATGTACCGCCTATTCAATGGAATCCCATCCATAGAGCCAAAGATGAGACTGAGTCTGTGCATTCCATAGAATCCGGATCCTCGTGGATGCATGAAGACACCCACTTATGGATGTGTAACGTAGCAGTAGAAGAAGAGAAGAGAGAGAAAGCCAGAGAGGTAGGTGCAAAAGAAAACCATAGATCAATTCAAGACCCAGCCTATGCACCTGTAGTCTTTCCTGATGAGGAATTTGAACCCCATGGCTGGGCAGAAATCCTAGCAACAATGGATGTAGCCATCAATGAAGAGCAGTGGACACCTCATTGTGATGAGGATGGCTATGACATTTCAGTCTTTTCAATAGAGCCAATCATGGGAGATGCAGTTTTAGAAGAATGCGAACCTATCCTTGATGCATTTGAGGATGCGAGTGACTCCGATCTAGAGTCAATCATCATGGACCCACCTTTTCATCAGATGAAGAATACTTCTATGAAGTAGAATTTCAACCCCAGAGGCACGGAGAGCTTACGAATGAGGTGAGGTTAGCCACACAAGTAGCTTCTAAAAGCGGAGGAAAGAAAAGAAAGAAGAAGGAAGTCACTCTGGAGGCAGAAGAATCCTTGTTTGAGGTCCCTGAAAACTTTAAAAAATATGAGATAGACGATAGGAGGGTCATGATAAGAATGCCTAAACGGGAGGCACAATTAGGAGCGGCCTATGATAACAAAGAAACCACAAAAAAAATAGTGGTAGCCCTAGAAGAGGGAGAGGAGAGATGTACTTACATAGGACATGACCTGACGGAAGACGAAGAGCACGAGTTGATAGCCTTGCTAAGAGAATACAGAGATGTATTCGCTTGGAGCTACAAGGATTTGAAGGGTGTTGACCCAGACATATGCTCACACACAATTCCCATGACCTCAGATGCTAAACCCTCTAAGCAAAAGCCATACACATATAATGATAACTATGCTGCTAAGATCAAAGAAGAGATAGACCGCTTGGTGGAAGCCGGATTTATCTATGAAATTGAGCACACTGAATGGGTATCCCCCATTGTAGTGGTGCCCAAGAAGAACGGCAAATTACGAGTATGCATTAACTTGAAGAAGGTTAATGCAGCCACTATTAGAGATAGCTATCCGCTTCCTATCACTGAGCATCTATTAGAAAGGGTAGCAGGCAAGGAAGTGTACAGCTTCCTAGATGGGTTTTCGGGCTACAATCAAGTAGCCATTGCACCAGAAGATCAGCATAAAACGGCTTTTGCCACAGAGTGGGGTATATTCGCTTTTAGGGTAATGCCATTCGGGCTAACCAATGCTCCCGCAACCTTCCAAAGGCTGATGTGCCATGTATTTAAGGAGTTCCTGAGGAAGAACTTAGAAGTCTATGTTGATGATCTTTGTTCTCATTCCAACATAAGGCAAACCCATATTCCCGAACTCAGACAAATCTTTGACAAATGTAGAGAATATCAAGTCTGTCTGAACCCAGAAAAGTGCGTCTTTATGGTCAGGCAAGGCAAGATTCTAGGACACATAGTGTCAAAGAATGGCATATCCACTGATGAAGAGAAAGTGAGAGCCATAGCAGAGCTACCTAGGCCAAGGAATGTCAAGGAAGTACAAGCTTTCATGGGGCATTGTGGTTACTACCGCCGGTTCATTCACATGTATGCTGTCATTGCAAAGCCCATGTACGGACTTCTGACTAACTTTGAGTGGACTGATGAATGTGAGAATTCCTTCCAGGAGCTTAAACGAAGATTATGTTCAGCACCAATCTTGACCACACCAGATTGGAACAAGCCATTCCATGTTCATGTGGATGCATCCAATTATGCTATTGGATGTGTACTCGCACAACCTACTGGTGAAGGTAATATGGATCTCCCAATTGCCTATGCCAGTAGACAATTGAATGCAGCTGAACGAAATTACACCACTACTGAGAGAGAAGGCTTAGGCATGGTATATGCAGTTAAGAAATTTAGACATTATTTGCTTGCAAATAAGTTCAAATTTTTTACTGATCACCAAGCTCTACTGTACCTAGTAAACAAGCCATGTAATATAGGCAGATTAGTAAGATGGTTTCTCTTACTAATGGAGTATGACTTTGAGGTAGTAGTGAGAAAGGGCAGAACTCACCTAAGAGCAGATCATCTCTCAAGGCTCACATCAGGAGAAGCCCCACAAGGAGTGTCAGATGACTTACCTGATGCTTACTTGTTTAACTTGGAAGTGGTACCGCAGTGGGCTAAGCCATTAGTGCCAGTGTTAACCTATGGGCCTAACCACTCAGTAATGGCCACACAGGATAGAGAGGTAGTAAAAGCCCAAAAAATCACATCATGGCAGGAAGTATGTACAAGCACACGGATCAAGGGATCTTGGCTTGTTGTGTGGAAGAGGACGAGCATGCGAAGTGGTTGCAATTAGCACATGTAGGTGCATTAGAGCAACACTACTCAAAACAACGAACCCTGCAAACATTGAGGAGATTTGGAGTGTATTGGCCCACGATGGAAGCAGAAGTCCATAGAATGTGCAAGGAATGCCCAATTTGTCGCACTAAGCCACCAGTGGAACATGCCACCCTTTATCGCGTGTCTCTAGTGCCAGATTGGAGCGAGCCACTAGTGGCGTTTCTGAGGACGAAAACATTCCCTCAAGATATGACCCTGATGAGGCAAAGAAGTTTAGAACAAGAGGCCCTAGATTACTCACTCATTGGTGATAATCTATACAAGCGCGGAAAAGATGGTTACCTGAGACTATGTGTTCATGAGAATGAATATCTAAAGATCTTGGAAACTGCTCACCAGGGTGTAGCAGGAGGACACTTTGGTCCAGATAGGGTGATCAAAGCAATCCTATTTGTAGGATTTTGGTGGCCCACCCTTCACATGGACGCACATACCTATGTGAAGAGGTGTGAGATTTGTCAGCGAACCCAGTATCCTATACGCAGAGATGAGATGCCACTGAAGCCTATGATGGGTGGACGTGCATTCTCTAAGTGGGGAATAGACTTTGTAGGTCCTATCAATCCCCCAGCTAAGGGTTCCCATGCTGAGTATATCATCGTTGCCACAGACTATCTAACCAAGTGGGTAGAGGTAAAAGCCACAACGAAGAAGGACGCTCAGACAACTGCTAAAATTCTTATTTGAGAATGTATTCACAAGATACGGGCTACCTATAGAGCTAGTTAGTGATAGAGGCACTCACTTCTTGAATGAAGTTATTGAAAATCTGCTCCAAGAATTCTTGGTAGTGCATAAGAAGTCTGCCCCCTATCACCCTCAAGCCAATGGGCAAGCCGAAAGCACCAATAAGATCCTATGCAATGTATTGACAAAATTAGTGAACAATAAACGCTCTGATTGGGACAAACAGCTACACCATGCTGTTTGGGCATACCGAGTCGCCTACAAAACGGTACTCCAAGCCACCCCCTTTCAGATGGTATTTGGCCAAAACGCAGTGCTACCGTTGGACTTCTTAATACCTACATTGAAAGTAGCACAAGAGCACGAATGGACGGGTCATGAACTCTCCTCTAGACTTTTTGACCTTGAACGATTAGGAGAAACAAGACTGAGAGCAGCTGCAGGGATATATGCAGCTAAGAAGAGACAGAAGGCATACTTTGATGCCCATGTGAAGGATAAGGGCTTGAAAGCAGGAGATCTAGTTTTAGTCTACACATTGAAACAACACGCAAGGAAGCTAGAAAAGAGAGGCTACGGATCTATGATCATCAATAGGATCTCCACGAGTGGAGCAGTACAACTAGCCACTTTGGAGGGTGATGTTCTCCCAAACTATATTAGCGGATGCAGAGTCAAGCTGTATCAGGAACCCCTCACAGAGGAAATGCTAATTCGACTCAATACTGCTAAGCAACGTAAAGAGGAGGAAAAATGAATTCGAGAAGAAGCACAAGCAGAGGCCTTAGAGCGCATCAGACGAATGAAGTTGAGGAGACAAGGGAGGGATCAGCCTATGATTGACACTCAAGAGTCTCCAGGCTATCACATGGCCATGTGTGAGGCTTCAGGTGAACGTACCCATAAGATAGTGGATCGACGACCTTTTGTGACCCTAGAAATAGGACAAAGAGGCAGCACAACAAGCGTGAGAGCTTTAATTGATTCAGGAGCAGCCACAAGTGCAGTTCGGCTTTCTTATTGCCAGCAGCTGCAATTGGAGGTAAAACCCCTAGAAGCATATCTGATAGGATTAGGAGGTGTTGAAACCCCTTGCATGGGAGAGGTGGATCTTCCCCTCTACATACAAGAGGTCCTCATGCCAGCAAAAGTGCTAGTGTGTGAAGACGAGGATCTGACCGAACCTCTTGTCTTAGGCCAAGACTGGATCTATGATCACGCAGTCAACCTCAACCTAAGAAGTGGACTTCTTCAGGCTTGGGTAGGCCAAAGCCGTCTCACGATTGAATTAGAAAATCAAGCACTCAAACCAATAGAAGAGGCACCAACTCCTGGTCCCTCCAGGAATCCACATGAAGATAACAATGTTGTTCTTGTCCAAACTTCTATGGTGCAGAGGATTGTCAATCTTACTGAAGGTACAAGAGCCAATAAGGAGTTCCTAACTGATCCAAAGAAGATTCTAAACGGGCAGACCGAACATCACTCAACACGAAGGAGGCCGCTGATCAAGAGGCAGGAGCGCCAACCCGTGCAACACGGAGCACCTCGTGGCGCGAAGCAGATCTGGATACGCAAGGATGGAAAACCCACCACTCTAATAGCAGACTCCCGAGGAGACAACAAACAAGCCACACCATCACGGACACAAGTGAAGGAGTACCCTAGGAAACCTCCTAGGCACACCACATCTATTTGGATCCCTAAGCGGTCAAGGAAGGCTAGCCCCAATGCTAGACACATATGGGTGCCCAAGGCCTGTTTACGAGCCCAAATAGCTCCAACTCTAGTTACTGGCATAATTCAACACTCTCAAGTCCGCTCGACTAACAACGCAGGAACTCTACCTAAAAACCACTCTGACCCACACTCAGTCACATCGAGGAATGCCTGGAAATGGGTACCCCAAAGGTCCCAAATCCATCACAACCTAGTTCATAAACCGTTGCCTGTCTTTAGCTCTAAGAGCTACGAATCCCCTATCAAAGTTTGGAGACCTAAACCATGTATCAAACCCCCTGACCCAATTTTTGTAAATCCATCCACTCTGACATAGGTGCATTCCGAGTCCACTGCATAACCAAAGTAGGCATCTAGGATGATACTGACCTCTAATCACCACTCACACCTATCACAAGCACTTCATCTCTGATCACTAACCTTCGGGATTGTCATGTTAGTATTGTGAAGGGAACACCATTACATCCTGTTTCCTATGCAACACTAACGTGCCTTTCTTCTTCTAGCAGATAAGCACCCGATTCCCATGGCAGCAGTAGCAGGCACAAGCTCTCAGGCAGGCTCTAGTGCTCAAATCAATTGGGATGCCATGCCGGTGGAGGCCCCACCAACAGCTCGGCCTGAAGAGTTCGTGAATGTGCAGAGAATTCCTATTCCAGATCCACCAAATGGCCTAACCGAAAGAGTAAAAGGGCACTCTCATTGGTTCAATGAAATGCCAGGAGACTTGGGAGACGCAGATCATATATGGGAGTCCAAGATGGAGTGTGGAGGAGTGTGGTGGACCTTCCAGTTCTTTTCAAGAGAATTCGAAACCTTACAGAATGCAGCTCCACTTCAAGATATCTGGCAAAAAGCAGGATTACAAACTTATTTTAGTGCAGCTCTGCCTAAACCCGATTTCCTCAGGTGCTACTACCTAATTGCCACACTGAAGCCGACATGTGATAAAGATCATTCAGGCACATTCTAGGTGCCCTCCTTGTCAAATCTGGAGGAAATGAGGAAGTTCGAATTGAATGTTACTTTAATCAGGGAAGCACTTCAGATGTATGGCACGCATGTACCTTCTGACTGTGACCCATTGATACCTGAGTCGATGAAAAGCAACAGAATCAAGAAGCTAAAAGAAATGTGCGCCCTCACCCCCAACATCACCATACCATTGCGGATGTGCCTCCAACACTTCGCATTCCCAGCTCAGGACCGTTTCACCCAACCTCACAAGAAAATATGGTATGGGTTATATCTAGCAGAGACTGGAAGCTTGCCCATTAAGATGCCTGTATGGATCTTGGACCAAGTGTATGAGGCAGGCAAGCGGGGAGTGAGGAAGCCTACTTTACATGGCTGTTGTGCGCTTACAAGAATTATCTATCGATGTCTTGCATATGATGTGCCGGTTGCCAGAGCCCTAAAATATGCACGACTGGAGTTGTTCAAAGGGCGGAAGTCAGGGAGCCAGCCTGCAAAACGAATGCGTGGATCGCTCTCCCAGGTAATGATCCCTCACGAAGCCACGACCGAAGCTTCCCCCAGACCAGAAGCTCAGGTCGCACCTTTCACGATCCATCTTCAAGGAGTTCAAGCTGGGGATGTGGTACAACCCGCTCCATCCGCCCCTCCACTACCTACCGATGCAGAGTTTGCATCTATGGCCACCTTCACAGAGGATCCAAACTTTGATTTTGAAAGATTCCTGCAGACGGGCCCACCTATCAAACAGTGAAGGTTCCCCTGACAATGTTGATCCGGGAGCATCAGTCCAAAGAGAACAGCCACGGGGCGAGACAAGCAGAGTACATGGGGAAGAGGTGGCACAACATCCTCATGACCCAAACACACAAGCTCAGGAAGGTGCACAAAGAAATGAACCAGAAGACAGTGAAGAGGAAGCCCCTGCCTATACCGCACAACTCAAAAGACTATACCGGACAATCAAGCAGGTGCAGAGGAGACACAAGATGTCAGAAGAAGCGAATCGAGCCCTAGTAAACCACATGTTGCAATCGGAGAACATCGACCCACATTTTGTAGAATCGTTGAACCTTTTGGCGGACACCTGTGGCATCGGGGAAGCCATGAGAACATTGGTCTATCAGGCGAACCCTACTTATGATCAAAGAAGGATAGATACAAGGCCACGACGGGGAAAGATGATTCAAATGGAGGTATCTACCGTATTGCCTACTTCAATGACAGAAGATGTTCAGATGGTTAGCCCTAGTCCCAGTGATGAACCAGATGTAAATACACATTCACCACCTCCGCCATCACCTCCCAGCCAGCCTTCAGAACCCTTTTCCACGAGTCTTTCTGAACAACCGATATCCACCCATGGTGAAACCAATGTACACACCTCCTTTTCTACAGCCTTCCCTTTACCCACAGCCATCACTTCTGCCCAAATTTTTGAACCCCACACCGGTCATCCTGCCACCGATCAAACCATAACAGGTCACCCCTCCTATCTCCCCGTCCTTGGACAACCACTAGCCAGATCTCATCCCATCCTTTTCCATTCACCCACACATTTCCCCTCTCCCAAACCCTATCCACCACTTCCCTTGTAACTGCCTCAGGCTCAACCCAAGTCACACAACCGTCATTCTGGACAAACCTTGTAAATATACTCCATCAGGTTGAGAACTATAAGAAAAAGTCCCTTTCCCAACCCTACTCCACCACATTCACTGCCACCACTAACACACCACCTACCATTCCCGTATTCACAATTCACTTTTCACACACTATCACATCTGATCCCATGGATATTTCACCATCCACAGGAGCACCCACCGCCACGTCTGTTCCACCATCATCACATCTCACTTCACTCATAGGCACATCATCCACTTTTCCCTTCCCCATTTCCCGACCCTTTGCATGTTCCACCTCTACCCATGCATCCACATCATTTAGTAATGCACTAGACACCATGGTTGAAGCGGCCACTCAGCTTAAGCAAGAGTATAAGCTATTAGAAGAAAATAACACAGAGCTGTGTAATCTCCTGCTCAACTCCAAGCACGAGTCGATGCCTTGGAACTAGGTAATACAGCACTACAACACCAGGTGACCGACCTCCAACAATCGAAGACAGAACTCGAAACTAAGTATGAAGAGACGGGCAAAGCTATGGAGGAACAACTCAGAGAACAAATGGGCCGCAATGCGAGACTTCAACGCAACATGGCTCTACTACGTCGCCATCTAACAGCGGCTCAAGAAGAGAACAGAAGGCTACAACAACAAAACCAGGAGAACCTAGAAGCGGCCATGGAAAACACCCCGGGAGCACATATAGACCCTGCAAAATTCCAGGCAGTCCCCTCAGAGCATATTCAACAGGTTTTAGAAGGTTATACGACCCTCCTGGAGGCCCATGATCAGTTGGCAGACCAGATAAAGGAACTACAAGGATCCAAAGTACCGACAACACACCCACCCACACCTAAAGAGACGGTCGAGGCCGCTACTTCGCCAGAACCTGAATCTTCAACCAACAGTGAGGTACTTGAGCTACGACAACAGGTTGTAGAACTAAAAATCAAGTTGTTACAGTATGAACGACCTCCCTCTCCACCTGATCAAATTTTAGAAGAAGAAACAGTAGTCATTCCAGTGGAGGAGACATTTGAAGACAATTATGAGCCTCAACCCCTTCCAGGAGGCAGAATTACGAAGGAAGGCCAAGACACATATGAGGAGCCCCCATCGGCATGGATGAAGCAGGTAGAGGAGATGGGCCACACTCACGAAGAGCGCGTAGCAACTCAGATGCTGGCCATGAAAACCATTGAGGAGTCTATACTCAAGTCTGAATATTTCTCGCACTTGGCTCCTAGGCGGTTGATCACCAGTTCAGAGTTACAATATAAGCCCTATTTTGTATTGCTGGCTGACTATAATGCTGAGATCAAACGCATAACCAACCAGTACCCTAAGTTCGCAACACAGTTCGAACTCGAGGACATTCCAGAGGCAGCCAGAAAGGGGGCCATATTCCAACCCATCTGGAGGCAAAAGTTACTAGAGACCTATTCGGAGATGTTACGAACATGGGATCACGCTCCCATGCATTTGAAGTATAACCCTTGCTTTGGTCCAGTACAAAGAAGAAGATCATGGAAAGCATTCGTCATCAAGGTTCAGAACAACACAAATTGTAAAGAATGGCTCAATTACCCCGCAATCGCACCCCCAACTGGCACACCTACAGTATCATACATGATAGCCACCATCAGACATTGGATGCCACGCCTCCACCCCATGCCGGATGTCGCCGCTCAAATGATGCTCAAAATTTTGGACATGATGCAAGTGGTCCTAAAGACCTTTCGAAATGTATGTAACATCCAGCCTTCAATTCCGGGCTTCATCAATGGTAATTATGATTTGTTGTATGACATGAGCACGACCCCGAGCATTCGAGTAGCTTACGCATGGCATGCACGAATAAGATATCTCCCTGCCTGCTACAAGCAAACCTTTGATGATATGTTCACCACGGGGTTTTGGGAGTCACACTCAGAAGTGTTCGCACCACGCCCAACCCACCTGCTACATCTATTCGCGTGTGAACAAACCATGCACTCAGAGCTCTACACCACACCACACCCTGATATGCCGAGAGCAGTCAATTGGGATGCCCTCCAGAGAGACTTGGTCTGGGGACTACGCATCAAGGAAGAAGAAGTGGCAACCAACCTCCTGCAGAAGTACATTGATCAAACAGTGGAGCAGAGGTCTGTCAGAGGCGATAGACCCTAGGGGGGGAGAGTGTTGACAGTATATGGGAAGAAGCAAGTATGGACACACATGCAGATCTAGCACTAAGGCAACCCTTCATTTTTTTTCAAAACCCTTACATCATTTTTAAGTGATTCTCATCACTAAAAACCCTTGTAAATACCATTTTCACCTTTTTGTAGCTCCATTTTGTACAAGCCGAGGAGTCCTCAAGCTTGAGGAGCCTTAGAAGTAGTTGCCTGCCAATTTTCATATTTTTTAGATCTCGTTTGAGCCCTCAAATAAGCCCTGGAACCTAATTTTTAACTAGGCCGGACACTAGGTCTGGATAGGGCCAAAGCTACTCAAAAACTATAAATAGAGCTAGAGAGCTCATTTTTGGGTTAGCTTCTTGTAGTTTTGAGCTTGTATGAGAACTTTGTTGCAATAGAAGTGATTCCATTGTCTTACTCTCTTTGTTCTTGCCGTGTGTGCGCGTGTGTGTGTATGTGTGTGCATGTTAGTGTGCTTCTCACTCACACATTTGTGCCTTCACTTGCTTGAGGTCTTCATACCATCCTCATGTCTTCCCGGATTGACATTAAAGGAGGTGATACTCATCACTGAGCTACACCATGCTACTTTTAAAGTTGGGATTAGGAAGTCCAACGGTAGCACAGCATTTTGTCCGAAGACCATCTAAAATGGGGTGGCATTGAGTACCGTTTTATAGGCAACTTGGTAGGCCCAAACAACATGATGAAGTTGTTTATCCCAATCCGAGTGTTTGTTATTTGCTAGTTTTTTCAATACATTACATAGGATCTTGTTTGTGCTATCAGCTTGTCCGTTAGCTTGTGGATGATAGGGGGCAGACTTCTTATGTATCACCAAGATTCTTGGAGAAGATTTTCGATTACTTCATTCAAGAAGTGTGTGCCTCTATCACTTACTAACTCTATTGGTTATCCGTATCTCGTGAACACATTCTCAAATAAGAACTTTGCCGTTGTTTGAGCATCATTCTTCGTTGTGGCTTTCCTACAAAGTCTATGCCCCACTTCGAGAATGCACGTCCTCCCATCATTGGCCTCAAAGGCATCTCATCTTTTCTAATTGGGTATTGGGCACGCTGGCATGTGTCACATTTCTTCACATAGGTATGTGCATCCATATGAAGAGTGGGCCACCAAAGTCCTGAGAATAGAATAGTCTTAATTACTCGATCAGGTCCAAAATGTCCGCCTGCGACACTGCTATGGGCAGTTTCTAAGACTTTCAAGTAGTCTGATTCGTGAACGCACAATCTTAAGTAACCATCTTTTCCTCTCCTATATAGGTTGTCTCCTACGAAGGTGTAGTCTTTAGCCTCTTGCTCCATGCTTCGTTTCCTTGCTAGACTAGCCTCCTTGGGTAAGGCTCTCGATCTCATGAATTCTACCATTGGAGCACTCCAGTCTGGAATTAATGACATGTGATAAAGGGTGCCATGCTCCACGGGGGTCTCTTCTGGCACACTGGACAATTCTTGATCCACTCATGTATTTCTTTATCCATACTAGGCCAATACACTCCTAAATGTTTAAGATTTTGCAATGTTCGTTGTTTAGAATAGTGATTCCCTAGAAATCCGTCATGGGCTTGTTGCAACCAACTACTATGTTCATCGTCCTCGACACAACAAGCTAGAACACCTTCCGTACCTTGTTTATACATGCTTCCTGCCAATATTTGATAGCTTTGTGACCGCACAATTTCATCCTTGTTTGTCTTCACCTTCTTATTTGCGGGTCCAAAGGTTAGGACTGGTACCAACTTATTTGCCCATTTAGGAACAACTTCTAGATTGAATAGATAAGCATCGGGCAATTCATCAAACACTCCTTGCGGTGGCTCTCCTGAAGTGATGCGAGAAAGGTGATCCGCTCTGAGGTGGGTCTTACCTTGCCTAACAACCACTTCAAAGTCATATTCCATTAGTAAGAGGAACCATCTTACTAAGCGTCTTGCGTTGCAAGGTTTATTGACCAAGTATAATAAAGCTTGATGATCAGTGAAAAATTTGAACTTGTTAGCCAATAGATAGTGTCTAAACTTCTTTACAGCATATACCATGCCTAACCCTTCTCTTTCGGTTGTGGTGTAGTTTCGTTCAGCAGCGTTCAATTGCCTACTAGCATAGGCTATAGGCAAATCTAAATTTCCTTCTCGTGTGGGTTGTGACAACACACATCCTATTGCATAATTGGATGCATCCACATGTACATGGAATGGCTTATTCCAATCAGGAGTGGTCAGTATGGGTGTTGTGCACAAGCATTTCTTCAGCTCATTGAAGGACTTCTCGCATTCGTCGTTCCACTCAAACTTTGTCAACAAGGCGTAAAGAGGCTTAGCTATAATTTCATACATGTGAATAAACCTACGGTAATATCCACAATGGCCCATTAACTCTTGTACTTCTTTAACATTCCTTGGCCTCGGCAACTCTGCTATGGCTTTTACCTTGTCCTCATCTGTTGATATTCCATTCTTAGAGATAATGTGACCTAAGATTTTGCCTTGACGTACCATGAACACACAATTCTCTGGGTTCAGACACACTCGATATTCTCTACACTTGTTGAAGATCTGTCTGAGCTCAGGGATGTGGTATCTTCGCTCTTGGGAATGAGCACATAAATCATCCACATATACTTCTAAGCTCTTTCGCAAGAACTCTTTGAAGACATGACACATGAGCCGTTGAAAGGTTGCAGGTGCATTGGTGAGGCCAAATGGCATCACCCGAAATGCAAAGATCCCCCACTCTGTGGCAAAAGCTATTTTATGTTGATCTTCTGGGGCAATGGCTACTTGATTGTAACCTGAAAATCCATCAAGGAAGCTATAAACTTCCTTGTCTGCAACACGCTCCAATAAATGTTCAGTGATTGGAAGCGGATAACTATCTCTTATCATGGCCGCATTAACTTTTTTAAGGTTAATACACACACGTAACTTTCCATTCTTCTTGGGCACCACTACAATGGGGGACACCCATTCAGTATGCTCAATCTCATAGATGAACCCAGCTTCAATCAATCTATCAATTTCTTCTTTTATTTTGGCTGCATAAGTGTCATTATATGTGTAGGGCTTATGTTTGGTGGGCTTGGCATCTGCTATCATGGGGATTGTATGAGAACAAATTTTCAGATCTAGTCCCTTCAAGTCTCTATAGTGCCATGCAAACACGTCCGTATATTCCCTTAACAAGGCTACCAACTCTATTTCCTCTTCTTTACTTAGGTCATCTCCTATGAATGTACATCTCTCTTCGTTCTCTTCGATGGTGACTATGATTTTTTTGGTCTTTTTTTTGTTATCATATGCTTCTCCTGTTGTGGCCTCTCTCTTAGGCATTCGTACCAAAATTTTTTGGTCCTCAACTTTGTATTTTTTGAAATTTTCTGGTACTTCAAACAATTGCTCCTCCTCTCCTTGTTTCACTACTTTTCTTTTCTTTTTCTTTCAACTACCTTCACTCCCATCCTTTGAATTTACCGTTTTGATGCTTGTGAGAGGTTCTTCTTCTTTTTGTGTAAATACTCCTATGTCTTCTAGATAGTGCTCCTCTGAAATAAAGCAACTATCCATCACAATGGACTCTAGATAATCATCAATCTCTTCTTCTTCTATGAAGTCACTAGAGTCACATTCTTCTAGCAAGGGTTGACACATGAACACTGAAATATCATATCCCTCCTCATCACAATGAGGTGTCCATTGTTCTTCATTGACAGCAATGTCCATGGTAGCTAAGATTTCTGCCCAACCATGAGGCTCAAATTCCTCATCTGGAAATATAATCGACATATAGGTTGGGTCTCGAGCTGGTCTATCTCCTTGAGAAGTTCCTTTTTCTCTTGCCTTTAAGCATTTTTCCTCTTCCTTTGCGACCTTGCACATCCACAAATGAGTATCTTCGTGCATCCAAGATGTATCAGATGAACTTTTAGAATGCAAAGAGATTGAATCTTCTTGCTCCTTGTGGATAGGATTCCACTGTAGGGGTGGTACATCTCTGAAGGTGTAATCCTTCAAATTGACCTTGGTTGTGACCCCTAAGCGCTGCAAGTACAAGGAGTTGGTTCCCCAATCTTGTACAACTTGCAGTTGTCGTAGGAAGGGTCTTCCTAGGATCATCTCGTAGACATTATTTTTTTCAAAGTCACATATAGCAAATGTGTTTTCAAACTCTACACCATAGGTGGTTAGAGTTATCCCTTTGAGTAATCGTAGAGGTCTTTCCACATGGCCGTCAGCCATTTGAAGCTTCATTCTAGTTGGTCTTATTGTGGGCTTGCCCCATCGCTTCCACAAGGAGGTGGTTGCAATAGCAGCACCAGCACCTGAATCTATGATTGCTTTGGTTGTGTAACCTTGGTAGGTGATTGGAAGATAAGTATTACCTTCGTCACCCTCACACATGTCCCCTATTTTGTCTAGAGGTACCTCTGGAACTTTTTGCTTAGAGCCTGCTTCCGGCATATCGAAATCAAGTTCTGGAACTTGATTTGCCACATGTTTCCATAACTCAGGTTTTGCTTTGAGCAGCTCTTCTAAAGTGAGATGACACTGAACCTTAGTTTTCTTCACGATTTCAGTGTTTCTTAGAACCACCGAGTCTTCATTTCTGATCAATATGGTGGGAGCTCTGATCTGGAGAGATTCAGATTCCCATGGGCCTGTGAACTGTGGCAACTCTTGCAAAGAATTAGATTCAAAATATAATCGTTCATCTTCTTGTTGCTCTGTTTGTCTCCATGAATAGATGGAATGTCTTGTGGAAATTGATCATGAAGGTCATCAATCTCAAGAATAGGAGGGGGAACATCCTTCTCTTTGGCCCATTTCTCTTCTTGTATTTACCGCAAGAACTTTTGAGAGTGTTGTTGAATTGAAAGAGGCTCTCCATCATCTATGGAGTCAGGAACATAGATTTTCTTTGGTGATGAGCTTTCTCTTTCAATAGTTAGTTGAGCCTGTGGAGGTAAAGAAACTTGTGGCTTATTTACCAACTGCTCTAATCTTTCTAGTAAGCCCTCAAAGTGCAGACCTGGTGTAATAGCATTCATCTAATTGAATGATTGATTGGCCTCGAACATAGCTTGAGCTAGTTCCACCATTTTAATGCACATTTTTGTCCTTTCAATCTCTGAATCTGCTCTAGGGTAGCTCTTGTGTAGGTTTGCAGGTGTTGGCCCTTCTTGAAGTCGAGCCTAGTATGCCTTGAACATCATGTCCAAGTCTTCTGGGGTTGGATCTACAAGAACAGACCCTGGTTGTGGTTTATTTACATTGGTTGGTGGGTGGGGATGAGGTGGTGTGGATGGAGTTTTGACCTGCGAAGGGTTTTGAGAGGCAAGATCGTCTATTTTTGTTTTTGCATCTTTCAGGCTTTCTTCTAGTTCGCATAACTTTTTGGTCCACTTACGATTGGCCTTCTCTCTAGTATCCTTCCAAGTTCTTGTTTTCCTCTTACTAGGCTCTCCTGGTTCACTTTACTCTGATTGCTCAGCTGGTTTAGTTTGTTGTAAGTCTTGTGCCCTAGTAACTGTGTGTATAGGAGCCACATTATCACTACTAGAACCTGAATCCCCCACTAAGCCTACTACATTAACGAGTGTAACCTTTGGTGAACTAGAGGGATGTCCGGGACAATCTCTCAGGAGTTGTTCTTTGCCACACTCAAGACAAACAACTTGTATTGTGATGTTCTGCCCTTGTGTCGGAGATAGTGGGTGGGGTGATTGTTGTCCTGGTATAGGTTGAGGTTGGCCATATCCTCCATGTTCATACCTTCTAGATGCTCCTCGTGATCCTGGACATGGGTTATACCTAGGAACTTCTCTGCCTTGTTCTGTAGGAGGGTACTCGTATGGTCTACAGTGAGGTGGTACAAACGGTCGTGGATGTCTATTCATTGGATAGTTTTTGGTGTTGTAGTTGATGTACTTTTGCTCACTAAGAGGGTACATGTTAGGCGCTTGAGTTGGTTGTCTATCGTAAGGGTAAGGTTGTGATAACCCTAATGCTTCTCTGGTGTAGACATGAGATGGATGATCCCCACCGCAAAGTGTGCAACTTCCTAACATTGGCACTCTCAAGGAAGAGTTCTCGTAGTTCCTTTGTCCTTGTATCCCTAATTTTTTGACCACTAACTCTGCCACTTCCTCCACATAACTCAAACTAGAAGTTTCATTGTTCCTTGTATCCTCTGACTTGGTAGGATCTTGTGTGGTTCTAAGATCCTCATCTATGTTTTCTTCCAAATCTATGCACTCCTGAAGACACTCACTTAGGGTTTGTAGTCGTTTTACATATACTAAGATTCTCAATGTTCCATTGGTTAGACCTTCTAAAAATAAAGATATCATTTTTTATTGAGAAGGTCTCTCTGTCACGGGGCATCGGGCTACATATTGCTTAAATCTTTGTGCTGCATTTTTTACTGTCTCATTAGGAGCTTGTTTGAAACTATGTATTAAGGATGATGAATTGTGCTTGATCCCTCGTTTAGTGAATTCCCAAATAAGTTCTTGGAAGAATTGTTCAATATGTTCAAAGCAACTTGGATCCAAGTATTGAAACCAGTTCAAGGCTATTCATGTAAGGGTTAGCCCAAAGGATTCATATTGCATGAAAAAGTCATCCACTTGCTCCGCTCGCAATACCTGCTTGAATTCTGCAATGTGGTCATACGGTTCTCCTGTGCCATCGTAACGATTTCGCATACATTTGGTCAATTGGATTTGTCTCAGTATTTTTCCAAGCTCTGGGGTTTGACTTATGATGGGATAAGCGGATTTTACTAGGTGTATTCCAGCTCCTACATCTTGGGGTGGTTCTCCCCTAAATGTGGTTCTATTCAGATTTCCCATTCCCTGGCTAGTCTAGTTATGGGGTTTAATTCCTGGCATGGTGAATTGCTCATGTGGTCCATTGGGTATACTACCTTGGCTCGTTTGTCCTAACATCACATTTTCTGTTCTTTGTTGGGTCTCAAATGGGTTTTTTGAGGTATTTGCCTGATCTCGAGCTAATCTCCTCTTTCATTAATCTGATTAGGGTTTTCGGTTACTACATATATCTGGTCCATCTTGTCCCCATAAACTCCACTTTCATACTTGACAGCTGGTCTTGGAATTATTTCAGATTCTGTGGTGTTTATTATTCTTGCTACTGTCCTCTGTAGACCATCAAGGTAGATGGGTATTCCCTTCAAGTTGGTGGATATGTATTGAAGAGACGTCCTATATTCCCCTTCCATTATAGACATAAGGCCTTCCCTAGGTACGGAACTATGCATGTCTTCAGAAGCCAAGAGTCTCTCCCAGTTAAGTGACATTTTTTACTGTCTATGAACTCAACACGTAGTGTTAACCCCTGAGTTGTGAGTCCCTGACTTGCTTGTGTAGTTGACCTTAGTTTCAAGTGATTTTGTACTTTATCTGTCTCTTCCTAAGTGTCTACTTGATCTTAGGTTCATAAGCCTTGTCTACAAGTCCACAAATGTCCTTTGAACTGCTCAAAATCTTGTGGAACCCCTTCCTTCCTAGTCCAACCTAAGGGTCAACTTCGAAATACCCTATCTAATAATCCTGGTATTAATTTTACCGTAATCAGTCCAAGTTTTTGTTGTACTCCCCACAAGCTTTCCAACAAACTCAAAATCACAGCAAACGGATTTCGTATGAGAAAGTTATGCCAGTTCAGGGTTCTGGGGGTTAAAACAGGGAAACAGGACCTCTCAGGAAATGCTTCAAAACAGGCGATACATGATACTTATTCAGTATCACGATACTTGGAAGCAGACGATACACAATACTTGCCTTGCCACGATACACGATATCTCAACTAAACGATACACGACACTTGACACACTGGAAAAGTCACGATACTCGATATTTGGTTGACTGGAAAAATGCCACGATATTCGACACTTTAGTCCACACAATACACGATATTCGACCAACTAAACAGATCACGATACTCGATATCCAGCAAGTATCGTGGAAGGACCCTCACGATATTCGATATTGAACAGGTATCGCCAAGAGGAATCCCACGATACACGATACTCGATATCAGGCGAGAGTTAGACTCATGATACTTGACAATGAAAGTCATGATACACGATATTGGGTAGGTATCGCGAAAAAATCACGATACACGATACTTGGAATTCCCACGATATTCGATATTCCTCAAGTATCGTTTTCAGGTCTCTACGATACTCGATACGTGACCAATATCGTGAGAAATTTTCTGACGATACTCGATATCTACCAGGTATCGCGATAGTTAACTCCACGATACACGATATGTATCGCGATCAGAAGTTCATGATATACGATACACGATATTTGTCTAGTATCGTGAATGTTTCTCAGTGATACACGATACACGATATGTGACCACTTGCAAGCATCACGATACTCGACCACAGGAGTTTCACGATATCCAGGTATTGCGATACTTCAACTGCGGGAGAACACGATACTTGGATTTTTTGGAGTCCAAATTCAAAATTTCTTGCAAATATGAGTACCTTGAATCCTCCTTGTCACTCTTATGTGTCTGTAGATGCAAAATCTCCCTTCAAACCCACGATATTGCACTCACGATACTTGGCGCAGGTTATGTCACGTCTGGGATAGATCACTCCGATTTTTGGATGGATGTTTTTCCTCTACCTAAGAATAGACACTTGTCCTTAGTGCCACTCAGATATCTTAAAATCATCTTGACTGCTTCCCAATGTTTCTTGCCAGCATTAAACATATATCTGCTCACAACTCCCACTACAAATGCAATGTCTGGTCTCGTAGCTACCATAGCATACATCAGACTATCAACAACAGACTGATAGGGAATTTTGGTCATGAATGCCTTTTCTTCATCTGATGTGGGGCAATCATCCTTGCTCAATTTCACATATGTGGGTAAAGGTGTGCTCAATGCCTTTCCACCCTGCATATTGAACCTGTGAATTACTTTGGATATGTACTCACTTTTAGACAAGTACATGCATCTTTTACTCCTATCACGAGTAATGCACATGCCAAGAATATGTTTGACATCCCCCAAATCTTTTATATCAAATGTCTGACTCAACTTCTTTTTGAGAATTGACAAGTCATAAGAGGACTTCCCAGCAATCAACATATCATCGACATAAAGTATCAAGCATATCAAGCTGCAATCTAAGCATCTCTTTGTGTAGAGAGAATGATCCTCATTACTTCGATAATAGCCTTTAGACTTCATAAAAGCATCAAACTTTTGGTACTATTTTCTAGGGAACTATTTAAGTCCATACAAGCTCTTCTTGATCTTACAAACTAGACTTTCCTTGCTAGGAACTACATAACCCTCTGATTGTTCCATATAGATCTCATCTGTAAGATCTCCATGCAAGAAAGCAGTTTTGACATCCATTTGGACTAGCTCTAAGTCCTCCATTGCAACAAATCCAAGCAACATGTGCAAGGTAGTCATCTTGACCATGAGAGAGAAGATTTCCTCGAAATCAACAACATGTTGTTGCTTAAAAACCTTTGCAAAAAGTCATGCTTTATACTTTGGAGAAGCACTATCTGATGTGAACTTCAGCTTATATACCCATTTACATGGTAAAGCTTTCCTACCCTTTGGCAAAGGTACTAAATCTCAAGTACCATTCTTGTGAATAGAATCCAACTCACTCTTCATGGCACGCTCCTACTTGACATGATCATGTGCCTGCATAGCCTCTTTGTAGCAAGAAGGCTCACCAGCATCTGTTAGCATAACAAAATCTAAACCTAGAACATATCTATCAGGTGGATCTGAGACACGTCAGAACGTCTCAATGGTTGCTGAATAAAAACATGTGCAGACTGATCTGAATGGACATTCTCTTGAACATCCCTATGTGCAGCATTTTTATGCGTGCTAACTAGAGGACTAGTATCCTCAAACACCACTTTTCTCACTTCAACCTCCTTAATGGGTTGTTTATGCATCTTAGACTCATTGAAAATGACATCACTACTTCTGATCATTGATCGTGTTTCAGGATCCCATAAGCGATATCCAAATTGTCCTTCTCGACCATATCCAAGAAAAGTGCATTTCTTTGACTTATGGTCCAACTTTTGTCTAAGATTCTTGGGTATATGAACATATGCTTCACACCCAAAAAATCTAAGATCATCATAATATGGTGGCTTCCATGTCCATAACTCTTGTGCCACTTTCATACCTTTTGTAGTACTAGGTGAAAGGTTAATCACATGAACTGCAGTCGATATTGCTTCTGCCCAAAAACCTTATGAGAGGTTTGCATGATGCAACATAGAGACTACTCTATCTTGAATAGTTCTATTCATCCTCTCAGCTACACCATTCTGTACTAGGGTATATGGAGCTGTAAACTCTCTACGAATCCATCTAGACTAAAAAAAAAAGGTTGAAATCATGTGAGGTATACTCACCCCCATTATCTAAACGTAAAGCCTTAAGCTTAGTTCCCTTTTTAGTCTCGATTGAAGCAAGCCATTTTTTGAAAATATGGAATACCTCATCCTTTGATTTGATAGGATATACCCAGACTTTTCTAGTAGCATCATCTATGAAAGTTACAAAGTAAAGAGAACCACCCAAGGACCTAGTGGGCATAGGACCACACACATCTGTATGAACGAGATCTAAAGGCTGAATTGAAGAGTCAATGTGCATTCTATGCACATTTTGGGTTTGCTTTCCATATTTACAATGCTCACAAAATGAAAAATCAGAGAAAGATAACACAGTTAAGTAGCCAGAACGAGAAAGATTTTCCATTCCACTATGAGATATATGGCCCAAACGACCATGCCAAAAACAAGCCATAGGCTATTCAATAACAGCTAACAAGTGTTCTTTCTGCGATACAAATAAAGGATAAATTGAGCCAACTTTGCTTCCTTTTGCAATAACCATATTGCCCTTTGATATGCAAAAGGACTGAGCATAGAAGACCACCTTGTAACCAAGCTCATCAAGTTGACCAATTGACATCAAACTACGTGATAACTGAGGTACATGGCATACATGATGCATATTAAATTTTGAACAATCAAGGAACTGCACAACCACATCTCCAATCCCCACAAGATCACACTGGTAAGAGTCACCAAGTCTCATGGTACCAAGAGCCTTTGCTGCATAGTTAGAGAACCATTCTCTATGTGGTGTCACATAGAAAGAATCACCAGAATCTAGCAGCTAGGTGTGGGAAAGAGAATCCGCCATAAGAGCCTCAATTGGCATAGTACTATCAAGTGTCAACACATCAGCATCATCAAAAATAGCATTAATTTCTTCAATCTTCACAATCGAAGTAGATGGTGCAGGTAACTATTTAACATGCCCATCAACATTTTGTCCTTTACCTTTAGCATTCTTTAATGCATAACAGTCTTTCTTCATGTGTCCTTTCTTATGACAATAATGGCATTCAATATCCCTCTTCCTTGATTTACTTCTACTCTTATTCTATTGACCATTCTTTTCCTTGTTCTTGCTCCTGCCACATTGTTGATTCTTTCCTTGGTAAGAATCACGAACATTATATGCATCTCCACTCTGAGTGCCAACCATAGATTTTCTACGAATCTCCTCACTCAAGAGTGCTCCACATATGTCATTCTAGACGAGTTTACCACCAGGTGCACTGTTGCTAATAGCTATGCAAAACGTATCCCATGATGATGGCAAGGTGCATAACAACAATACTGCTTTCATTTCATTATCCATATCCATTTTTTGAGCCTGTAACTGGGAAAATATAGCATCAAACTCATTTAGATGAGAAGCAACACTGTCTGTGTCCTTCATACGAAGATCATATAATTTTCTCATCAGATACACTTTATTTGATGCCGTCTCTTTTTCATATGTATTACATAACTTCTTCCAAAGCTCCTCTACACTTTCATAGTATAATACTGTAAAGTAAACATTATCTTCCAAGTGCAAGTGAATGGTAGACCTGGCCATTTCATCTAACTCATCCCAGTCATCTTCATCCATGTCAGCAGGCTTCTTTGAAATTCCATTTACTAGATTCCATTGCGTCCTTTGAATCAGCACATCTTTAATCTGATTCTTCCATAGAGCAAAGTTTGTGCCATCAAATTTCGGATCTCAAAATGGTCTTTTCCCTAGAAGTTATAGCTCCTCGAAACACTAGCACTAGACCCTAATCCACTCGATGTGCCTGAGACCTCTGATGCCATGATGGTAGAGAACTGAATAGAATGATAATGGAGCTAGAAGAGTCTGAACACCAATGAATAATTGTATCAAAGAGTAAATCAACCATTGTATAGTTGATAAAACCAAAAAAAATTGGAAAAATTTTGCCAAAGTATCCACTGCAAAATGAGCATATGAGCAGTGTCAAAATATCATAAAACTGCAAGTACTAACATGTCTACCTGCATAGTGAATCACTAACTCCACTACATGTAATCAGTTACCTAATAGAAGCCAACTAGGCTTATCGAGCACCTATGAACAACTATCATACATCTCCTATGGCGAGGCTGGGTAAGTCTTCCACCTGCATCACCAAAGAGACCTGACATCTGGGTGTCTTCCAATTAAGAAAACCTCACAACGACCCTCTTTATCAAATGTAAAAGGGTTTATGCAAAAAGCATAACCGCTATATCAATGACCACATGGACGTACATAAGCGATATCCACAGAAGCATATATGGTGTGTATGTGCTCAATATATGCAGTAAAATGACAATAAAAGTCTGAATGCACAGCCCAAAAACTAGCCAATAACCCCTGTAAGTGTCTGTCAACTCTGATGTTTTAGGCTCAACAAACCTGCATAAAATTTACAGTGGCTGCTCCCACCAAAATTGAAAAACTCTCGAGAAACCTGTAGTTTTACGAGTGTGGCTAAAAAACACAACCCCAAAGGTTGATATTTATTGCCGAAGAAGTACAAAGAACACTCTTCTAGTGGTAAGAGATTTCCACGGTTAAGCGAGCTCTAGGGGGAACAGTACTGGGATGGGTGACCTCCCGAGAAGTACCGGGAACCTCTATATTCCTTGATCATTGAGGTCCTCCCTCGTGTGTAGCCAATGGTGCCAATGGTGACTTCGGTGACTCGGATGACGAGGTATGCCAAGGTCTATGCCTTGGTCGCCACCTTAGTCATAAGCCTTGGAGAAAGGAACAAAGCTTTTGCGTGGAACTGCTCTGATACCAATGAAGTATTTCAATGGCGATGCACCACAGTGTGCTCTCCTCCTCCCGAGCTCCACGGCGATATCCTCGGAGTAGAAAACCGAGCTCCTAAGGCTGTAGACGGTAGTCAGCATAGAGACTGCAAAATATGCAGAAAACACAGTACACAGGGAGCATGAAGATAGACTTCTTAGGTCTTACAAATGCAGTCAAACTTCCAGTCTATGACTAACGAGGCCACTATATGTTTTATTAAAGAACATATACAAAGAAGTGTCCTATGGCCATTTGGCCTTTCACATGGACACTAACAGTAACAATAACAATGCAATAAATCAAGAAGCATACTATTTGTAGCCTCACTTGGTCCATTACTTTCATGATGACATGCATAACTAAAATCTATTTTAGAACCAATATGTTGAAATAAGGCAATGTAAAAATGATTACAAAATCAAACATATGATAAGATAACATTACAAAATCCATGATGTGAGAAAAGGTTTTTAATTCATAATTTTGCATAGTGAGGTGCAGTCAATGTTTTTCTACAAGGAATGAAATATACATATTTGCTCAACCTATCAACTATCATCCAAATAATATCGTTATGTGATGAAGTGATAGGAAGATCAATGATAAAATCCATAGAGATTGTCCCCATGGATCTTTTGGAATGGGAAGGGGCATTAATAATCCAAATGGTTGATGGAGATGATGTTTTACATGTTGACATACAATGCATTGAGAAACATATTGTGCAATATATTTTTCCAAGTGGGCCCAAAAAGAAATCTTTGGAAGCAAAAATGGTGCTCTGTATGACCCATGTAAGATGGTTCATGCATTTCTTTTATTACAAAATCTTTAAAAGATTATGTTATGCATAATCTATGTTGAAAATAAAGTAAACCATGATGAAATGTATAATGTTCATCAATTAAAGGTGCAAAATTGTTGAAGTCATGTCATGCACATGAGAAATACAAGTCAGATGCATAAGTGGAAATCATTTCTTGAAAAAAAATGAATTTGGATGGCAGAAATATTATGCAAAACAATAGAATGTGAAGGAAAATAGCTAAGAGCATCGGCTATGACATTAGCTTTCCTAGGTTGATATTGGATCATGGGTTGGAAATTTTGAATGAATGAAGCCCATTTAAGATATCTATTGGAGACTAAAGGATGATTTAATAAATACTTAGTAGCTTGTTGATCGGCTTTTATTAATACCTGAGATCCCATAAGATAGTGTTTCTGCATTTGCAAAGCATGCACAACTACTAACAATTCTTTATCATATGTACTATAATTCTTTTATGAGGGATGAAGCTTCCTACTCTCAAATGCAATGGGATGATTATTTTGCATCTTAAACCACTAGCATCAGTAATGACATGAAATGGTTGTGAAAAATCAAGTAACTATAAAACAGGTGCATGTGAAAGTGCATGTTTGAGTTTTTCAAAGTATTGATGTTGGGTAAGTACCAATGCAATTTTTTTTTCCAATAATAAGGTAAGAGGCAATGGTAAGTAAGAAAAATTTATAACAAACTTCCTATAAAAACTAGCCAACCCAAGAAAAGAACGAACATCATTGATTGATTGAGGTGTTGGCCATTCTACTATAACTTGAATCTTTTTTGGATCAACATGCATGCCTTCACTTAAAAGAATATGTCTTAGATATTGTAGCTTACATTGAAAGAACTAACTCTTTTTAAGATTAGTGTAAAATGTGTTCTCTATAAACAAATGAAGAATAAAAGAACAAAAGCTTGGTAATCAAGAAAAATGTTGTTCATCATTCATGCAAATGTTGCAAGAGCATTGATATGTCCAAAGGGCATTACCATAAAATCATAATGATCAGTTTGAGTTTTAAATGCAATTTTCAAAATATTGCTATGCGTCATATGTATCTGATGGTAACCCAATTTAAGATCAATTTTACTAAAGACACAAGCTCCTCACAGTTTATCTAAGAGATCATCTAATCAAGGCATAGGGTATCTATTCTTTATTGTGATCTTATTAAGGGCTCTATAATCAATGCACATTCTATAAATTTTATTCCTCTTCTCTACTAAGAGAACTAATGCTCCAAATGGAGAAGAACTAGGCTTTATAAGTCCTTTGTGGAGTAAGTCTTTAGCTTGATTATCTATTTCCTTTTGGTGTAGTGGGCCATGCCTATAAGGTGCTTTATGAGGAGCGGAACTATAAGAAATTAAGTCTATGCTATGGTCAAAGGATCCTCAAGATGGTGGTAGTTCAAAGGGATAATCATACATAAAACAATCCTTATAAGTAGACATGAAAGTTTATGTGCATTGGGAAGTGTATGAGTATAATCATTTATGAAATTGACAAAAACAATGTGTGAATTGTATCCTTTCCTAAATGTATGTTTTACTTGAGTATGAAGAGTCAATAGAAATGGTTGGAAATCATGTCGTGCAATTCAAGTAATGATTTGACCTTTAAATTCATTTAAAGGTATGTCTATGGTAGCCAATGTGTGGGTTTTATAATGATGACCAAAAGGCATACCAATTATAACATCGTAAGTTTGCAAAGGTGCAATTAAAAATGTTTGTGCATCTATATATGGGCCTATGCTAATCGTAACATCTTGCATTCTCATGTTACATTATAACGACTACCTTGAAGTGCAGCTTTCACTTTACACAAGGAAGGAAACATTTTTATTTTAAGTTCTTGTACTAATAAATATGAAATGAAATCATGTGAACTACCATCCTCATGTAAAATATTAACTAATTTGTATTTAATAGTACCCTGCATGCAAAGTAAAGAATGAATAGAGATATCATTACCCAAAGTACTTAAGTCCTTCTCCAATGCTTCCTCTATCCAAACATGAGGAATTTCTTCATTGACGACCTCCATGTTATGCAATTGAGCTATAGTTGGTTTCATATGAGGTGGCCGCAATTGGCACTTCATTCTTGTATGCCCAAGTCTACGGCAATTCCAACAAGTGATACATGGTCACTTCTGTGGGCATCCACCACTGAAGTTTGCAAGTTTAGTAGGTTGGAGAGATGAAGCAACAAGTGCAATCGAGTGGTTGGATTGTGTAGGACTTGGAAAAGTAGATTAAGATTTTAAAATTATGCTTCATAAGAAAAGTTGATTTAAAAAAAAGTGGTCATTGACATGGTTGTTATAGATGGATCGACTTGGTTATGGATTGAAATTCCTTCTCTACATCATAGGCAAAAGAGATAGCCTTGTTGATGGTTGTATGCCATAGTGTGTGAATCTTGGCTTGGATTCCCATCTCCAAACCATCTTCATATTTTTGTTGTAAGATATCCTCAAGTACATCTTCGAGCATTTGAACCAATAATAGATTTTCCCAGAACTACTTCGTGTAGTTAGTGATAGTGTCAGCCTCCCTCCATGTAAAGGTTGTCCATGCATGTCGAACATGTAAATGATATTGAGGAGGAAGAAAAGAATCCTTCATTTATCTTGGAAATCCTTCCACTTAGTTGGACGATTTGTGCTCTGGTGCAAGATATTCCACTAGAGCTGAGCTTTTCCTACTAAATAGTTAGTAGTAAAATTGACTTTTTCACTTTCAATTATGATTTGTCAGAATAGAAATTGTCAAATTGCGATAACCATGAAAGAACCAAAGGTCCATTCTTACAACCATCAAACCATAGAAATTGGTAATTTTTTACACAAATCTTGGAATGCATGCCATCAGATTGGGCAAAGAGAATAGGTTTTACCACCCTCGCAAGGTTATCTTCTTCATATTTCATCTTCTAAAGTACTCCATTGCATTGTCGGGCCTCATTTTGAGCACCTCAAAGTTCATGTTGCAGGAGCTCTAGCAGTTGATTGAGCGATACCTCAGGTAGAGGTCACTCATCAAAATCCTCCACGGTGTTTATAGGGTCCATGGATATGTAGAGAACGAAACCCTCTTGCTAGATATGTAAAAACAATTTTGGGATTCCTTGAAATAAAATCTAAAAGGAAGGGTGGTTCTTGGGAATTGAAAAAGTAAGAAAGAGATGCAAGTTGTGTTAAATATAAGAAAACAGAACTAGAGTGAATACACAAAGAGATAGTGTAGTGGTTAAAAACTTCCCTTATGGGAGTGAGGTTGTGGGTTCAAATCCTTCCTCCTTAGTTAATATAAAACTCCTTATTGCCAGTCATAAATTAAAAGGGGTTCTTACATAGCCAACAGTCACCAAGGGAGCCATGGGTGCCAAGGAAGCCAAAGATGCCAAAGTTATGTCTTAGTTATGCCTTAGTCAACACTTTGGAGTAAATGTAGGTCTAAATGTAGATGTGAATGTAGGTTCTGGTTCAGGTTCAAGAACTAGAACTGAAACAAAAATTGAAATAGAAATAGAAACCAGAATCGAAACTAAAACTCAGACAAGGACAAGGACAGAGAAAGAAATCAAAATCAAAATCAGAATCAGAATCCAAAAGTGAAAGCAAAAGCTAACAGCAAACAGTGAAATCGATATCAAATGCCAAAACAAAGTAAAATAGACCCCACCATAGTGATGCGCATAGAGCTCTAATAAAACTATTATCAAGATCTTAATTCATGCGCACATAGAGGATATGGGTGTTGAAAACACATAGAAAAATAGACATGCAAAGAAATGATACATAACATAGGATTGGGTGCAATCTCCCCTGATGCACTCTGTTTTGACACTCCACAGAGTGCATAGATTTATAGGATTTTTCATTATGTCCAAAACAGTGGTTACATGAGAGCGGCTTCAAAAAGCATGCATGAAAGTAAAATTTGATCTCTTTTGTGGAGATCCATTGCTTTTATTGATAAAAATCGTGGTCTACACCGATCCTTATCGTAACCACTACTTTTACTAATTGTTTCTAAAAATAGAACCCTCTACATTGGTTTATTTACAAACTATATGAAATATGAATCTAATTATTGATGTCCATACATATTCAAAATTTTCATGCCCTTTCACGCTTTTCATGCCCTCATGAACCTTCAGTTGCTATATCAAAATAGCAAAACACATTAATAAATTAATAAATCTCACTCCAATAATTCCTTGTTCAACACATTCCATAATTCATAACATGCATGATAGTGGAATCTCCGAGAGCTCCAGGATGATACTCTTGAAGTAGAAATATGACTTGCGGATGTCACACATACACATATACATACACATGCACATGCACATACATACACATGCACATGCACATACATACACATGAACATGCACAAACACATAACTATTCTATAATAGCTAACAAGTTTTCTATCTCTGATACAAATAAAGGATAAAGTGAGCCAATTTTACTTCTTTTTGCAATAACCATATTGCCCTTTGATATGCAAAAGGATTGAAAATAGAAAACCACTTTGTAACCAAGGTCATCAAGTTGACCACTAGCATCAAACTACATGATAATTGAAGTACATGGCATACATTATGTAGAATGAATTTTGAATCATCAACAAACTGCACAACCACATCTCCAATCTCAACAACATAAGAGACACCAATTCTCACGATATCAAGAAACTTTTTGCATAAGAAAAGATCCATTCTCTATGTGGTTTCACAAACCATATCCAAGAAAAGATGCATTTCTTTTACTTATGGTCTCACTTTTTTCTAAGATTCTTGGGTATATGAGCATTGTTAAAAAATAAAGAAGCAAGGTCGTATATATTTTGCAAAAAGGATTTTCTTCAATAGAAGAAAAATACAAAAATGAAAAATGGAATCATTTACTTCAGCAAGTAGTGGAGGCCAAAAGAGAATCAATCAAAAGAGAATCAAATCCAAAGAGAAGAGTGGCTACTCAAAGTAGTGGAGTTATGGAGAAAAGCTCTCAAACTCATCATGAGAGCTCGTGGTAATTTGGCATCAAAAGAAGCAAGGGAGGACACTCAAGAATAGAGGAAGAGGCATTGCATTCCCCTTGCAGGTAGTTCATTTGGTTTCAATCATTTTGTTCTCTTCAGTCTCATAGACTATGTCCAGTCGCATACCAATTTTTGGGTAGCCTAATTGTGAGAGTCATATCTATCAATATATGTATCAATTTTTAGAGTTTAAATATTCATTGGAAAGCTTATCTTCAGTACTTTATCTATCTAGAACAGTTTCACCAAATTCGTTATGCTCTATGATTTATTCAGGTTTTAGTGAAGTCCAATTTTTAACTTAATCGAGTGAACAAGCAACCTGTTTTGAGGCAAAGAGTTTCCAAACCAAAACTACTCCAAATTGAGTGTTTAATAGCTCATTTGAAAGCTATTAGTGTATAGTTTGAGTGACCAAAGTAAATTGGTATCATAGCATTGGGGTTTGAAGAAGCAAAGTATTGGAACTAAAGTAAAGCAAAGAAGAAGCCACAAATCAAGGGGAAGCTTCGTAAAGTCAAGATAGAGCGCTAAAACATAACTGAGATAAACTTCAAGCTTGGAAGTCTTCAATGGTTGATTTAAGATAGCAAGTTGAGAAGTTAGATAAAGATAATTTTCAGTCTTGGAGGTATAGAATGACAAATTACCTTAACGATAAAGGTTTATCGAGTCTAGTTACTGGAGATGATGCACAACCTGTGGACCATCAAGATCCCAACATTACTCCAGCACAAAGGAGACAATTTGCTGATTGGGAAGAGAGGAAATTGAAGGGTGATGTTCCTCATTTCACAAGTTATTTATAACATTATGACTGGTCATGTGCAAATCCTAGAGACACCCAAGGAAGTTTGGGAAGCATTGGAGAAGGTGTATGCTACCTCAACAAGGCCTCAGAAGATGCAACTCAAGAACGAGTTCAACAACATGAAGAAAAGCTCAAGCCAAAGTGTTAGTGAGTATACATTGAGGATCAAGGAGCTTCGAGATCAGCTAGCATCAGTTGGATGCAAGGTAGAAGAGGAAGACATCGTCCAAGCAACCCTCAATGGCTTGAGGAGTGAAGAAAAGTGGAATCCCCTCATCACAAACATTCTTGATAGAGATCCTCTACCGAAATTCGACGAGATTATACCAAATCTTGTGGCTGAAGAGGTTTCTCAACAAGGAAAAGGCAACAAAGGTAAGGATAGCCATAGGCAAATGTTACATGTAGGTCGAGGTAGAGAAAGGAACTCAAAAGGAGTCTCACGAGGAAGAGGAAGAAGCTACAACAACACAAATTCCAGCCAACACAAATCGGAGCACAAGGACAACTCAAATGGCAACACATATGGAAGAGGTCGAGGAAGAAATAGAGGAAAAGGTCAAGGAGTTATACATTCGTCATAAAGGTATAACATGTTATCATTGTGGTAAACTAGCACATTATGCAAATGATTGTTGGAAAAAGCATGGAAGGTTGAATGGAGGCAACCAAAGGAGCCAAAATAACTATGCAAGTACATCAGGTGAAGGAGACATGCAAACCATGCTTGCCATGAAGCATGAGTACAACAGCCCGAGAAGTGATGATAAAAAATGGTTTATATATTCAGGTCGCAACAACCATATGACATGTCAAGGAGATTTATTCACAAAGCTACAAGCTCCAAGTCGAAAAGGATGTGTGGAAACCGGTGATGAAACTCAACACACAATTGAGCATGTTGGAGATATCAAACTTGGAGACAAGAAGGTATTGAGTGATGTTCTTCATGTTCCTACTATTGCAAAGAATTTGATCTTAGTAGGATAAATGGTAGAGAAAGGATATCATGTTATCTTCAATGAAAAAGGTTGCTTTAAAGAATCCAAAAGAAGGATTCAAGGTCATTGCTCAAGGAAGGAAAGAAGGTAGGATGTTCACTTTGGACATTCAACTACCACAAGGAAAGGTGATGTATATTCAGTTTGGAAACAAGAGGATTGTTGAAATCGATTTGTGGCACAAAAGGTTTGGACATATCAACATTCCCAAGCTCAAGGACATGAGCAACCATGAAGTAGTAAGAGGTCTTCCAAGTTTCAATGATGCTCGACTACATGAGTTTTGTGAAGCATGCCAACTAGGAAGGCAAGCTCGACAAACATTCAAGAAGAGCAACTATGTGGCAAGGAATGTCCTCGACTTGATACACTCAGATGTATGGGGACCATCACAACAACCATCGGTGGCTGGTAATAGATATGTTGTCACTTTTATTGATGATCATTCAAGAAAACTATGGATGTTCTGCATAAAACAAAAATCAGATGTGTTCTCCATGTTCAAGAGATTTAATACACAGGTAGAAAACAAAACATGACACTACATAAAGACCTTGAGGTCTGATGGAGGAGGAGAATATTTCTCCAAAGAATTTTCAGATTTTCTTTATGAAAATAGCATCAAGCGACAATTTTCATGTAGGTACATGCCTCAACAAAATGGAATAGCTGAAAGGAAAAATAGACATATCACAAAAGTTGCAATATGCATGGTCAACAAGATGAAGGTGCCACTAAACCATTGGGCTGAAGCAGCTAGTGCGGCTGTTTATTTGATGAACAAGTACGCAATGGTGGGAGTGCATAATTTGACTCTCGAGGAGGTTTATTCCAGTAAGAGACCTGATCTTACACATCTCAAAGTTTTTGGATGTGTGTGTTATGTTCACATTCCTCAAGAACTAAGGACAAAGATGGAGCCAAAGTCAGAAAAATGTATTTTCATTGGATATTCATCGAAGCAAAAAGGATATAGGTGCTACAATCTGGTGACAAAGGAGTTTTGATTCTCACGAGATGTGGTATTTGATCACAAGACTAAGGAGTCATTCCTCATCACCAACATCAAGTTATGGAAGATTTGAAGTTGACAGTGCTGCCCAAAATAGTGATTCAAATGCAAGTGAAGAAGAGTATGAAGAGGTGATTACACCAAAGGTAAAGCTGAACTGGTTGAAGAAGAATAATCAAAAGGAAATGAAAGGAGGTCTTTAAGAGCAAGGTATCCAATTCAAAGGCCGAGCTATGATAGTTTTATTGCAAAGCATTTTGCATATATGACATAGCTGGTCAAGGACAAAGAACCAGATGCATATGAAGAAGCATGTACACAAAAAGAATGGCAGCAAGCTATGGAAGAAGAGATAAAAACTCTCAAGGACAATCACACATGGGAGCTAGTTCTGAAGGTTGAAAGTATGAAGATTGTTCCAAATAAATGGGTGTTTAAAATAAAGAGAAATGATGATGGTTCTCTAGCTAGGCATAAAGCTAGACTAGTAACAAAAGGATTCAAGTAGATTCATGACATCGACTATGAAGAGACTTTCAACCAGGTTGCAAAGATGGGAATAATTAGAACCTTGATTGCAGTGAGTGCAACAAGGAGATGGCAATTGTACCAACTTGACATAAAAAATGCTTTTCTCAATGGTGAACTCTAAGAAGAGGTATACATGAGTCAACCGATTGGATTTCAAGATAAAAGGCATCCAGATTTTGTTTGCAGATTGAAGAAAGCTCTGTATGGGTTGAAGCAAGCACCACATGCTTGGAACCAAAGATTGGTTGAGTACCTCACAAGGTGTGGGTATATTCCAAGTAGTGCAAATCCCTCTCTCTACATGAAGAAAGGAGAAGGCAAGCAGGTATACATCTACATATATATTGATGATCTCATCATAACAGGAAGTAATGTTGCAAGAATACAAGAGATAAAAAGAAAACTCAATGAGGAGTTTAAAATTTCAGATCTTGGTGAGCTGAAATATTTTTTTAGCCATTGAGATAGTCTATGGGAAAGATGGCATCTACTTCATGCAAAGAAAGTATCTCTTGGATGTTCTTTTCAGGTTTGGAATGAGTGAATGCAAACCACTCACTCAACCTATGGACACAAATGTGAAGCTATGCTCAAATGATGGAGAGAAGTTACATGATGTAACTACATACAGTAGTATTATAGGTTCATTGATCTATGCTATGATCACAAGACCAGATTTGTGTTATATCGTTGGATTTCTTTCTCAATTTATGCAAGCTTCAACAAGTGAACATTTAAATTCAGACAAATGAGTGCTAAGATATGTGAAGCATACAGTCAATCATGCCTTGTTTTATAAATATGATGAAGAATTGCAAGTAAATGGATTCAGTGACGTTGATTTGGCTAGTTCGAAGGAAGATAGAAGATCCACTTCAGGTTATGTATTCATGATAGGTAGCAAACCTATCACATGGAGCTCAAAGAAGCAACCTATTGTTGCACTATCATCTAAAGAAGCTGAATATAGAGGATTAGCCTTTGCAACTTGTGAAGCTATGTGGATTAAGAAGCTCTTGGTTGATCTTGATGTGCAAGTAGAGACCATTCCAATTTATGGTGACAATGTATCAAGCATTCACTTGACAAACAATCCAATGTTTCATGCACGAAGTAAACACATAGAAGTGCATTATCATTATGTTCGAGAAAAAGTTTTGAGCAAGGATGTGGATATAAAGTTCATTAGAACTAATGACTAGGTTACAGACATGTTTACAAAGTCCTTAGATTCTTCTAAGCTAAAGAGGTTCAAGGATCAAATCAACTTGCAAGATATAGCGGAAGGTGCAAGCTTACATATGAGCTTGAGGGGGAGTGTTAAAAAATAAAGAAGCAAGGTCGTATATATTTGCAAATAGGATTTTCTTCAAATAGAAGAAAAATACAAAAATGAAAAATGAAATCATTTACTTTAGCAAGTAGTGGAGGCGAAAAGAGAATCAATCAAAAGAGAATCAAATCCAAAGAGAAGAGTGGCTACTCAAAGTAGTGGAGGAGTTATGGAGAAGATATCTCAAACTCATCATGAGAGCTCATGGTCATTTGGCTTCAAAAGAGGCAAGAGAGGAAACTCAAGAATAGAGGAAGAAGCCATTGAAGTCCCCTTGTAAGTAGTTCATTTGGTTTCAATCATTTCGTTCTCTTCAGTCTCATAGACTATGTCCAGTCGCATACCATTTTTTGGGTAGCCTGATTGTGAGAGTCATATCTCTCAATATATGTATCCATTTTTAGATTTTAAATATTTATTTGAAAGCTTATCTTGATTAATTTTTCTATCTAAAAGATTTTTACCAAATTTGTTATGTTTTGTGAGTTATTCAGGTTTTACTAGAGTCCAGTTTTTAGCTTAACTTAGTGAACAGGTAGTCTATTTTGAGGAAAATAGTTTCCAAACCAAACCTACTCAAAATTGAGTGTTTGATAGCTCATTTGAAAGCTATTAGTGTCTAGGTTGAGTGATCAAAGTCTCAAGTTCATTGCATTCTTTAGTTGATACCAGCTTTCATTTTAGGTTTCAGCTATAGGTAAAAGTCTTGATCCTAAGAAGGTCTTCTACACTTTTTGCTATGAATAGGAGAGGAATTCTCCAACAAGCATATGCTTCCTACCCAAAAACTTGAAGATGATCATAATATGGTGTCTTCCATGTCAATAATTCTTGATCCACTTTCAAATCTTTGGTAGTGCTAGGTGAAAGATTAATCACATGAATTGCAATCAATACTGCTTCTACGCAAAAGCCTTGTGAAGGTTTGCATAATGCAACATGGAAAATACTCTATCCTAAATAGTTATATTCATCCTCTCATCTACACAATCTTGTATTGGTATAAGTATTTGTAAACTCTCTACAAATTTCTCTAGACTAACAAAAAAGGCTCAATTCATGTTAGGTATACTCACCTCCATCATTTTAACATAAAGCCTATAACTTAGTTCCTTTTTTAGTCTCCCTATTTTTTGAAAATAGGGAGTACCTCATCCTTTGATTTGATAGGATATACCCATGCTTTTCTAGTAGCATCATCTATGAAAGTGACAAAGTAAGAAGAACCATCTAATGACCTTGTGGGCATAGGACCACACACATCAACAACAAGATCTAAAGGCTGAATTGAAGAGTCAATGTGCATCTTGTGCACATTCCTAATTTGCGTTTCATATTGACAATGCTCACAAAATGAAAAATCAAAGAAAGGTAACATAGGTCGGTAGCCAAAACGAGAAGATTTTTCATTCTACTACGAGATATGTGGCCCAAGTAGTCATGCCAAATACAAGCCATAGGTTGTTTACTAACAACTAACAAGTGTTCTTTTTGTGATACAAATAAAGAATAAAGTGAGCCAACTTTTCTTCCCTTTTCAATAACCACATCACCCTTTGATATGCAAAAGGACTGAGCATAGAAAACCACCTTGTAGCCAAGGTCATCAAGTTGACCAATTGACCTCAAACTATGTGATAATTGAGGTAAATGGTGTACATGATGCATATTGAAATTTCAACCATCAATGAACTCCACAACCACATCTCCAATCTCAACAGTGTCACACTAGTAAGAGTTACCAAGTCACACAATGGTGCTCCGCATATGTCATCATAGACCAATTTACCACCAAGTGCACTATTACGAATAGTCGTGCAAAAGGTATCCCATCATGATGGCAAGGTGCATATCAACAAAATTGCTTTCATTTCATTATCCATCTTAATTTTTTGACCCTCTAATTGTGAGAATAAAGCATCAAACTCATTTAGATGAGTAGCAGCACTATGCATGTCCTTCATGCACTCATATAACTTTCTCATTAGATGCATTTTATTTGATGTTGTTTTGTTTCAATATGTAGCGCATAACTTTTTCCAATGCTCCTTTGTGTTACCGCTAATGTCCCTGTGAAAGACCAAATGGCTGCTTGACACTTTTCTATATGCTCTTCAATAAAACATATAGTGGCTTGGTCAGCCACAAACTGTCAAGGGAGCACTAGATTGTTCTCTCTAACTACAGTAGACAAGATCTCAAAAATATACTTTTTATTAGAAGATCACCCACACAAGGAAAACAATACAAGAATATGTAACTAATACAAGATGTCCCACAACCCGAGACTGATAGGTGTGAATAACTAGATCAGAGATGATACAAGACGTCCCACAACCCGAGACTGATAGGCTTGAAGCAAGATATTTGGATTACAAGAACTCCGTTCAAGGAGATAAAACCAGGTGTGCATGTTAAAGATGGCATTATATGGTTTAAAGCAAGCACCACGTGCTCGGTATGAAAAGATACATGCCTATCTAATTGCACATGGTTTTGAGAACAATCCAACTTAAAGCATTTTATATGTTAAGCGTGCTAATGATGTGCTTCTGATCATTGTTGTCTATGTTGATGACATGTTGTTCACGAGTCCTATTGACAAGCATAGTGCTGATTTTAAGGCTGATTTGCATGCCTAATTTGAGATGTTTGATTTGGGGCATTTGCATCATTATTTGGGCATTCAGTTTATCCAAATTGATGGTGGAATGGCTTTGTGTCAAATGAAATATATTGACACATTATTGGAGCGTTTTGGCCTTGAAGACTATAAGCATATTGCCACTACTATGGAGACAGGTTTACGATTGAGTCTTCATGATGCTAGAGATGCATTTGATGTTGTCCTCTATCAGCAGGCCATTGGATGCTTGATTCACTTATGCAGTACTCGGCCATATATTCAATTTGTTGTCTCACAGATGATCATGTTTATGCATTGCCCAGGTGTCAAGCATTGGGAGGCGGTTAAGTGCATCTTTCGCTACTTGAGTGGTACTCGGCTACTTGGGTTGTTTTATCCCAAGGGGGAATCACTACCGTCAGATTTGCATGCTTTTTTTGACTCTGACTGGGTTGGTTGCTATGACACTCATGTGTCCACTAGTGGTTTTTGTTTCATGATTGGTAGCTAATGCATATCTTGGTTGAGCAAGAAGCAGCCTACTGTGGCCACTTTGAGTTGTGAGGCTGAGTATAGGGTAGCTTTCACAACGACTGTTGAGTGTGTGTGGCTAAGACGCCTTACGGCTGATTTGGATGTTGGTCAGTCTTCTGGCACCACCATCTTCATTGACAGTCAGAGCGTATTTGAATTTGTGAGGAACCCTGTGTTCATGCTTGCACTAAGCACATTGAGGTGCATTATCATTATGTCAAGGAGAGGTTCTCTGCTAGGGAGATCAGCTTTGCATATGCCCACACAAGAGAACATTGCAAACCTTTCGATGAAGGCTCTGGCTAGGGAGAAGTTTGAAGCTTTTTGCAAAGCTTTGGGCTTACTTCCTTTTGTGGATTGATTCCACATAGCTTGGCACTTCCTTATACATGAGTGCCAGCTCCTTGTTCACCGCATCACTCCCAAGGGGGATCGGTTGATATATTTAGGTAGTGATGTGTGTGAACACACTAGGACTGTTGGGGCAATTTTTTCCCTCTTTAGGAGGTTTTTCCCCCTCGACTTGTATACACGCCCATTGTCCTAATGGGTTATCTATCTTTGTACATTCTAGTGGTAATGTGTTGTGCTCCAAGCTTCTTCTTCTTCCTTGTGCTGCTCGCGTGCTTCAGTAGATGTCTAACTCCAACATAGTGCACCTGGTGATAAACTAGTGTAGGATGACATATATGGAGCACTCTTGAGTGAGGATATTCTTAGAAAAGTTATGATTTCCACTCAGAATGGAGATGGATATAATTTTTATGATTCTTACCAAGGAAAGAATCAACAATGTGGCATGAGCAAGAACAAAGAAAGGAATGGTCAAAGGAATAAGAGTAGAAATAAATCAAGGAAGTAGGATATCAAATGCCATTATTGTCATAGAAAAGGACACATGAAGAAAGACTACTATGAATTAAAGAATGTTGAAGGTAAAGGATAAAATGTTGATGGGCACGTTAAACAACTACCTCCACCATCTACTTCGATTGTGAAGATTGAAGAAATTAATGCTATTTTTGATGATGCTGATGTGTTGACACTTCATAGTACTATTCCCATTGAGGCTGTTATGGCTTATTCTTTCCCATATGTGTATGCTAGATTCTAGTGCTTCTTTCCATGTGACACCACATAGAGAATGGTTCACTACTTATGCAGCAAAGTCTCTTGATACTATGAGAGTTGATGACTCTCACCAATGTGAGATTTGTGGGATTGGAGATGTGGTTGTGCAGTTCATCGATCGTTCAAAATTTACTATGCATAATGTATGCCATGTACCTCAATTATCATGCAGTTTGATGTCAGTTGATCAACTTGATGACCTTGGTTATAACGTGGTTTCCTATGCTCAATCCTCTCGCATATCAAAGGGCAATATGGTTATTGAAAATGCAAGAAAAGTTGGCTTACTTTATCCTTTATTTGTATCATAGAAAGAGCACTGTTAATTGTTAGTGGATAGCCTATGGCTTGTATTTGGCATGGACATTTGAGCCACATATCTCATAGTAGAATGGAAAATCTTTCTTGTTCTAGCTATTTTCCTATGTTATCTTTCTCCAATTTTCCATTTTGTGAGCATTTTCAATATGGAAAGCAAACTAGGAATGTTCATAAGATGCACATTGACTCTTCAATTCAGCCTTTAGCTCTCGTTCATATAGATGTGTGTGGTCATATGCCCACAAGGTTATTAGGTGGTTCTCTTTACTTTGTCACTTTCATATATGATGGTACTAGAAAAGTTTGGGTATATCCTATCGAATCGAAGGATGAGGTATTCCCCACCTTTAGAAAATGGCTTGCTTCAGTTTAGACTAGAATAGGAACTAAGCTCAAGGCTTCACATTCAGATAATGGGGGTGAGTATACCTCACACAAATTCAGCCTTGTTTGTTAGCCTAGAGGAATTCATAGAGAGCTTACAACTTCTTATACCCCAATATAGAATGGTGTAGCTGAAAGGATGAATAGAACTATTCAGGATAGAGTAGTTTCTATGTTACATCATGCAAACCTTTCACAAAGCTTTTGGACAAAAGCATTATTGACTGCAATTCATGTGATTAACCTTTCACCTAGTATTGCCAAAGATACGAAAGTGGCACAAGAGCTAAGGACACGAAAGCCAACATATTATGATCATCTTCGCATTTTCGAGTGTGAAACGTATGTTCATATACCCAAGAATCTTAGATAAAAGTTGGACTAATAAGTCAAAGAAATGCATTTTTCTTGGATATGGTTGAGAAGGCCATTTTGATATCGCTTATGTGATCTTGTAACATGATCAATGACAAGAAGTAGTGATATAATTTTCAATGAGTCTAAGATGCATAAACAACCAATTAAGGAGGTTGAAGTGAGAAGAGTGGTATTTGAGGATACTAGTCCTCTAGTTAGTGTGCATAAAAATGCTACAAACAAGGATGTTCAAGAGAATGTCCAATCATATCATTCAATAAATGTTCCCGTTCAACAACCATTGAGATGTTCCGCACATGTCTCACATCCACCTGATACATATGATCTAGATTTGGATTTTGTTATGCTAATAGATGTTGGTGAGCCTCCTTCTTACAAAAAAGCTATGCAGACAAAGGATCATGTAAGTGGAGGCATGCCATGAGGAGTGAATTGGATTCTATTCACAAGAATGGTACTTGGGATTTAGTACCTTTGCCAAAGGTCAAAAAAACTTTACCATGTAAATGGGTATATAAGCTAAAATTCACATAAGATAGTATTTCTCCAAAGTATAAAACATGAATTTTTGCAAAGGGTTTTAAGCAACAACATGGTGTTTATTTTGAGGAAATCTTCTCTCTAGTAGTCAAGATGTCTACACTGCACATGTTGCTTGGATTTGTTGTAATGAAGGACTTAGAGATAGTTCCAATGGATGTGAAAATTGCTTTCTTGCATGGAGAGCTTGTAGATAAGATCTATATGGAACAACTAGAGGGTTATGTAGTTCTTGGCAAAGAAATTCTAGTTTGTAAGCTAAAGAAGAGCTTGTATACACTTAAATAGTCTCCTAGACAATGGTACCAAAACTTTGATGATTTTACGAGGTCTCAAGGCTTTTCTTGAGGCAATGAGGATCATTGCTAAGATGGAAACTTGATATGCACGATACTTTATGTTGATGATATGTTGATTGTTGGGAAGTCCTCTTATGGCTTTTCATTTCTCATGAAGAAGTTGAGTGAAACATTTGATATGAAGAATTTTGGGGATGCCAGACATATTCTTGGCATGCGCATTACCTGTGGTAGGAATAAAAGATGCATATACTTGTCTCAAAGTGAGTACATATCCAAAGCACTTCACAAATTCAATATGCAGGGTGGCAAGGCATTGAGTACGCCTTTACCCACATATGGGAAATTGAGTAAGGATGATTGCCCCAAATCAAACGAGGAAAAGGAATTAATGACCAAAGTTCCTTATCAGTGTGCTATTGGTAGTCTCATGTATGCTATGGTAGCTACGAGATCCAACATTGCATTTGTAGTGAGAGTTGTGAGTAGATATACATCTAATCCTGACAAGAAGAATTGGAAATTAATCAAGATGAGTTTGAGATATTTGGGTGGCACTAAGGACAAATGTCTATTCCTGGGTAGATGAAAGGCATCCATTCTTAATTACACATATTCTGATTATGTTGGCTGTGTAGATGATCGAAATTCTACATCAGTTACATTTTTCATTTTGCTAGAGGTGGCATCTCTTAGAGATGTCATCTTAAAGAATGTACAATTGTTTCCATTGCAGAAGCAGAATATGTTGCAACAAGTGAGGCATGTAAGGAAGCATTGTGGCTTTCTCATCTTGCTGGTGATATGAGTCTACCACAGCGTGTACCTCCTGTAAGGAATTGAACTCACAACCTCTTGGTTAGGAATGTGATGGGCTAACCACTTGCCCCAAAAGCCATGGTTGAGGATTACTTCCTAATCCTCTCTCTTAGGGTGTGGTTCAACCATCTCCTACCAGGATTATGTTACATTCTTCCCCCCTTGGTCGATCATTGTCCTCAATGATCTACTCTTGTATCCCTCTAGCCTCGGTGATCAGTCCCTTGAACTCCCTAGGTGCCCTTGAATTGATGTTCCTCAACTTCGCACAGTTTCTTGAACCTTGTTCGCAACCTTGGTCTCTTGAACCCTTGCTCTCAACCTTGGTGTCTTGAACCTTCTTGTTCGCAACCTTGGTGTCTCGAGCCCTTGTTCTCAACCTCAGTTTTGAACCTTGTTCTCACCCATGCTTGGTATCTTGAACACTCAATCAAGTGCCACCCAAGGATTTCCAAGGAATTCACACTTCCAAGCTAGCTCATTGGAAAGTTCGTTTCGAGAGCTTTCCAACGGTATATTATACGCATCAATCCGACCTACGGATTGAGAGATACACCCCAATCATTGTAAGGTCCATCCTTGAAACCGACGCGCGCCTTCCACAATTCCTACCCTTTCACATGGAGGATGCCCAAGCGCCTTTTTTAGAGGCCATTGGATCATTCCACTTTGCCCAAGCCTACTTCCTAGGCTCTGATACCAATGTAAGGAATTGAACTCACAACCTCTTGGTTAGGAATGTGATGGGCTAACCACTTGCCCCAAAAGCCATGGTTGAGGATTACTTCCTAATCCTCTCTCTTAGGGTGTGGTTCAACCATCTCCTACCAGGATTATGTTACACCTCCTTTGCTCAATGATAGTCAGAGTGCCATTGCTTTGGCTAAGAATCAAGTCTATCATGCAAAGACCAAGCACATTGAGGTGAGGTATCACTTCATTAGAGATTGCTTAGAGTGCATTATTCTTGAGAAGGTTCATGCTCAAGATAATCTTGCAGATGCTTTGACTAAAGCTCTGCCAGAGGATAGCTCTTGATACTGTTGCCACTTGGTGGGGTTTACTTGATTCATGATCTTACACAATTACTTGTATACTATGTAACATGCCCATTAGATGGGAGGTATAGTTTGTATACTTACACTCAAGTATTCTTTATCATTCTTTATTTTTTTCTCCCATAGTCACTTTGGCCATATTGTCCTTTAGTGGGAGATTGTTACTGTTAGTATCCATGTGAAAGGCCAAATGGACACCATACGCTTTTGTATATGCCCTTTAATAAAACATATAGTGGCCTGGTCAGCCACAAATTGTAGGTTTGACTGCAATTGTAACACCTACAAAATCTATGTTTGTGCTCTCCGTGTGCTATGTGGTTTTTGTGTATTGTGCAGGCCTTGTGCGGAGTATTGTGTGCGAAGTTTGGAGCTCATTTTTCTATTGTGAGGGTATCATCACGGAGCTCTCAAAAAGGAAAATCGACTATGGTGCATCATCATCGCAACACATCAAGCTTATGCTGATCCTCATAGGAGATAAATCAACTTTGAGGTAGGAGAGCAAGTCTATCTTAGAGTTCCCTCTAGATTTGAAACCATGGAGATTGGACCTTATTCAAAACTATCTCCTAGGTATTGTTGTTGGGGGATTCTTTGACAAGAAGGATTTGAGTGTTTGTAGGAGAAAAGGGAAAGAAGAGAAGAAAGACACACGCTGGAAGCTTCTGCCGATTGATTATAATAAGACAAATACAATGTGAAGCACAATACAATCCAATGCTTCTGTGCAAAATCCCACAAAGTGCTCGATTACAAAATACCAAATACCCAAGGGACTTGTTGCTGCGGGCCTCCTCTGCACCAAACCTCCACCTTCTCCAAGCCTGCACATGCACACCTTGCACCAAGCTTCCACTAAGGGGGAGGGATGGATACCTTCTGTTGGCAGGCGCACACTTCAATGAGAGACCTTGGGATCCTTGGGGGACTAGCTTAGCACTCCTCTGCACACTTCCTTGGTCACTCTTCATGCACACCTTGCACTTCACTTCTCTGCATCGCACACTCTGTGTCTCTTGCACTTCTCTCTCCTACTCCACTTAGACTATGCTCACTCTTGCTTAAATTATCCAAGAATAGTCCTTGCCTTGATTTGAGTGTCTCGATTCACATACGCTCCTAACTGCAAGAGTATCTTGGTGCTCACTTTGATGTCCCAAGATTGTCTTCACAAGTGGCAGCCAACGACTCCTTGTTTTGTCCTATAGTGACTTTAGTCTAAAACAAAAATTTTACTTGGGGGGCTTACTTTCACTTCTGTGTATGCTGTCACTTCACATACCTTCACATTTTCCTTTTAAGTCTTCACTTTTGCACATAAGAGAGGGTTCACTTGAACCTTCCAAAACACTTTAAAAACACTTTGAACCTTAGGGAAATTAGAGAAATACCTCTGCAACCTGCAATCCACTTTCTCCAATTTACCCTTTGTCGACAATTAATTGTGCACTACCTGTGCACTTTGACCCCTGCACTTTAACACTTTGACTTTGCACCTATTGACTTTGACCTTGACTTTGTTGACTTTGACCAGTTTGACTTTGAACTTTTGACTTTGACTACGGTTGACTTTGACCAATATGACTTTTATGGGCTCAACAGTTGCCCACCACCTAATGTGCTCTCCGTCCCGGAGAGCTATAGCAAAAAATCTGAGCATAGAGGACACCATGATTCTGAAGCTTCAAAATCTTCAAAAGGACACCAAGGCCACCAAAAACATGTGAGAACAAGCACCATAGAAGAACCAAAAAGGGAGATTTTTTCATGGAAAAGCAAAGGAGGGCAATGGGAGGGTAGAAAGGAGGTGGAGGGGAGGGCTGAGGGGCAGAGATGGATGGGGAAGGGAGGGTTAAGGATGTGGCTGGGAAGATTGGTAAAGTGAGGGATTGGGAGTATGATTCAGGGGTCTCGAGAGGGTTAAAATGATTAAACAGTAGAGCTACAAAGGGTGCATATGGGAAATTATGAAACATAAGGTAAGACAAAGTGAGAACAAACCATGTGGACAATGTGGTGAAATAAAAACATGTGATAAATGTGCTCAAAACATGTGGGTTTTGACCAAAAGTCAGAGAAAAGGTGTGATTTTGGAAAAATGCCAAAATACATGAAAATGACTCCAAGTTTGAAAAAAATGGCCATCCGAGGCATGATCCAAAGCCAAAAGGTTTGAATCATGAAAAATAAAATATATATATATAATTTTATACATTAAAAGATAAAAAATAAAAATAAAAGAAAACGAATTTTTTTTCTGAATATTCGAACGCGGTTGCAGGGCAAAATAAAAATAAAGTAAAATTTAAAAACTAAAAAATAAAAAATAAAAAAAATAAAAGTTAAAAAAAATATATATAAAATAAAACAATAAAAATTAAATAAAAACAAAATAAATAAAAAAGGGGGGGGGGGAGGAGATGTGTCAGAACGGGGGGGTGGGGGGGGGAGGGGGGGGTATGGGGAGAGAGAGAGAGAGAGAGAGAGAGAGAGAGAGAGAGAGAGAGAGAGAGAGAGAGAGAGAGAGAGAGAGAGAGAGAGAGAGAGAGAGAGGATTTTTTATATTTAATTTTTTTTTAAACAAAACGCCTAGGGGGGCTTTTTTTTGTTGGAGAAAAAAGATCCAAAAAAAAAAACATAAAAAATCCAAAAAAATTGCAAGAAAATTCCAAAAAATCTTCAAAAAAATCTCAAAAATTTTCCTACAGGCTAAAAGCTAGTTTTTTGCACTTAAACCCACAGAGGGCTTCCTTTATTCCTCAAATTTGGCAAGAAAATGACACATGAAAAGGAGAAAAATGCTAGAAAAATTCTAAAAAAAAATTCCGAAAAAAAATTCCTAAAAATTCCAAAAATTGTACCTTTGCAAGGTTTATGAAATGGCTGCTAAATTTGCTAAAAACTCAAGAAACAAGCATGAAATGGATAAAGAAAACTACTAAAACTTAAGCTAAAATGACAGGGGAAGACTATGTACAACCTGGACAAATTTTGCAGGTTCTAGGTGATCCATAAATGTTCACTTTTGTTGATGATAGGCCTTGAGCCTTGATATGTTGACTCAGAGAAACTCCTCCATAATCTCCAATTGTACTACACTTCATTGGTTTTGTCTTCTTGTTGGGCCCACTGGTCATTTGAAAGGGGTACCCTAAATCCTTCAGTAAAATATTGTCTCCTCCATACTGCAACTTTTGTATCTTTGTGTGATCAACTTTATAGCTTAATCTGCAAAATTTCATTTTCACTATTCCATCTTCTTCATCAAATCGAACCCTCTGTTTCCAAGGACTTGTAGGTACTTCTTCCACATCCTTTTAAAGCCATGCACTCGCTATCATAAAAATTGACACAACAGATGATATCCATACCAATATCCATAAAAAAGTTGCCATTGACATATGATTTGAAGTATCTTCAGCACTGTTGCACTTAAGGGCTCCTCTTTTCTCCTCTCTTCTCTGGCCTTTAACTGAGACTGTCTCACTCAATTCAGTAACCTGAATGATATCCTTTGATTCTTCAAATGCTTCCTCTCTACTTGAGTTTGGAAAAATTCCATAGCAGGAAGATGGGTCTTCTGCATGGAGCCAAGCCAACATGTTTTCATCTTCATATAAATTTGCTCCTTCAAATAGATCTGCTTCTGGGTGGTCCAACAATTCTTCTTCCATACAAATACCAATTGTCTGCATCATGTTGGTATTTCTTTGATTGTCTGGTCCTTCTTCTAAAATTATCTGCTGCAACTCTTTTCCCTCTTGCTTTACCCACATTGTGTCCTTGCCCCATTCATGCAGCACATTGGCATGCCTTAACCAAGGTCTTCCAATTAACAGAAGGAAACTTCCTTCTACCTGTGGAAGCCTTAAAACAACAAAATCCAAGTTAAAGATGTTACCTTGTATCTTGATTGGGACTCTAGGGACCACTCCATAGGCTTTACTATGCTTTGGTATGCCAGTGTGACAGTGAAGTTAGCAGGTCTTGAAGGGTATAGTCCAATCTTTTTCATGGTATATTCAGGCATCAAGTTAATGCCAAAACCACCATCCACAAGAACTCCTTGAAACTCATGAACTTTGATGGAGACTGTTAATCGAGGGCTCTTGTAATCTGTGAGGGGTGCTTCCCCTACACTTTTATCTTTATGCATAACAGAAGCCTTTGCCATGAGACTTGTTGTGGACATTTCATCAATTATCTGCAAGAGTTCTGACCTGAACTTCCCATCCATCTTTATTAGATCAAAAATACTGACCTCCTTTTTCATAGACTTGAGTAGTCTGGAAGCTTTTGATTCCTTAAGAGCATGGGCTCCATTTGACTTATCAAACTCCTCATGAGCCATGTTGAATGCGTGTCCAATGGCATCACTGGTACCTATGAAATTTTCTTTTTGCTTTGTGTCTGCACAGTGTGGTGGCTTTGTCTTCAGATGCAACTTTGTCTTTGTTCAATCCATTGATCATTGATTCTTGACCTATGTCCACTTGAGTCTTCCCCTTGCCTCTTGTCTGCACTGTAAAAGATTCAATTTCTTCTAACTGCACCACCCTGGTAGATGGAGATGGCACATGGACTTGATCTACCCTTTCTTCTTTGCACACAAAAATCATTTGAATGTGGGGCCCAGATGAAGATGCTTGGTTCTTAGGGCAACAATTAGTATAGTGGTCTCTAGCCTCTTGGGCACTACCTGCAAGGAGGGGTATTTTCTGGGAGAGTGCACCTACTTTGATAGTGCCCATATTCTCCACATCTGAAACAAATAATTGGCCTTCTAGGCCCATTTCCAAAATTATCCCTCTGTCTGGGGTTATAATTGTTACCTTGATTCGGTGTAGCAGCCATCACATTTGCTGGTGGTAGGGATCCTCCTTGTGTACAAGCGGTAGCCAATGACTCCCTGTTTTGTCATGTAGTGACTTTAGTCTAAAACAAAAATTTTAATTGGGGGGCCATACTTTCACTTCTGCGTACGCTGTCTCTTCACATACCTTCACATTTTCCTTTTAAGTCTTCACTTTTGCACATAAGAGAGGGTTCACCTGAACCTTTCAACCTTAGGGAAATTAGAGAAATACCTCTGCAACCTGCAACCCACTTTCTCCAATTTACCTTTTGTGGACAATTAATTGTGCACTACCTGTGCACTTTGACCCCTGCACTTTAGCACTTTGACTTTGCACATGTTGACTTTGACCTTGACTTTGTTGACTTTGACCAGTTTGACTTTGAACTTTTGACTCTGACTACGGTTGACTTTGACCAATATGACTTTTATGGGCTCAACAATTGTGGACCATTCCCAATATTAAAGAGAATAGGAAATATGGCTTAGTACCTCCAACTTCTAGAGAGTAGCCAGATCCATCCAATATTTCATGTCAAGCAGCTTAAGAAGAGGTTGGGTGAATTTGACAACCTCCTTCCAAATAGTGAGGTAGTAGAACCTATTTTTGTTCAATCTATTCCATATGAGCTTGAGAGGATAATACACACTCAAGAGAAACAGATAAGAAGTCACCTATATAAAGAGTGCCATGAAAGTGGAAAGATAATTCAGAGGATAGTGCTCACCCCTAAGTAATAGCACACTGGGCTCACAGATGGGTGCCATGTGGCACTCATGTGAGATGCCACCTTGTAGATTACCATATGCATAGAGAGGGAATACATGTAATAGCGAGAGGTAAGAGAAGGACTCGATTCTTAGTGTGTATGCATCCGTGATTTTAGCCAACAATATTCATCCTCTTCATGGAACCTCATACTCATGGACTGTAAAAGCAAGAAGGATCACTGGGATCAACACACCATAGATGAAGACTTTTATCATGGTTGTTATGAACATAAATTTTAGAAGATTACCCTAATATCATAGAACCACATATAATCGTGATTTGGTTTCTATGTTTCAAACATATAGAACACACATAAGAAGTTTATCATGTATTTGGTAATTTCTACTTTCTACTTAGTGCATCTCTTTCTCGCCATGGGCACCACATTCAATTTATATATTGAGATATTGTCATTGGATTGATCATCACGTATGATATGTCGATCCTATACATGTTAGTATATGATAATATATGGTAAACTTCTTTTCACCAACAAGGTCAAATTGAATGAAACACTTTCTTACACATGTTTTTTTTAATTATCTTTTGTAACATAGATGTGGTAATATCTTTTTATCTGGGTGTGTGTGTGAGGAATCACAAATAGAAGTACATATAAGAACGAAGAAGGAGATCGAAGCACATAGATACACGATGGTTGTAGTAGTTCTCTATCAATAGATGATCAATAGTAAGATCATGAGTGAAGTGAGAGCTATAAGTGAATCCCTAAGTACAAAGTACCACCACACATGAGTATATCATGTATATGTGGTTACATGGGAAAAAAACCTTTAGCATGCACTAGACTAAAAGTGCCTATGTATATGGAAATGGTTCACATCAAAGCTACTCAAAGGACACATAAGTGTAACAATTCATTGGATTATGACATGTGTATCTTTGCTGATCTAATGTATGAAAATGTCATCACACATGCACAATTTTGTTGAAATCAAATCTAACAAGAGCACTTGCATTTGCACATTAGATTATTCTGAGTGCCTCTTTAGTAACCTAAATGGCTATTTGAAATTCATTCACTTGATCACCATTTACATGTGAATTGGACAATCAAAAGTTTGATGAAGTCATGAAGAATCCGAGCATTGAACTCTCATGTGTGCCATCCTTTTTTATTACCTGATCTTCAATAAAATCATCGACATGTGATTGTTGGATCATCATATGAGCCTCAATTTGATGACCTGAAATCCAATGAATCACTTAAAAACAGATAATCAAATCATGATGTGCACCCCCTATACCTTTTCGATCACTTGAAATTGGACTCATGTAAGAGCTGAAATTGGATTCATGTAAGAGCCAAACGAAGAGTTCCTCTAAGTATCGGTTTTGATTAAAACTTGTTAGAAGATATTACAAAGAAGGTTGATAACCCTTTTGTCCCCCTCATGAGAGGCCCATTTATTTTTAATTTTGTTGTTCTCTTCGACAAACAATATATGATATCAAAAAGATAGGTGTTAGACCCCTTCACTTGTACAATTGTTTTTTTTATTAATTAAAGTTTTTTTTTTTATTAATTAAAGTTTAAAGTTTGAGAGAGTAGGCTATTCTCGAACTTTCTTTCCTAAAAAAAGACACTATCGGTATTGAGATACGTCTCTTTGCCATAAGAGTGTCAAGTTCGAGTCGTGAATAAGAAAATGGCTTCCGGTTTGCGGAAAACATTTGGAAATAAAACTGCGAGTTATATGACAGTCGCTTACGTATAAGTTTCATGCATCATTGACGTATAGTGGAGGTTGACTATCATCGAGAGATGAACTATGCACCAAGGTACGTCGTCTTGTCATGAAAAGGGGTTCATTCTCTGGTATGTGCATCGGGAGTATTTTCTGATGCATTTCTGTTGTTGCGCTCTCTTCTGTGTCATCATTCTATCAGCATTTAGGCTTAGGGCAATTCAGCTTCTGCAACTACTAATTCGATAGCATAGCTCCTGGTTCAGAAGCTCTCTGCCTTTCGAGTTTTATCCGTCTACAGGCACCTCGAATTTCCCTACTTCATTTTGGATCTTTGCCTAGCTCATATACACGTAGCTACACCTGTGATACGCGAGTATCGAGCCGTGTTTGTTTCAATGTTTCTAGTTAGATGAAGAAGGCCCATCTCGTAGATTTAGTGATCTTTCATGCCGATTTCATCACCGACCGTTGAATGCTTAAGTTCACTTATCGATGGCTAAGGACGACTGATTTTCATGTTCCTTCAGAAAATGGCTTGAAACGGTGGGAATTCGTTCCGTTTTTTCTTTTGCAGCTGTGCACTTTGATATATTGTTGCAGCGATCCAAATTGTAGAGTTCATTTGGTACTATTTTTGCAGTACGAAAGTAGATCCATTTAAGTGCCATGCTTTAGAGCGGTAGTGATGTATATTGAGAACATTTGCCCCCTAAGTTCTTTCTTTCCTCACGCACCTGGAATATCGTCCATTTCTAGGCAGCTATACCTCTGATGCACAGTCTTTGAGTTGTTTTTGTCTCAAAGCTTGTAATGGGATGAAGAAAGTCCATTTCGTGGATATGCTGATCGTTTTATATCAAGTTCTTAATATTGTTGGGGCATGAGGCAACGTGAGACAGAGGAAGAACCGTGATGGATTCCACATAGGAAACAATAACATCTTTGAATTAGAAGAATAAATAGTCGGATGCACAAAATGTTAGAAGCCTGACCGAAAAATAATGATTAGTTGACGATGATCATAAGTGTATTCAACACATCTACCATACAGACATAAATATATGTATGTGTAGATCATAAAAAAACGTGAATATGATTTCTATTCATCTAACTATACCTCCTTAAATTGAAACATTAAGATGAGATATGTGAGTAAAGGTCTTGCCACTTTCGAAGAGATACCCATGTGGTTCTCATGGATACAGACAAGTAGGATTGTGATGTGAATGAGATTAAAAATGAAATTGAGGTGAGACCCATGGTACATGACAAGCTAGTAGCACATATTAGATTGGTGGAGTTTATAGAATTGTGTTAGGGATAAAAGATTTTCAAAGACTTCGAGAAATCTACCTTGAGTTAAGTTGAGATTGAAACTTTATTTGAGCTTGAGAGTTTAGTTGACTTGAGATTTGACATCTCTTAGGTGAATTGGAACCAATAGAACAAGAAGAATAGTTGATAGCATTGGAGATATGTGATGTGTTTGACTTCTAACCTTCATGAAGATAAGCTTGAAAAGTAAGTTCAATTTTAGATCAAAGTCAATGAGTTGAAACCTTGTACCTTAAGCAAGCTAAAAAAGGACATAAAGCTAGGGTGATTATTATAACTTTAGTGCTCCTTGATTTTTGTTGTTGGAAAAAAGCATATATTAACTTTTTTTAAAACTTCAAAGTTAACTTATCATGAAGCAAAGTGTTGCTTTGAAACATATAATGTCCTAGCTTGTTTTTCTTTTAAAACCTGGTTGTATGGTTGACCAAAGTGATTGAAGATTTATGACTTCCACGCAAGTGGACCCCTTAGGATCACTCTGATTTATATGCGTCATCTTTTGATTGCGATTTCTCCTAGAGGTCAATTCTGATGAATATGTAATGATCTATTAAACACTATAATTAGATTAGGTTAGCTCTTGCAAATCACTGCAACAATACAGCCTACATTGTTTGCATAGTATATGGTGACACAATTTGGTTAATTACTCAGAATACACTAAAATGATTGACTTAAAAATTTGGTGATGAAATTAGACTTCATAAACTTTTGATCAAGTATAAGCAAGTTACGATTGGGCATTAGAACATAGAGAAATTAATCCTACGATCTAATTGTCTATAGAATGACTAGAGAAGGTTAATTAGGGTTTATGGTCTAAATGTGTATAGAAGATGGAGAAAGAATGCTTAGTAGCTTGATGACCTTCTCTCACACGTGGATAACATCTCTATTGTCTTTGAGTACCTAATATGAAGTGAATACTTATGGGAGTATGCGTTGTGACTCTTTATCTAGCCTATATGACCTTTGATGCTTCGTAAGGACATGAATCTTCATGTAGCTTCTTTTGGTTTTCCATTAGCTTTAAATAAATAAGGATCGAACTGTTGATATATTTAGGTAGTGATGTGTGTGAACACACTAGGACCGCCGGGGCACTTTTTTCCCTCTTTAGGAGGTTTTTTTCCCCCGGCTTGTATATACGCCTATTGCCCTAATGGGCTACTTATCTTTGTACATTCTCTAGTAATACATTCAATATTGTGTGTTGTGCTCCAAGCTTCTTCTACTTCCTTGTGCTTCTTGCGTGCTTCTGCAGATGTCTAACTCCAACAATTGGTATCCGAGCATGTTTCCGCTTCATCTAGGGCGTCGTCGACACCTCTCCGGTTGCAGTCTCAGAATTGTACGAATATTGGTGAGCATACTCAGTGTGTTTTCGAGATCAAAACTGCTTCTCTATGTGGTGTTGAAATCGCGATCTGAGCTCGTTTCGGCCTCCGAACGCACTATTGCAGTGCTTGTGCAGGTTATTTTGTCTTTTTGTGCCAAAGGTATATGCGAGTTTCGGTTCGCCAATACCAAGCTAGGAATGAGGCTCGTGTTTCTTATGTCCGAAAATAGTTGGAGAGTGAGCACATGAATGAAGATGATTCTATGGACAGTTTCCTAATAAAGATCAAAGACTTGAAGGAACAGTTGATTTCTACCGATGAGGTTATACAAGATAGTCACTTGTGCAGACCGTTTTGAATGGTCTTCCTGATTCATATCAAAGTTTTGCTTCTACTCTTCGGTTGATTATGAAAGGCAATCCAAATGCCTTGTCATTTGAGAAGTTAGTCTCTGTTCTGTTGTAGAAAGATCAGTCCAGGCAGAACATGACCATTATGCGAGTTGCAGATCAAGCTTTCCAGTCTAGTCAGAAGGGCAAAGGAAAATGGAGCTCTTCAACTAGTAAGCAGAAATCTGCTAATTCTGCACAATCGAAGAGGGAAGACAAAGATGAAAAGAAATCAGAAAAGAAATTGTTTTGCAACTACTGTAAAGGAAATGATCATATCATAAAGAACTGTACTAAACTGGCTTCAAAAGAGGCGCAGAAAAAAGAGGAAAGAATGGTTGTTGCAGAGGCCTCTACTCCAAAAAACAGAGTCTTCCAATCTTGTGCAGAAAAAAGAATGGGCGTTTACTATTGTTTGCAGATTTGACCCATCTTCTCATGAGCAGTGCATGTTGTCATGGACAAAGGAAACCATCCTGAGTCTCAGATTCCATGTGAATCTTATATCTCATGATTGGTCAAGAATTTGGGGAAACTGATGCTTCCATTGCGTCCGAAACGTGCCAAAACGCTAAGATCGACTGTCTTCTTGCTTGATTCTGACATCCAGAGACCATGCTTCGAATTGATGACATCATCGATGACATCATCAATTCGTAACCACCCTAGAACCTCCCTTGGGAAACCTATATAAGGAGGGGTTGGTCACATTCATAATCAGTCTTTCCGGTACCGGTCTTGGGAGCTCAAGGAGTCGTGACCACCACGTAAGTACTCTCCAAGTTCCAGTTCCTGTTTTTGTCTTGTTCCTTGTTCAAGTCGTATCTAGTCTTGTATCCGGGACATCTTGTCTTGTCCTCTTGTAATCTCGTAGTACGAGATCTTGTCGAGTTCTTTCTTGTATCTAGTTCATCTCCGAGAAGGGAGTTCTTGTGATCCAGATATCTTGTCTCATACTTACGATCTCGGGTTGTGGGATCTCTTGTATAATCTCTAGTTAAGTTATTCATACCTATCAGTTCCGGGTTGTGGGACATCTTGTATCGGTCACGTATTCTTGTATTATTTTCCCTTCGTGGGTGATCTTGTAATCAGAAGTGTATTTCCGAAATCTTGTCTACTGTAGTCAGAGAACACAATCTAGTGCTCCCCTGACATTTTGGCAAGACTATCTTCTATCCAAGACTAGGCATCATGGAGAACGCTTATGAACAGATTGTAGCATCACTTCAGAGTCTCCAACAACAAGTCGAAGACCTAAGTCATCGAAAGACACAAGTCGAGATGGGACATCCAGTGCATGTAGGTGCACTCCTCCAAGAATTACAAGAATGAATCGGGAGTCTTCAAGCAAATCAAGAGAGTATTCAAGCGAATCAACGACCTAGTACATCATTTATGAAGGAACCCAAGATCTGCATGCCAGAAAAGTTCGATGGTGATCGCATAAAGTTCCGAGAATTCTTGCAACAAGTCAAATTGTACATCCGCATGCAGCGTGATAGATACCCTGATGATGCATCCAAGGTCGGTTTTACTGGAACCTTGCTCTATGGTCAAGCTTTATCATGGTTCGCCCCAATCTTGGAGAAGGATATGGCCGTACTTCATGACTATGAAGGATTTCTTGGAGAGGTCATCGCCACATTTGGAGATGCAGACACGAGTCGAGTGGCAAAAACAAAACTTCAGAAGCTACGTCAAGGTAACTGCCCTGCCTCTACCTATGCATCTGAATTTAGGAAGTTGATATGTGACCTCACTTGGCACGAAGATTATTTCATAAGCCAATTTAGATGGGGCTTACGAGATGATGTGAAGGACCTTCTACTCACGATGCTAGAGGTTAAGACATTGAATGAATACATCAACCATGCTATCCAATGTGATAACCGCCTTTTTGAAAGGAAAGAAGCAAAACAAGTAGAAGGAAGACCTCGCCAATGGAAACCCTTCCAACCCACTTGTAGAGATGAGTCTATGCTCGAACCTATGCAGATAGATGTAACTAGGTTCCAGCCTCTAACACCACAAGAAAAACAAAGAAGGAGGGATAACAAGTTATGCTTGTATTGTGGAAACCCTGACCATATTGCAGTTAATTGTCCCAACAAGAGAACGAACTCCAAAGTCGAAGCCACCCTGGTAGAGAAGGGAAATGAGGAAGTCCAATTGTAAAAGAGACCATACAGCCGGACCATGATATAAGAAAGGGTCTCATAATTCCAGCCACACCGTAGAAACATGTCTTACCCCTGTCAAGTTAATCATGTCTAAGAAGACCCTTTCCCTTATAGCTCTGGTAGATTCAAGAGCCTCCTCATGTTTCATTGATGAGGGACTTGTTAAGAAACATGGAATTCCAGTACTTGAGAAGAACAAGCCAGTAATAGCTGAAGTAGTAGATGGACGGCCTCTAGCATCGGGGAATATAACCATGGAAACCATACCACTAAGAGTACACCTTGGTGACCATGATTCACACATATTTCAATGTAATATCAAGTCTAGTAAACATGGTTATCATCGGAATGCCGTGGTTAAAGAAACATAATCCAGAAATTAATTGGGAGAATAATAAAATCACCCGTCGAGATATCCGGAAGAACCCGAGATGTTGGAGCCAAAGCCTTCATGCATGCAGTAAGGAAGGAACCGACGTATATGATCTATGCCATACCAACTCAAGAGCCCAAGAAAGATGATTCAATGAAGCTACCTGACCAATACCAAGGGTTTGAAGATGTCTTTGAAAAAAAGATTGCAGATATGCTCCTAGAGCATAGACCTTATGATTGTGCCATAGAACTTCAAGAGGGAGCACAACCACCCTTCGGGCCAATCTATAGACTATCCCCAGAGGAACTTACAAAATTACGTAAGAATATTGATGAGAATCTAGCCAAGGGGTTTATCAAACACTCGAAGTCTCCTGCAGGAGCCCCTATCCTATTTGTAAAGAAGAAGGACGGAACTCTTCGAATGTGTGGACTCGTGGTTTGAATAAAGTCACAATAAAGAACAGATATCCTCTACCACTTATATTAGAGCTCTTGGAACGCCTTGGAAAAGCAAAGTTCTTCACTAAGATTGATCTTCGAGGAGCCTACAATCTTGTCAGGATCAGAGAAGGAGACGAATGGAAGACAACATTCCGAACAAGGTATGGACACTTTGAATATGTAGTTATGCCATTTGGTCTCACAAATGCACCAGCAATCTTTCAACATATGATGAACGATATCTTTCGAGAGTATTTAGATGATTTTGTGGTAATATATCTTGATGATATCTTGATATTCTCCAAAACTCTAGAAGATCATGAATATCATGTAAAGATAGTCCTAGAGAAACTAAGAGAAAAAGGGTTATATGCAAAATTGGAGAAGTGCTACTTCCATCAGATAGAAGTGGAGTTTTTAGGGTACATTGTATCAGAGAAAGGAATCTTTATGGACCCTAAGAAGATCAAGACAATCCTTAATTGGCAACCACCTTCGTGTGTTCGAGATGTACAATGTTTTCTAGGCTTTGCCAATTTTTATAGGATATTCATTAGAGATTACTCCAAGATTGTGACACCTCTTACCAAGCTTACAGGAAACTCAAAATTTTCATGGACCGAAGAAGCAGAAAAAGCCTTTCAGACCGTGAAATCCACATTCACTATTGCCCCAATCCTAGTTCATCCTGATTCGAGCAAAGCCTTCTTCCTAGAAACAGATGCATCAGACTTTGCCCTAGGGGCCATTCTATCCCAATATGGAGATGATAGACACCTACATCCAGTTGCATATCATTCAAGGAAATTTTCCCCTCCAGAAATTAATTATGAAATTCATGATAAAGAACTTCTTGCCATAGTGGATGTGTTTGATACCTGGCGTCACAATCTAGAAGGAGAAGCTCATAAAGTTACTGTGTATACAGATCACAAGAACCTAGAGTATTTTATGACCACCCGCATTCTCAATAGAAGGCAATCTCGATGGAGTAACTTCCTATCCAGGTTCGATTTTATCATCACCTACCATCCAGGACGTCAACAATGTCAGTCAGATGCCTTGTCTAGAAGATCTTACCTTGCACCAAAGAAGGGTGAAGAGGCCTTTGATCAACAAGAGAGTATATTACTCAAGCCTGAGCATCTCCAGTTGGCAGCTATCTCTTCAACCCATCATGAAGATTCAGCCTTGAATCATTTGATCGGTGAGAATCTACCACATGATGAATTGTTTTGTAACATTAAGCAAAAATCTCAAGAAGGAAAATTCCAAGAAGTAAACGAATTTCAAGAAAAGGATGGGTTACTACTCTATAAGAACCTATTGTATGTCTTTAGGAAAGCCCAGGATCCAAGTACTTCAACAACGCCATGACAACCTTGCAGCATGACATTTTGGAGTGAATAAAACAATAGAACTCATATCAAGGGACTTTTGGTGGCCTCAGATGCGGAAAGAAGTCAAAGAATATATCCGAACATGTGATACTTGCAATAGATCTAAGGTACCGCGACATAAACCTCATGGCCTCTTGCAACCTCTACCTATTCCAGAAAGGCCATGGGCTTCATTGTCTATGGATTTCACATAGATCTACCAAAGTCAGATAAGTATGATGCCATTCTTGTTATTGTGGATAGATTTACAAAGATGGCACACTTCATTCCAACTACCAAGGCAATCAAAGGTGAAGCCACTGCTAGAATTTTTCTCAGATACATATTTAGGCTTCATGGATTGCCTGATGATATTGTTAGTGATCGAGGTCCATAGTTCATATCCAGCTTCTGTAACAATCTTTGCAAGCTCCTTGGTGTTCAAGTTAAACTATCCACAGCAAATCATCCATAGACTGATGGACAAACAGAACGGGTGAATCAAGTCCTGGAGCAATATCTTCGTTGCACCAACAACTATCATCAAAATGATTGGTTTGAGCTTTTACCATTTGCAGAGTTTGCTTATAACAATAGTGCTCATGCATCTACTAAGCAGACTCCCTTCTTTGCAAATTATGGACAACATCCAAGGATGGATATAAAACTCTCAAATCATGTCAAGAACCTAGCTGCCAGAGACAAGGCCCAGAATTCAGAATCCATCATATCAAATTGGAGATAAAGTATGGTTACTCAGAAGCAATTTGCAAACTTCAAGGCCTTGTGCAAAGTTAGATCATCAAAGATTTGGTCCATTCACCATCTTGGCCAAGATTAATCCAGTCACCTTCAAGCTCAATCTACCAAGTACCATGAGAATACATCCAGTTTTCCATGTATCCATGTTGGAACCATATCAGATTTCACCATTGAGGGGGGAGAGAACTAGTCCTTCACCACTTATCGAGATTGATGATCATGAAGAATTTGAAGTCGAGCATGTCCTAGATTCGAGAATATCCCGAGGAAGACTAGAGTACATTATTCATTGGAAAGAGTATGACATCAGTGATCGTCCTTGGGAACCCATAGAAAACCTTCAAAGAGCACCAATCAAGGTTCGAGAATTCCATAAGAGAAATCCAATGAAGCCGAGACCAGAGAACGTGACCGCTCCTTGTGGAACTCGTCTCTTGAGGGGGACTTAATGTCATGGACAAAGGAAACCATCCTGAGTCTCAGATTCCATGTGAATCCTATATCTCATGATTGGTCTAGAATTTGGGGAAACTAATGCTTCCATTGCATCCGAAACGTGCCAAAACCCTAAGATCGACTGTCTTCTTGCTTGATTCTGACATCCAGAGATCATGCTTCGAATTGATGACATCATCGATGACATCATCAATTCGTAACCGCCCTTGGAAAACCTATATAAGGAGGGGTTGGCCACATTCATAATCAGTCTTCCCAATACCAGTCTTGGGAGCTCAAGGAGTCGTGACCACCAAGTAAGTACTCTCCAAGTTCCAGTTCTTGTTCTTGTCTTGTTCCTTGTTCAAGTCATGTCTAGTCTTGTATCTAGGACATCTTGTCTTGTCCTCTTGTAATCTCGTAGTACGAGATCTTGTCGAGTTCTTTCTTGTATCTAGTTCATCTCCCAGAAGGGAGTTCTTGTAATCCAGATATCTTGTCTCATACTTACGATCCCGGGTTGTGGGATCTCCTATATCATCTCTAGTCAAGTTATTCATATCTATCAGTCCCGGGTTGTTGGACATCTTGTATCGGTCACATATTCTTGTATTATTTTCCCTTCGTGGGTGATCTTGTAATCATAAGTGTATTTCCGAAATCTTGTCTACTGTAGTCAGAGAGCACAAACTAGTGCTCCCCTGACACATGTCTACACTAGACTCATATGTTTGGTACTTTGATAGTGGGGCGACCAAACATATTACCTCGCAGCGCAGTTTCTTCTCTTCACTCGAGCATGCCCCTACAGGGAATACTGTTACATACGCCAACAACTCCTCTTATCCTGTTATGGGAGTTGGTAGGATCATTTTGACTACTGCTGACGGTAGTTCTTTCACTTTGTCAGATGCTTTATTTGTGCCAGGGATCAAGAAGAACCTGTTATTAGTTTCTGCATTAGCCAAGATTGGCTTGGTTTTGAAATTTGTTGATGACAGATGTACAGTTCATGATCTGTCTAATGGCGATGTCATCATTGCTTCTTGCATTTTATGTCGTGGGCTATATAAGCTCATAGACTATGAAAGATCTTTAAATGTTTTGGCATGTGCAGTACATGATTCTCGGGCTACTCAGAATTTGCAGCTTGTACATAGTGATGTCTGTGGTCCTATGCAGACACCTTCTTTTGGAAATTATCTTTACTTTGTGACTTTCATCGATGATTTTTCCAGGCATGCATGGGTATATCCATTGAAGGCAAAGTGCGAAGTGTTCATGTGTGCTTCAAACAGTTTCTGGTTTTGGTTGAAAATCTGCCAGCATGTAAAATGGGCATCATTGTTCTGATCGTGGGGGGAATATATGTCTTCTGATTTTAATGCATTTCTGGCTAAACGTGGGATAAAACACCAGTGCTGTATACACCTCAACAGAATGGAGTTGCTGAACGAAAGAACAGGTCACTCATGGAGATGGCGAGGTGTATGGTCAAGAGTCAGACCTTACCACATAGTTTCTGGCTTGAGGCTTATATGTGTCCAACATATGTACTTAACAGGTGTCCCACTAAAGCACTGCAGTCTATCACTCCATATGAGGCTTGGCATGATCGCAAGCCATCTGTTGCTCGTCTGCTTGTTTTTGGTTGTTTGGCATATGCATTAGTGCCTGAACAACATCGCAGAAAATTGGATGATAAAGCAGCAAAATGTATTTTTGTTGGGTACAGTTCTGAAAGTAAAGGCTATCGTCTGTATCATCCACAGTCTAAACGCATTCTAGTTAGCTGGGATGTTGTTTTTGTGGAAGATGCTATTCAACCATTGCTTTCATGTACTAAGGAGACATCTGTTAGCTCTAAAGACAGTTCTGAAAGTAAAGGCTATCATCCACAGTCTAAACGCATTCTAGTTAGCTGTGATGTTGTTTTTGTGGAAGATGCTATTCAACCATTGCTTTCATGTACTAAGGAGACATCTGTTAGCTCTAAAGACATGTATGATACTTTGCTTCCTCTTTCTACAGGTGGACAGTCTAGTGCTCGTCCTAATGAGGCAACTTCTCAGCCTTTGCAGGTTTCGTGTGATGATGCAGATCATTCCATTTCTGATGCAAATCTACTTGATGGACTTGTTGATGAGAGAGTTGATATTGAGCAAGCAAAAACTATGCCAAAATGGCTGGTGAAGACTTTGCGTGATAGCAAATTAGATGCACCTCTATCATATCGTACTCGTTCAGGCTCTCATAGTGCCTCTTTTGCATCAGATTGCTATGCTACGACTGCATCTAGTCTCTGTGATGAAATGAGCCTGTTTCGTTTGATGAAGCACAAAATTCAGAAAATTGGATGGCTGCTATGCAATCTGAATATGATGCTATAATGAAGAATGGTACTTGGTCTTTATGTGACTTGCCTCCCGTCAAGAAGGCCATTGGGACTAAGTGGGTATACAAGCCGAAGTGTAAGCCTGATAGTTCAGCAGGTATAAGGCTAGGCTTGTTGCAAAGGGTTATGCGCAAGAAAGAGGCATTGATTTTGATAAGACCTTTGCTCCTACTTGTCGAATGACTATTGTTCGTAGCATCTGTTCACTTGCAGCTCATCATGGTTGGAATGTACATCAGTTGGACATTAAAACAACATTTTTGAATGGTGACTTGCATGAAGAAGTGTACGTTTTTCAGCCTCGTGGCTTTGTGCAGAAAGGGAATGAAACCCAGGTGTGCAGGTTAAAGAAGGCATTATATGGTTTAAAGCAAGCACCACGTGCTTGGTATGAGAAGATACGTGCCTATCTGATTGCAAATGAAAGCACCTTATATGTTAAATTTTAAGGCTGATTTACATGCCTCATTTGAGATGTCTGATTTGGGTGTTGCAGCGTTTCGGCCTTGAAGACTGTAAGCCTATTGCCACTCCTATGGAGACAGGTTTACGATTGAGTTTTTAGGATGCTGGAGATGCATTTGATGCTATTCTCTATCAGCAGGCTGTTGGATGCTTGATTTACTTATGCATTACTCGGCCAGATATTCAGTTTGCTGTCTCACAGATGAGCAGGTTTATGCATTGCCCAGGTGTCAAGCATTGGCAGGCGGTTAAGGGCATCTTTCGCTACTTGAGTGGTACTCGGCTACTTGGGTTGCTATGACACTCGTGTGTCCACTAGTGGCTTTTGCTTCATGCTTAGTAGCTCATGTATATCTTGGTTGAGCAAGAAGAAGCCTATTGTGGCCACTTCCAGTTGTGAGGTTGAGTATAGGGAAGCTTTCACAGCTACTATTGAGTGTGTGTCGCTAAGACTCCTTATGGCTGATTTGGGTGTTGGTCAGTCTTCTCCCACCACTATCTTCACTGATAGTCAGAGCGAATTGGAAGTTGTGAGGAACCTTGTGTTCCATGCTCGCACTAAGCACATTGAGGTGCATTATCATTATGTCAGGGAGAGGTTCTTTGCTCGGGAGATCTGCATGGCATATGTGCCCACGCAGGAGAACATTGAAGACCTTTTCACGAAGACTCTGCCTAGGGAGAAGTTTGAAGCTTTCCGCAAAGCTTTGAGTTTACTTCCTTTTGTGGATTGATTCCACATAGCTTGGCACTTCCTTATACATGAGTGCCAGCTCTTTGTTCACGGCATCACTCCCAGGGGGGATTTGTTGATATATTTAGGTAGTGATGTGTGTGAACACACTAGGACCGCTAGGGCACTTTTTTCCCTCTTTAGGAGGTTTTTTTCCCCGGCTTGTATATACGCCTATTGCCCTAATGGGCTACATATCTTTGTACATTCTCTAGTAATACATTCAGTATTGTGTGTTGTGCTCCAAGCTTCTTCTACTTCCTTGTGCTGCTTGCGTGCTTCCGCATACGTCTAACTCCAACACCAACTATTTGCATCTGTTAGAACCTTTTAACTTATATATGCCTTGACTTCAAATTCTTAGAATGATGCTTGGGCTAGCCCAATTAAGCTTTGATTCTTAACACCCCCTCAAGCGCAAGCTGTCTTTGACTTTTACTCTATGTCCTTCATTGAGATTGATTCTTTGAACTCAGTGACTTTGCTAGCCTCCAAGAATTTTGTCATCATATTTGCAGTCTATGCTTTGGTACTGATAGGCTTCACATCAAGATCTTTTGACAATACCTTTTCTCTAATGAAATGATAATGTACTCATAGTGTGACTGAGAGATTTAAATCGAGATTTAATCGTTTAAATCGTTGAGACCTAAAATAAAAATCGAGGTTTTTATCCACTCAAAGAGATTTTTTTCCCCCCCATAAAATACCCTTCCCCTATGCAAGCCTAGGTTACCCTCCATAGAATTGAACAATGTGGTTGAAGGCCATATTGCTAGAAATCTCATTGTAAATTCAAATATGAACCCTTATATGCTTTAAGGGGGCTTATTAGTATGTGAAAGGCCATGGAACATAGGAAGTTGGGGGACAAAGAGGAGGATACATATAGACGTGAAGACTCCGCTATGTTATACATGTGCACATTCAAATGCAAATCATATTTCCCCCTCTTGTTCTTGTCACATATGAACTTTGTTCCATCTCTCTTTCTCTCTCTCTCTCTCTCACTCACTATGCCTAGGTATATGAACTATAAGGCAAAAAAAAAAAAACCGTCCAATATGATATAAAAATCGTTCTGAATGATTTAAATTGTTTTAAGGTTTAAACGATTTTTATTATATGCAAAAAATCGCGATTTGGTCGTACTATGGATGTACGTCTATATGTTTACTCCTTGCACGATGCATGGGATTGTTTGCGAGATATATTTTAGAAAAATTGTCATAAAATGATGGAAATGATTTTGCCTCAATATTCAAGTCCTTTAACAACTTCTTTAGCTGCATAATTTCACATGTTGCTAGGGCTAATGCTCTGCACTTAACTTTTGTTGAAGATAATGCCACTCTGGGTTGTTTCTTTGAGTTCCGAGGTATGACTTTTGTACTTAGCATGAATATATATTGTGATGTGTTTCTATCATCTTTAGAACCTGCTCAATCAGCATTAGAGTATCCTTTTGAGCAGCATTAAGTATGATAAAAGTCCAACCACATAGCATAGATGTCACCTTGTGATGATTGCATGTACTAGAGAGCCCATTAAACTTTTGTATGCATAAATGTGTTCATGTTTGGGTTCATGCATAAAGTATGATAAAAGTCCAACCACATAGCATAGATGTCACCTTGTGATGGTTGCATGTACTAGAGAGCCCATTAAACTTTTGTATGCATAAATGTTTTCTAGCTTCCTCCCTTGATTTGCACTCAATTTGACATTCGGATCCATAGGTTGGGTTAGTGGCTTCCAAGCACTTGTTCTAAACCTGTACAACACATCGAATAGATTCTTTTTCGGATCCTATAGATTCCATCATGCATATATGCAAGTTCTATACCGAAGAAAAACTTTAGCGCTCCAAGATAAGATATTTTGAACTCCTTTCCAAGCTTATCTTCGATGTCTTATATGCTTGCAATGTCACTCCGTGTTGAAATTAGATCATCTACATAGCTACATAGATTAAAAAACCCTTCCATCTCGTTCTTCACATAAAGTGATGGATCATGTAGGGCGAAAGATTTCGATCACTTAGACTATAAATTCAGAATAGCTAGAAAGCAAAAGAAAGCAAGGTCAACACGTCAAGGTATGGCAAGAGGTGCAATGGATGCATATGGGTGTACCATCATTTTTTGGGCAATTATTGTTGCAGACCTTGACCACCAACTTTGGACCGCCACTTAGTGCAAGACTTGGACCACCACCTCGAAAATTCATTTCTTGGTTAGAGGGTACAAATGTGTGGGCGTCTCTGAGAGAGTGTATGTGAGAGAGTGTATGTAAGAGAGCATGGAGCTTGATCAATGTTTTTAGACGCTAAAAAGGTTTTTCACTACGACACTGATGCTACAAACCATTCATTGAGGAAACTGATGCTAGTGACATCACCATAGGTGTCACTCTTTTTCAGGACGATTGACGTGTGGCATTTAAGAGCAACAAGCTTTCTGATGTCCAGATGCATTACACCACACAAGAGAAGGAGTGGTTGGTGGTTGTCCATGCCTTGAAGGTCTATTGTATATGATTGGATAGAGCTCTTTGAGTACCTCGAGGCTCAAGAATATGTGAGTAGTTCCTTGTGCACAAAATGATCATTTTTTGACTAAGTCAAAGTTTTTGACTAAGTCTTTGACCTGTTTTGACTATGACCTAATCTTATCAAAATATGAATATATACAATGAATGATGTAATCAAATCCAAAAATATACAAATTAGAAATTTATTTGATGTTGTAAACCTAAAATCCTAACAATACCTGTTACATCTCCAAAACTACTTTCTGATGTCAGGTACAAGGTCAGTAATATCAAGGTTACTAAGGGTTCGTGAGGGGACCTTTGAAGTCAATCAATTTTAGGCATTTTTAAAAGTGTGGGCGCATATCGGGTTGTCTACCACTGCTCTGCTCGATTGCTTTGATTGCCATGTTTGATTGCTTCAACTTCCTTTGCTTAGCCATTAAGGCGACTCCAAGCCTCTAAGTAAAGAGATATCGGCCCCCTGCCCATCTCCATTAGGTTCTCGTCAAGCTAAGAATGCCCACAAAGCCTAAAGGTACAATGCTCATTGCTACAACCTTCCTTCTAGCATGCTACTATAAACTTTAAAGCCATCCTAGTGTGCTGAAGTTGCCAAATGTTTTGTCTCAAGACAAGCACAAATAATTTTTGCTGAGTACCTGTAGAGGAACTATCATCTATGTTCTCAGATATGCATGTTCTTGGATACGCTTTCTAATGCTTGGCAATGAGAACATCCATATGATTACATTATGTGCATATGCACTTGTGCGTGCATGTGTGTATGCACATGTACAATGCACATATGATTGGATGTGAGTGTGACGTGTATTATGTGCATCATTATAGTCTACAGAGATAATACATGGTGTTGTACAGTACGACAGGCCACAACACATGTATCATCTCATGTGATTATGCACATAATACACATGTCACAACCAATCATATGTGCATATGTACTGGGTACATACACTTCTGTAGTTTCGTCACTGGGAGAAACCACTGCAGAGTAATTATGTACCCTTCTGTAGTTTCGTCACTGGGAGAAACCACTGCAGAGTAATTATGTACCCTTCTGTAGTTTCGTCACTGGGAGAAACCACTGCAGAGTAATTATTCGAATCGCTGCGAAGGGTGAGGAGCAAGACGAGCAACCTCCTGCGCCAGTTTCTCGAAGATATCGTTAATAAAAGAGGTCAGGATGCCCATGGCCTTCGATGAAATGCCAGTGGCCAGATGAACCCGCTTCAGCTCCTTGAATATATAGATCTTGTAGGTCGCCACTTTCCTTAAATGCCTCTGGCTTCTTCTCGGCTGCAGGCTTCTTTCCAGCGGGCTTCATCACAGCTTTCATGCCCTTCTGAGTCTTCTGTTCAAAGTCTGCTGCAGCTGGTGGTGCGGACTCAATATGAGAATCTCATATTGACAGTGTTCAATATGAGAATCTCATGCGCACACAATTGTTTGCTCTGAGATACTCACAGAGATATAATACTCTGTTTGGCTAATACAGTGCTTGCTTGTTCCATTGACAGTGCGTATAAGCACTTTTGATGAACAAAACTCAAAAATTGAAGATTAGGAACTATGATGCTTACAACATCTTTATTAAAGATAACGATGAAACAAACATAATTATGATAAGAAAATTGTGAGATTATTCATGCTAAATGATGAAATGGAATAGTGCTTAGAAGCACTTTATGAGAATGACATGCAAGGGTGGGAGGGAGGGATTAAGAAAAGATTGGATCTAAACCAATGTCAATGAAGATGATGAAAACATGAACTTAAAAAAAATGAACCTATGCTCTGATACCATGTTGTACTCCTACTCTACAATTAATCACAAATAAATTAACTATGGAGGAAGGAACAAAAGATATGAAAACATGATGAATAGATTAAAATGGAAAGAACTTACGAATGATGTTCTATGAGCATGGAGACTCCATGAGGAGTGGAAGCACACTCTTGGCAATGAGCTAGAGTGGAATGGCTTGTGGAGAGTGAAGGCAGGCCTTGCTTATATGGAGTTTGGGAGAATTCCCTTGCATGTGGGATAAGTGTGCTTGCATGAGAATGAAACTAGCTTTGGACAAAAGGGTGGAGCATGGAACTCTCAACAAAAGGGACCCTCTAGAGAATTTTCACCAAAACAAGGGGGAAAAGGACCATGAAAAGACACTTGAATCCTAGTCAAACTTGAAGAGTAAGGACTCCAAAAGGAAGAGATCCCCTCTAGGGAGAGGGGAGTTTTTAATTCTCCACTCTAGAGAGCATTGTAAAATACTTAGTATATTTATTACCAGCCCTATAATACCTAGGCATAACATTTCTATTTTTTCAAAGGTGTATATAAACTTGTGGTTTATTTTTCTTGCACGTGTATAGATTCTTGAGTGATTTGAGGTAAAAAGAGACTTCACAAAGAAGCGCGTAAGCATTGCACTTATTGCAACATTCAGGTATGACTCTAACCTTTGAGTCATTGAGAGAAGGAAAAGAGCCTGTGCACTCCAATGAGTGGTTGTTTGATTGAGTGTGCGTGTGCATGATTCTTAGCTAAGTTAAATTAATTGGAATAAATAAATAATCACATAGTAGCATCTCTATTGTAGAGAGTGTTATAGGTTCGATTAGGGGGGCACATATGAGACATTGGGTGATCTTGAGAGTGAAATCGACATAATGGCCTCATCGAGCTCTAGAGATGTGCAAAACTCAGATCCCAACATGCAAGTGGATTGGATGTCTAAGCCTCAAGGTGAGTACCAGATTTAGCTCACCTTCACTCATACTAGTGCATTAGGGGCTCTCATCTACCAAGAGGATTGTGGACAATGTATTGTTGGATTAGGCGAGATAAGGGATCTATCTCTCCCTAACATCATTGTAGTAAGATTTGAAGGAGAGCTTTTAGTTGAGAAAATGGGGGCCTATTACATGGTCATAAATAATATAGAGAAATCACTCTGCAGGGAATAGAATTCCCAAATAATACTTGTCTAAATCTTGACTCCCAAAAAGACCAAAGTAATGTTGATACCAATGCCTTGCCATCATTAACAGGGACCATCCATGTAAGCAAGGTCATTCATGATCGGCTCATCCCTGAAGTCTACTTTGCTTCAGAGACCAAAGAATCCTTTTGGACTACCACCGCCTAGAGGAAAAGGTCCTCATTTGGACATTCACGAGTTCAAGTATTGGGATCCAACCTTATTGCCAATGTATGAAGACGAAAGGAATAGATCATATTATCCACTAGAGGTATAAGGCCAACGACACTTTACACATCATGACCTACCTGTTTTTATGAATGGTATTCCCAAGACAGTAGTCACTCCTACTCGCAGTCCTAGGAATCCAAATTCATCAGTCTCAATCGTTCCAACCAACCCTATAGCCACTACTATATTTCAAACTTCAAGTTTGTTATCTGCCAAATCATCTATAGTAGTTCAAACAAATCCATCTGAATGACTCAATCAACACAAGTCTCTAGACCGATCACCACAAATGTCTCATCTAGACCCGTAACTAGTAGTACCACATGGCAACCTATGCCCACCTTTGCATGTGGAACAAGGCCAATCACTATGTCAATGCCAGGTATGTCACGGCCACCTCAACCTAGTATTTCCCCAACATTTCCACAATGGCCACCATAAATTCCGTATCCGATGAACGCATTAGGCCAACAAGTGCCTCAGGTGCCACAAGCCCCACCCGTTTCTCAAGGCATGGCACAACAACCACCAATGCCATAGGAACAATGATCGATAGCCCGGGCCCATTAGATTTTGTGCATCGACAAGACATAGTTTTGATCGCCTGTCCAAGCTATGGGTCCACCACATGTCAATCATCCTGGAATTTCCTCAGACGAGTTGGGCACTACCTCAAACGACCTTCTTCTCAGTTGACTGTGTTGCGTGTATTGTTCAGTTGGCTGATGCCCAAGTTCTTTATCCATCCCAAGCTCCAAGTCCTTAGATGGACTTGCATTTGCCACTCACAAATGTTCAGACAACTGGCCATAGCAGACCTCAGTCGACTTGCGGACCTTCCAGTTAGACTCTTATTTTTATAGTCGACTTATCATCATTTCGTCATGAGAGTGCTATCTCAGTCGACTGCCCTAGAGTGCTATACTTCAGTCAACAGTATAATGTCCTCTGGTCCACAGGTTGATTACCTGCTGGCTCAGACTATCTGTGTGCATGCGTGTGCATGCGCACACACACATGCACATGCGTGTGTGCGTGCACACACACACACACACACATAGAGGGAGGGAGGGAGGGGTGTAAATGAAGGGATGAGAGTGAGCGGGGTAATGTGTGCAGAAATAGGGAGTGGGTAAGTTGTGTGTGAGGGAGGGGAAGTGAGGTGAGTGTGAGTGAAGAAGAAGGGGAGTGAGGTTTGCCATGAGAGGAGAGAGTGTGAGGTGTGCTGAGAGTGAGTGTATATACCATGTCATGAAAATTTCGATTTCAATGACATGGATGCAGAGAATGATCTTGATATAGAGGGCAGTGAGAGTCGGTAAGTGCAATATGGGCAGCAGGTGTTTGTGCTTCCTTATTACTTTGTCCAGATTCAAGAGGTGTCTCCTGGTGATATCCTGCCCTCTCGTTGTAACCATCAGGATTGCTGTTCTGAGGCTTGATGGTTGAGCTTGTTTGAAGGCTGAAGCACATATGCTTTGAACTTGAAGCCATTGCGGAAGTTGGTTCATGCTGGCTGAGAAAGCCCTATTTCAGTATATGATGAAGGTGGAATTATTTATTTATTTATTTATGGAATTATTGTTTTTTATTTATTTTCTTTTAATTTGATTTCTATTTTTATATATTTCTATTTTTTATTTTATTTTGGTTCTTTTTTAATTTATTATTATTTAACTATTTATTTTTTATTATATTTTTGTATTATTATTATTATTATTATTATTATTTATTTTTTATTTTTTATTATTTTTTAATTCTTTGTTTGTGTGTGTGTGTTTTCGTGTTCATGTGTGTGTTCGTCTCTTTTTTTTTTTTTTTTTTTGTATTGGTTTTCTTTCTTGGTTGTATTTTTTCATGTCTTATATTGGTCTTAAGTCTCTTGCTTTTGTTTGGTATTTTTTCCAATGTGTATGTGTTTGTGTTCTCTATCCTAAGTTCGTAAGTTTGGATAACTCTGAACTTATGAAGGTATATATGATGAAGGTGGAGTTCAAGTCAATGCTTTTCTTATCAGCAGATAACATTTGCTCTCTTTGCAATAATTGAGGATTAGGGGGAGTGTGTGCTGTGTGAGGGTGTGGGAGAATGTGCAATGATGGTGGGGAGAATGTGGATGGCTTAGGGTGTGTATAACCTTAAGGATGGTCTGTGTGAGATACATAGGAACGAGAAACAGAGGTATCCACGAGCTGCTAAATGGGAATTGGAACTCACTAGTTCCTGTGGTTTTATTGGGATGCAACACAACTTCTGCTTGCAAAGCAGAGCATATGGATATAGAAACTTACGAAGGAATTTTATTTTGAAGCTTTTCTACCTACAGATATTTACACGTATAGTCAAAGCTGAAAATCTAGTGCTCCACTCGAGAATGAAACACAAAATGAAATTCACTATCCTATTCTACGCTTAAAGAGCGTTCCAACCATATGCTACATGCGATTAACCCAATCACATCTTGACCTGCTAAATCAAAGCCCGAATTTCTTGTCAACTTGCTCAACAATAAAAAAAGTGAAACATGAACAAAGTCCACTGTCAGCCCATGAAATCGACGCATAAGTACATGCTCCTACTTTTGCCATGTCAGCAGCCGTGTATTAAAAATTAAAAGCAGATGGCTGCCACATCATTAGTTTCACAGAAATTCGAAAACAAAAAGCTATATTCACGCATACGGATGTCGTCAACATTTTACATGGAAAGCCATTGTTCTTTAGATATAAGGAGAAGCTAAATCTTTTGATCATCCAAGATTGAGAGACTATGCTCACTCTCACACAACAAGGAGGGCAGCAGCGGTCAGGTCCATTGTCTTCAGTTTTCAGCAGTCTAAAGGTCCAGATTGCTTGCTTTATGTAGGAGGAGATCTCGACATACATGCAAGAGGTCTATATGCAGTTTTTGAAGTACTACTACAACAGTTGAAGTACTAAAGCAGTTAGCCTCTACAGCCCTAACCCTAAACCTTCATCCTTGGAGTTCTCTTTGAGTAGAAATGCTGTATTTTTTTTTCTTTTTAAATTATTATCTTTGTATATGTTGTAGTCTTTTAATTGAAGTCATTATAATTTTTGACACTTGTGTATGCTCTCTTGATGTGTCTATACTTGCCTCTCTTGAAATAACAGATATATGTTGAAGATGGAGGTCTTTGGAATCCAAAGTTTTTGGCATTTATGATAAATGGATTCACGGAAATAGTTAGATAGTTTAGGTTCATTTTACCTTTTGAAGAGACCGCCAATCATGTGTATTTCTCTCTCTGTTGTAAAAGAGTGTTACAAGAGGAGGGTGCTATAAAAGCCCATCCCCCTCACTTGTAAGAAAACCTTGGCTCACTTTTGTAATTTTAAAGTGAGAATAAAGAGCTCTTCATCTTCATCTCTCTTCTTTGCACTTTTTCTTAAGTTTTCATGGTGTTCTTGGGCTTGTAACTGAAGAAGTAGAGTTTGTAAACCCGTCTCCAACTCATAATCACTAGTTTCCATGATTATCTTGCTCATTTGCATGTATATGTACTTATATTTTGCTTATGTGTTTGTTGTAGACAACTTCAAACTTGATAAGTAGAGTTCCTAACCCCTTCCCCAACTCATAATCACTAGTTTCCATGATTAACTTGCTTATTTGCATGTTTACGTACTTGTATTTTGCTTATGTGTTTGTTGTAGACAACTTCAAACTTGCTTGATTCACACACAGGCACAATTTTGAAGATCTAGTTCACATATGTGTAGTTTTGGGCAATAGTTTCACAACACCACTAAAAATGCCTATTCTTGGAGTGACACACTTAAAGTTACTATGAGCTTTTTTTTGCTTGCAAGTAGCCATTGCCCGACATTGATTAGGAAATTCATTAGTGTTAATCCATTTGTTTACGCAATCCATCATGCCTGCCATGTCCTTTGACCACCCATTTGAGTCTGCACCTAGATTGTAAATTATTTGTGTTGATCACTGTTCTGCTAACGAACGAATACCAATGAATCCAAGTTCTAAATCAAAGAGCTCGCACACAAAGTACACTTTGAAAGAATCCCCGTGAAGGGCTCAAAGAGAAGACAATGCTCTATCATCTATAGCATACACAAATGTCTTTCTCCAAAATAATCTACCACAAACAAGCTCTAGTCCAACAGCATGTTCAAAATCTCTCCTCAGAAGCTGCTTTTATGTTGCTTGATGGAAAGGGTATCCTGAATGAAACATACTATGATTTTTGAACAGCTTGCTCAATGCACTCCTTTGTTAGTGACAAGGGAAGTAACACCAATATTCTAGTGCCGAATAATATCCCTCCTAGGTTGCAATTGAATCAAATTCCTCCTGCCTTGTCTAAGTACATAAATGCCGCAGCACTTGAAAACATGTCGAGGGCACCAGTGCCAATAGCAAAAATGTCACTCCAACCATTGCATTCAGCTCATTTTGAGATCCTATATGTGTACTTAGTGAAGATCTTTCATCACTATAATGAATATGTTGGCTGAAGTTGTCCTGTGCTAAAATTCATCTCCATGGGCTGCACCCAGCTGTGCTTCAACAAGCTTATAAAAACCAGTATAATGCGATATGAACACTTGGTCAATCCTGGTGTGGATGATGTCGGAAACTTCTCAAATACAGCCCACATGGCTGGAAGCAATGGAGATGAAGAACAGCACTATAGTGCCGCCTGTAGTAGGCGAGGAGGTGAGGAAAGATGTATTCCCACAGCCAGCACAGACGGCTCTGATACTGGTGAAGTAAGAGATGGTGCACCATTGGGGCTGTAGAAACGAGAAACAGTGGCTGTTGTAGCCGAAGGTGATGGAGTAGGGGGAGAGAGAGGGAAGTACATGACAGAGAGAGAGGTCGTGTCGTCTGTATGGGTTGCCTCACCCCAAAAGTAATAAATACAGTGGCAATCATTTTGTTTTACCTATATACTCGTGTATATGAAAGTGAATAGGGAAGGGGCCACATGGACCTTACCCTGAGATCCCAACATAATTTGCACAAGAGCCCTTTGTGAGTTGATATGCTCATGTCTTCCCATGGAGAATAGGGAATTTATGTGAATTCGAGTGTTTCCTTGTTGTGTTTATTCAATATTGTATGATGAGTTTCCTTGTTATAACTTGCAATTGTATTCCAGCTAGGCCATACATATGTGTACCGTGACCTTTTATAATTTTTTAACTTCAGCATTTTTTCTTCTTATATTCTGCATACTCTTGGTCCATGAATGCAAGAAGGGGAAGGAACAACACAGGCATCGATGACTTAGATTGTAGATGTTGTGCTTTGCCCAAAATTATATACTTGTTTATTGGATGGATGAACAGATCAAGATTTCACTCTCTTTACTCTCCCTGCCTCTTCTTTTGTTTCTATCTTTGGCTTTTGTTTTGTTTTCTCTTTCAGAGCCCTTTTTGTAAAGCTTTCAAATTTCAGGCGTTTCAAATCATCACATATTATGTGCACAGTGCTAGCATAATTGTTCTGTGTGTTGTAGATTATTTAGTTCTATTTTTCAGTTGGTAGTTCAGAGGGAAGTTCCATATGTTTTTATTTGGTTCAGATCACTTGGTCATCTTGTATTGATTTTATGATCAATCTATTTATGATTAATTATTTTTCTTAGAATGCTTGAAACAAGTTGTATCTAGGTGTGTTCCTCTATTGTCTTTCATTTCTAGAAAAGTTTCTTTGCTTTAACCTGGATTACAATTTACAATCATTCGAAATAAGATTGCAATGAAAAATATTGAAAAGGATAGTGACAAGATTAAAGAATATATCAGATAATTTTTCAGGATTCAGTTTCTAGATTTCTATTTTTGCCTTCATGTTTAAGCTCAGTATTTGATTCTTTATTTTGTTTTCGAGTTCCAGAAGTTCGGTTGCTTGGAGGGCTATTGTTCTGCTTATGCAATATTTTTTTTTGTACACATCATAATCATCACCATTCTTCTTCTTCTTCTTCTTCTTCAGTCTTTTGATGGTATATAATTTGGACCTGAGATTCTTTATGATGTTTAAATGGCAGGTGTTTCTCCATCTGGTAGACAATGATGAACACTGTTACTTCAAATCTGATATTCTCATTTCCACAAATTCAAGACATGCAACACCGTTAAAGTTGGCTAGCCATCAAATACATGTACTTCAGAATTTCTTTCTATTTTTTATTTTGTGTCTTTTTGTCCTTGACTGAGTTGAAATGATTCAAGTTGTTATGCTGCTATTTGATGATTTTTCTTCTTGAAAGTTCAAGGAATGATTTTCAGTTAGAGAATGGCACAATCAACGATGTCTATGAAAGTTACAAAGGCACCTTTTGAAGAAAAGTTTGTACACCTTTATAAAGAGATATTCTCAGGGCGAAGTCCAATCCATGCAAAAAAGGATTCTGGCTTACACGGACATGCAGCTGTGACACGTTTTTGGGATGAACTTTTGCTTCTCAAAGTAACTCATTATCCCCTCCCCCACCTCCACCTCGTGGCCCCCCTGCCCCCAACTACCACCATCCTGGGAAAAAAACAAGGTTCCTTATTAATCATGTTGCTGATTTGAAAAATCACCCTGAATGCTGCAAATATACAACATATTTTATCAATTGTTAGAAATATTAGATTTAATTAGGTTAAATATTATTTTGATTCAGCATTTAGTTGGATAATTGCTGTGTTAGTTTGATGTATGATTTGACTTACCTGTTAATGGCACATATTTTCTGCTCTTTTGTCTTATCACATATTACAGATCATTAAGTTTTGAATTTATTAAGTTGTTTTCTTTTCTTCAATTATGCAGGTGAATGAGTCATTTTTGACTCAATGCATTGCGAACCTTAGTGAAGCTCAGTTAAATAGTGGAATGAAGCTGGTACTCAATGAGCTATTTGGAACCTGTTCTTTGTAAGATACTACTTTGATATCTAATGTAGATTGGGAATATCTTTCTGTTTAGAGTAAAGAGCCTTTTCTGGTCTTAACATCTTCCCGAATTTCTTTAAGACCAACGGATATTATGTTCAGATTGTGCAACATTTAAAAGTGGTTCCCTTCAAATTGACTTCAATATGACTCTGAAACATGCTTAGAAACTGTTTTAACGAGGTCAGGGTTTTTTTCACTGTGGAAGGACAAGGCATAACAGAATAACCACTCATGAAGACAAGAATGGATTACACCTGAGAACATGCACAATGACTAGATGTTTTTCCATATCATTTATTTTGAAATTTTAAGTGAAGTTTGAGGAATTTTATTTGATTTCCTGTGATTAATTGAATTGACTCAGGTTATTTTGACAATGACATATACTCAACGATGCTCTAAGATTGTAACATAGCATTTTTGATTTTGCTTTGTTGGTGAGGCTCAATTTTACCCCTAGAATCTTGAAATATTCGAATTCAGGGGTAAAGAGAGTTTGCAAAAACTAGGATTTGACCCCTCTTCTATCATGAAGAAATCTTAGAATCAAATCAAATTAAGTGTCGCAGTTGATTGTAATTGATTTTGAACCTCTGCATGACTGCGTTTGAAACCCATGTGAAAGGTATCACCCCATAACTTTGATGGAACTACCCAAATGCCCCCGTTAAATATAACAGTGGGCCTTCAGCTCATTTGAACTAGAGGTAGGCCTCCAAAAATTTATGTGGGTTCTCTCTATCCCTTTGCATTGATTTCTGTGCAACGATCTTGCTCTTTCCTGTTGATTTCTTGCACCACTCCTTTGTTGGGCATGAACCTTGGCGTACTAGATACAATTGCAAAACTCTCTTTGAGCTACTTCAACTTGTATCAGAGCCTACTGAAGATTCATCATGATAAAATTGCTGCTAGCAAAAGACTGAGCCCCCTTGCTGCTCAGAGCAAGAAACACCACTCCTCAAAGTTTCATCGTGGAAAGTCCACTCTCTCACCCATAAATCACCTCTCAACTCTCTTTCACAGGACTTGGAGTGCTGACAAGTGTACTTTTCAAAGTACATCTCTGCAAAAACTCCAATTTCTAGCAGGAATATACCATCTATGCTTGGACATTGTGGGAAAAGGTGTAAGTTTCATTTACAGCAGCTTGCAGATCATATCTGATGTAACTGTAGAAATTTCAGGTTCGTGCAGGTTTCTTAGATTGGGGACTTTGGTGCCTAATGCTTTGGAATATATGAGAATTCTGGAACACATCAAATTTAGGGCAAAATCTTGAAATTATGGGTCACATTTGGACATTTACTGTTTGCAGAATTTTTCCGAGAAAAATTTCAGAAATTTGTAATGTCATCATATCTTCAGATTTTGCATCATTTCTTGTAGTAAGCCTCGAGGGGTTACACATGCAAAAGTATGCTCGAACCGCAAAATATATGCAATTTTGTTGAGAAATTCAGATTTTATAATTTTCAAGGTAAACTATTAGAAATTGGTTTTCTTGATTTTCATGTTCCCTTTGTACAAAGATGGTTTTCTCTTTGAGATAAAAATATTTGAGGGAAAAGACTTTGATTTATAGAGAGAGAGAATGCAAAACATTCTATTCTCGAAAGATTGTGGTAGGTACATTATTACAAGTCAAGCAGCCAAACTTGACTGATACTGAATGGGTAAATCTGAATAAGAAGTCATTGCATACATCAAAATGGTTGTTTCAGATCAGATACTTGTAGATCCGAAATGTCTATTTATTGCTCATGATATTTTGGAGAAGCTAAAGGCTACTTATGACAAAACCATTGCAGTGAATCCGATGCATTTGATGAGGAAGATAACTACTATGCAGCTGGTTGAATCAAAGAGTGCAGGACATCATGCTTTGTTTACAGACACTCTCTTACAGTTGCAGGACCCAGATCTACTTGCTTTTGATGAAAAATTCAAAGCTGTTTTCTTGTTGATTTATTGCTTTGTTTACAAACACTCTTATAGTTGAAGAGTCAGATCTACTTGTCCTCATGAAAAATTCAAGGCTATTTTAGCATTATTCGATTCTTGGGAGACATTTCTATCTCATTCCAGTAACTCCATTCTTACATTTGATAGTGTAAGGGGCTTTATACTTATGGAACCTGGAGAAAGACGAGTGGTGAAAGTAGTGGATCTGCAAACCATGGTCAGGGGTGGATCTTGTAAGAAAAAAAAGGTAATGTGTAGAGATATGAGAGCGAAGGCAAAGGCAAGCAGTCTGATATGACATCTTACTAATGTTGCAAGAAAGTTCACAAGAAGCTAGTTTGCAATATTTCAATCAAGAATAGGGAAGGAGAGAGAATGTAGGTGATAAGAAGAAAAAGGACACATAAGAACAGACACAGGTCAACTCCAAGGAAAAGGAGAAGAACAATGTGATCTCCAATCTTTTTATTGAGCAGTTGCTTGATATAAAGCACATATTGTGTGCCACTCTTTCATCTGATGATGCATCTTCAGATGATATCTGTGGAGATGATGTCCATGCGTTTCATGCACCAAACATGAAGATCAGTAAAGTGATATTATTGATGCTATGCTTATTGTGAATGATGCTTTGTCACAAACATGGATGGTCGTCTTCGGTGCATCTTTTTTTTGGCCATATTTCATGCCAAAAATTATGATAAAACTGTACTTGGTAATAATCTTGCTTGCTCTATTGATGGCATTGGTAATTTACCTTGGACTTTGGATGATGCCCAAGAGCTTGTCTTGCATGATGCTAGATGTGTATCCTGTAGCAAGAAAAGTTTGTTTTTGCTGTCAAATGGATTTGCATGATTATAGCACTCTTTTTGAAAGAGGTTCATGGAAGCTGACAAAAGGCTCAAGGCTGATTGTTAAAGGCACTAAGAAGGGCACATTCTATTCTTACATGGGAAGGCCTTGCTTGGAAAATTCATTGTGGTTTTGGAGGTCACTTCTCGCTTGGGGCTTTGGCACAAAAGACTTGGCCATGTGAGCCAAAAAGGTCCGTAATTCTCATCTTCTATGCATAGAGTTGACACAGAAGATGCAACTCTTGATTTCTATAATGATCGTTGATATGGTAAGCAAGTAAAAATTGTTACTTTGGTCTCTTTCTTGAACAAAATCTTTTTGATCTTATGCATTTTGATGTTTGTAGCATGCCCACCAAGTCTATGGGGGATGCTTATTTTGTTTCTTTTGTTGATGATTGTTCTAGGAAATTATGGGTTTTCTTGAAAAGTAAAGATGAAGCCTTTCTTGTGTTAAAGAAATTTCATGCATTTTTCACCACCAAAATTGACAAGAAGCTGAAATGTTTGCATAAAAACAATGGGGGTCAGCATTCATGGCATTAAGAGAGAGCCCACTTTGCCATGCAACCTCTCGTCTAATGGTGTGGTTGGAATATATAATAGAACACTATGCGAAAGAGTACAATGCATGTTGTCTATTTCTGATCGATCCCCCTCAAGAATTTTGGGGAGAGGCTTTGAAAACCACAATTCATGTTTGCATTTGGTCTCCTCACTCCACGTTAAATGGTTACATCTTTGAAGAAACTTGTTTTGGTAAATCTGCTTCATGATCATCTATGCATCTTTGGTTATGATGTTTCTGTACATATCGGGCATGACT